>JAYKOZ010000037.1:530000-1239196 GCA_036172795.1 Pelodytes ibericus | reverse complement strand
GTGAGGTGTTTGTATATATGGGTATATGTAAAGTGTGTGTGTGTGTGAGGTGTTTGTATATATGGGTATATGTAAAGTGTGTGTGTGAGAGGTGTTTGTATATATGGGTATATGTAAAGTGTGTGTGTGAGAGGTGTTTGTATATATGGGTATATGTAAAGTGTGTGTGTGTGTGTGTGTGTGTGAGGTGTTTGTATATATGGGTATATGTAAAGTGTGTGTGTGTGTGTGTGTGAGGTGTTTGTATATATGGGTATATGTAAAGTGTGTGTGTGAGAGGTGTTTGTATATATGGGTATATGTAAAGTGTGTGTGTGTGAGGTGTTTGTATATATGGGTATATGTAAAGTGTGTGTGTGAGAGGTGTTTGTATATATGGGTATATGTAAAGTGTGTGTGTGTGAGGTGTTTGTATATATGGGTATATGTAAAGTGTGTGTGTGAGAGGTGTTTGTATATATGGGTATATGTAAAGTGTGTGTGTGTGTGTGTGAGAGGTGTTTGTATATATATATATGTATATGTAAAGTAGGTGTGTGAGAGGTGTTTGGATATATGTGTATATGTAAAGTAGGTGTGTGTGAGGTGTTTGGATATATGTGTATATGTAAAGTAGGTGTGTGTGTGAAGTGTTTGGATATATGTGTATGTGTAAAGTAGGTGTGTGTGTGAAGTGTTTGGATATATGTGTATGTGTAAAGTAGGTGTGAGTGACGTGTATGATGTAAAGGGGAATGTTCCTTACTTACTTATAAAACCCCATACCCTCTCCCAATAATGACACAAGACATGTATGGAGTTAAATAGGCCACAGCTTTCTTTATTTAACAAAAAAACCGAAGGAACTGTATGCCAAACCTTCTCCACTTTATTCATCTATTTCTTATAACTTATTAACTCTGTAAAATATAAATATAAATATAAATACTTTAATAACATACCTTAACATACAGCTCCAAATAGTCCTTGCCAATTGTAAACATTGAATCACCATCCTTTAAACTGGAGTCCCTAGAAGGGACACCCCTCTCCCCTCGTCCATACTAATTCCAGCATTATTTCCAACCTGATGCTAACCACCAGCCGACAATTAGCTCGGTGGGCACGACCATTAGCCATCCTTCTAATATCTGAGAGGTTAGGAGAGGGGCCACCCTGTCCATCCTTTGACTCGATCCTCCATTCATAACAGTATTGGCAAGGACCACCCCGCCTGCTGTGACAGAGAAAAGGGGTGTTAATACGACATGAATAGTACAATACAAAACAATAGGGAGGGTGGGCGGGAGATTTTTCCTGCTGTGTCCGTTTGAAATTAAAATGGCTGCTGAATCCAAGATGGAGGGGTCCTTAAATACCCCAACCCACAGCCACTCCCCCCCCCAGCACTGTCATAGGTGCCACTCACACCCCTCACTCATACATGCCCCCTCCCACCTAGGCTTTGCCTGTTTCCCGGGGAACTTGTTTGTATATTTGTGTATATGTAAAGTAAGTGTGTGTGTATATATGTGAACAGGGCCGGACTGGGAGAAAAATTCAGCCCGGGCATTTTTTATCACAGCGGCCCACTAAGAAGGGGGCGGGGCAGAGGAGGTGTGTTTTGTCATCACCGATGACAAACACGCTCCCTCTCAAAGTGAGCATGTTGGTTCAATGCTCTTCCAGGGCAGACCATGCGCAGAGCTCTGCTGAAGAGCTCTAGCATGAGAAAAAAGCCCTGTATTTGTTCTACACAGTGCAAGCAAATTTAATAACATGCTTGCACTGTGTTTCCTTGCAACTTGTCTCTGGTGTCTCTATAAATGGATACCAGGAGACAAAAATGCCAGGAAAGAGTATTGAGCATGTGTTTGGAGCCTGCTTGTGGGATTGCGTGTGTGTAGAGTGAGCTGATTGTGGTGTGGTATTGTGTAATAAGGTCGGTTTTAGTTGTGTTGTGTTTGTGGTGTAATGTGATGCATATGTGGCTAGGGGCTGTAGAGAATGTGTGTATAGGGGATATAGCAAGAGTGTGCATACAGGCTATAGTGTGTGTGTGTGTGTGTGTATATATATAGATGTAGTGTGTGTTTAGAGGTGTAGTATGTGTTTGCTTACAAGGAATCTAGTGTGTGTGTGTATACATACATACATACATACATACATACATGAGTCTAGTGTGTGTTTGAAGGACCCAGAATGTGTATAGGAGATCTAGTGAGTGCGTGTTTATAACGGTTTCAGAGTGTGTATATAGGGATCTAGTGCGTGTATGTGTGCAGATGATCCAGAGTTGGGTAAGGGATCTAGTGTGTGTCTGGAATGTAATGTGTTTAGGGGTGCAGTATGTGTGTGAGGGGTGCTGTGTGTATATATATATATATATAATATATAAATATATACATACCGTATTTATCGGCGTATAACACGCACTTTTTCTCCCTGAAAATAGGGAGAAAATGGTGTGTGCGTGTTATACGCGAAAAAAAAAAAAAATCTACAACTTACCTCGTTCCTGCTCTGTCCCCCGGTGCTCTGAAGCTGCGTGGCTGTAAGGGAAGCGTTGTGAGCTCCCCTCCAGCCGCGCGGTCAATAAAGTCTTTTTTTTTTTTTTAAACAAACTTTATTGACCGCGCGGCTGGAGGGGAGCTCACAACGCTTCCCTCACAGCCACGCAGCTTCAGAGCACCGGGGGACAGAGCAGCAAAGAGGTAAGTGCTGGGCTATGGGGAAGGGGGGGGGGAGGAGGGTGGCATAACGAGCATGCTAAGGGGCAATATCCTGGCATATTGGGGGCAATATCATGGCATATTAAATGGCATATTGGGGGCAATATCCTGGCATAATAAATGGCATATTGGGGGCAATATCCTGCATATTAAATGGCATATTGGGGAAATATCCTGGCATAATAAATGGCATATTGGGGGCAATATCCTGCATATTAAATGGCATATTGGGGGCAATATCCTGGCATAATAAATGGCATATTGGGGGCAATATCTGGCATATTAAATGGCATATTGGGGGCAATATCTGGCATATTAAATGGCATATTGGGGGCAATATCCTGCATATTAAATGGCATATTGGGGGCAATATCCTGCATATTAAATGGCATATTGGGGGCAATATCCTGCATATTCAATGGCATATTGGGGGCAATATCCTGCATATTCAATGGCATATTGGGGGCAATATCCTGGCATCTTAAAATGGCATATTGGGCTTCAAAGTTCTTAATTTAAGTTCTTAAGTTTTTTTTCCTGAAATTTCCTTCTTAAAATTAGGTGCGTGTTATACGCCGGCGCGTGTTATACGCCGGCGCGTGTTATACGCCGGCGCGTGTTATACGCCGGCGCGTGTTATACGCCGGCGCGTGTTATACGCCGGCGCGTGTTATACGCCGGCGCGTGTTATACGCCGGCGCGTGTTATACGCCGATAAATACGGTATATACATATATGGAAGTATTGTGTATGTCTGTTGTGCAGTGTGTTGGGGGGTTCTGTGTGTATGTGAGGGGTGCAGTATGTGTGTGAGGGGGGGCGGTGTGTGAGGGGGGGCGGTGTGTGAGGGGGGGCGGTGTGTGAGGGGGGGCGGTGTGTGAGGGGGGGCGGTGTGTGAGGGGGGGCGGTGTGTGAGGGGGGGCGGTGTGTGAGGGGGGGCGGTGTGTGAGGGGGGGCGGTGTGTGAGGGGGGGCGGTGTGTGAGGGGGGGCGGTGTGTGAGGGGGGGCGGTGTGTGAGTGCTGCGTATCATGGGTGTGAGAGTGCTGCGTGTGATGGGTGTGAGAGTGCTGCGTGTGATGGGTGCGAGAGTGCTGCGTGTGATGGGTGCGAGAGTGCTGCGTGTGATGGGTGCGAGAGTGCTGCGTGTGATGGGTGCGAGAGTGCTGCGTGTGATGGGTGCGAGAGTGCTGCGTGTGATGGGTGCGAGAGTGCTGCGTGTGATGGGTGCGAGAGTGCTGCGTGTGATGGGTGCGAGAGTGCTGCGTGTGATGGGTGCGAGAGTGCTGCGTGTGATGGGTGCGAGAGTGCTGCGTGTGATGGGTGCGAGAGTGCTGCGTGTGATGGGTGCGAGAGTGCTGCGTGTGATGGGTGCGAGAGTGCTGCGTGTGATGGGTGCGAGAGTGCTGCGTGTGATGGGTGCGAGAGTGCTGCGTGTGATGGGTGCGAGAGTGCTGCGTGTGATGGGTGCGAGAGTGCTGCGTGTGATGGGTGCGAGAGTGCAAGAGTGCTGCGTGTGATGGGTGCGAGAGTGCAAGAGTGCTGCGTGTGATGGGTGCGAGAGTGCAAGAGTGCTGCGTGTGATGGGTGCGAGAGTGCAAGAGTGCTGCGTGTGATGGGTGCGAGAGTGCAAGAGTGCTGCGTGTGATGGGTGCGAGAGTGCAAGAGCGCTGCGTGTGATGGGTGCGAGAGTGCAAGAGCGCTGCGTGTGATGGGTGCGAGAGTGCAAGAGCGCTGCGTGTGATGGGTGCGAGAGTGCAAGAGCGCTGCGTGTGATGGGTGCGAGAGTGCAAGAGCGCTGCGTGTGATGGGTGCGAGAGTGCAAGAGCGCTGCGTGTGATGGGTGCGAGAGTGCAAGAGCGCTGCGTGTGATGGGTGCGAGAGTGCAAGAGCGCTGCGTGTGATGGGTGCGAGAGTGCAAGAGCGCTGCGTGTGATGGGTGCGAGAGTGCAAGAGCGCTGCGTGTGATGGGTGCGAGAGTGCAAGAGCGCTGCGTGTGATGGGTGCGAGAGTGCAAGAGCGCTGCGTGTGATGGGTGCGAGAGTGCAAGAGCGCTGCGTGTGATGGGTGCGAGAGTGCAAGAGCGCTGCGTGTGATGGGTGCGAGAGTGCAAGAGCGCTGCGTGTGATGGGTGCGAGAGTGCAAGAGCGCTGCGTGTGATGGGTGCGAGAGTGCAAGAGCGCTGCGTGTGATGGGTGCGAGAGTGCAAGAGCGCTGCGTGTGATGGGTGCGAGAGTGCAAGAGCGCTGCGTGTGATGGGTGCGAGAGTGCAAGAGCGCTGCGTGTGATGGGTGCGAGAGTGCAAGAGCGCTGCGTGTGATGGGTGCGAGAGTGCAAGAGCGCTGCGTGTGATGGGTGCGAGAGTGCAAGAGCGCTGCGTGTGATGGGTGCGAGAGTGCAAGAGCGCTGCGTGTGATGGGTGCGAGAGTGCAAGAGCGCTGCGTGTGATGGGTGCGAGAGTGCAAGAGCGCTGCGTGTGATGGGTGCGAGAGTGCAAGAGCGCTGCGTGTGATGGGTGCGAGAGTGCAAGAGCGCTGCGTGTGATGGGTGCGAGAGTGCAAGAGCGCTGCGTGTGATGGGTGCGAGAGTGCAAGAGCGCTGCGTGTGATGGGTGCGAGAGTGCAAGAGCGCTGCGTGTGATGGGTGCGAGAGTGCAAGAGCGCTGCGTGTGATGGGTGCGAGAGTGCAAGAGCGCTGCGTGTGATGGGTGTGAGAGTGCAAGAGCGCTGCGTGTGATGGGTGTGAGAGTGCAAGAGCGCTGTGTGTGACAGCGCTGTGTGTGACAGCGCTGTGTGTGACAGCGCTGTGTGTGACAGCGCTGTGTGTGACAGCGCTGTGTGTGACAGCGCTGTGTGTGACAGCGCTGTGTGTGACAGCGCTGTGTGTGACAGCGCTGTGTGTGACAGCGCTGTGTGTGACAGCGCTGTGTGTGACAGCGCTGTGTGTGACAGCGCTGTGTGTGACAGCGCTGTGTGTGACAGCGCTGTGTGTGACAGCGCTGTGTGTGACAGCGCTGTGTGTGACAGTGCTGTGTGTGAGAGTGCTATGTGTGATGGATGTGAGAGTGCTGTGTGTGATGGGTGTGAGAGTGCTGTGTGTGATGGGTGTGAGAGTGCGGTGTGTGATGGGTGTGAGAGTGCGGTGTGTGATGGGTGTGAGTGCGGTGTGTGATGGGTGTGAGTGCGCTGTGTGTGATGGGTGTGAGAGTGCTGTGTGTGATGGGTGTGAGAGTGCTGTGTGTGATGGGTGTGAGAGTGCTGTGTGTGATGGGTGTGAGAGTGCTGTGTGTGATGGGTGTGAGAGTGCTGTGTGTGATGGGTGTGAGAGTGCTGTGTGTGATGGGTGTGAGAGTGCTGTGTGTGATGGGTGTGAGAATGCTGTGTGTGATGGGTGTAAGAATGCTGTGTGTGATGGGTGTGAGAATGCTGTGTGTGATGGGTGTGAGAATGCTGTGTGTGATGGGTGTGAGAATGCTGTGTGTGATGGGTGTGAGAATGCTGTGTGTGATGGGTGTGAGAATGCTGTGTGTGATGGGTGTGAGAATGCTGTGTGTGATGGGTGTGAGAATGCTGTGTGTGATGGGTGTGAGAATGCTGTGTGTGATGGGTGTGAGAATGCTGTGTGTGATGGGTGTGAGAATGCTGTGTGTGATGGGTGTGAGAATGCTGTGTGTGATGGGTGTGAGAATGCTGTGTGTGATGGGTGTGAGAGTGCTGTGTGTGAGAGTGCTGTAAAGGGAGAACAGAAAGAAACAGAGCTAGGTATAGGAATAAAGACTGAAGGAGAGACAAGAGGGAATTTAGCAAACAACTGCAGAATAGGAAAAGGGTATGAGTAGGAACTGCAGAAAGAACAAAGAGCTTTAGTAGGGACTGTAGACAAAGCAAAGGTAGGGGTGGAGAGAGTTAAACAAGGGAAGAGTCTAGAGCCAAGGGTTAGGGCCAGAGGCAAGGGTAACTTAGCAGGAACACCCTGGAGAGGGTGACTAAGCAGGAACACCCTGGAGAGGGTGAGAAATGAGAAGGGTAGCTTAAAGGGAATAACTTAGCTGAAGAGATCTTGATGTACTCAGAGGGTCTCAGGGTCAGATTCCCAGTTCCTGGACAAGGTCACAAAACAAATGGGCTTTAAGGAGAGTATCAGGAACAGGAGCAGCAGCTCTCAGAAATCAGGCACCAACTTCAATTCAAAAGCACTGTTTGCCAGAAACTGCAGCTATTTAACCTGGGTGTGAGCAAAAGGTAACGAGCCCACCTGACACCAAACAGAGGGGAAGGAATACAAGCAAGTAAGGTAGGGAGACCTCTAGAGGAGGCAGGAGGAATATAAGCACAAAAATAATGACTTTAAATGCATGAGTCAGAAGGTCAGTGTTGACCTTCTGACAGATAGAAGTTTTACCAACTGCTCGCTACGCTAGTAAGTGACAATAATCAGTAAGACGCTTATACTTAACTGTCACTGCAGCTGATCCGGAGGGGGCGTGGGGTGGTGTGTCCCTCACGCTGGCGCACTTCTGCCAAAGTTACGGCTGAATGACAGCTGTAACTTTGTGCGCATGCACTGTGGTGCGCATGCAGTAAATTCTACTGCGCCTGTGCAGTAGAATTTGCTCAAGAAATTTGACAGAACACCGGGAAGCACTGTGATATACCCATTTATTACATTTATTCTGCCGCTCACTCACACACAATGCCACTCACTCTCACACATACACTGCCACTCACTCTCAGTCCCACGTTTACACTCTGATATTCACTCATGTATGTATTTTCTCCCCCCACCCCTGTCATCTCTTCCTACCCCTGTATGTATAATTTTCTCCCCCCACCCGTCATCAATTTTCCATTAGGCTCTATGTATTTTATCCCCTTTCCGCTTCCCCCTAAACTCACAACCACCTGTTATATCTTCCTACTTTTTCACACAGCATCGGCTGTGGACGCACGTGATCCTGTGCAGTAACTTAACCGGAAACTAGTGAAGTGCGCGCACGTGGTGAACGTCTCAGAGCGACCGAACAACTTAAAGCGGCCGTGGCCGAATGCGTTAAAGCGGCCCCAGGACCAGCGGACTACCGGGAAATTTCACGGTATCCAGGTAGGCCAGTCCGGCCTGCTTGAGAGTCACTCTCTCTTTCACATATTCTGTGCATAAATGTTACCAAATACATGTAGACCCCCATTGGGTAGTTTGATATTTATTTTTAATAAAGAAATGTTTGACAATTTCAGTGTCTTCAGCTTCCAGCCTCATGTCCTTCACTTCAGTCACGTATAAATCTCTCAGTTCACTTTCTTGGTCACAAATGATGCTAATAGGAAATTCTGCTTGTAATCACCATCCATTTCTAGAAGAAATAGGAAAAGTAAATCATTAAGTCTCCTGATAAGAGCTACCAGGGCAGGGATATTGGCACAACTGTGTGAAACAATGATTTTGTAAATAAGTAATATTAAGAATAAAATCTAAACACAGTAACAGCATACATTAAAAGCACGCCCATATAGACCATGAGGTAATGGTCAAACAAACCAGGGCTCAGCCCTCCGTGAAGTATCCCCGGTATGATAGGAACAACGGTAACACCCTCAAATGGGCTGGGGAAATAGAAAAGTCTGGCCAGTGTTGTAATTAACCCCTTAAGGACGAAGGCTGTTTTTAGACTTCTGCATTATTTTTTTTCAAAGCAAATTGATAGTGACAAAGAAAGTGGAGGAAATAATTGAGAGAGAAACAGAGGATTTAAAAACTTTGAATGTAATATATTTCAAATTGCAGAGACAAACACAAAGTCCCCAAAATAAACTGTTTATGCCTGTATACCTCAGGAACCTGTATGAAGAAGTTATAGCCTTGTTACTGAGGGATGGTGTGGTTCCAAAACAAAGAATAGTCCAGAGGGACACGTGTGGACAGGTAACCATGCACCCCGATATGAGCTGTCCTGTGGAAGAAAACATAACAGGTTAAACATTGTAATTGTGATCATATTACCAGGTTGAGAATGACAGAAATAGGCGCTGGGTGTAAAAGTGCATTTTCTTAAATCATGATTTGAATAATAGAACATTTTTATATTAAACACATAAGTATTACAGTCACTCACGTTGGTTGAATTGGCACATGGATACTCATGTGAGCAGTAACGCCACGTCAAGGCTTCAACCCTTGTTACTGTCCATTCACACACCTTTCATATCTCCATTCACACACAGAAGCACACACCTTTCAGACCAGGGGTGTCACAGGGAAGCAGAGAGTGTTAGAGAGTGAATTCAATAATAATTCTATGGAGGAAGATGAACTAGTCTTGTTGGGCTGTCTAGAGGCATGTTGTCTGCAGGCTGTTCTGTTGATGGATCCTGGAGGAACAAAGATCTTGAATATTCCTGCTACAGATGCTTGGGAGGTGACTTGTCCAGTATGTTGACCCACTCACATCCCATTGGGCCAGATGGTAAATGAGAATTATTTTTCACTATCCTCTAATGGGCTGCAAACATTGCATACAAATGGACTTTTCTCGGGGCCATACAGTTCATATTCATCATCGCTCCTCCGACACTGTCGAATGGCCCCAGCGTGATATTCATTTCTAGTCCGTGCCCAGGCCCAATGGGAAGGATTTCTAGTTATCATCTACATGGAATAGAAAATAATTTAAAAAAAAAAGAAGTATAGTTTCTTAATGCAGTTTAATGACATTGTATGTAAAATAAACACTAGTTATTCAAATCTTTCATGAATTTCTTGTTAGAAAATAGTCAGGTTAATGTTGTGTTCACCCCCTTTATTTAAATACTGCTTTACAAACCAACACTGCTATGCTAAAATATTTCACTTTTTATACCCTACTACACCCAGTTGGAATAAGTCACTTTATTAAACTTTTTTATATTTTTATTATGCCATTGTCTTTATTAAGACTCATTCTATTTCACAAGAACTTTATACTTTTTTCAATCTATCACTTTATTTACCGGAACCCACAAAATGCATCATGCTTTAAGACAAACCTGTTCACAGGCCGCTTTCTTCACGTAGGCCCGGTAATTTAGGTGTTTAAACAGCTCATCCCTTAGCCGATGGAACTGGGGCAGTAGATCTTGCCATGCACTCCCTAGTGCCCACGGGTAAATCTCCTCATAGAACATCTCATCTTCCTCCATACAATTTGCTAGCAAACTGAAATCACACAGCAAAAGGAACAAACACTAAGAGAGGAATGTACTAACGAAACGTAAAGATATTTCATGTGCAAAATTATTTTTGCTCTTTGCTCCATTTCTACTGTACTAATGTCGGATTATTAATAACCATAAAAATATGAATATGAGTTATTAATTATGAATCATAAAAAATATGAAAATTGATGTTTCAAATATATGGGTCCGACTAAAAATACCCATATCAAGAATTCGTTATGTATGTGAAAGTTTGGATGACGTTTTTACAAAGTAAATACAATGCCACAATTATTAATAAAATAATAATGAATTTATTATATATAGAATAAGGATAAAATGGTAAGCAGAATAGCATAACAACAAAATACAATATCAATAGATGTTAATCATAATTCACATGTATGACTTATAACATAAGTAGGACAAAACATTAAATATGCAGCTCTGTACCTATATCAACATACATGTAGAATACTTTATAATGCAGTACGTTTCTGACCGTAAGATGGCCATGCATTTTATTTAGATACAACTTACAATGATTAGTATTTAAAATGGTTAATGATAGTACACCATAATTACCTACAAATTACCAACATATACTCTGCTTAGGTAAGGTAATATTAATAAATCAATCACTACTCAAGGTGGCTATTTCTTAATCTGCTCGGTAAATGATAATGTATGTATTCTAGTTTAGACTTTAAGAATGAGAATCTTAGATAATCTCTGGAGATTAGATATGACATATTTGGGTAAATAGCTAGACTATAAGAACTTATGGTTCTTTGTAATATCTTTAGGATATTCCTCTGGCTTCCTTCTGCAGAAAGGATGACAGATAAACATCAGGCTAACATATAGATCCCAGAAATTGTGGGATTTAAGTTAAATTTACCCAAATATATATGCTAATGACATCCATAAAAATGAGATTATGCTAGAAACAAATTACCACATTTATACATTACCGGCAGAGGTTGTTTTGCAGTTGAGAATCCTTCCATTGAAGAATTGAGTGATGGGAGTTACTCCTGGGACTTAGCTCAATACTATGGGTATGGAGATTTCTATTGTTATTATGAACATGTGCTATTAAAAGCCTCATATTCCTGAGTCCTCTCCAGAAGGAGAGAGACTCAGCCCTTTTCTAAAACATTCCCATCTCCCAAAATCAGTCCCCCCAGGTCTCTCCGGTATCTCAGCCTTTCAGCTCCCCTTTCTATAAGCCCAGTATCAATTTATCAACCAAACCTTATCTCAGATTCACACCCTGTTTCTGTGACTTCTAGCCAATTGAATGGATGGGTGTGTTAATGAGATGATGTCATGATTTATAGCTATACCTGGATTGTGAGTATAATGTAATACAATATATATGTTGCAATATATAGAAGTGTTAATACAATTTCAAATTATAGTAAATATTTATCATATTCTTATCATTGCACATTAAATAAAAATGTATAATAAAATGTATACCACACTAATAAAACAATAAAAACAATATTCTAATTAATATGTAGGATTAATTATACTTTACATATTTATTAGTGAAGGTGTGATATCATTATATATTTTAATGGGTGATTTGAATCAACTAGGTTTATTTATAATAACCCTTATTAGATTCTACAAGTCAAAAATCCCAATAATCTCAGTGTGTCTGTGTTTGTAAGTTTCTGCCAGTTTGGGTGGGCTAGCAAGTTGCAGAGAAGCCCCCCTTCCCCTCTAATATGTATATAGACACAGCTGTGTCTTTAGAAATACAATGAGAGTCATAAACGACTAACAATGCCCACCTTATCTGTTCCAGTGATACTAGATAACAGAGTTAGGAATGTGGAGGACTTTCTTTTAGCTTCAGGGACACAGAATAAGATTTGAACACACAGAAGGATTTCCAAAAACTGACACAAAATGGAGGCTGCTGGCATCCATCTTGTTATCCTTTTCTTTTGCTTTATTCATATGTACCAGTCCCAAGATTACTGATCAATACCTCTGACACTAAGCATTTCATATTTAAATAGTAAATATGAGCAAATTTTGAATAAAAATACTTGGGAATAAAAAAACAGGCAAGGTTGTCAATATTTTTTCTACCTCTTTTATTAGCACTTTCTAAAACCTGGGGCTAACACAAAATCAGAATTATTTTTTACAAAATATTCGCAAACGTTTTTGGAATTCGCAATTACAATCGAATATATTAGCGCAGAAGGAAAAATGCACACTGCATTCAAATGAACAGACGAGGCAAGAAGTCGGGAAAAAAGGGCAAAATGTTACAAATATTCACAAATTGCCCCTGTTTTACCTACTTTTATCCTCGTGGCACTTGTTTAGTACATGACCCCCTAAATGTTTCACCATCTTTTTTGTAATTTCTAAGTAAAACAATTAGCAAATATTTCATTTAATGACTGCATTTTACTAAAATAGTAGGGGTGCTAAGATCCAATGAGTTTATGACCTAGTAAAATGGCTGCATAACCAATATACAGAGCACAAATCTGGTTTACTATCACAATCTGCATTAATTGAAGTATTTCTCAAAAAAAGTAAAGGGTCTACTCACTAAAGAGATAATTGCAGGGAATTAAGATGGGGATTTCAAACTTATAGGAACATTACAACTTTTTTAACCCTTGCTTCCTTCAAGGAAGCAAGGGTTAAACAAAACATGTCCCACACTTTAAAAGTAAACCTGACCTGTATCTTAATAGATACACACGGGTTTACTATCTGCGCTAGCAGAGAGAGCTGGTCGCCGACCCGACTGCTGCCTGCTTCCTATGGTAGCATGGCAGTTGTCAGTCAGAGGATAAACTGGCGTGAACTATCAACAGTACACGCCAGTTCATCCTCACAACAGGAACAACTTACATTGCACTTGTGTTTCTATATTAGAGGCACAAGTGAAAGGCGAGGTTTAGTGTTCCTTTAAGGCTAAATTAGTTGACCAGAAAAAATGCTATCATTCAACTGCATTGGGGTATCTGTCCATCTCAGCTACATTGGTATAACATTTTCAGATCCCATCTCAATTCTCTGCAGTTCTCTATCTATTAAGTAGACCCTGAAGGTCTGACAAGTTATACAGTAATTATTAAACAATTTTTTTTTCACTAATATAAGTCATAACTTTGTTAGTTATATAGAAAATTCAAAATGTTCTATATTTTAGTAAGGAATTCCACCCTGTTGTTTTTTTTATCACCAAAATAAACAATTTGCCAATATTAAGTCTATAGAGGTAATTGTTGAACAAATAGCAATAGTATGGCTGGTAAGAAAAAAGTGTCAACTCTTTATAACCACCATTTGGTTTGTGAAAAGATAATTATATCTATGGCAACTTTAGAAAAATGTTTTAAAAGAAATGATGATAAAAATGTTTTATTTCAGTGTTAAATAATGTATTTTTAGATAATAAGTACCGTCTGATTAATAAAGAATAAATAAGACTAGTTGGCGATGGTGGACTCATACTTTAGGACCATAGTGTATAAGATTAATAATTCATCATGAGTATAGCTTAAACGAGTCGGCAAAAAAATATGTTCTGTTTAACTGAAAGATTGCATCACATCTAGGCATTTTAAAGAGAATTTATTTAATTAAAGAATATACATAAAGCACCTTACTGACCTTTCTGTGCTTGTATAATTTTGTCAGGGGGCAGACATCTTGGGTGAGAGCTTCCTTCATGTAACCCAAGATGCTGAACAAAATGTCAGCCCCCTGAATGAGTTGTACAAACACATAGGGCTTAATTAGGTACTTTATTTATATTCTGTCATTAAGGCATTTCTATTTGAAATGCCTACACAATACAATCTTTCAGGTAAACATCACTTATTTTGTTGCTGACAGTTGTCCTTTAAGCTATACTCATGTTGTTTATTAGTCTTTAAAGACATCGGGGATGGGCCTAGAAATAACATACGTGATCAATTATAAAAGGACAAGAAGGGGTGAAATAACAGCTTTAAGTAAGCTTGCCAGCTGGCCAGTATTCTACCAGCAGGCATCAGGCCAATGCTAAGTCAATAGCAATAGCATGGCCACTATATTTCTGATGAAAAGGTGGCAACCCTAGCTGTAGGGGTGAAATTAAAGTTGATTATCAGGGGCTGGAAAGTACAGCAAGGGGGAGAATTAACTGAAAATACAGTGAAGTGAAAGAGGGAACTGACAAGGAAATGGGAATATGAAGTGAGAAAGAAGGAACTGAGTATAAAAAAAATAGCATTAGAAGAGGTCCGAAAATACAAAGATTTTGGAAGGTACGACAGAAAATAAACAATCATATTTATAAGTGTGTAAGTGCATGTAAATATACTCACAGAAAAGCAAAAAAATGTATTCTTGTGTATTGTAGAATTTTCAGCTTTGATCTTCTGAAATACATGAGTACCATTGCAAGCAGGTACTAGAAGGAGATGAGAATCTGTTAGAGGCTGACATTGAAATCTGGGAGGAAAAATAACTGTCCAGGCTGTGTCTGTCATATGAGGTATTTAATAGGAAGGAGGATTAACCGCTTCGTGACAGGGCTGTTTTTAAATTGTTGAACCCTTCGCGACAATGGCTGCTTCAACATTGCTGCAATGTTTGTGTTTAGCTGTAATTTTCCTCTTTCTCATTTTATCAACCCACCCATTTTACATAATGTTTGTATCGCCATAAAAAGGGCTTTCTTTGGATACCAATATTTTCGTCATACTATGTAATTTAAAAGAAACACTTTTTCTACCTTTGACCTGAAATACCTTATCTAAATAGTTTCTTATATATGTACTGAGTTTTGAAATTCCATGTTTGCGTGTTTTTCTGTTGTTTATTTGAAGGGCGATAATCACCAACAGTAGCATTCTTTTTTATTCCCTGTTTTGTCCTACAGTGACCTAAATCTAGCCCTAGTACTAAACCTAACCCTGATTTTATCTCGAACCCATTTGCAACACAAAATACAACCCTAATCCTTGATCTATGGTTAATTAAGATATAGTTTTGTCTTTTTTATAAATTCAATATTGCTGACTGCATCTTGGGGTCAAACGACACCAACAGAACAATGGGATTTCTAATTACTTCTGTCGTTTTTGCCAGACCCCCACAAATATGGCACCTGTGGGGGTCAAAACTTTTGGTGTTGCATGATGTCTTGATGGCTTGCCTTGTCTGCCTAATGCTAAATACAATGCTGTCTACGGCTGCTTATTATTGTGCATAGACAGTATTAATGCTGGGACAGACTTGAGTTTGATGGGACAGGACTCCAATGTCGGACTGCAGGCAACTATGCCTATGGTTGGACGAACATTGCAATAACTCAGTTCTGTGTCACCCACAATGCCCATCAACCCCCAATTTTGGCATTCTTTACTGAACAAAAGGTCTGGACCCCATAAATATAACTTCCACTCCTGACACTTAGCCCCTGGGGATCTAGGTTCCTTCATTTGAGTTCTTCTGCCCACTTTTCATTTTAGTCTCCAAGTCACAATATTGTATCCACAGTACTTGCCCCTACATAACATTGCGACACCTAGAGATATTGCCCTTGCCACACTGCAGCAACCACAGGACTTGCCCCATGCTATACTGCAGCACTGACTGAGCTTTCCCCCCTGCCACACTACAGCACCCACTAAACTTGTCCGCCTTGGGACACAGCAGCACCTGCTGGACATGCCTCTGCGCCACACTACAGAAACCGCTTCCCTTGCCATTGCATCCCCATAGACCCAGACTTGCTATTGCTTCCAGCCAAGACTTGCCATTGGATCCCCCCTTCTTGTTTCATCCCCAGGCTTTGTTCCCTTCTTTTTAGTGGGGCAGCCAGAGACTGTCTGTGTGCTGCTTGATGCACACAGACGTTGTCCGATGCTGCCTGACACCTCTGGTGGATCTTCTTAGCAGAAGAGCAGGACATTATATGACCCCGGCATTCTGGCTCGGGCAGTATCGGAGGATGTTTGTGTCTGTTGATCTGTCTCATATAACAGTGTGAGGAAATCAAAGAAATACCTTGTCTGATATTCTGCAACATTTATCTGCTTGCAGAAATCTTCTGATAACATCATCTTCTACAGTAAATTAAATGAAGAGAAACAGGAAATGCTTATTTTGTGTTTATTCTAAGGTTAAATTGAAAATTCTATTTAGCAAACATCCTTTTATGGCTTTACTACTGAAATGGATTTAAGGTGTATTAGTGTAACAATATCTTACACAATGTGACATTTTCTACAAATGTGTTTATTGAACATAATAATGAATAATTAATTTTAATAACATTATGAAAAGGATTTACTTCACATCATAATATGGAGTCAATTAATTTTTGTACCTGGGTACCAATTTTTTATACATTTCTGAGGTTAACCCCAAATCCTTATAATGGATTATACTGTCATGAATATAATGGTTTGTAAGTAATTTATGATGGCAAAACCCACCATGCAATCGAAACATTTCATGGTTCTCTATGTCTCTCATGGTGTGTGAGTGTGTATGATAGAAGTGCCAGCTTGCTCTCCCTTATGTCATGTGGGGTCACTGACAATGTCCCCCTTCTGACAGATGAGAAATACCCAGCTATATATTAAGAAGGTTTACATTTAATATATCAGAGGATATTTGACTGAGCAAAGACCTAAATGGAACTCTTTCTCCCTCCCTCCCCAAAGTATGGTGTCTCTTTTTTTCTCCCTCCCTCCCCTAATGACTGGTGTCTCTTATTCTCTCTTCCCAATGCCTAGTGTCTCTTTTTCCCTCCCTCCCAATGCCTAGTGTCTCATTGTTTCCCTTCCTCCTAATGCCTGGTGTCTCTTATTCTCCCTTCCCAATGCCTAGTGTCTCTTTTTCCCTCCCTCCCAATGCCTAGTGTCTCTTTTTCCCTCCCTCCCCTAATGACTGGTGTCTCTTATTCTCCCTTCCCAATGCCTAGTGTCTCTTTTTCCCTCCCTCCCAATGCCTAGTGTCTCATTGTTTCCCTTCCTCCTAATGCCTGGTGTCTATTTTTTTCCCTCCCACCCTCGCTCTCCCCCATCTGTCTGTTTTCACCCTTTGTCTTTCTCCTCTCCCCCAAGACACCCCCATGTCTGGTGTCTCTTATTTTCCCTCCATTTCCATTCAGGAGGGAAGAATGCACAGAGGAGACAACCAGGACACGGCACAGCCAGGAGGTGAGTACTGGGAAAGGATGAGGAGTGTGGTATATAATGGGCACACCAACACTGGTATATTAATGGGCATATTGGCTGTGGTGTATTAATGGGCAAATAACACTGGCATATTAGTGGGCAAATTAGGAGTGGCATATTAATGCAACTTGTGTGAAAAATAATTTAGCCCATTTTTTAAAATAAAATAACTATTTTCCCAATAATATATATATTTTAGACTAAATAATGGGTTACCCGTTAAAATTACGTGTACTTGCCAAAAAGCTTTATGTGTCTGAAGCAATCTCTATAAAATGTAATGTCGAGTCTCTTACCAAGGAGTCTATAGAAGGCATTGCTCTCTTCCTGTCCGATTTTTCTTACTGATTTCCTGGTCCGCTTGAGTTTACGAAGACTTGATGTTACTTCATCTCTCAGACACCTTTTTTCTGCAGCCGGCAAAGTGGTTTCATCTCTGAAGTGTGATCACAGCTTGTATTAGATTTATTTTAATCAAAACTTAAAAATTCCCCAAGAACGTATTCTATTAACCCCTTAGTGACATAACATTTTGACCTTGTCTTTCCCTTGGTGACATTGACTGTTTTGACATTTCTGGGGTGTTTGTGTTTAGCTGTAATTTTCTTCTTTCTCACATACTATAGCTACACAAATTATATATGGTTTTTATCGCCTTAAGAAGGGCTTTCATTAGATACTATTATAGTCATCATATAGCACACAATATAACCCCACAGCACCAGATACAACACTATAGCACACAATATAACCCCACAGCACCAGATACAACACTATAGCACACAATATAACCCCACAGCACCAGATACACTATAGCACACAATATAACCCCACAGCACCAGACACAACACTATAGCACACAATATAACCCCACAGCACCAGATACAACACTATAGCACACAATATAACCTCACAGCACCAGATACACTATAGCACACAATATAACCCAACAGCACCAGACACAACACTATAGCACACAATATAACCTCTCAGCACCAGATACAACACTATAGCACACAATATAACCTCTCAGCACCAGATACAACACTATAGCACACAATATAACCCCACAGCACCAGACACAACACTATAGCACACAATATAACTCCACAGCACCAGATACAACACTATAGCACACAATATAACTCCACAGCACCAGATACAACACTATAGCACACAATATAACCCCACAGCACCAGACACAACACTATAGCACACAATATAACTCCACAGCACCAGACACAACACTATAGCACACAATATAACCCCACAGCACCAGACACAACACTATAGCACACAATATAACTCCACAGCACCAGACACAACACTATAGCACACAATATAACCCCACAGCACCAGATACAACACTATAGCACACAATATAACTCCACAGCACCAGATACAACACTATAGAACACAATATAACCCCACATTACTATAGCACACAATTTAACCTCTCAGCACCAGATACACTATAGCACACAATATAACCCCACAGCACCAGATACAACACTATAGCACACAATATAACTCCACAGCACCAGATACAACACTATAGCACACAATATAACCCCACATTACTATAGCACACAATATAACCTCTCAGCACCAGATACACTATAGCACACAATATAAACACAAAGCAACAGATTCTCTAAACACCCAAATTCCTAAATCCATGACATTTCTTTATCTCTTTCCCCATCATTTTATGTGTTTTATTCCTCCATGTCAGTGACCTCTTTTCACCTACATTTTATCTTTTCTGCCCCATGTCATCCCATTTTGTTTGCAATCTGCCTCCATCTATCACATCATTTTATCCTCCATTATGTTTTCTGCCCCATCCACTTGTCACCATGTTGATGTGAGCAGAGCCTGGTCAGAGAAGCTGCTCAGACTGGACAAATTGGAGGGACCTCCCTGGATTTAGCCCACTCTGCCATGTACCTTAAAGCTATTATAAGCTCTTCCTACCTGTTACAGAGGCTCAGCTGTGGTCTCTGAGTATATACCCCTGCAGGCTCTCTTCTGTCAGTCATGCTGCCACATGGAGGGCTGAGGGGCGGGGCTATAACTTCATATCCCCGGGCACCCCTGTCATTGGCTCTCCATGCAGCATGACTGACAGCTGCAGAGACCTGCACCAATGTGGATGGGAGATCAGTATTACAGCAAGCAGAGTTGCAGAGAGCAACAGCTTTGGGTGCCACCTCCTACCCCAGCAACTGGTGTGCAGTCCCCTAGGGACAACTAGAGGCTACATACTGAGAAAAAAATAAATAATAAAAAATAAAAAAATTCAAAAAAATATTTTTTTTTTTAAGGGGAATTGCAAAAATCCCCCCTGCCGACGCCCATGCTTTCACATACAGGAATTATAATGCATTATAACATATAATTCCAAACATTTCTACTTGATAATCACTTAACTTGTTTTTTTATAGTATTTGTTTTCATTTTCTTTAACAGTAATTTCACCTTTCTGATCTATTCAGGGCTGTTAAGGTAGCCAAGATCTGAGCTCAATTTGATTTCCCTACAATTCAGCATTTTAATATGGACAAATCTGAGTCGAATTTTGATATTTTTTTCCAAATTCAAACCGCTAATGCTGCCCTTTTCGGTGTGGGCAACATGGGCTGGTCTTTTCCCTATTCATAGAGAGCCAAATTCACCCATATTTGACAATTTTACCCAAAGAGGGGGTGTTTCATTTCTCCAAATATTAAAGTTAGAGAATTCCCATGTATCTGTCTATATATATATTTTACACACTGATATAACAATTCTTGCGGTATAACAATACTGTTATTATTGTTATGCCAGCTATAGGTTGGAATCACAAAACTTGTTATTTTTCACCGTTAACAGCTGTTACATGTATCCTCCGACTATCATGTCTGGTTTATCACAGTACTCATCTCAGTACTCATCTCATGTCCACAGTGTGGATGGCAACATTGAATGGTAATGCATTATTCTCTACTGTAGGTATGAAATGGTACCTTTCCATATGTGAGTGCATAAGGCAGGGGTGTGACTAGAAACCACTAGACCATTGCTGACCATGTAGCACATCCCATCATGATACCATCCGTGCAATACACACCCACTTTCCACTATACCAGCTTTGTCCCCATGTCACTTATACATGCAGTGGATTTAAAGGGCCATTTGGGTCACCAAAATTATCCAGATTCAGATGAAATTCGGGCTCTGATTTTCATTAGGACAATCAGAGTTCTTTGAATAGACTTGCTGTCTCCGTAGGACCTTAACACTGATACCAAGGATAAGTAGGGCTTTAGAATTGTTTATTTATTTTATAACAATTAGCCTAGTTAAAAACAATGGAAAATAAAATAACCTTCAAACTTTTTTTTATGAAAAAGTTTGATTAAATAGTATATCTAATGTAGCAGTGTGAGGATACAGAACCCTAGAGCAGCCTCTCCTCCAGGGGTATTGTCCTTAAGGGGAACCTTGCCGGGTTCAAGTCAGTGAATATATCTCCCTCAGGATGCTGGTCTCAGTAGTGGTAATTTGAAAAGTAAGGCTGACGGGGCAGTAGCTGATAGCCAGGGCAATCACAGAGTCCTCTGGAGAGGGAGGCAGGTATCGACCCCTCTGCCTCCAAGTGCAGCCTTTACAAAGGCTGCCAAGTATTAACCTCAAAGCTGACAGATCTGAAGACTCTGCCGCAGGAATGGACACACAGCAAACTCTAGGGAAAGCCTTCTACTTTATTACAAAACAGACAAAACTCACATATAGGGAAATCGTGGGAGGAGGGCAAACCTACACAAAGGTAGCATAAGCTTAATTACATCTTATAGGAAGATAATCAGGCCACATTCCTGGTCTGTAGGAGAGCTTGTCTCGCATATCGCGATCATGATTGCCAGGCTCCAGACAGGGGCGTGTGTCCTGCGATCCTATTGGAGAGTGCAGGGGGGAAGGAGAGAGAAGACTGGTTTCTCTACTACAGAGAACAAGAGATGGAAGCCTACTTGATGGGGGGTGTGAGGTGCCTTAGGTCTGGCAGGCTATAAAATGGCTGAGCACTGTTCATTCAATGCTTGCTCATTTTCAAGCTAGTTACTGTGCCCCCAAACTCTCTGTGTTTTTGTTCCCTTGCCCTTGCTATTGATTGAATTCCTGGCTACTGACCCTTGGCTTGTCTCTGGACTTTGTTATCCTCCATACTGCTGACCATTGGCTTGTCTCTCTTGTTTTTTAACCATTTCTGCCTGCTCTGACCCTTCAGATCATTTTTGGCTCTGCCCTCTCAAATTCCCTTGGTACCTCATTTTGGCCCCCACTACTCCTAGTGGATTACTATGTCGTCCCCTGTGGGCTGCTTTCAGCATATACCTGCACTAAGCTCCTCTCTACAGTGCCCGACACGAAAACTAGAATTTGGACAGAACACGATAACTGGCGCTCTATATTTGGTGTCCAGTGAAATTATATAAATTATCGTTTAAGACAGATTGACAGAGAGAATCAATTCCATGTAAGTTAGCTATAGAGATTCGGCTCAGCAAGTTTGGAGTCATTTGGCGTAGTGGTCGGCTAAGCAAAATGTGATTAAATCTCCAATATTTTTTCATCTAAGCTAGGTGCTTTTAAAATAACTTTGTTATTATACCTGTTCTTATGAGTTGACTAATTAAGATAAACTGTAAGTATTTATGTTGCAGAATTTACCATTAAATCAGTGACATTTACAAAGTTTTTAGCTGGGAAGAGGTTCTGAAACCTTTGCACACCTGTTTGAGGCCCCTGTTACCTCCCTGTATATAATCTATACTATTCTGCCCTGCTTCCTATATATGGGTTATAATTTGGCTACATTAAGGCTCCTGTTTATATCAGGATGACCTTGTGAACTGACCCAAGGCGATGCAGCCTTCTCTAAACCCCTCCTGTACATATCTCCAAGCCCTACCTTGATGTATGAGAAAATATATACGGAGCCCAGAGCTCAAGTGAAAACAAGTGGGAAGTTTAATTCACAAGGTGTGATTTTGAAGCAATAAAAGAAAGAAAGGCATTATCCTCTGGAGTGAGTCGTTCTTTTGGATCTTCCTTCTAAACCTGCATAAGGTATTGTGACATGCTGCTTCAGTGTCATTTTTATTGTGTTCCTGCAGTCAACTGTAACAATTGCCATATTGATGGTCTCTGGAGGGAGACGGTTCAACCAGAGGCGTTGCTAGGTCTCCAAAACATCCGGGGCTGGAGCCCATGATAGATTGTATAGAAGTGGAGTAAATAAAATCACATGCTTAGGCGGCATACAGACTGATATAATTGACGCCAATGAACAATAGGGTATATATCAGGGCTCAACAAATCCCGGGCACCAGGAAATTATACCTGGCACCCAGTCATTGTTGTCCCTGCCTGGTGCCCTCGCCGCTGGGATCATTTTATTTATCCAGCGGAGCAGTGTGTGCACCGGCTGCACAGTCTTCCTGCTCCATCCCCACATGCACCGTACTATAGTGTCCGAGCGCTGAGTGTGCTCAGCAGGTCTAGAAACAACAGCAGGGCACAGGCTAGAATGGAGGTATAGCAGCCAGGAGGGGGACATATTGATAGATGCACTTTTTTATTATCATAAACAACAACAAAATTGCTGACTTGTGTGTAAGTGTATGTGACAGAGTGTGTGTGTGTGTGTGTGTGTGACTGTGTGTTTATGTGACCCACTGTATGTGTGACTGTGACCGAATGTATATGTGTGTGTCTGTGACTGACTGTGTGTGTCTGTCTGTCTGTGACTGGCTGACTGTATGAGTGTGTTTGTGTCTGTCTGTTACTGACTGTGTGTGTCTGTCTGTCTGTGACTGGCTGACTGTATGAGTGTGTTTGTGTCTGTCTGTTACTGACTGTGTGTGTCTGTCTGTCTGTGACTGGCTGACTGTATGAGTGTGTTTGTGTCTGTCTGTTACTGACTATATGCGTGTGTGTGTGACTGACTATATGTCTGCCTGTGACCGACTATATGTGTGTATCTGTTTGTATGTGTCTACCTCCACAGCAATAAAAGTCACAGTAATGTGCAAGTGTGAATATAACACAGACTCCACAGCAATAAAACGTGCAGTGTGTGAGTGTATCACACACTCATGCTGCACATTACTGTACCACAGTACACAATAAGACTCGCAGCACACAAAAAACTCACATTACTCAAAGTTACACTTATACACAAAAATACACAGCCACAAATACACACACATGCAGCCACACATACACACACATTCACACTTGCACAGTCACACATACATACACACACCCTTACACACAGAGACACACAATCCCACTTACACACACCAACTTGCATCACACACACACTTGTATGTGAGCAAATTCCCATGATTTCAAAATAACTGAGCATATAAAAATGACTCAACCCTGACCCCCCCCCACACATAGATACCCTTACATAGATAACCTTACACTCACACACACATACAGACAATCTTACACACATAAACCCTTATACACACAGATGGCCTTTCCCACACAGACATTCTGCCACGCAGACACGTGTGTAAACCTGCAACTCTCACACACACATCACAAATATTTTTTATTTTTTAATAAAAAGGGGTCAAAAACCTGGGGAGAATAGGATGAGGTATGAAGGTATGCTCCTTCTACCCTGGGGAGAATAGGGTGAGGTGTGAAGGTATGCTCCTTCTACCCTGGGGAGAATAGGGTGAGGTATCAAAGTATGCTCCTTCTACCAACCTCATAAAAGAGAGAAGTGCAGGGAATTGATATGGGAATTCAACTGAATGCGAGAATTTTTCCAGCTCTGCTACTTTAGCCTTAATTTTGAAATTCCCATCTCACTTCCCTGCAATTCTCTCTTTCATGAGTAAAGCCTATAATATAATGAGCAGCACATTCACTCATAATGTATGGGTTTAATAGTATAACGAGGTCCATGTGATGTTTAATGCCATGTGTATAGACTCATTGCCATCAACATAAAGACTATATATAAAGATGAATCACTATTATTCATATTGAATGTGATAATCAGGTGTGAAAATAAAAATGGTATGAGCACTGTTTCACACTTGATTATCACATTCAATATGAATAATAGTAATTAATCCAATTTTCTCCTAGTAATCTCACTGCCACTGACACACTCCTAACTCTGCCACTCACGCTTTCACTCTCGAACACTTACACTCACACACACTCATAACTCTGCTGCTCACGCTTACACTCACACACTCTGCCACTCACACACATACACACGCACACTCATAACTCTGCCACTCACGCTGACACTCACTCACACGCACACTCATATCTCTGCTGCTCACACTTATACACTCCAAAACTCTGCCACTCACACACACTTACACGCACACTCATAACTCACACTCTTCCAAACACTCACACTCTGCACACTCACTCATACAATCACACTCTGCCACTTACACACACTTACATTCTGCCACTCACACACATACACACTCAGAACTCTTCCACTCATGCTTACACTCACTCACACACACTCTCTTCCAATCACACTCTGCCACACTCACACACATACACTTACTTACACTCTGCCACTCACACCCACTTACACTCTGCAAATTACATTCTGCCACTCACATACATACACATGCACACTAATAACTCTGCCACTCACAGTCTGCTACTTACATACACATGCAGACTCATAACTCTGCCACTCACACCAACTTACACTCTGCCACTTACCTCACATACATACACCTGCACACTAATAACTCTGCCAAACACTCACCTGCAAAACGTGAGGGGCGGAGTTAAGCACGAGGGGCGGAGCCTATCGTGAGGGGATGGAGTCTGCTGCTGTTCAGCACACAGCATGCAGGAGGCGGGGTCGAACGTGAGGGGGCGTGGTCAGGGTCTCCATTCGGGGCTATGGAGGGGAGATCCGGGGCTTCAGCCCCAGAAGCCCCCCCCTAGCGACGCCTCTGGGTTCAACCCTCATGGGCCTTTTTCAAGCCTAGCATCAAGTGTTTCAACAAACTTTATATGTAATGCACAAAATGTCAAAAAATTGTCAATCAATAAATCTGGTGAATATATAAGTTGTTTAAATTAAAATTATCCGCATTGTCTGCAATGGACATATATATTGACATGATCAAAAGAAATATACAATAAAAATATATACAATAAAAATGTATAATATACAAAATGTGTAAAGCTTAATTATTTTACAAAATTAAATTTCAAAAAGAATGAGTTTTTGAATACAGTTGTTGTCACAATGGAAATGTCTTCATAAATCTATATTTGAGCTGGGAAAATGTATTTGACTACATATCAAGTGATTGATTTGGATCAAAGCAAACTTTGTTTTATTGTCTATCTACTCCTTCCAGATTGATCAACTAATGCGCTCTCCCCTAGAAGTAATTCACACCGGAGACAAAGTTTCTTATCAGTGAAAAACCTGAGGCAAACCTTTATTTTCCAGAGTGGGGGATTCCTTTTAAAGCAGGAATACATCACAGTACAGTCATAGTTTAAAGATACAATATACGTTCAACAATTGGCTAAAGTTGGAGGGTCTTCTTTTAAGCCCACCCTACAGAATGTGATGTCATCTTTATAGAGTTCTCCCACCACATTCCAGCTCCATCTTGGTTACACGATGGGAGGGGGAGTGAGTAGTTTACTGAACAAAGAGGGGCTCCAGGGGGAACAGTTACTGTTACTTTAACAGTGATTCACGTGGCATGTGATAACTTGTACAAGAGAAAGTGGGAGGAGTTAGTACCGGAAGCTGGTCTTTATAAGAATGTGTTACATGAGACTTGCTCCTTAGCAGGGGGGAAGGGGTAGCTTGGATGGGAGGAGTTTCCATAGGAAGTAGCTTATTTGAACACATGTGTAAAAGATTAAACAGACAAAGGAATGCAATGCTTATACGTAAGCATCTGTAAGAAATTATGACCTTTTAGGGAAGCGTGCCAAATAAGACATAAACACAAATATATAATAGTAAAAGAGACATCTTATCCACAACATGATGCTATCTAGGGAAACATTTTTACATTTTTTAAAGAATTTTTATAAAAAGTTAAAAACACTGTTAAAAACACTGCAATTGCAATCATACATAACCAAGAAAAAAAAGTATCATATTATTAAGCACAGCGAGTATCCAACAATCTCAATATATATGTACATGTAAAATACTTGTTACGGGAGCAGCTGCACCAGGAGGATTGGTCTTCAGTCTAGCCCAGGGGTGGGCAATTAATTTTTACCGGGGGCCGCATGAGCAACCAGAGCATCATGTCTGTCTCTCTCTCCCCATACCCTCATGTCTGTCTGTCTCTCCCCGTACCCTCATGTCATAGAAACATAGAAACATAGAATGTGTCGGCAGATAAGAACCATTCGGTCCATCTAGTCTGCCCAATTTTTTTTTTAGTACTTTTATTAGTCCCCCGTTCCCGGTCTTATAGCTAGGATAGCCTTGTGTCTATCCCACGCATGCTTAAAATCCTTGACTGTGTTTACCTCTACCACTTCTGCTGGAAGGCTATTCCATACATCCACTACCCTCTCAGTAAAGTAATACTTCCTAAAATTACTTTTAAATCGTTGCCCCTCTAATTTAAGACTATGTCCTCTAGTTGTGGTAGTTTTTCTTCTTTTAAATATACTCTCTTCCTTTATGTATTTAAATGTTTCTATCATATCCCCCCTGTTATGTCTTTCCTCCAAGCTATACATGTTAAGATGCTTTAACCTTTCCTGGTAAGTTTTATCCTTCAATCCATGAACCAGTTTAGTAGCCCTTCTCTGAACTTTCTCCAAAGTATCAATATTAGACATGTGCAAAACTAAAATTTTCGTTTCGTTTTCGTCCATTCGGACGAAAATTTTATTTATTTCGTCTAAAACGAATTTCGTTCATTACTGCATTCGTTTCAGACGAAATTCGTTCATTATTTTCGTTTCGTTAATTTTAATTCGTTCGTTTTATAGAAATACAATGTAATACTATTGGCTTTCTATAAACCGAACGAGAGCCCCATTCATAAGAAATTCTTATGAATGGGGCTCTCGTTCGGTTCATAGAAAGGCAATAGTACTACATGTTTTCTATAAGCCGAAAGTCTATAAACCGAACGACTTTCGGTTTATAGACTTTCGGCTTATGGAATACATGTAATCCTATGGCTATTCTATAAACCGAACGTTCGGTTTATAGAATAGCCATAGGATTACATGTATTCCATAAGCCGAAAGTCTATAAACCGAAAGTCGTTCGGTTTATAGGCTGTCGGCTTTTAACTATACGGAGACAGAGTCTCCATTCATAAAATTATGAATGGAGACTTTGTCTCCGTATAGTTAAAAGCCGACAGCCTATAAACCGAACGTTCGGTTTATAAGCTGTCGGCTTTTAACTATATGGAGACAAAGTCTCCATTCATAATTTTATGAATGGAGACTCTGTCTTCGTATAGTTAAAAGCCGACAGCCTATAAACCGAACAACTTTCGGTTTATAGACTTTCGGCTTATGGAATACATGTATTCCTATTGCTATTCTAGCCATAGGATTACATGTATTACATAAGCCGAAAGTCTATAAACCGAACGTTCGGTTTATAGGCTGTCGGCATTTAACTATACAGAGACAGAGTCTCCATTCATAAAATTATGAATGGAGACTTTGTCTCTGTATAGTTAAAAGCCGACAGCCTATAAACCGAACGTTCGGTTTATAGGCTGTGGGCATTTAACTATACGGAGACAGAGTCTCCATTCATATGAATGGAGACTTTGTCTCCGTATAGTTAAATGCCCACAGCCTATAAACCGAACGTTCGGTTTATAGGCTGTCGGCTTATGGAATACATGTATTCCTATTGCTATTCTATAAACCGAACGTTCGGTTTATAGAATAGCAATAGGAATACATGTATTCCATAAGCCGAAAGTCTATAATCCGAACATTCGGTTTATAGGCTGTCGGCTTTTAACTATACGGAGACATAGTCTCCATTCATAATTTTATGAATGGAGACTCTGTCTCCGTATAGTTAAATGCTATTGTATTCTATAAACCGACTCTATTTCGGCTTATAGAATGCAATAGTACTACGAATGGACGAATGAACGAATGATTTTCGTTTATTAACCATTCGTTCATTCGGCTTTCATTAGCTTAGCATTTTCGTTCTTCGTTTTTCGGACGAATGGACGAAAATGCTATTTTCGGACGAAAATGCATTCGTCCGAAAACGAATGCACATGTCTAATCAATATCCTTCTGGAGATACGGTCTCCAGTACTGCGTACAATACTCCAAGTGAGGTCTCACCAGTGCTCTGTACAATGGCATGAGCACTTCCCTCTTCCTACTGCTAATACCTCTCCCTATGCAACCAAGCATTCTGCTAGCATTTCCTGCTGCTCTATTGCATTGCCTACCTACCTTCAAGTCCTCTGAAATTATTACTCCTAAATCCCTTTCCTCAGATGTTGAGGTTAGGACTGTACCAAATAGTCTATATTCTGCTTTTGGGTTTTTACGCCCAAGGTGCATAATCTTGCACTTGTCCACATTAAATGTCAGTTGCCACTGCTCTGACCATTTTTCATGTCTGTCTGTCTCTCCCTGTACCCTCATGTCTGTCTCTCCCCGTACCCTCATGTCTGTCTCTCCCCGTACCCTCATGTCTGTCTCTCCCCGTACCCTCATGTCTGTCTCTCTCTCTCCCCATTCCCTCATGTCTGTCTCTCTCTCCACTCATGCTCCATGTCTCTCTCCACTCATGCTCCATGTCTCTCTCTCTTTCCATTCATGCTCCATGTCTGTCTGTCTGTCTCTCCCCATACCCTCATGTCTGTCTGTCTCTCCCCATACCCTCATGTCTGTCTGTCTCTCCCCGTACCCTCATATCTGTCTCTCTCTCCCCATTCCCTCATGTCTGTCTCTCTCTCCACTCATGCTCCATGTCTCTCTCCACTCAATGCTCCATGTCTCTCTCCACTCATGCTCCATGTCTCTCTCTCTTTCCATTCATGCTCCATGTCTGTCTCTCTCTCTCTTGCCACTAATACCCCATGTCTGTCTCTCTCGCCACTCATACCCCATGTCTGTCTCTCTCTCGCCACTCATACCCCATGTCTGTCTCTCCCCTCATCCCTTATATCTTTTTCCATCTCTATCTTTCTGTTCCCCATGCTGGTCTCTTGTACACACAGTCATACATAAACACACACAGTCACACAAACACAGTTACACACTTAGTCACCCTCACAGACATACATTTACACAAACACCCTTATACACACTGTCACACATACATAAATACACACAGTCATACATACATACATACAGTCACACAAACACACAATTACACACATTGTCACCCTCACAGACATACATTTACACAGACACCCTTATAGACACTGTCACACATTCACACACAGCAACCTTTACACACATGCACAGACACTCATGTACATACACTTACACACAGTAACACACACATAGTTATACACATTGACACACACATACACACTTATACACATTCACACACACTTCCACGGACACTTCCTTTCGTTTTTTATTTTAACCCCCCCCCCCCCAAACTGTTATTACCAAATCCTCTTTGTTAATCCAAGCACAGCACAACGTGGGAAAGCTCCGCCCCCGTCGCGTTCTGTGATTGGCTGCAGGGAGGAGGACATTCTCTATGGTGTCTTGGCAAATACCCTAGAGAACGTCCTCCTCCCTGAAGCAGCCAATCACAGAACGCGATGGGGGCGGAGCTTACACCCGTCGCGCTGTGCTTGGATTAACAAGGAGGAGGATGGCATGGAGAGAGCTCCCTGCTACAGCGCCTGAGGGATGAGTTGTTGCAGAGGGCTTGCAGCTGCCTGGCGCTGTGGATGAATGCTCTTTCACAAGATCAGAATTATCAGGGAAAAGTCCACATCTCCTCCCAGTAATGGTTCTGGAATGGGTGAATGCCGCACATGGGATAAAAAGACCCAAAAAGTCTGGGTACCAGGGATAAAAAGACCCCAAAAGTCTTGGAGGCAAATATTTCTGTGGTGTCTGAAATGGAGACTGACCTGGACTATTTGGTGACACAAGAAGTGGAGCTGGAGAAGGCATACCTCCAGCTTCTCCATCGGATACAGTCCCCTGCTTAAGAGCCTGTGAGTATAATTGATACCAACTTCCCAGCAAATGCCCTTACCACAGAGCAGAACCTCCAAAGTCCCTACCTGCATCTGTCAGAGACCCCAGAACTGTGTCCCTCTCTCTCTAATTTCCCCAAGCTGATGTGCTCGCATCGGGGCAGAGTGCTGCTGGTTTCTGCCCACCCCTACTCATGTTCCAAGCATCTGATGGGAACAGTGTGCCCCCCTTTCCCCAGCCCACACCCCCAACGGAAGAGCTGGCAGAGTTGCAGAGGGCTACTGGACTCTGCCTACCGTTATCTATGTCCCAAGGGACGAATAATTTAATGGAAATTATGTGCCTGGCAGATGAACAGGCATTTTCGCTGAGCACAACTGACTTCTGCCCACTGTTTTCCCAAGATCTAGCCCCTCTGCAATTTAAAGATGACCCAGGAGGGGTGGATGGGACCTCAGCCTCCACACCTCAGTCTCCACACCTGGGTCCCCAGAATTCTACACAGTCTGCCTAGATCTATTGTAATCTGGAAGTGTAGCCAAAGGACTCTTGCTTCTTTCCATGGAGCATGACTGAAAAACTTTGAGTTTTGTGGATGATATCATACCAGCAGAAGCACTGGCACCAATGGTCCAAGGACCTAACTGAGACATTTTTTTTTACCAAACAAACAGCTCCTCTTCACCCACTACCATGCATTCTCCCCAGTGGCTGAAAGGGCATCCGGGAGAAGGTGCTATTGGTTCTTCTCCCCAGCGGCAGATACCTGTTTCGGTAGAGACAGAGGTTAGGTGGGTAAGTGAACAGACAGAGTGTGGGAACCGTAACTTATGTGTTTGTGGGAATCAAGCTGAACTGACTTACTTTGGAGTAACCTAGTCTGGGGGCTTGTCCATTGTGAGCCTCCTTCGGAAAATGGAGAAATGTCAAGGTGCCCACCGTGACTCTTACAGCCTGGCGGGCACATGGGGCCAGCCTCCTGCCTTGAGACTACAGACCTTGTCCGTGTCAGAAGCCATAAGCTCATATAAGAGCTGTAATCACTGGCCTCTTAACAGACTGCCCTTAACATATTCTGGCACCAATTTCAGTTATGTTTTCTATTGTGTTTGGGTTAATATGTTTAAATGTCATTGTTCAATCTATTTTTATCTGATCTTGTAATGTATGTGTACTTTATGTGTGTTACTAAATAAAGTGTGCTCATTTTGTTTAACCTAACAAGACTGGTCTCGTCCGTTATGTTGGGGGAGTACTGAACAGGGCTGAGAGTGATTATAGCCCATTTGAGAGACTTTGTGCTGACCAGGACCTGAGAAGGAATCTTGTGGACCCTACAATGGGTAGAAGACATTGAAGCTCTTGGTGTCCCATTACAGTGGATGTTATAATTGGAGTGCATACTGCATGAGCACATATTGTTATCTTGTTTGGTAAAGCAGATTACATTAGCAGAAGCAGAAAGTGATAAAAATGTACAATATAATATCAAATGTTTATTTAGAAGCCTTGAAAAACAGTCTAATAAAGAAATGTGTCTATGGTGAGATTATAAGGTGGTGGTTATAAGCTTAGAAAAATACCTCTCCGTTAAAAGGATTCCAGGCTAAAAAAAAATCTCTAATGATGATCTTCAAGTTAAATGGCAAAATTATCAAGAAAAATGGGATCTTGCGCGTGATGCTTGCTCCTTCACACTAATGGAGATTATTATAGATCTTAAGAAATTTTTATTATGAGAAGCAGAGGAGGAACTTACAATAATGCAGCATAACATGCAGCACCAGCACACTCTGCCTACCTTCAGGATGAATGGGAGGTACGTGGTATTATATGTTTTTTCAAAAAAAGAAATTACACTAAAACTTGAGAATAGCTTGAGGAGGTTGACTCTGGCTCCTGTGTTTGACTTAGAAAAAAAAACAAGGGTTGAATCCTCCTCATTGAAACCAATGGGATTTTAATGATTAGACCCAATAGAGGATAGTTAAACATTGCTTCTTTATTTCAGCAATACACTGCATTTTATGCAAAATGGAAAAATATGTCAAAACATTATTCAACAGTAAATAGGCATTTTCATTTTTGAAAAAAACAATTTGCCTCTAACGTTGCAGGGATACAAACACAAACCCCCTGCCTTTCACGGTAAGGGTCCTTACTGCTTTAATCTCAGCTGTATCAGCATTTGTGTCACTGTAACTCTCGGATATTTTTCTTTCTATACTGCATACTGGCTTATGTTGTATAGAAGAAGCTTAATTGTGACGTCATCACCTACCTGTGTGATGTATTTATGTTCTACGATGCAGTCAGATCACATGGTCCATCTCCCATGTTTTTCTCATCTCAGTGTAACAAACTCCATGGGTGTAGGAACCCCCACAAATCTGGGGGGGACAGCATTTTTGCTCGTCGGGTATAGCAGCAGTAAAAATAAAGCTTGTCACAGTGTATATTATATCACCAAGTTCCCACCAACATTACCAGGATCCTTGGTATACAACAGATACATTCACAGCACAACATCTACATCAGGCAGGTGCATTTTATCACTGTTACATGAAATATAGTAAGCGAGCTGTGTGTACACCATAAAACATACATCAGTATGAACCTACCACTTCTGCTGGAATGCCATTCCATGTATCCACTACCCTCTCAGTAAAGTAATACTTTCATTAGTCCCTGGCCTTATCTTATATCTAGGATAGCCTTATACCTATCCCACGCATGCTTAAACTCCTTCACTGTATTAACCTCTACCACTTCTACTGGAAGGCTATTCCATGCATCCACTACCCTCTCAGTATAGTAATACTTTCATTGGTCCCTGGCCTTATCTTATATCTAGGATAGCCTTATACCTATCCCATGCATGCTTAAACTCCTTCACTGCATTAACCTCTACCCACTTCTACTGGAAGACTATTCCATGCATCCACTACCCTCTCAGTAATGTAATCCTTTCATTAGTCCCTGACCTTATCTTATATCTAGGATAGCCTTATACCTATCCCATGCATGCTTAAACTCCTTCATTGTATTAACCTCTACCACTTCTACTGGAAGACTATTCCATGCATCCACTACCCTCTCAGCAAACAAACATTACATTTCTGACCAGAAAATAAACTGTAAAATATTAAATATTTCCAAAAGCTTAAGGTGGACCCCAAATATATGTATATAACTAGTAAAATTTATACCAGGGCTTGACAACCTTAAATAAGTTTTAGGAGCCAGGAAAAAAATCTAGGAGCCAGACAACAGCACATACACACAATCACATGCAGTCATATACAGTCAGTCACATAGACACATATACTCATACATACAGCCTGTCACACATATACATACTGTCACATAGAAACACACTCATACATACATACATACATACAGTCTGCCAGGCACACACTCCCACATACATACAATCTGTCAGACACACACACACTCATACATACAGTCGTTCACAGACACACTCATACATACATACATAGAGTCTGTCGCAGACACACACTCATACATACATGCAGTCTGTCAGACACACACACACTCATACATACAGTCTGTAACATAGACACATACACTCAGAGTCAGTCACATAGACACACACACTCATACATGGTCTTTCACATACACTCATACATACAGTCTGTCACAGACACACACACACTCATAGTCAGTCATATATACACACAAACTCATACAGTCAGTCACAGACACACAAACTCATACAGTCAGTCACAGACACACAAACTCACACAGTCAGTCACACACACTCATACAGTCTGTCACACTCCCTCATACAGTTTGTCACACACACACACACTCATACATACATACATACATACATACATCCATAGTCTGTCACATACACTCATACATACATACATCCATAGTCTGTCACATACACTCATACATACATACAGTCTATCACATTTACTCATACATACACACAGTCTGTCACATACACTCATACATACACACATTCAAGTGAGCAGTTTTTTTTATCTTAAAAAATACATTTTAAAAAAATGTAGATCAATAGCAGGGATCAAAGCTATATCTCATTGCAGGGAAGGTGGGCATTTCCGTTCCAGGTTTGTCTGTGCCTCTTACAATCATTACTTATTAATTACATTATTTTGCCCATTCATTTGTCAGTTTTATTTTGCCCACATTCATTTGCCAGTGTTTTTTTTGCCCAAATTAATTTGTCAGGGTTTTTTTTGCCCACATTCATTTGCCAGGGTTTTTTTTGCCCACATTCATTTGCCAGGGTTTTTTTTTTTTGCCCACATTCATTTACCAGGGTTTTTTTTTTTTTGCCCACATTCATTTGCCAGGTTTTTTGTTGCCCACATTCATTTGCCAGGGGTTTTTTTTGCCCTCATTTTTTGATCATCTCATCATTAGTAGAAGTCATTGGCAGATTTAAGAGACGTGTTATTATGGCAGCTTCGGAAGTCATTGATTATTGCAGCTCTAAGAGACATTTTTTAAATGACCCTAAGAGCTGCAATAATCTATCACGTTCCGAAGCTGCCATGATAAAAAGAAAAACGGTACATTATTGGCAGTGACACAGTCACTGTTCCTACCTCGTTCCTCCCAGTGTGGGGCTGTGTGACTTGTGGAGGACGCGCACAAGCCGTGCGCATGATCACATGACGTCGTGCGATGAAGTCATGTGATCAGGTGACCTCCGTGATCGCTGCAGAGCTGATTCTCCCGGGACAGTCCCAGGATCGAAAACGTTGCGGGATTGTCCCGGGTTGGCAAGTATGCTCAGGGCCGTCTTTAATAGTGATTGGACCCTGGGCAAGCATTTGCTTGGGCCCCCTGGACCCTGCCGTCTCCCCTGCATGCAATCCCGCCATCCATCGCGATGTTAACCCCCCCCCCCCACACACACACATATGCCATAATTGTTGTGCCATTCAGATGCCAGTAATATTGTGCCTTTCAGATGCCAGTAATATTGTGCCATTCAGAGCGCAGTATTATTGTGCCAGTCAGAGCCCAGTAATATTGTGCCATTCAGAGCCCAGTAATATTGTACCATTCAGAGCCCAGTAATATTGTGCCAGTCAGATGCCTGTAATAGTGCCATTCAGAGCCCAGTAATATTGTGCCAGTCAGAGCCCAGGAATATTGTGCCAGTCAGAGCCCAGGAATATTGTGCCAGTCAGATACCAAGAATATTGTGCCAGTCAGATACCAAGAATATTGTGCCAGTCAGAGCCCAGGAATATTGTGCCAGTCAGATGCCTGTAATATTGTGCCAGTCAGATGCCTGTAATATTGTGCCAGTCAGATGCCTGTAATATTGTGCCAGTCAGAGCCCAGGAATATTGTGCCAGTCAGAGCCCAGGAATATTGTGCCAGTCAGATGCCTGTAATATTGTGCCAGTGAGAGCCCAGTAATATTGTGCCAGCCAGATGCCCAGTAATATTGTGCCAGCCAGATGCCCAGTAATATTGTGGGAGTCAGATGCCTGTAATATTGTGCCAGTCAGAGCCCAGTAATATTGTGCCAGCCAGATGCCCAGTAATATTGTGCCAGCCAGATGCCCAGTAATATTGTGCCAGTCAGATGCCTGTAATATTGTGCCAGTCAGATGCCTGTAATATTGTGCCAGTCAGAACCCAGTAATATTGTGCCAGCCAGATGCCCAGTAATATTGTGCCAGCCAGATGCCCAGTAATATAGTGCCAGCCAGATGCCTGTAATATTATGCCAGTCAGAGTACAGTAATATAGTGCCAGCCAGAACCCAGTAATATAGTGCCAGCCAGAACCCAGTAATATAGTGCCAGCCAGATGCCCAGTAATTTTGTGCCAGCCAGAACCCAGTAATATAGTGCCAGCCAGAGCCCAGTAATATAGTGCCAGCCAGAATCCAGTAATATAGTGCCAGACAGAGCCCAGTAATATAGTGCCAGCCAGAGCCCAGTAATATAGTGCCAGCCAGAACCCAGTAATATAGTGCCAGTCAGAACCCAGTAATATAGTGCCAGCCAGAACCCAGTAATATAGTGCCAGCCAGAACCCAGTAATATAGTGCCAGCCAGAACCCAGTAATATAGTGCCAGCCAGAGCCCAGTAATATAGTGCCAGCCAGAGCCCAGTAATATAGTTCCAGCCAGAACCCAGTAATATAGTGCCAGCCAGAACCCAGTAATATAGTGCCAGCCAGAGCCCAGTAATATAGTGCCAGCCAGAACCCAGTAATATAGTGCCAGTCAGAGCCCAGTAATATAGTGCCAGCCAGAGCCCAGTAATATAGTGCCAGTCAGAACCCAGTAATATAGTGCCAGCCAGAACCCAGTAATATAGTGCCAGCCAGAGCCCAGTAATATAGTGCCAGCCAGAACCCAGTAATATAGTGCCAGCCAGAACCCAGTAATATAGTGCCAGCCAGAACCCAGTAATATAGTGCCAGCCAGAACCCAGTAACATAGTGCCAGCCAGAACCCAGTAATATAGTGCCAGTTAACCCCCCCCCCCCCTTCCCTAGTACTTACATGAATCTGCTCCGTGTCCCCCGCCGGATGTCTCCTCCGTGCAGTCTTCCCTCTTGCACGGAGGAGGGAAACAGTCACCGGATGTGACGCGACGTCACATCCGGCGTCAGTTTTTTTTTTTGTTTTTTTTTCCGGCCGTCTCATCCATCGGATGCGGCTTGCCGGAAAAAAGTGTTCACAAGCGCAATGCGCTGTGAACACGGCAAGCAGGGGCTGGGGGCCCCGTTTGCTGGGGGGGATTTCACCCTACCTGTCCCCCCCACATTTTTTCCTGGGGGGGATCCGTCCCCCCCATCCCCCCCGCTTCCTACGCCCATGACAAACTCCTCTTCTGCAGTAGAGTTTGCTCCTTCTTTCAGAATCATGTTTTGATCTTCAGCAATTCCTCTCCATTTGTTCAGTCTAGGAAATGGGAAAATAGGTGACAAAACTGTTTGACTCTAAACATGTATTGTATTTTATGAAGTACTTTGCTTTTATGTCTTTCCTGGGGTTGAAACCCCTGATTTTGAAAGTAACTGTCTGAGCTGCATGTTTTGGCGTTATGTGTTGTAATGGTCACATTTTGACAATAATATTTACACTTATGGTAGTGTGGCAGAGCGGTCTAAGGCACTGGGTTAAGGCTTCATTCTCTCTCGGAGCACAGGTTCAAATGCCACATCTGTCTACTCTTGCTCTCTGACTTTCATTTCTATGTCTGTATTTTGCATATACACTGATAACATGTGTATCTTTTTCTTTCTAAGCTGCATGCTGGATTATATTGTATAGAAGTAGTTTAATTGTGACATCATCACCTATGTTTATGATGTATTTATAAGCTAATCTGAATGACAGTTCCATCTGCCAGGTGTTTCTCATCTCAGTATAACAAACTCCTCTAATGCTGTAAATTCTGCTCCTTCAGCTCAGTGGATGAATAAGGTGAGTTTCAATGTATAATAGAGTATACAGTTGCATTTTTGTTTGCACTGATGTTTAGAATGAGTAGAGAGGATGAAGTTATTTTGTATACAAACATAGTCTGACTAAACCCAGCCCAAATGATGTAAGCCAGCACCCTCTAAATATGTTCTTAGCCGTTGAATGCAATGCACAAATGATTTCAGTTTTCTAATAGAATATTTACTATTTTGTTTTCTGTGTTAAAGTAGCTAATTCATTTTCAGATATGATGAGAAAATTTGTTTTATCTTCAGCAATTCCTCTTGTAGGTGCTGTAATACTCCCATTTTGACAAAAAATCATCACTTTGAGTGGTAGAGTTGCTGAACGATCTTGTCGTAACATATAATCAGTTTGGATTATGTTAGAATAATGGTACAGTAACTCATGCAGGTGTGGTTCATCGAGGATTTGGACAAGTAGAATAGTTAGATAATCTGCTAGTTAATAAAACACTATATGGACACAGGTATTGAGATAACTATGTCAGCTCTTACATAGCTGCGTCCGCGATCAAATGGCCGCATTATTCTTCATTGCTGACAGTTCAGCGTTCTTACTGCCGCACTGAACTGTCAGGGATGAAGCCGTGGCGATGAAGTGTCCTAGACCCGTGCTTGACTTGCTAGGGCTGCAAGGTAATAATTGGCCATGTTCTGGATAGCCAAGTTACCCAGTTTTTGGGGCAGCTGTATTTGTTTCAGGGCCAATCTGGTTGGTTTATTGGCCCGTATGAAAGAGTTCCAGCACTTCTGTGTCATTTTGAGGAAGGAACTGGGGAGTGCAATAGCTAAAGTTCTAAGCTGATATAATAATTGAGGGACCACCATCGTCTTGATGGCATTGATTCTACCCAGCCAAAACAATTCCAACTTAGCCCATCTGTTCAAATCTTCCTTAGTGGTGCATAGAAGAGGAACATAGTTAAGATTAACACCGTTCAGGTAGTTTTTCAGGATTTTTGTCCTCAAATTTGTGATGTTTGACTTTCTCCACTAATATTGGTAGGTTTGTTTCAGACTCATGACAATGGGTTTGAAGTAACCAATAGGGAATACCTGTGTTTTTGCTATGTTTAGCTTGTAGTAAGATATTGCGGAGAAGGATGTACTAGTGTTGTGTAGGTTTGGGAGAGAAGTAGCTGGCTGGGTGAGAATCAGCATAATATCCTTGGCGAAAAGACCAATTTTAAGCTCTTCTCCACGTTGCACAAAACCTTTAATGTGGACATTATTCCTAATGGCATGTGCCATTGGTTTCATAAGGAGACTAAAAATAGTAGGGGACAGGGGGAAAACCTGTTTTGTTCAATTAGTGACGGTAAAGGCCTTCGACAGGAACCCAGAGGTCAGCACACAAGCTGTAGGGCAAGAGTACAGGGCTTTGATAGATGTTAGTAGAGTACTAGGGAAGTTGAACTTGATCAAGAACTTTTCCAAACAAGCCTAGTGGATCCCATCAAAGGCATTCTCTGCATCAAGAAACAATCTTTGTGAGTCTTCCGTGAGGTATACACTATCTCCAGCACCTTCCTTGTGTTGGAAGAAGCCTGTCTACCTGACACAAATCCCACTTGGTCTGCGTGTATGATAGTATGCAAGACTGAGGAGATTCTGTTAGATAGAATCCTTGTGTATACTTTAGTATCGCTATTAAGGAGTGAGATTGATCAGAAATCGGAGCATTTGTCAGCTGGTTTGCATGGTTTAGGGAGATGGGGATGTTAGAAACGACGGGGGTGGAGTGGGAACTAGGGAGGCCAAAAGGGGGAGACCAAACATTGGGGAAAACAAACACTTCAGTACAATAATAATATGTCAGGACATGGGCCACCAGGCCATCCCTAATACCTGGATTTTCGGACATAGGAGCCGAAGGCACAACATGTAAATGTCAGGAATGTGCTGAAGAAAGTAGTGTCAAAATATATACATGATATACAAATTATACAAACTCTGAGGCACACCGAGGCACAACTGCCACAGGTAGGGCACAGTGAAAATGAAGGTTAATGTGTGATTGCGCAATGCTAAGGTGGCGCCGCAATAGTGGTGAAAACAGTTGAGGCTTGATGTCTAAAGCCTTATGCTGAGAAGGGGGAGATGGAAGTACATGTGCTCTTTGGCAGGGGGATTCATAATGTACAATCTAAGCTAGGTGAGCAACATTGCAGGGTTCGCCATCAGATGGGGTTCAGACCATCGGGTAGCCAGGTATATGCAGCAAAGCACTAACAAGTCCCCAAAATGTAAGCATGGAGCAGGCCCATACCCAAGTCCAAGGGCAAGTACACAAGGCCATTCCCATATCATGCCAGAGTAGGGAGCCTGAAACGGGCAAATGCATGGATCAGTCATTGTCTGTTAGTCTCCTCTTCCCTCCGGTCTTCCAGTCAGAAACAAGCTTTTTGAGTCACGGAGCAGGTAAAGCAGTGATTTGCGGCAAGATTCTCAATCCACAGTGGCTCAACAGGACACCGCCGTCTTCCGGTGTGTTAATGACTTTAGTAAAGCCATCCCGAAAAACAATCAACTTCGTAGGGAATCCCATGCGTAGTTGACTGAAGCTTTTCTAATGGCAGCCGTGACAGTTCCAAAGTCTCTGCGATACTCATAGTTCATTGTGACAGGACGTTATAAAACGGCAAATTAGCATATATTTCTGGTAGGGCTTCTCTCTCCTGTGTCCCTCGCATGAAGGTTTCTGTATATTCATAGAAGTGGATCCTGGCAATCACCTCAATCGGGAAATTGCCTGTAGCCCTCTTGGGTCTAGGGAGCCTGTGTGCTTGGTCGATTGATAGTTCAAGTGGGGAGAGGTCTGGTGCCAAGTCATGGAAGAGATGCCTCTTATTTTTAATAGCTGTTATCTTCAGGGCGACTGCGATCCTCTGCTATGCAGTCAGACAAGTCTTTGTGACGTGTGGCCAATTTCACGGGAGCATCGCCATCTTGCACGCTGATTTCTATGCGAGCACACTGCGTGAAAAACTCATCTTGGGCTATCCTTTTTATTCTGCTGCTTGTCACCCTGGTGTTCCTTGGGTTTTACCATGGTCAGGTAAGTACAACATTTCTGTTTGCAAATGATAAGGCTTATTTCGGTAACTGAGATAGCCTGCTGCAGCCTAGGAGCTTCGCCTTCCTGCGTCCTCCTCCACGCGCCGCTAGGACACGCGCCCCAGAATGCCTACTTTTTAACATCTCTATTGGGTTTATCAAAGTAAGGAACTTTAATTGGATTTTTCTTTTGTTGCTGCATTATAGAAGAGGATACATAAATGAATCAAAAAGTTCAGATGCAAGTTTGTTCTTTCCTGAAATAGTATCTGTCTTGGTTTTGAGGACATTCAGACCAATCCTTAATAAGGGAAGAAAATGTATCTATGAACACACTAGGATGTCTAAATGTGTATCAATATAAATCCTATATGAATCTATTGATGACTGAGATGAACATTAATGTTTTGGCCTTATTGTTTTTAGACCAACTAAATGTTTTTCTTGTTTCTTTTTCCTTTTATGATAGAAAGATGATTATGTTATTATTCATTTGGCAGGACTCTTCTCTACTTATTTTTGATCTATTTAAGCATGTGCGGGCCTAGTTCCATGATTTCCAGTGTCTTCCAAAGAAAGGGCCATGGAAAACTGTCAAAAGGCATTCTCAGCATCAGTGGACAGCAGTAGGATTTTGTGGCCCTTTCTGTGTGCGACATGTATGGCACCTAGTACATGCTGAGTATTTTCCTTAGCCTAACAACTGATCTGGATGGATCAGATCAGGAACGAACCTTTGAAGGCGGGACGCCAACACCTTTGCAACGACCTTGACATCTGCGTTGAAGAGATTGGTCAGTAGTTCTGAGGAAACTCATGGTTCTTGCCCTCCTTAGGGATCACTGTTATAGTGGCTGTAAGAGTGTGGATGTCTGACGGGGTCTTTGTAATAGGGTGTTAAATAGGTCGACCATTTTTGGGAGTAAGATGTCCCCATGTCTCCTAAATACCATTAAGTCCTGGGTACTTCCCCACAGCGGATAGTTTAATTGAACTCGCTAATTCGTACAAGTTTGTATAGTATTGGCGGAAGGTATTTGGGCTTTTGTCAGACAGGTAGTGCATTTTACCCTGGGAAACACACATTTTTTTTCAATATATGCTTTTTGTTTCCGTTTAAGGTAGGGTGCAAGACAATACGCTCCCGTACTTCCTCTCTCTTGGAAGAAATGTTTTGAAGTCAGGAATGATAGTTGTATCTTAGTGTTTAAAATGCAAGACAGTTCTTGTCTGGCTGCAATTAGTTGTGTGAGAACCAATTTATCTAGTTCGAATTTATGTTGTGAGTCCAAGGTTGCACATTGCTTTGCCAAATCAACAATACATTGGTTATGTTCCTTCTTATTTTTGGAAGCTATGGAAATTTAGCACCCCCCCCCCCCCCCAATTGTACAGTTGTGTGCTTCCCAAATCACCAAATCATAGGCAGTGATACCTCCGTATTAAGGTTTTCTGTGAAATAGTGTTCAAGGTGAGATTGAATTGGGTCATGTATGGCTTGGGCAGTCCTTGCCTATAGAGGGGATTGCAGCATCATTAATAAGGGCGCATGATCACTCTATGTTATGGATATAAAGTCTATAGCTATAACTTACCACTTATCTTGCCCTTCTGGGGTTGCCATCTTTTTCTTTAAATACAATGCCAGCCATGCTTTTGCTTCCATAAATTTAATTTTGTTCTCAAGGCAATTTTGTACCGGTCTACTGGCAAAATATCTCCTTGGGGGGCAGCTCTATGCACTTCTAGTGTATAAGTAAAATGGAAAAAAACATACCTGTCAGTGGCAAATCATACAAGCTTCTCCCTCAGTACAAAGTTGTATCCAAATATGGTGCAGACTGGGCATAGAACATTAAGTTCAAAGGAGTGTGTTTATGACATCACTGGATACATCACAGTCATAGTTTCATACATAACACCCTGGACACATTAAACTCCTTCAATGGCCTGCAGTATATGATTTACTGAAAAACTATTTGGACAGTGAAAATCCATAACTCCCAACATTTTGAGAGGACACTTTTGTTTTTGGAGGTGTGGAGGAGGTAGGGATGCCACCCAGCCAGTATTTTACCAACAGGACGGTAAAAAATTGAATTAATGCTAATGTTAAGTCTATAAGAACACCAGCAAGACCAGTATTTTTTGTAGAAAATGTGGCAACACTAGTAGGAGTGTGAGGTTATGGGCAGGAATAAAGGGACTGTATCACCTAAACACTGTTATACTGTCAATGTAAAGTATACAAAAATACTGAAAATGATCTATACATTGTGTTAGAAGAATTACAAGGTAATGCCTAAATTAGGAGAAAATCATGTGTTTAATGCTGCTGTGGAGCTAAAATTGGACTGTCCATACAAAGGGCCATGTTTACCAAGACAATATAGGTGGTATTTCATGGTAAAGTGCTAAATTAGTAGTAGTAACCATAGAAACCAATGGAAAACTATAGTGGTTAATTCCAAATTTAACACATTTTCAAAAAATAGCACGTTTTGCCTTCATAAATCTGGCTTCAAATCTCCAACATTTTTACTTAAGCAATGCTTTTAAAAAAATTTAAATAATTCAAATATGTTTGTAAATTTGTTGTGGTGAAATGTTCATTTGTATTGTGTTTAAATGGTGATTTGTCAGTAGCACACCATATTAAATATGCAGATTAAGGGTTATGCTGTCCATTATTTTGTTTTCATATAAAGTCTACAGTTATAACTTACCACTTATCAAGCCCTTCTGGGGTTGCCATCTTTTTCTTTAAAAACAATGCCAGCCATGCTTTTGCTTCCACAAACTTAATTTCGTTCTCAAGGCAATTTTGTACCGGTCTACTGGCAAAATATCTCCTGGGGGGCAGCTCTATGCACTTCTGGTGTATAAGTAAAATGGTAAAAACTCTGTAAATACCTGTCAGTGGCCTGAAGTATATGATTTACTGGAAATACAATTTGGAGAGAGAAAATCCATAACTCCCAACATTTCGTGAGGACAAATAGAGGACACTTTTGTTTTTGGAGGTGTGGAGGAGGTAGGGATGCCACCCAGCCAGTATTTTACCAACAGGAAGGTAAATATTGGATGAATGCCAATGTTAAGTCTATGTGGGACACCAGCAAGAGCGGTATTTTTTGTAGAAAATGTGCAACACTATGAGGAGTGTGTGGTTATGGGCAGGATTAAAGGGTTTAGCTAAACCATTTATCCCTCCATGAACATCAACCCTGCTACAAATTTGTATTATTAGCAAAAATACATACTTTGCCAACAAGTTCATCTGCAATATCACTAATAAAAATACTAAAGAGAATGGGTCCAAGTACAGATCCTTCAGATACCCCACTAGTAACATGTCCTTGTATCAAATATATTCCATTGACTATAACCATCTGTTGCCTGTCACTCAGCCATTGTCTAATCCATTCAACAAAATTGAGATCCAAACTTAAAGATGCAGTTTATTGATAAGCCTTCTATGTGCAACAGTGTCAGAAGCCTTACTGAAATGTAGGTAAGCAATGTCTACTGCGCCTACAGGTCTAGATTAGTTTTAACGTTTTATTAATCTGATTGTCTTATATTGCTATTGTCTCATATTTACCCCTCTTACTCCCTAGAGATCCCCTCGGATATAGTGTATTGTGTCATTTGTAAAATGTATTGTTTAATATGTAAGGTGTTTTTGGCTTTTGAGCCATATGTCTTTCTCCCAACTGCAGAATTTATATGTGTAACATCTTGGGAGATTGTCTGTGTTTGTGAATACCGTTATCTTTTTCTTACGTCTTATGTTTGGCCTTATTTGATGTATTAAAAAAGAAAAGAATAAATATATATAAAAAAAAAAAAATAGGCAAAATAAGTCTCATCATGCTGCACCTTTATTCTGTCTACATTTGCATATTAACCATTTATTTACTGCCTCATTTCTTTACATATTATATACTGGAACTTATTTAATTAATAGACAGTTTCTGAGCGCCTCTCCCCCCAGACCTTTTGGGTTTTCCTGTGTTTCTATTTATGTTGAGTGGTTGGACACCACTTTTTTGGGGAGTACTGCCGTAAGTATACCATATTCTTGTTCTGTACTCCAGACACTAGTGACTGATTCCCACTGCTAGTCCTGTGTGTTTCCTGCTAGTCTTAGAATGTATGTAACTTCTGCTCCCATGCTAAATGTGTATCTATTTGTCATCAAAATTTTTTTTTGGGAAAATGTAATCTCCTGCTGTCATTATGGACATTACCTGTTATATGGAGAGATGTTTTATTGGATGCAGAGGATACAGAATAAAGGAATACGGCATGTGATTGGCTGAGGCTGTTTACTCATAATGTTCTAAAACATGGTCCTTCACTACCAAATGTTTAATTATGGTGGGGGGGGGGGGGGGGTTGGGAGACTGTCTTACTGAGATACACCCAGGTTTACTATCTGTTGTGTTTCAAATGCAAGACACAGCACTTCCTGGTTGTCATGCGCTGACAAATGTCAGCACGCACACAGCCAATCAGAGAGGGGACTCGCTCCACACAGCTGAGAGAGACCCTCGTTTTTGCATGAGATCAGCAGGGGGGACCTACGCTAGTAGGGAGAGCCAGTTGCCGACCAGACTGTAGGTCAGTGGTGTATCTTGGTTTTGTGCTGCCCTAGGCAGACAAATTTTGGGCACCCCCCCTACCCACGATGCACACCTACTACATGACCCATAACCCACGTTGCACACCAAGGACATGCCCCATCACCACATTTGCATGCCGCTATCACCCCATTACATACACATTGCCAATATTATTTGCCCATAATATGCCCCAGCTAATTTGCACAATAATATGCCAGTGTTATTTGCCATTTAATATGCCCCTTCTAATTTGCACAATAATATGCCAGTGTTATTTGCCATTTAATATGCCCCTTCTAATTTGCCCAATAATATGCCAGTGTTATTTGCCATTTTATATCCCGCAGCCAATTTGCCCAATTACATGCCAGTGTGATTTGCCATTTAATGTGCCCCTGCCAATTTGCCCAATAATATGCCAGTGTTATTTGCCATTTAATATGCCCCTGCCAATTTGCCCAATAATATGCCAGTGTGATTTGCCATTTAATATGCCCCAGCCAATTTTCCCAATAGTATGCCAGTGTTATTTGCCATTTAATATGCCCCTGCCAATTTGCACAATAATATGCCAGTGTTATTTGCCATTTAATATGCCCCTGCTAATTTGCACAATAATATGCCAGTGTTATTTGCCATTTAATATGCCCCAGCCAATTTGCCCAATAATATGCCAGTGTGATTTGCCATTTAATATGCCCCAGCCAATTTGCCCAATTATATGCCAGTGTGATTTGCCATTTAATATGCCCCTGCCAATTTGCACAATAATATGCCAGTGTGATTTGCCATTTAATATGCCCCTGCCAATTTGCACAATAATATGCCAGTGTTATTTGCCATTTAATATGCTCCTGCCAATTTGCCCAATAATATGCCAGTGTGATTTGCCATTTAATATGCCCCAGCCAATTTGCCCAATAATATGCCAGTGTGATTTGCCATTTAATATGCTCCAGCCAATTTGCACAATAATATGCCAGTGTGATTTGCCATTTAATATGCCCCAGCCAATTTGCACAATAATATGCCAGTGTTATTTGCCATTTAATATGCTCCAGCCAATTTGCCCAATAATATGCCAGTGTGATTTGCCATTTAATATGCTCCAGCCAATTTGCCCAATAATATGCCAGTGTGATTTGCCATTTAATGTGCCCCTGCCAATTTGCACAATAATATGCCAGTGTTATTTGCCATTTAATATGCCCCTGCCAATTTGCACAATAATATGCCAGTGTTATTTGCCATTTAATATGCTCCAGCCAATTTGCCCAATAATATGCCAGTGTTATTTGCCATTTAATATGCCCCTGCCAATTTGCACAATAATATGCCAGTGTTATTTGCCATTTAATATGCCCCAGCCAATTTGCCCAATAATATGCCAGTGTGATTTGCCATTTAATATGCTCCTGCCAATTTGCACAATAATATGCCAGTGTTATTTGCCATTTAATATGCTCCAGCCAATTTGCCCAATAATATGCCAGTGTGATTTGCCATTTAATATGCCCCTGCCAATTTGCCCAATAATATGCCAGTGTGATTTGCCATTTAATAAGCCCCTGCCAATTTGCCCAATAATATGCCAGTGTGATTTGCCATTTAATATGCCCCTGCCAATTTGCCCAATAAAATGCCAAAAAATAACTCTCCATTATTAAACCAAATGTTTACAGTTAATATTGCATTCAGACTATTAAATGGGATTTAATTTATTTTTAATATTTTGTAATTATACATTAACTAATTGTCAGTTGTGAGACAGTTGGGATTATGGCAAGCAATTATTATTATCTACTTTTAGTTTTGAACATTGTTTTAATCTTATGTTTATACTTTTATTCTTCAGACAAACATGGCTCAGATCCCATACACAGCAGGTCAAATCACCCAACCTCCACTTCTGCTGGGGAACACAGTGCTTCGTTCGCCAAATGTTGCTCTGGCACCAAATACAATTATTGTACCAGCACACCCAAACAATGTGCCTGTGACACCAAGACTTCATCAGTCTAACGTTGTCCTTACACCGATGCTCCAGCCAAAAATTCAATCCACCCCTAATCTCTGTCCAACAGTTCCCAAGAGAAATGTGTTATGGGTTCCCTCTATGGTTAGCCAAAGACTTCTGGTGCAACAGCCAACTCCACCAATGGCTCAGACCTCAGGGGCTGGAATAATGGCCTCTAGGGGGCAACGTGCCTCCTTCAATGAAAAAAATAAGCATGCACGAGAAATATGAGGTCTGGCAGCAATACAAGGATATAATCAGCACCGTTATTCCTGGTGCTTCAGATATTGGTGCTTTCTCCTGCTTTCTAATGTAAGTCAAAGTAAATTTAAAAATGAAGTATCCATGAAATTTGACATTTTCTCATTCATAAAAACAGGCTTGTTCTGACATTAGTTATTATTTAAATGTTATACTATAACCATGACAACATATCAGATATCAATACTAAATTCATATTCAAAGTAATGTTGCCACTGTAGAACATTTAGCTTGGAAATGCACACAACATCTAAACTCTTTGCCTGACTCTTATATCAAGTACCTAATAAATCAGAAGAAAAACACAATCATTTTAAATGCCTGCAAGTAAAATATCCATGAAACAAGAGGTAAAAACAAACAATATGTGCTCATAGGTGTACAGCTCATTCAGTCAATTCCCAGTCATGATATGAAGGGGGTTCAGTTACCTGACAAGTCTCCATTTACATCAATTAAACATATTTAGTATCAATATTTGATGTAAGAGTCAACATGTCATATATCTGCATAAAATCCCTCAGTAGCTATCCTTTCTCACATTCAAGGGCCTTTTATGTCTGGTTTCAGTCCTGTCATTCCTCTCTGTACATTAAACAGTATACTGATTTTTTTTTACTTTCTGTGCTCTGAGGAGAAAACATTAATGAATTGCTGAGCTGGTAAAATTGTCCAACTTGCCTATGTCAATAAGATATTAATGTCCGATGTTTGCCATTCATTTCCAGTTCATTTTTGGTGAACAGCCCCCTATATGTTTTATAGCGCCCAACTCCATTAAACAAGACAGAATTACATTTCACACTCCTCTCAGTGCTGTATTTACCGCGAGGCATCCTAGGCGGATGCCAAGGGCGGCGAATTTTGGGGGGCGGCCCCCCAGCACTGAAAAAAAAAAAAAAAAAAGACCGCACTTGCAGGCAGAGACAGAGGTGAGAAGGGATCGGAAGATCCCCCCTCACCATCGCTCTGCCTGCCAGGCTGCACGGGGAGCCGAACAGGCAGCACAGAGAAACCTCCGTACTGCCTGTTCGGCTCCCCGTGCAGTGTGCCGACAGTCACGTGACGGGCGCTCTGACGTCATACGCGCGCCCGGTCACGTGACCTGTCGGCACAATCGCCGGGAAGCCGAACAGGCAGCATGGAGGGACCATGCTGCCTGCCACTAGCCACCAAGGAAAGGTAAGTGCTGATGGGAGACTGTGTGTGTGTGTGACTGAGTGTGATGGGAGTCAGAGTGTGTGTGATGGGAGTCAGAGTGTGTGTGATGGGAGTCAGTGTGTGTGACCGAGTGTGATGGGAGTCAGTGTGTGTGACCGAGTGTGATGGGAGTCGGAGTGTGTGTGTGTGATGGGAGTCGGAGTGTGTGACTAAGTGTGATGGGAGTGTGAGCTTGATGTGAGTCTGAATGATGGGGCATGTCTTTGGTGTGTAACGTGGGTATGCAGCTTGGGTAGGGGGGTGCCCGGATTTTGTCTGCCTAGGGCAGCACAAAATCAAGATACACCACTTACTCCTCCAAAGAAAGGGGAAAGGTTTAAGATTTCAAGCCAAGAAAAACATAACCGGTACAAAAAGCAATAAATGCAGATTTTAAATACATTGTCACCAACAGCCAGTGATACCAGATGCTAGATTTACTAGGTGCTCATTCCAATGATAGATCAATAACCCATTTTAATAACCCAGGGTTATCTAAATAGAAATATGAAATGACATTTGACAATGAGCGCATGGTATACCACCAGATGGCGGCAAAGTGAGTTTGTCTTTAGTTTTTTACTTTGACCATAATTCATTTAAATTAGTTGTATTGTATTGATGTGTTAGATTCATAGATATTGAGATATTGAGAGAAAAGAATGAGGGAATAGACCCAATGTATGGCAATTTGGCACAGAAAATACACAGATAGGAAAGAGTGAGGAAAAGAAATCCCCAGTGCAGCCAGGTAATGAAAATACTGACATGATCACCAATGCCTTTGTCATGAATGCAACATTTTACAACCACAAGGATTCTCAGTCTGATATTTAGTATTTTGTTATCCTTGTTCAGGTTCTTCTTATCATTACCAATCTCTTTACTTATTCCAGATGACTATGTATTGGCCCTATCTCCTCCTCTACTCTGGCTTTCCACAGCTTGTGCTCCTGACCATGTACCAAAGGCAGTCCCTCAATTCATTGAGGAGAAGACACATAAGACACCAAATGCACCAGCCCAGATTTCACAGAAAGAACCTGAGGGATATTTGGAAGCGACCAATGAGTCTGACAGACATCATGGAGAATCCAACGAGCCACAAAAGGCAACAGAGCAAGAGTTAATGGCAGAAGAATTCAAATGTCTCAATGCTCTATGTAAATATCCAGGATTTCTAGCAATGGTATAATATTCACTGTGCATCCAAACCAGATTGTAGCAAACTCAGTTATACCTGGGATGATCAAACAAGTCAATTATTTAAAGACCACACAGTGTAACTGTACTATTAAGGAGTAATAATTAATGAATATTGTAGTGGTAAACATGCCAGTGAATTGATTGAAAGGTAATGGTTAGATTAAGGTTTGTAGATAAATGTATCTGTACACTGTACCAAATATATCACTAGCACATTAAAATAATACCTGAGGTACCTGAGGTTGTATCTTTTTCCGCCCCTGTTAATGAGCTGCTCTCAGTCTTTATTTTGGGATCATGGACTGTTTGTGCTGGGTGTACACACTACACACACACAATTCTCTGTTTTTACACAAACATAGTACATCATACAGTTGATGTTCATCTTAAAATATTGGGCTTTATTCATGAAAGAGAGAATTGATAAGAGAATTTCAAACTCAAGGATTGGAGAATTATCCCAATTCAGCTACTTTGGCCTTACGTTTGGAATATCTCATGGCAGACATCATAGGCAGCATTTACATTGCTAGAGAATGCATCACAGCTGGAATCACTAGTCTACAACAGCACCCAGTAACTGTATGTTCATAGTATACTGCATAGTATAGTATAGTGCAATGCAAAAGGCATTTAATTTGTACTTAACGTGACTCTGTTAAGCTAAATATTACTTATATTGTGATTGTAGAGAATCAAAAATTATGAAAAGTGATCTATACATTGTGTGACCAGAACTGCATGCAAACGTATAAAATAAGAGAAAAATATGTTTTAAATGTGTCTGTGGTATCCTCTGTTTATGACCTTACCTTGTGGCTTCATATGCAAATTACACATTTCCCATAAAAGAAAATGTGTTAATTTGGATATCAAGTCACAGGTGATGTCATAATAAACAGAAGACACAACAGACACAACTAAAACATATTTTTTTCTTATACATTTGCATTCTGCTAACACTATGTATAGATCATTTTTCAACATGTTTTATTCTCTACATTCACAGTAGAAGCAATGTTTAGGTTGGCAGAGTCCTTCTAACGTATATTTCATCTTTTATCTTATAACATGTTGAATGTTTTTTTTCTTAAGCTTAACACCAAGCTGGATAGCAGCACTATGGAGGCACAGTATATCCCACAACAGCATGGATATGAACGACAGATGCAGGAGAAGGCGTATTCTAAACAAGGCCAGAAGCGCAACTATTCAGAAGTGTTTGTGGATCTAGAATATAAACCAATTAAAAAGCGTTAAATGTAATATTATTATAGGTCAATATGTAGACAGATTATATAGTAGCTAAATATAGGCTCAGTCCTGCAGTCAGTTCTTTTTTATCACAAACAATATTATTTTTCAAGTAATTACTGACTTTTGTTTTATCATTTTCTTAAGTGTTCTTCTAAATAAAGTTTAGTATTTCATGCTGGTGTTTATGCCTATGATTAAGTGCCTCTAATTGCGAAATACGTACAAATGCCCAGCACTAGTGAATTACATTACAGACTATATTACTGTACAGGAGAGTATGCCAGAATGATGTACACAGTGATAAAAGTACTCAAACAGAGTGTGGTCCCTGAACTAAAAGTAACTTTATTACATATCAGTGATACAGTACATAGCTCTACCGCAAACTAATGCTGAGATGTCAATGGGGGTTATAGATAGAGATGTTTGTCAGAAATGAAGTGCAATTTATTCCTAGCTCTTTGTATTAAATGATTTCCTCCAGAAAAAGAAGCCATTGTACATCTGTGGTACCAAAAATAAAAAAGATGTAATTATTGTTTAAGAATTCTGTCACAAGCTATCCTCTTTAATAAAGTTGAAGTGTCTCTGCGTCCAGTCCCTGTTTCCGTGGGTTGCTAGGGCAACAGACTGGACGCAGAGACACTGCCCCACGGACAGCCGTTGCTAGGGCAACAGACTGGACGCAGAGACACATCATACTATAGCGTCCCTGTTGCCCTAGCAACGTCGAAGACATGCGCATGTAGTAAAAAAAAAAAAAATTGTTTAATAAAAAATGACATGGGCTATAATGAGTTTAACAGTACAAAGGCCAAAAGACAAAGAATAGAAAATAAATCTATTAAATAACAGGAAAATTAACATAAAAAAATAATGTTAAATGTAAAACAAAGAGGAAAAAATCTGACTCCTGAAGAACTACAATCTTTACGACAACAAAATGCAGAAAGTGAAAGACAAAGACGAGCAAAAAAATCAAAAAAAGAAAGAAAATGAGCGAAATAAAAACACAGAAAGACACAGAGCTAAGAGAGCAAGTCAAACCCCAGATGAACGACTAACAATACGTCAGCAAAACACCGAAAGTGAAAGAAAAAGACGAGTAAATAGATCTATTGAAGAAAAGGTAAAAGATCAAAAGAAAAACACTGAAAGAAAAAGAGCTAAAAAAGCAACTTTAACTCATGATGACCAACAACCTCTACACCAGGAACAAAACACAAACAAGTTTGACAGGATAACAGATAAAATAAATTTACATGAAGATGCAAAGACACTAACTCACAAAAAAAAAAAACAATCAATTTCTATAGAGAAAAACAGAAATGATAAAAAAGAAATTCAAAAATGACAGCAAGATGCTGAAAGACAAATAGCAAGGAGAGCAAATAGAACTCCAGAGGAACAAAAAATTCAATGTCAACGACATGCCACACTAGAAAGAGAAAGGTTAACACATCTGCCTCCAGATGAACGCCAATTACGGAAACAACAATTAACACAGAGGAAAAGAGAATTACGACAAAGGAAAAACAGACAGGGAAATAATACAAAACCAAAAGTCAAGGCCTGCAATACTAACAATGACACTTACGAATGAAATGGAGAACTTTAATGAGGACATCATTAGAACACACACGTGTGGATATTTAGATCAGATAGGCCACTTTTGTGGTGCAAAACATTTTGAAGCTGAAAGACCTTCTGATCGAAAATTTTCACAATGTTGTTCAAAAGTAAAAGTAAATCTTCCCTCAATTAGTACAAATCCATTAATCCAGCAGCTCAGGACTGGACAGCATTACTACAGCAAACATTTCTTCAACAATATTAGATCTATAAATAGTGCATTAACATTTGCCTCCATGGGAGCAAACATTACTCCACCACCTGGCAATGGCCCATATTGTTTCCGGATCCACGGATCAATTTGTCACAGAGCAGGCACACTGCACCCAGAACAGGGACAAAACAGACCGTGTGCTCAATTATATATTTTAGATCCTTCTGAAGCAGCAGAGCAAAGAATGCAAAATTCAGCAAATACTGGAATAAATCCAGAACTTATGAAAATACTAAGCACACTCATTGCTCAAACTAATCCATTTGCAGAGGCCTGCAAAATGTTGTACCAAGTTGAAAAAGAATATGAGGAGGATGCTGCAACAACTGGAAACGTTATTAAGGAAGTGTCCATGACAATAGTGCAAGATCATAGAAATGACCCAAGACGCTATAATGCACCAAAACATAATGAGGTTGCTTTAATTTTTCAAAATGATGATGGGCGAACCTCCACTAGAAAGAGATCTTCTAATACACTGCAAAGCAAGTACAGATGATATAAATCAAAGAAAAACACAAAGGATTAGTGTCCTTGACCCCAATCTGGAACCCATGGTTTATCCATTACTCTTCCCTTATGGTGATCAAAGGGGAATCGATATACCTTTGCAACACAGACCTCAAGCGTTACAAAGTTTAACAAATCAAACACGAAATCCTAGAATTTGAGTTACACAAATGCAATATTACGGGTATCGTCATTCCATCAGAGTTGATTTTAACCCCTTCTTTAAATGCTGGCCGCCTTACACAACAGTATATAGTTGATGCATATGTCACAACTGAATCCAACAGACTCAACTACGTACGACAAAATCAGCCAAAATTGCGAGTTGAAAAATACTCAGGATTGATGGACCACTTAATTAATGAATCCAATCAGAAAGGCCTGATTCCTGCAAAAACATATATTTTACCTTCCTCATTTGCAGGTAGCCCAAGAAACATGCTTCAAAATTATCAAGATGCAATAGCAATTGTTAGAAAATATGGCAAACCTGATCTTTTTATTACAATGATGTGCAACCCCAAATGGGAAGAGTATTTCATCTAAAACTGAAAGCTTTAATTGATGATCTCTGTAAAAAACATATTTTTGGAGTACCAAAAGCAATTGTCTACGTATTAGAATTTCAGAAGAGGGGTTTACCACATGCTCACATACTACTTATTCTTAAAGATGACTGCAAACCCAAAACTGAAGAACTGATAGACAAAATTGTATCTGCTGAAGTTCCAAATATAACCAACACTCCTCGCTTGCATGCAATTGTTACAAAACATATGATTCATGGACCATGAGGACCACTCAATCCTAATTCACCATATATGTCAAATGACAAATGCACTAAGGAATTTCCAAAACCATTCCAGGAAAAAACGTCAGCAAATACAAATGGTTATCCAAAATATAGAAGAAGAAACACAAACCAAACTTCAATTGTGAATGGCAGGACAATAGATAACCATTGGGTTGTACCATCTAATCCACATCTTGCCCTCAAGTACAATTGCCACATTAATGTTGAAGTCTGTGCTTCCATAAAAAGTGTCAAATACCTTTTTTAAATATGTGTACAAAGGTCATGATTGTGCAAATTTTGTGATTCAAGAACAAGGCACTTTAAATCATGATGAAATTAAGACCTTCATGGATTCCAGATATGTCAGCGCTCCAGAAGCAGCATGGCGTTTAAATGGGTTTGAAATGCATTACCAATCACATACCATACATAGGTTAGCAGTGCATCTGCCTGATGAACAATCTGTATTTTTCAATCCAAATGACATCAATACAGCGGCCCAGAGAGCTTCAGCAAGAAATACTCAATTGACGGCTTGGTTTAAATTAAATCAAGAGCAAGAGCAAGCAAGGAATATTTTATATTCAGACATTCCTATACACTATGTATTTGACTCTGAAACCTGTACATGGAAATTACGACAGCGGGGTGCAGAAAAAATCATTGGACGAATGTATTCTGTCAATTTATCATCGGATCCAGAACGCTACTGCATGCGTCTCCTATTGCTACATGTTCCCGGTGCAATATCAGCACAGTTCGTGGACAAGGAAATATTGCACTACCTGTAGCCTCCACAGGTATAGCAGCCAATCTTCTTGAGGATGGAAGAACATACCACTCCCAATTCATGTTACCTGTGCCTATAGTTGAGAATACAACATCAAATATACGACTCAATTCTGTTGATGCTGAACGTTTAAGAAATTCAAAAATAGTAATTTGGGATGAATGTACTATGGCCCCCTCTGTAGCTCTTTCAGTGGTTAGCAGACTGCTCCAAGATATAATGGACAACAACAAACCGTTTGGAGGAAAAGTATTCTTACTTGGAGGAGATTTCAGGCAAACACTTCCCGTGGTACCTCACGGTGACCGGACAAAAATTATTGAGGCCTGTGTTAAGAATAATAGACTGTGGACTAATTTCCAAGTACTTAAACTTAAAAACAATATACGCTCAGTTGACACTGATTTCAGCAATTGGCTGATCAAAGTTGGCAGTGGTGATACACCACACATTGACGATTTGCCTGAAGATGTAATTGAAATACCTTCCCAAATTTTATACACAGGAGATATTGTAAAAGACTTTTTTGGAGACAAAATTCCTGTTACAGATGTCCCTAACTTAGCAAAAAAAGCTATTATTTGTCCAAAGAACTGTGATGTAAACTCCATAAATGAAGAGGTGCTTAACATTCTAGAAGGAGAGACAGTGACATACCTCAGCTCAAACTCAATTGATGACTCAAGTGAGGAAGATATTCAAAACTATCCAATTGAGTTCCTCAATGAATTAACTCCAACAGGTATGACTAAGCATAAACTCAACCTTAACCCCTTACTGACCGAGTGCTATGTTGCATTTGACGTGCCTTGAAGACCAGAATTCCATTATTTTTGTCATCCGTTTACTGAACTGTGAATTTCTTTCTTTGTGTTCAGTCCACCCACACAAATTATATATCATTTTTTAAAGGACAGATAGGGCTTTCATTTGATACTATTATTTTCATCATATGATATCATTTACTATTAAAAAAATAGAAAATATGATGAAAATATGCCATAAAAAACACTTTTTCCAACTTTGACCTGATTTTTTTTTTTACACAATTACAAATGGTAAAAAAGACCCCGTCTATATATTTCTACTATTTGTCCTGAGTTTAGTAATATCAATGTTTCCTTGTTTGTCTATGTTTTATTTCACGTAATAGGGCAATAAACAATATTAGTGGGTTTTTTTTGTTTTCTAACCATTTTCTTCTACAGTGATTTTTTCCATTTATTTATTTAATTAATTTTCTATTTTTAACTGTAATACCGCCTAACTGCCTGTAGGGGCAGTCAAGTAGCGGTTTCAGAGCGACGGAAGAGATTTTTTTTTTCTCTCTTCCGTCGCTCTCCTCTGGGCTTTCTGTATCGGAGGAGCATGCTCCTCCGATACAGCACACACCCGCGATCACCGGGTGATCGCGGTGCCCAGGAGGGCACAGATTGTGTTGCATGATGCCTCGATAGAGGCATCATGCAACACTTTAACACACATAGGCAGTGATGAGCTTTCACTGCCTATGTGTGTTTGCGCGCATACGATCACATTCGCTGTGATCGTATGCGCGCGGGGGGGTCGAGGGGGGGGCTGAAAGCCCTCTCAGAGGCTGCTTCGGATCCGAAGCAGCCTCTGAGAATAGCTACAGACATGTAGTGTTGCGCTAATGAGCGCAACACTACATGAAAACGGAGGACGTATATATACGTCCTCGTGGTCCTTAAGGACCATGCTTTTCAGGACATATATATACGTCCACATGCGTTAAGGGGTTAAAGAGGGTGCTATAATTATGCTCCTTAGAAACCTAAACACTCAAAAAGGATTGTGCAATGGCACCCGTCTCATCGTCAAACAACTTAAGAACAACCTCATCATTGCTCAAGTAATAACAGGTTCAGCAGAAGGAAACAGTCTTTATTCCCCGTATGGATTTGGCTCCATCAACAACTGATTTACCGTTTATCTTACGAAGACGACAATTTCCAGTAACATTAGCCTTTGCCATGACAATTAACAAAGCTCAGGAGCAAACCTTGGAAAAAGTTGGAATTTACTTGCCAGAACCGGTATTCAGCCATGGTCAGTTATATGTTGCATTATCAAGAGTAAGGAGTTTTACTGATGTCATGGTGAAGGTCGTAGAAGGTCCTGACCAAGGCAAACTGTTGGAAAACTGACAGAATATTCACAAGGAATGTTGTCTATAAAGTACCGTATTTATCGGCGTATAACACGCACTTTTTCTCCCTGAAAATAGGGAGAAAATAGTGTGTGCGTGTTATACGCCGAAAAAGAAAAAAAATCTAAAACTTACCTCGTTCCTGCTCTGTCCCCCGGTGCTCTGAAGGTGCGTGGCTGTGAGGGAAGCGTTGTGAGCTCCCCTCCAGTCGCGCGGTGTTTTTTTTTTTTTAAAACAAACTTTATTGACCGCGCGGCTGAAGGGAAGCTCACAACGCTTCCCTCACAGCCACGCAGCTTCAGAGCACCGGGGGACAGAGCAGGAACGAGGTAAGTACTGGGGTCTGGGGAAGGGGGGGGAGGAGGGTGGCATAACGAGCATACTAAGGGGCAATATCCTGGAATATTGGGGGCATATTAAATGGCATATTGGGGGCAATATCCTGGCATAATAAATGGCATATTGGGGGCAATATCCAGCATATTAAATGGCATATTGGGGCAATATCTGGCATATTAAAATGGCATATTGGGGGCAATATCCTGCATATTAAATGGCATATTGGGGCAATATCTGGCATATTAAAATGGCATATTGGGGGCAATATCCTGCATATTAAATGGCATATTGGGGCAATATCTGGCATATTAAAATGGCATATTGGGGCAATATCCTGCATATTGGGGGCATATTAGGGCAATATCTGGCATATTAAAATGGCATATTGGGGGCAATATCCTGCATATTAAATGGCATATTGGGGGCAATATCCTGCATATTAAATGGCATATTGGGGGCAATATCTGGCATATTAAAATGGCATATTAGGGGCAATATCCTGCATATTAAATGGCATATTGGGGGCAATATCCTGCATATTAAATGGCATATTGGGGGCAATATCCTGCATATTAAATGGCATATTGGGGGCAATATCTGGCATATTAAAATGGCATATTAGGGGCAATATCTGGCATATTAAAATGGCATATTAGGGGCAATATCCTGCATATTAAATGGAATATTGGGGGCAATATCCTGGCATATTAAAATGGCATATTGGGCTTCAAAGTTCTTAAGTTTTTTTTCCTGAAATTTCCTTCTTAAAATTAGGTGCGTGTTATACGCCGGCGCGTGTTATACGCCGATAAATACGGTAATTTTATAGAAATTCTACATAAACCCCCCCCCCCCCCCAAATTAACAAATATTAAAAAAAAAAAAAAAAAAACTCTACTGATTTTGTATATTTACAATTGTTTGAAAAGGTTTGCACTTAAGCAACATTTACCTTACCTTAATTGTTTTTGTTAACTACATTAAAAAAAAAAATTAGAAAAGTGAAATTTTTCACATTATTCTTCTTTAACATTTCTAAAAAATAAATACGGTAAGATAGAAATCAACTGCATGGTTGTCCGCTTTTTTTTGTACTGGAACAAGTCTGTTTTTACAAATGTTTGACCACATATGTTCTAGCGCCCGTTAATTTAACAGGCTTAAGGTCTATCCTCTATAATAAATAAGGATTGCGCTACTGCGCATGTGCCCCACGGACAGCCGTTGCTAGGGCAACAGACTGGACACAGACACCACACCATAGCGTCCCTGTTGCACATGCGCAGACCCGCCGCTTCAAGTTTCGCCCCCGGCCTTTGAGGCGGTGGGTCTGCGCATGTCCCCGACGTTGTGCTAGGGCAACAGGGACGCTACGGGGACGCTATGGTGTGATGTATCTCTGCGTCCAGTACCTGTGTCCGTGAGCGTCCCTGTTGTCTACGTTGCTAGGGCAACAGGGACGCTTACAGATACAGTGACTGGACGCAGAGACACATCATACTATAGCGTCCCTGTTGCCCTAGCAACATCGGGGACATGCGCATGTAGTTAAAAAAAAAAAAAAATACAGTTTAATAAAAAATGACATGGGCTATAATGAGTTTAACAGTACTAAGTCCAAAAGACAAAGAATAGAAAATAAATCTATTAAATAACAGGAAAATTAACATTAAAAAAAGAAAAATAAAGTTTAAAAAAAAAATGACAGGCTATAACGAGTTAAACAGTACAAAGGCCAAAAGACAAAGAATAGAAAATACTGGAACAAGTCTGCTTTTACAAATGTTTGACCACATATGTTCTAGCGCCCGTTAATTTAACGGGCTTAATGTCTAGTAAGTAATAAACACTGAGTTTAAAAACTCACATCTAACCTTAACACACCAGCACTTTACCTATTATGTGCTATGTCCCAACAGACCTGCCCATATCTAACCTTTAATCTTTAATTATACAAGTATGAGGTAAAGAGATATGGGGAGAGGGAAATGCATAACAGAGGTGAAATACATATGTGAAATACATAGTGTGTTAAGCTGCCCGACTACCATTCATGTCAGACAAATCTTCTAGCCGAAAGTGCCACTATACCGTGGCGAAGTTAATAAAACAGACCATTAAGGGGTATGCATGACTATACAGCACAATACAATGCACTAATCCCAGCACAGCTCTAGACTCAGGCATACTACCTCCTGTGTCTGGGGACTCTGATTACACAAGAGTGCCACAATACCGTGGAGATGTTCAAACATGCTGCTCTCAGTAATGTCTGGAATACATGAGACATAACATTGTCACCTTAATAACTGTCCTCTATTATAGATCTGTTATAATCCAAGGTTTCTATCTATCTTGCGTGTGCACAATTACAGCGGGCAGCCATCTTTGATTCCTCTTCTTATTGACCTTGGCGCTGGCGCCTGATCCTACCTAAGGAGGATATTGACCAAAGCAGCACTCGTTCAGTCGACGACCAGAATGGGTTGAAAATTTCCTGGCATTATGACGTAGGTAAAGTGGGCAAGTAGGGGGACTTGGGGAACATTTTTAACAGTTTGCAAGTTTTTTTGGGACGGCAGACAGGGCTGATTGAGTGACAATTCTGACTTCGTCTCAATAGAGACTAAGTAAAAAATAAAGATTAGTTGTCCTTTAAGGGTCGGTGTCAAACACAATATATTTAGTAACCATTGTCAAACTCAAATCACAGCGATCTTTTCCTAGAATAATTGGGTCCTCTGTCTTAAGTGTCTACATGTATGTTATATTTAATAATTTTTTCTATTTTTCACCATATCTTCTTGGAGTGCATGCGTTTTTTTCTTTGTTTTCTGCTTACATTATACAGTGCTGTGGTCACTGCACTAACGACGCACCCAGCATTTTGTGACTATATGATGATTTGAACGAGAGGATTTCACCTACACAGCGGTGGAGCCGGCTCCATTTGTGCTCTTTCTATTCTATTCCAGACATCCACTACCCTCTCAGGGTTCCTGATATTACTTATAAAATCATAGAATGTGTCGGCATTCCCATAATGCTCAGTCAGTATTACCTGGCTAATTCTCATGGGAACTGCATGTAATAACATATGGGGGACTATGTGTTAGCCATGAACTACATATCTTATGATATCAAGTCAGCAAAAAATGTCAGTGGTGTTGGCTGAGCATCACTAATGTGTAAAATCTATCATATACCGCCACAAGACAGGGTAATACAGAGTTTATAACTCTGTAAAGGGGACAGAGCGGCACATTCTCAAGGGGTAATGTAATTTTGAGTGACTCAACCCTAAACAATTGGCCCGATTGATATTGATCCACTATGGCCAGTTTTTGGAAGAAATAGTAGCAACCCTAATTTTGATTATGACATAACCTGTGGAACTTTTTTATACTTGCATATTAAGCCACAGATATATTTAAAACAGGTCATAAACAGGTGAAACCACAGATATATTTAAAACACATTTCTCTCCTTCTTTATGTATTTGCTTGTAATTCTGCTAACACAATGTGTAAATCATTTCAATAATTTTTGTATTCTCTATATTCAAAGAATAAGCAATGTTTAGGTAATACAGCCCCTCAAATATGACCTATAATTACACCACACATGGGAGCACAATAAATATGCCATAGATGGGAGCCCTGTAAGGTGACGGCACCCACAGTGTACCTGGCATGCACCTATATTGCACCCACAGCACTTGGCTTGCACTCATATTGCAACCACATGATTTGGCATGCCACAGTGTCAATTTGCCCCACAGAACATACCACAGTGTCACTTTACCCAACAGAACTGTCCCTGCTGAACATACAACAGAGTCACTTTTCAGACAATTAAACCTGAAAAATTGCACCAGGAGAGTTAACTATGCCAGTTCCAGAGGGCCCAGCAACAGTTTAGTTTGTAATTTTGTTTAATTATAAACATACAAAAAAAGATAAATTAGTTTGACAAAATGTTCCAAAATAGTCTTAAGTACTAATCTCTTACATAAATATAGAATTGATAGTATATGGGGGGCATGGTTTGCCTTAGTGGAAGATGGCTGCGTTTTAGCTGAGCTCCTGTCAAACACCTGCCACAATCGCTTAACCCCTTAGTGACATGACTTTTTTGGCTTGTCCGACGCTTGGTGACATGGGCTGTTTTAACATTTCTGAGCAGTTTGTGTTTTGCTGTAATTTATTTCTGTCTCATTTAGTGTACCCGCACAAACTATATATCGTTTTTATCGTCATAAGAAGGGCTTTCTTTTGATACCATTATTTTGATAATAGCATATAATTTGATGTAAAAAAAAATAATAAAATATGGCAAAAAAATTGAAAAAATTATTTTTTTATGACTTATTTGAAAAATCGTATACTCATGTACAAGAGACAACAAAAAAAGACTGCTAAAAAGTTTCTAATATATGTCCTGAGTTCAGAAATAGCCCATGTTTTTATGTTTTTGTGCTTTTTTATTCATGTTACAGGGCCAGAACTATAAGTGGTGCAAAGCTATTTTAAAATCCCTTCTTTCAAAATTAGCGATAGTGACATTGTAACACTGATTTCTGTACTAAATCCATGAATGGCCCCCAACATGTACATATTTTTGAAAACTAGACAACTCAGGGCATTTAACTTGGGGTATTTTGACACATTTCATGTAGCCATTTTACCACCAATCTATGCCAAAGTTTGCAGCAAAAAATCTTTTTTTTAAATTTTTTACATATATTGCAATTTAGGTAAACATTACCTTAAAATGTGAAGGGATATTTCCAAATAACACCTCAATATGTGTTCAGCAACATCTCCTGAGTACAGGGATACCACCCATGCATAGGTTTGTTGGTTTGTTTTGGGGCTAAAAGGCCACATTTAGGGGGTGCGCATTTTGGTTTTCCAACTTGGAATTCTGACATGCAGAAAACTTGTGCCCATGTCCCATTTGGGACATTTTTGAAGCCAGAAAGTGTATTCTACCCCACAAAACCATATATTTTTTTAAACTAGACACCCTAGGGTATTTCAAATGGTAGTATTTTAACACTTTCCATGCACTAATTATACTACCAGCCTATGTCAATGTTTTGGGTAGTAATTTTTTTTCACATACATTGTACTTTGGGCATGAATTCACAGATCCTGTTATATGTCAGTGCCAAACAACACCTCAATATGTGTTCAGCAACATCTCCTGAGTACAGGGATACCACCCATGTATAGGTTGGTTAGGTTATTTGGGGGTTAAAAGGCCACATTTGAGAGGTGCGCTTTTTGGTTTTCCAACTTGGAATTCTGACGTGCAGAAAACCTGCGCCCATGTCCCATTTGGGACATTTTTTAAGCTAAAAAGTGTATTCTACCCCACAAAGCCATATATTTCTTAAAACTAGACACCCTAGGGTATTTCAAATGGTAGTATTTTAACACTTTTCATGCACTAATTCTACCACCAGCCTATGTCAATGTTATGGATAGTAATTTGTTTTTCACATTCATTGTACATCGGGCATGAATTCACAGATCCTACTATGTGTCAGTGCCAAACAACACCTTAATATGTGTTCAGCAACATCTCCTGAGTACAGGGATACCACCCATGTGTAGGTTAGTTAGATTATTTGGGGGCTAAAAGGCCACGTTTAGGGGGGGGGGGTGCATTTCCAACTTGGAATTTTGACATGTAGTCAGCCTGCGCCCATGTTCCATTTGGAACATTTTTGAAGCCGTCCAATGAATTTTACCCCATAAAACCATATATTTTTGGAAAATAGACATCCTAAGGTATTTCAAATGGTGGTATTTTAATACTGTATAGGTACTAATTCTACCACCAGCCTTTGTAAAAGTTTGTGGTAGTACTTTTTTGGGAGTTTTTTTACCACATGCATTGTACTTCAGGCATGAATTCACAGATTCTGGTATATGTCACTGCCAAACAACAACCCAATATGTGTTCAGCAACATCTCCCGAGTACAGGGATAGCACCCATGCATAGGTTTGTTGGTTTGTTTTTGGCTAGAAGGCAACATTTGTGAGATGCGCATCTCAAAATTCCAACTTGGAATTTTGACATGTAGTCAACCTGCGTACGTGTCCTTTATGGGATATATCTTTGAAGCCAGCCAATGTAATTTACCCCCACCAAACCATATATTTTTTTATCGGTAGACCCCCATCACTACTTGTGGCAAGGGCTCAGCAGCCACCGATACATCGCTAGATGATGTATCAGAAAGCTGAATAGGGTCAAAATCGAACCCTGAGTCCGCGGCCTCAGAATCAGTGCGTAAGCAGTGATCTCGAGCAAAGAAGGGGTTAATAGCTCTTAGAAGAGCCTATCTAGTACTGTAATACATTACAGTACAAAGAAATTAATCCATAAAACAGTGCAGACAGCAAAACATACTGTTGCTGTGCAAGATTACTGCTTACACAGTGATGAATGGCAGGGAAGGGGTTAATACACAGTGAAAGACTTTCATAAAACCTGCCAATTTTATAAAATGTTATTTTATATCACTAATACTGATCTGTCTCTTTCCGTCACAAAAATGTAAGTGAGGAGAGGGAGGCAGATCAATATTTGTGAATATTGATCCGATTAATTTTGATCTGACCAGGGCGAATGGTGAGCTTAATTGAGAAATCACCAAACCGCCTTTGCCACTAATTCGCTGTTACTGATCGCTATGCGCTCAGGCAGCTTAAAAAAAAAAATCTCAAATATTTTTACTTTACATGTAATCCCCTAGCGGGTATGTGTAAAAAAAAAAAAAAAAAAATATGCAGACAGATAAAAATTGCTTTGGCGTCAATATCATTGCGTAAGCAGTGATCGACGGCAAATAAGGGGTTAATAACTCTTAGAAGAGCCTTTTTAGTACTGTAATAAATTACAGTACAAAAAAAATTAACCCCTAAAAAATGCACAAACAGCAAAAATAAATGCGCTGATGTGCACGATCACTGCTTATGCAAGATCAGTGGCAGGGAAGGGGTTAAACACAGGGAATTGCTTTAATAAATTTTTTTTTATTGTTTTATTATTTTTGTGTTGTGTATTTATTGTTTTTTTTAACTTTTACTTACTTTTATAACTTTGATCTGTCTCTCTCCCTCACTAAAAAAAATGTGAGGAGAGGGAGGCAGATCATAACTGGTCAGATCAATATAGGGTTAATATTGATCTGACCAGTCAGTGGGGATGTTCAGCAGAACATCCCCACTGCCTGTCAGTGTGCCTGGCAGTCACTGATTGCCTCTGTGAAGAGGCAATCGTGTGACAGCCAGAGAGCACAGGAAGCAGGTACTTCCTGCCTCCTGTGCTCTTGCCCTTAGAAGGGCAGCGCCATCTTGGTCACTCAGTGACCAAGATCGTGCATTTTTTTTTAGTGTTTCTGATTGCCTCGACTTGCCTCGACTTGTGAGGCAATCAGGAACACTTACTGAGCATAGGAAGCGAAAGATTCGCTTCCTATGCTCATTTTTTAAATGCCCGCGTTTTAAAGGCACTGTGCGCTCCGGAGAGCGATCGAAATGCCGACGGGCATTTTTTTTAGCATTGTACGATGCTTCCACACGGAAGCATCGTTACAATGCCCTTAGAGCACTGAAAGCGGAAAAACTCCGCTTTCAGTGCTCGTTTTGACACAGGACGGACTAGGTCCGTCCTGTGTCACTAACGCCTCGGCACACAGGACGGACCTAGTCCGTCCTGTGTCGCCAAGGGGTTAAAGAATTACATGCCACATTGAAAATGGACAAACCGAGACGTACTACCGAAGATAAAGGCACCCCAGGCCCAAACTAGAACTGACTCAACGTGTCGACACCCTGAAAATGGAGTTACCCCTCACTAGACAGAAGGTACATTGAATACACACTTCTGTAACGGCGCTCAAACGCACTCTACGGGAGATGCGCACAATGCTTGAGGACATGGAAATCGAGGCAGGCAACACAACATAAGGTTCCATGGCCTGTATAAGGGTGAGACTCCAACGGAGCTAAAGGGCATTCTTACCAGGCTTTTTAACACAATGCTGGGTAGGCCGCTCGAGATTTTGATTGACTGGGTCCAAGAATGAATCCCGTGGTCCATGACTGCTTTTCCTACCAAGGCAGCAAACTCTTGTGCCCCTCGAAAAGAGACTGGGCCGTTGCACACTACCTGGGAGCAAGCTGCCCTTTTATTTAAATCATGTGCTCAGTGCATCAATTGCGGTCTTAAAGTGATCCTAACATGTATAACATACCAACAGTGATTAAGACGATTACAAAAGTGTTCATGTGGAGAGATCTAAAAATTAAAAACATATATTTATTCTGAAATGGAGATGGACTTAATATGCATATGCTTGTTGTAAATGCTGTCATGCAGAGGGAAAAATAAAACGTATTTAGCTTGGGAGAAAATAGATAGATATCGCCAGTAATTGGGAAGATGGCTAGATGGGCAATATGTGATGGTAAAACAGTGTAAGAGAGGTAACAAAGTCTATTTTTTCCTTTCAAGCCATAGAAAAAATCATCAGCCCGAAAAGAGGAGGCAATAAATAAAACATACTTAACAAGAGAGAAAAGTTCTGGATTTTTAGACTACAGACCCGCCAGCCACAGGGCATTAATTTGGAATGGGACCATAATCACATATTCAGACATTGATAAACTCCCTGACCCGTTTGAATTATCTACCATTCTATTCTTTAAATACTATGCTTATCCCTTAGGTGTCATCTCTGTACTATGCCTACTAATATAACCAATATCTCTTAATTATGAGGAGACATTAATATGTCCCCTCACAACTTAACCTGGCACGGTAGAATAAAGGCAGTTAAGATGAATATCTTGCCCAGAATATTGTATTTATTCTAAAAACATCCCGATTGTGCTACCCTCTGAATTTTTTCTAACCTTAAGACAGGCAATAACCAAATTTGTGTGGCATAATAAACGCCCAAGACTATGATTATCTTACCCAGAACTAGAGGCGGCCTAGCCCTCCCTGACCTACAGAAATATTACATGGCCACTCACCTCCTCAGAGTTATTAACTGGGCAATTTCACCACCCGCAAAATCTGGATCACGCCAGAAACTAGCAGGGCATGAGCTACACACCACCAAAATAAATGGAGAGGAGATGCTGAAGAAATAGAACATTTCTCAATCTCTAATCATTTCTGAAAAATAATTTGCTACTTTAACACAGACAACAAAATATATAATGTAATTTTGCCATTGAAACTCACCATATCAATCCATGAGATGAAGAAAGAGCAGACTTTACTGCATTAGAGGAGTTTGCTACACTATATCTTTAAATATTAAATGTATTTTTGCCATTGAAACTCATCATAGTGATCCATGGGATGAAGAAAGAGCAGACTTTACTACATTAGAGGAGTTTGCTACACTGTATCTTTTGCTGTAGATAAAACATAAATATATCACAAACTTGGTGGTGATGTCACAGTTAAGCTAATTCTATATGTCATAAGCCAGCATACAGCACAGGGAGTAAAGGATACAAGTGCTACACAGTGCTTACACTCAGGGCCGGTGCTACCATAAGGCAGCACAAGCGGCCTCCTAAGGGCGCCACCTTGAGGGGGGCACACCCAGGTCCAAAAAAAACCTTTGGGGCTGGCGCCTGTGCTGGCTTGTGAAGAGCCAGACAGATAATGGTGTTTCTTAGTGAAGCAGAAATCACGTGACATAGGTCACAGGACCTCCCACGATGTTTACTATCGGCGCACACATTGCAAATAGGAGGTCCTTGAGGTAAGAGCCTAAATGGCATTGGAATACTCTTGAAATTAAAAACTGCATTTAATTCAGCCCGGTGTGTGTGTATGTATGAGGATGGCATAGTGTAAGTGTGTTTGTGGCAGAGGGCGTGTGTGTATATGAGGGTGGCAAAGAGTAAGTGTATGAGTGTGGCATCGTGTAAGTGTGTGTGTATGAGGATGGCATGGTGTAACTGTGTGTATGAGTGTGGCATAGTGTAAGTGTGTGTATATGAGGATGGCATAGTGTAAGTGTGTGTATATGAGGATGGCATAGTGTAAGTGTGTGTATATGAGTAGGGCATAATGTATGTGTTTATGAGAGTGGCATAGTGTAAGTGTAAGTGTGTGTATGAAAGTGGCATTGTGCAAGTCTGAGAACATTGGGGGAGGGTGGGGGGGAGAGAGACACAGATGGGGGGGAGCATTGGCACATAATAGGTAAATAAAAACAAGAAATGCATTTTTTTCTTATATTATAAGTTTTTTTAAATATGAAAAAGCAATTTATATGTGAATATATACAAGTTAAACTTTTTTCCCATAAGGTAATCTTACATTCAGGCTTTTAGTTTTTCTCCTAAAGGAATATCCATAGTTTGGGGGGTCGTCTTATAATCAGGGTCATCTTATATTCAAGCAAATACGGTAATATTTGAAGACAATATCCATCAAAAATAATGTTTATCCAATTATCAGTACCGGTACGGTGAGTGTCCCATAATATAGGTTGATTATTATGCCAGAGGCATACACAGCTGCTTTAAGAGCACTAAAGTGAATCGAGAGTCTTCGTTATAGATCAGCGTATTAATGTGCCAGATTCCACGTACATAACCAATATTTGAAGCTCACCACCCCTCATCAGGTAGCATTCGATAGACCTCTGTTGCTAGAGGGTAGATAAACAAAATGCATGATCACAGCACACCATAAGTGGATGCCCTTTCTGTCATGGGGAAGGAGCAAAACTCAAGCTGAAAGAAATGTTGAAACTGACCGATCCGCCACCAGCTTCATCTGGTTCATGATGACCTGGATGAAGCTGGTGGCGAAACAATAGTTGGTTCATGTGGAGTAATCTTCACTTCAGTGGGGAGGTGTGTGAACTAGAGGGCTCCCTTTCTTAAATTAAGCTGTTTATGCAAATTGACATTTTTTTCATAGATAGATAGATAGATAGATAGATAGATAAAATATATGTTATATAGATATATTAGATCAGGACCTATTAGATCAGGTCACCATGGCGACCAGGAAATCAGACCTGACGCCTGGGTATCGTGAGCACCGTGGTGGCATATTTAGAAACAATTAAAAAATATAAACAGCGGTGCCCGGGGGAGCAGAGTGTATGCACCGGCTGCACTTACTTCCTGCTCCGCCCCCTCTCACACCAAGTTATAATGGCAGAGTGCAGGGCTAGAAGTAATGATGGTCTGTGCCTTTGTAAGAGGCACAGATGAACCTGGAACGGTAATGCCCCCCTTCCCTGCAATGAGATAGCAGCAGGGAGGGGGAATATAGTGATCTACATTTTTTTAAATGTATTTATTTTTTGTTAAGATTAAAAATAAGACTCACTTGTATGAGTGTATGTGGCAGACTGTATGTATGCATGTATGTATGTACGAGTGTATGTGACAGACTGTATGTGTGTGTGACAGACTGTATGTATGTATGTATGTATGAGTGTATGTGACAGACTGTATGCATGTATGAGAGTATGTGACAGATTATGTATGAGTATGTGTGTCTGTGACAGACTATGTATGTATGAGAGTGTCTGTGACAGACTATGTATGTATGAGAGTGTCTGTGACAGACTATGTATGTATGTATGTGTGTGTATGTGACATACTATGTATGAATGAGTGTATATGTATTTGACTGTATGTGTGTGTGTGTGATGTATGTGTGTCTGTATATGACTTCATGTGATTGTGTGTATGTGCTGTTATCCGGTTCCTAGATTCTTTTGCTGGCTCCTAAAACTCAGTTAAGTTTGTCAAGCAGTGTATTCGATAGATTACTATATTGATCAATTGCTAACATAATATATACAGTTCGGTGCATTTTACAAATAAATATTACTTTCAACGGGTTATTACAGATCTTGTTGTTTTAATGTTTTCTGGAATGTTATTCTAATTTACCTGTTCATTTTGTTTTGTTTACAACACTTAGTATGAAAATAAATACAACATTGTCCATACATAAAGTTAGATGGCTGGTGTTATATTGGGTTTTACTAGATTCTGGTTCTACAATAGTGCTGGTTACTCTGATACACTAGAATTGTGTGGATAGAATTCACTACATTGCTCCCAATATAAACAAAGCTTCTTAAATCTCATAGCAGACACTCTTCCCCCAACTGCACTTTTCCTCCCCCCTCTTGCTGCATTACAAATTGTGTCTACAATTCTTTTTTGTTTTTAAACGTAATACTAGAGAAACACTAGATTTCACATACTGAACATAATGTTATTGGTACCTTGCATTTGGCTCTAATATATTATAAATATTAACCATTCCCACTATGTAAAACAGATTACCCTTCCCTATATTTTTCCTGTGTCTATCTTTAAAGGGACATTCTAACTTGGTTAAACAAAATATGTTCCGCACTTTGAAAGTAGACCCGACGTGTATCTTAATAGATACGTAGGGGTTTACTATCTGCTGTGCTTCACATGCGAGATACAGCACATCACAGACACAAATGTCAGCACGCACAAAGCCAGTCAGAGCTGGGGCCCCCTGCTGATTCCATGCAAAAACGAGGGGTTCTCTCTGCGCTAACAGAGAGAGACGGTCCCCAACCAGAATGGACACGCCATCTAGGGACAACGGACATTTCACTTGTGCTTCTCTATTAGAAACACAAGTGAAAAAAAAAATGTTTAGTGTCCCTTTAATCAACGTTCATGAAAAATGTATTAATTAAATGCATCCAAGTAAAAAAAAAAAAAAACATATGCCAAGGTAAAACGTAAAAACAGGATTAATTAAAAATGCTGTAGAAAGAGGTCCTAAATAACCCATCTCCCCTAATCACTCTCTCACAAAACACATTATTCCCCACTGGTATGACAGGGAGACCTTTTGACAGATTTTTTACTGACTAAACATCATCCCTCAGACTTGGACATTTTCTCAATGATGAGATATTTAAGACACTAATGGACTTAGGCAAACGTGGTTCCCCTTTCGGCCTCACTTGGCTCCACTCGGAGAAAAACCATTGATATCACAGTTTACTTCAGCCCCCACCAACAAATGTCGCATTGACAATGTAGGACCTATGCTTGGTCAAGCTCAGACCAACAAAATTAATATCAAGTATACAATCCCAACTGACCAATTTACTGGCTGCAAAAAAAAAAAAAACTACTATATTTACAGTTGGGAGAAAGACTTTTATCATCTGTGAAGGTAAAATGAATGGCAGAAAATCATTATCTTCACATACAAATGCTCTCCATCTGTGAGGATACAGGAGAATGCATTCAAAATTTTGACAATATGGTACTATGCACCCACAACACTACACAAAATCTATCCTAGTGCATCAGACAGATGCTGGAGGTGCAAACTTGAAAGGGGCACGTTTATACATATATGGTGGACCCGTCCTATGATCCAGAATTTCTGGCTCTGTATCTGGTCAGTTATAGATAAACACTCGGACGTGCCAATCCCTTAATCACCACTCACATATCTAACACATCACAATTCACATCCCATACATTTATATAAGAAATCCCTAAATTGTTGAGTGCAGCAAAAGCCCTGATACCTACTTTATGGAAGCAATCACGTAGTCCGCTGTTCCAGGACTGGCTTGCTGTGGTGGCAGACATCCAAGCTGTAGAGGACCTCCTGCACACCAACCTTGGACGAAGCAATGACCAGAAAAGATGCTGGGTCCCGTGGACCACATTTTTAATGAGTCAGGAATGTATGACAATTGCCACATAAGCATTATCATCCATACATTTTTCTATTTATTCAATGATTCAGTTCAATATTCTGTTTGTCATCTAAAACTATACGCCAACACTGCAAATTGTTATTACCCAGTTTTACCGCCTTCCCTACCCGCTCATTTTTTATTATTTACCCTACCATGATTCCTCCCCTTCCCCCATTCCCAACAATAAACAAAGTTTAAACAAAAAAAAAAACTCTGTAAATACCTGTCAGTGGCAAATCATACAATCTTCTCCCTCAGCACAAAGTTGTATCCAAATATGGCACGGACTGGGCATAGAACATAAAGTTCAAAGGAGTGTGTTTATGACATCACTGGAAACATCACAGTCATAGTTTCATACATAACACCCTGGACACATTAAACCCCTTCAATGGCCTGCAGTATATGATTTACTGGAAATACAATTTGGAGAGAGAAAACTCATAACTCCCAACATTTTGTGAGGACAAAGAGAGGACACTTTTGTTTTTGGAGGTGTGGAGGAGGTAGGGATGCCACCCAGCCAGTATTTTACCAGCAGGCCGGTAAAAAATTGGATTAATGCTAATGTTAAGTCTATGGGGGACACCAGCAAGAGCGGTATTTTTTTGTAGAAAATGTGGCAACACTAGGAGGAGGGTGTGGTTATGGGCAGGAATAAAGAGACTGTATCACCTAAACACTGTTATACTATCAATGTAAAGTATACAAAAATACTGAAAATGATCTATACATTGTGTTAGTAAAGTTACAAGGAAATGCCTAAATTAGGAGAAAATCATGTGTTTAATGCTGCTGTGGAGCTCAAAATAGGACTATCCATACAAAGGACCATGTTTACAAAGACAAAATAGGTATTATTTCAGGGAAAAGTGATAAAATAGTAGTAGTAACCATAGAAACCAATGGAAAACTATGGCGGTTTGTTCCAAATTTAACACATTTTCAAAAAATAGCACCTGTTTTACCTTCATAAATCTGGCCCCAAATAACCAAAATGTTTATTAAGCATTGCTTTTAAAAAATTTGAAATAATTAAAATACATTTGTAAATTTGGGGTGGTGAAATATTAATTTGTATTGTGTATACATGGTGATTTGTCAGTAGCACACCATATTCAATATGCGCATTTGGGGTTATGCTGTCCATCATTTTGTTTTCATATAAAGTCTACAGTTATAACTTACCACTTATCAAGCCCTTCTGGGGGTGCCATCTTTTTCTTTAAAAACAATGCCAGCCATGCTTTTGCTTCCACAATCTTAATTTTGTTCTCAAGGCAATTTGGTACCGGTCCACTGGCAAAATGTCTGCTGGGGGGCAACTCTATGCAATTCTGGTGTATAAGTAAAATGGTAAAAACTCTGTAAATACCTGTCAGTGGCAAACCATACAAGTTTCTCCCTCAGCACAAAGTTGTATCCAAATATGGCACAGACTGGGCATAGAACATAAAGTTCAAAGGAGTGTGTTTATGACATCACTGGATACATCACAGTCATAGTTTCATACATAACACCCTGGACACATTAAACTCCTTCAATGGCCTGCAGTATGTGATTTACTGGAAATACAATTTGGAGAGAGAAAACTCATAACTCCCAACATTTTGTGAGGACAAAGAGAGAACACTTTTGTTTTTGGAGGTGTGGAGGAGGTAGGGCTGCCACCCAGCCAGTATTTTACCAGCAGGACGGTAAAAAATTGGATTAATGCTAGTGTTAAGTCTATGGGGTGACACCAGCAAGAGTGATATTTTTTTGTTGAAAATGTGGCAACACTAGGAGGAGTGTGAGGTTATGGGCAGGAATAAAGGGACTGTATCATCTAAACACTGTTATACTGTCAATGTAAAGTATACAAAAATACTGAAAATTATCTATACATTGTGTTAGTAGAATTACAAGGAAATGCCTAAATTAGGAGAAAATCATGTGTTTAATGCTGCTGTGGAGCTGAAAATAGGACTGTCCATACAAAGGGCCATGTTTACCAAGACAAAATAGGTGGTATTTCAGGGAAAAGTGCTAAAATAGTAGTAGAAACCATAGAAACCAATGGAAAACTATGGCGGTTTGTTCCAAATTTTCAAAGAATAGCACCTGTTTTGCCTTCATAAATCTGGCCTCAAATCTCCAACAATTTTACTTAAGCAATGCTTTTGAAATAATTGAAATACTTAAATATATTTGTAAATTTGGGGTGGTGAAATGTTCATTTGTATTGTGTATAAATGGTGATTTGTCAGTAGCACATCATATTGAATACACAGATTTGGGGTTATGCTGTCCATTATTTTGTTTTCATTTAAAGTCTACAGTTATAACTTACCACTTATCTTGCCCTTCTGGGGTTGCCATATTTTTCTTTAAAAACAATGCCAGCCATGCTTTTGATTCCACAAACTTAATTTCGATCTCAAGGCAATTTTGTACCGGTCTACTGGCAAAATATTTCCTGGGGGGCAGCTCTATGCAATTCTGGTGTATAAGTAAAATGGTAAAAACTCTGTAAATACCTGTCAGTGGCAAACCATACAAGCTTCTTCCTCAGCACAAAGTTGTATCCAAATATGATGCAGACGAGGCATAGAACATTAAGTTCAAAGAAGTGTGTTTATGACATCACTAAATACATCACAGTCATAGTTTCATACATAACACCCTGGAGACAATAAACACTTTCAATGGCCTGCAGTATATGATTTACTGGAAATACAAGTTGGAGAGAGAAAATCCATAACTCACAACATTTCGTGAGGACAAAGAGAGGACACTTTTGTTTTTGGAGGTGTGGAAGAGGTAGGGATGCCACCCAGCCAGTATTTTACCAACAGGACGATAAAAAATTGGATTAATGCTAATGTTAAGTCTATTGGGGGACACCAGCAAGAGCGGTATTTTTTTGTAGAAAATGTGGCAACACTAGGAGGAGTGTGTGGTTATGGGCAGGAATAAAGGGACTGTATCACCTAAACACTGTTATACTGTTGTCACAACCTGGGATAACAGGCCAGGGAGGAGCCTCGTTGCAGGGTCTGTCTGCACCCCACGATGCATAACTGGGAAGGACTGGTAGCTGAGACTGGGACTGAGACAAGACTGGTAGCTGAGACTGGGACTGAAGCAGGACAGGTAACAGAGACTGGAACTGAGACACGACTGGTAGCTGAGACTGGGACTGAGGCAGGACTGGTAGCTGAGACTAGAACTGAGGCAGGACTGGTAGCTGAGACTAGAACTGAGGCAGGACTGGTAGCCGAGACTAGAACTGAGGCAGGACTGGTAGCTGTGACCAAACAGACATGCATTCAGCCAAAAATTCTAACACAGATGTTATCCCTGCGGGCTCCTTATTATGGCCTTTGCATTCTGTCACAACCTGGGATAACAGGCCAGGGAGGAGCCTCGTTGCAGGGCAGGGTGTGGGGTCTGTCTGCACCCCACGATGCATAACTGGGAAGGACTGGTAGCTGAGACTGGGACTGAGACAAGACTGGGACTGAAGCGGGACAGGTAACAGAGACTGGGACTGAGGCAGGACTGGCAGCTGAGACTGGGACTGAGGCAGGACTGGCAGCTGAGACTGGGACTGAGGCAGGACTGGCAGCTGAGACTGGGACTGAGGCAGGACTGGCAGCTGAGACTGGGACTGAGGCAGGACTGGCAGCTGAGACTGGGACTGAGGCAGGACTGGTAGCTGTGACTAAACAGACAGGACTGGTAGCTGAGACCAAACAGACAGGACTGGTAGCTGAGACCAAACAGACAGGACTGGTAGCTGAGACCAAACAGACAGGACTGGTAGCTGAGACCAAACAGACAGGACTGGTAGCTGAGACCAAACAGACAGGACTGGTAGCTGTGACCAAACAGACAGGACTGGTAGCTACAGCAACAGGTTTGGAAACAGAACAGTGTTATTCACCTGAATGGTATTATACCCTATGGTTGAGCCTCAGGTAAATAACCACCCAGGACTTGTACACTGACTGCAACCGCACACTGAAGCAGAGATACACAGGGAGTACTGGACGAGAAGGATAGTCAGCAGGCCGGGTCATACACGAAACAGGAACAAGGTACAACGTAGGAATTCAGAAGGCAAGGTCACTAGACAGGCAAAATGGTCGAGGCAGGCAGAAAACAGCGGAGTCAAAATCAAGCAGGAGTCAGAACCGGGAAATCAATAATCAATATATGTTAGAACTAGAAACAGGGCACTATCACAGGCTGCAACCAAAGCAATGCAAAGGCACTGATTGCCATAAGCTGCAGGTATAGGGAAGGGCCGAGGATAACGAGGCAGCTGACCACAGGAGTAGAATGGGAACACCACAATAGCGGCCACTAGAGGCTGAAGACGAAAACAGCCACAAACCCAGAATAACCATGACACAGCCCCCCTTCTAAGGAGCGAACTCCGTGCGCTCCAAAATGCTGCTGAAAGGACCCCCAAAACAGGAAACAAAAAATACACACTAGTCAAAACATGGAAACTAGACGGGAATCTGCTATCTCTTAGCACATAGCATTTGTTCATAAATTTGCAGGTCTTGCCGTCTTACAATAGCCCCATTAGTGTCAAAGGTACAATCTGGTGGCAGATCACCTGCAGTACTATTATAGGGGTTAGAGGGACCAGAACCATGCACTGCACTAACAGATACTGCTGTGGACTCACTGTAAGGTGACTCACCCAGACATGCAGTCATATATTTCTCTAGACGTGCAATTGGTCCTTTTTTCTTTAACTTCCCCTTACCAGAAACCAGAACAGTGCCACAGAGAAGGGGTTCAGCAGAGGTACTGGAGGCTCTTTTAGAAGCTGCATGGCTTTTAGCTGGAACTTTCTTAGAATTAGCCGCTAGCAGGTTACTCTCAAGAGACTTTTGTTCACTTAAATAGTTCTCATATTGAGCAAGGTTTTCTCTGCCTATGATTGTCCCATCAGAAGCCAAGACAAGACCTGGGGCACCTAAAAAATGCTTTGCAGTTTGTTGTTTTCTAGAGTCACTCTTTTGCTTTCTCTGGGTGATTGCACCAATTTCTAGAGAGGGTCTTGTATTAACCGTTTTCTTTTTTTTAGCTTTAGGTTTGCTGAGAGTTGTGGGAATAGTAGTCCTGACAGCACAAACAGCCTTAGAAAAATCCTTCTCAGTGATGTCCTCCTCACTGAGGTCTGAGGCATAAAAAGACATGCTTTCCATATCAGAACACTGATCAGATGTAGTAGCCATTTCCAGATCGTTAGACAAGGCTTCAGATTCTAAAGGGTTCCCAGGTGTTTCAGATTTACCCTCCCCAGGTTTACTGAACTCAGAAAAAGACTGGCTTTTTTCACTTTTAGATTCAGCACTTGTATTGTATTCAGGTTCCCTGGCCTGGATTTTGGCTTTATCAGGTACAGGAGGCTTAGATGGTTTTAAAGGACAATAGGATATTCTATGCCCAGTTTCCCCACAATAAAAACACAAACTTCCCTCCAGTCTCCTCTGCATTTCCTCTTTAGTGAGGGGTTCTCTTTTAAAGCTTTTCTTATGCATAATCTTAGACTTCACAACTCTAGTACTGCTAGCATTACTCTCAAGCACAAGCTTTACAGACTTACACATCTCCAACATGCATTCAGCCAAGAATTCTAACACAGATGTTATCCCTGCGGGCTCCTTATTATGGCCTTTGCATTCTGTCACAACCTGGGATAACAGACCAGGGAGGAGCCTCGTTGCAGGGCAGGGTGTGGGGTCTGTCTGCACCCCACGATGCATAATTGGGAAGGACAGGTAACAGAGACTGGGACTGAAGCAGGACAGGTAGCCGAGACTGGGACTGAGGCAGGACTGGTAGCTGAGACTGGGACTGTGGCAGGACTGGTAGCTGAGACTGGGACTGTGGCAGGACTGGTAGCTGAGACTGGGACTGAGGCAGGTCTGGTAGCTGAGACTGGGACTGAGGCAGGTCTGGTAGCTGAGACTGGGACTGAGGCAGGACTGGTAGCTGAGACTGGGACTGAGGCAGGACTGGTAGCTGAGACTGGGACTGAGGCAGGACTGGTAGCTGAGACTGGGACTGAGGCAGGACTGGTAGCTGAGACTGGGACTGAGGCAGGACTGGTAGCTGAGACCAAACAGACAGGACTGGTAGATGAGACCAAACAGACAGGACTGGTAGATGAGACCAAACAGACAGGACTGGTAGCTGAGACCAAACAGACAGGACTGGTAGCTGAGACCAAACAGACAGGACTGGTAGCTGAGACCAAACAGACAGGACTGGTAGCTACTGCAACAGGTTTGGAAACAGAACAGTGTTATTCACCTGAATGGTATTATACCCTATGGTTGAGCCTCAGGTAAATAACCACCCAGGACTTGTACACTGACTGCAACCGCACACTGAAGCAGAGATACACAGGGAGTACTGGACGAGAAGGATAGTCAGCAGGCTGGGTCATACACGAAACAGGAACAACGTAGGAATACAGAAGGCAAGGTCACTAGACAGGCAAAATGGTCGAGGCAGGCAGAAAACAGCGGAGTCAAAATCAAGCAGGAGTCAGAACCGGGAATTCAATAATCAATATATGTTAGAACTAGAAACAGGGCACTATCACAGGCTGCAACCAAAGCAATGCAAAGGCACTGATTGCCATAAGCTGCAGGTTTAAATAGGGAAGGGCTGAGGATAACGAGGCAGCTGACCACAGGAGTAGAATGGGTACACCACAATAGCGGCCACTAGGGGCTGAAGACAAAACCAGCCACAAACCCAGAATAACCGTGACAACTGTCAATGTAAAGTATACAAAAATACTGAAAATTATCTCTACATTGTGTTAGTAGAATTACAAGGAAATGCCTAAATTAGGAGAAAATCATGTGTTTATTGCTGCTGTGGAGCTCAAAATAGGACTGTCCATACAAAGGGCCATGTTTACTAAGACAAAATAGGTGGTTTTCAGAGAAAAGTGCAAAAATAGTAGCAGTAACCATAGAAACCAACGGAAAACTATGGCGGTTTGTTCCAATTTAAACACATTTTCAAAAAATAGCACCTGTTTTGCCTTCATAAATCTGGCCCGGAATCTCCAACATTTTTACTTAAGCAATGCTTTTAAAAAATTTGAAATAATTTGGGGTGTATTTGTTTTTGTATTGTATTGGGTTATGCTGTCCATTATTTTGTTTTCATATAAAGTCTACAGTTATAACTTACCACTTATCTTGCCCTTCTAGGGTTGCCATATTTTCCAGCCGGGATGTAGAATCGCTGGGGGCGTGGTTTGTGAGCTGGCGGACGGCTTCTATCATCATAAGGCAATGGTTTCCCTCGGATCACAGGCTTATAGTTGCCTCACGGCATTGCTCAGAAAGAAGACTCTTCAGGGCGTTATACCTTACTCAAGTTAACTCCGGAGCTAAGCGGTTTTCGCAACACTGATCTACTTTGTGCTACTCCCCCCTTGGTATCGCATATTTTCGACGGCCGTACGGAACCTTATCATCAAATGTGGCAAAACCGTAATCCCTCTCAAGCTGAATGGGATTCCAGTGCACCCTACCATAAAGTGATTCAGGAGACGGAGGTCGCCTAGACTCACCAAGGGAGAGAAGTGCAGAAGGAAATATGAAGTAAACTATGAGTTACACGAATATTAATTGTTTTTTGATAATCAAAGTCAGTTTTTTGAGATCTGGGGGTTGAGTGGAAAAGCACTATTCAGGTTGCAAAGACAAAATATCTGTCGCTCTATTCAACAAAATAATTTACTGCAAGGAGCCAAAATTGTTAACTCACAGAGGTCCTTGAATTAACTTATTTTTTTGACTGTCCATGCTGAGTTATTTGGTGGCATTGTGTATGCACTGTTTTCTTTTTTTTCTTCTCCCTGGAGTTTGAGCTACATATTTCAAACCAGTCAAATAGAGACTACGGCCTGTTCAAGGTATTTATATACCTATATCATATTACAACTCGGTTAAAAACCACTGAAGATCGAGGGGTTTTAACCAATTCTATAAAAACCATAATTGGATACTGAGGAGGAATCCCAGCAAAGACACCTTCAGAAGTGGTTTTTCCTAAAGACAATGAGGACAGAAGTGTTTTTTTCTAAAGACAATGAGGACGGCAATGACGTAGGACGTAGGTTGGGCATGTTGCAGGTGTGGTTCCATGGGAGAACGCTGAAGCATCATGGCTTCTTGACTTAATACCTTCCTGACATTGCTCCAGAAAACGGAGTTAGATCCAGCAAATAGCGTGTTCCAGATATGCCCACCGTGAATTGTGTGCCTGAGAGATCTACTTTGACGCGGACATACTGTGCAGACAAGGGCATTACTTCATCGGTTGGACGGTCTGGATTTCCTTGTCGATGGGCAGGGATTCCGGAAACCACCCTCCAGTGAAGACCCGTGCTAGTGCACTACTAATCCTATCTCTAACAGGCTACAACGGAAAGAGGGAGAATAAAAGAGCCCAGAAAGCTAGCTCAGGAGAGTATGAGCCGGTTGAATCCGATCGAGTTGAGGCTGAGCTAGCGACATCTGAACAACTAAAAGGCGGCCAAGCTATCTTACGCGGCTTTCATACGCAATTACCCTTGCTTGGCAAATATCTTCTACAGAGCTGAACGCCTCAACCGTTTTCCCACATCAAAGATCACAAGAAGGGGTAAGGTTGAGCTACGAACCACCAAAGTGGCCTCCTCACGCAAGTACCCAGATACTCTTTATTATATTATCAAGCTCTGAAGCCTTTAAGCCATAGAAGCACCCCAGACTAATGTAATTTCTTATGCCCGATTGGGGGCAATAGTGATGGTTCGGACCGTCTGTCATAGTCTGCCGCTTTTTTGTACATATCTTAGACTACTTCTTGATTAATCCAGAACAACTATCTCTATATCGGAGTTTCTTTGACTAAAAACATTATATAAAGTCATTACATCCATCGAACTTTCTTACCCGGTTAACAATTGAAATCATTTTTTTTTCTTCCCTTTCTATAGTGTCTGCTAATTTGTAGACACTTATTCGTTTACCTAATTAATGTGTATTGTTACTAGTACGTTCAAGACTTGTCAGGTGTTAGGTTGATTGTCAATATTCTCTCTGCACAGTTCTGAATACTTTTTAACTTTGATACTTGTTATTGTAGCCTGCTATAATTTATCTAGGTACGGTACACAGTATCCAGGCAGTCTGTGGGTGGTGCTGGACAATTTATTTGAAATAGATGTATGTGATTTAACAACTTTCCACCTCGCAACGTTGTGAAAGACAAAATTGTGAGAAATTGTTATGATATCTACACTATAAGGGAGATACTTTAGTCGACTAGTCTGAACACAAATAGCCTCAGATACCAGACAGGGTTAACCCATTTAGTGTTAAATAACCTCTGTGCAGGTGTAAACAGTTAGCTTCTACAGGTTTATGCTTAAGACAGTCTTGGATTATGTTGAACGACTGTATATTTCTGTACAAAACTGAAAACTGAGCACCTTTAACTTTGACACTCGCTACTACTGCCCGTTATAAATTACCTAACAGTGACATATAATACCTGGGCAATTCGTAGGAGGTGCTGGGAAAGACTTACCCCAAACGGAAGTCTATGACTTAATAGTCTATAACCTAGCAATTTAGTGAAAGTTTAATCTGTGAGAAATCATTATCGTATCTGTACTGAAAGCGTGGCATATTAGCCGTCTAGTTTGAACAAAGACAGCTTCAGATACCAAATAGTTCCAACCTATTAGGGGTTAAATAAACACTGTGAATCAGCTTTTATAAGCCAGTAAGAAATATGCCTCCAAAAAAGCCCCACCAGACAAAAAATCTGACAAAAACAAATCCATAAACACTTTCTACTCCCCAAAATCAGATCTAGGTAAAATGCAGCGGCTCACTATCACCTCCCCCCCCCCCCCCCCCCCCGAAATTTCAGGGACGGGCAACTTTATATCAGAAATGCCTACTACACAGGAAGAAATCACAAATCTTTCTCTGACCAAGCTTGAAAATATAGCTGATCTAAGTAAGGAGATTTCCTCCTTGAGCCATAAAGTATTAGATCAAGGCACAGAATTGACAAATATTCGAAAATAATTCTCTATATCACAGAAACACAACAAGACACTAGGTAAACAAATAGAAGAAATTAATAATAAAGTGATCGAACTAAAGGACAGGTCTCGCAGCAATAATATAAGACTTAAGGGAATACCAGAGACAATCACTCATGATAAGATGGAAACTTATTTGCTAGAGTTTGTGTCCCAATATCTGGACCCACAGACTCTGGTGAAAGCTCCATTTGAAAGATTGCATAGGATTTACAGACCCCAAAGAGCAGGGGAACAAACTCCGAGAGATACCATAGTCAGATTTTGCAACTGCTTTGTAAAAAGATTCTCTTATGAAACAGCTGAGAATAAATCCAGACCCAAAAGAGGAGAAATTTATGGGAATCTCTGTATTCCCAGACTTATCTCCAGCAAGGAGATTAAGTAGATCTTGCTTTAGGGAAGTTACCAAACAGTTGAGAGAGAAAGGAATTACATACAGATGGGGCTTCCCCACGAAACTAGTGATATCCTATAACGGAAAGACCATTGTCATGAGCAATCCTGTCAAAGACAGTTCCATTGTTGATGATATATTGAGTAAGCCTCCTCAGACACCGGAATAATTTAGAAGATAGGAAAAGAGCGAGAGGAAAAGGGGATAAAGAAAGACTGAGGGGGGAAAATAATGTAACAAACAAACAAAAAAAAGGGAAAAGGGGGCTAAGGTAAAAGGAGGAAAGTCAGAACTGTCACAATGGCAAGAGAAATACTCAAAGAAGTGTTATATTCACTCAGGCACTGAGGGTGAGGCTTAAATACCTATTTTTAAGCTCAAGGTACCATTAATATAAATCAGCACTAGCACTTTTTTATAAGAAGGGAACAACTTTATTAAAGCAATTTATATCACTGATAAAAAAGAAATGTAATAGCTCGTCACATAACCTAGAGATGAAGCACCTTCACATAAAATTGAATATATGAAACCTCCCCCTTCTCTCCAACTAAGGATCAAATTCCTCAATTTAAGCACTCACTAAAGTAAATTATTTGGAGGATAAGTGACAGGGAAAGTAGGGTATTTATGTATATAAAGTATTGGGATAATTGGTCATAGTAACACTGAAGTGTATCACACCACAGAACACACAACACTGGAGAAGATAAACTTGCACTTATACCCCACACAAATACAATTTAAAGGAAGTGGGGCGTGGCCAACGAGCGATGTAGAGCAGTCGCACTTCACTGAGGCTCCCGCTATCCTGGCCATTTCACATCAACATCTCGCCTAATACTATACCTAAAATGGGAAAAAACACCAAAAAACTTACCCAAACACCGAACACTGCGAAAGGGGTGAAGACCGGGGCCTCTCTGGCTTAGAAACTCACATTTGTCCGAGACAACACCGATCCCGACTTTGGTAAACCATCCCTGGATCCCAAAACCTCAAAGACAAAAGAGGCGCAGACAAGTTGGATGAATTCAAGACGAGCCAAATAATCGTCTTAATCTGGAGCATAACTAACCCTGAGGTAGATCTGTGACAGAGGACCAACTTGGTCCACATAACAATTAACGTCTCCCCCCAAGCGGACCTTACACCCCATATAAGAAGATACCATATAAAAAGCTAAACAAACACCAGCCTTAATGGCCAATCGAGAATATACCCACTTAATAGAAGACATTCGGATCATCCCAGAACTATAAAGATAAAGACTATTATTAGATAAAGACATATCATGTTAAACCCAAAGATTGGGTATTACCATGGAATGAACTCCGACAGCCCACACATGGATCAGTCATAAGAAGAAGAAAAATAAGACCAAAATTATAACGCTACTTCTATACTAACTATCTTGCCCAACCTCCCCCGTCCTTTTTTCTCTCTCATTCTTCTCATTTCTCTCCTTCTCCCCTTTTTCTTTCTTTTTCCTTCTCTTCTCTCTCTCTCTTTCTTCTCCCTTCCGCTTCCTCTTGCCTTGTATATTATAAACTCCTAAAATGGAAAAGTCCCAAACCCAAGGACTGTCGTATTAATCTGGGTGAAGGTAACCTCATTATAGATGGAAAATGTGAACTCACGGGAGAAGGAGTTGACGACGGTGCACGCTAAAGTTAAACGCAGCTTAAATCCTTGTATCAGGTTATAGCAATAGCTAGCCCTGACGGGACAGCTAGTTACTGTTTTTTTTATAGATTAGAATTTGCTTAATGCGAGAAATATGTTGAATAGGTAAAAAATGATATATTGTATGATTGTACAAACGGGCCTGGAGAGGGAATAATCAGAGGTGCTCTTCATCTTTTGAACAGTAATGATATGACTAGCCCATCTGACCTCCTCGCCACAACCCCACATGGCTTAGTATCAAGATGTATCAAGCCACAACCCCAGGAGTTTTTAACTCCGTGGGAATGTATGGCCTGGACACATATTGCCAAGCCTGAACTCAGTTATAAGTCAGATTTTCAGGTTTACAGAATCAGAACAGCATTCTGGTGCCTGATGATGTTTATGCATGTTTGGTTATACCCCAATCTTTATATGTTGGTTCCTTTTTTTTTTTTTTTCAAAGAGGTACACAGCTGAAGCAGCATTTATTATGTGGTCTGTTTGACACATCTATTTTCTCATACAATGGAGAGTGACGACCGGAGAATACAAATTTACTCGATAAACACCAAAGGACTAAATTCCAGTCACAAACGCTCAGGTCTATTCAATGAAATGAGAGCAAAACATGTTGATATTGGCTTTGTTCAACAAACACAATTTTTGTAGGAACAAACTCCATAGCTTCTCCGAAAATGTATTTCTCACACTCCCCTTTTAACACCTTCGCGACAAAGGACCCGGCACGTCATGGGAGAAACTCCCTTAATTCTTCATTGCATACTTTGATTAGGCAATATCTGGAAACACAAATGAAGGCTAAACTTTCACCTATGCTAGCGGAATCCTTGGAAACTCCCATATCTAAGATGGAAGTCGCAGAGGCCATTAAAAACTCCTCAAACGGGAAGAGTCCTGGCCCTGACGGTGTCAGGGAAACCTTTGTGGGGAGTCTTTTAGGGAGAGATGTGTTGTCAGGGCTTACCTTTGTTGGGAGTCTTTTAGGCAGAGATGTTTGCTCACCCTTGCAAACAAACACAGACCAGGGTGACCAGGTAAGAAGCCACGTGGCCTGTGAGTTTGTGCACGGGGGCTGGTCAGGATATCCAGGTAAAGTTACAGACAAGGACAAAAGCAAAAGAATCTTCGTGGGAAAGCCAGAGGTCAGAGGATGCCAGAATTCAGAATAAACGGGTAACAAATCCAAGGTCAAAAGCCGAAAATGATTAGGAATACTGGAAGTCAAAATCACAGGAACCAAACAAGGAATCCAGAGTCAATGAACTGACACTGCTCTTAGGGAGAGGCAGTGTCTTATACCTTGTTAATTAGGTATGTGCTTCAGCTGGAGAGTTACTGACAGGTCTGAGCCTTTGGTGAAGTCCAGCCCCCTAGTGCTGCAGGCAATACAAACAAACAGGAGTTTCAAAGTTCTGAAATGGCTCAGAGGCAAAATAGCAGGATACAGTCCAGAAGAACCACAGTTCAAATCCCCTGCTGGGTGCATCTGGGGCGACCACGTCTGGCAGTCTGGATGGCATGGCGGTGATCCTGACAGTACCTCCCCCTTAAGAACGCACTCCGGGCGTAACTAGGTTCTTCTTCATCACTTTCAAGATCAGGAGAACTGTCCTCCTCCAAGAGATCATTTGGAAACAAAGCACCTATTGGAGCCTTGGCTCTAGATGTTCCCACAGCAGATGCATTTCGTTCTTTCAATGCTTTCTCAAACATCTCTAGTTCTGTTTTGCACACTACTGTGCCATTTGAGGCATAAGTGCAATAATCTGGTAGAACTTCTTTGGCTGGACATGAAGTGGTGATGGTGCTTGCTTGAACAGTATTCTTTTTAGGTAGAGGTACAGATGTTTCTGGAGCAGGAGGTAGAGATTGTTCAGGGGTGCTGGTAGCTGATTCTAGCGGAACACAGGTTGCATTAAATACCGTGGTCTGAGTACTCTCGTGTGTCACGGAGCGTGGACCAAATTGACAGAGACTTTGGCGTTTCTCAGGCAGAGGCGTAGACTTAGCCGGATGGGTAAGCAAAATGCCAACTTGAACGGTTTCTGGCCGATGTGGGCGAATTGGGCAGAGTGAGATCCAGTGCCCTCTTTCCCCACAGTAAAAGCAAAGGCCATGGTTTCTTCGCCGTTCTCTTTCTTCACAAGTCCCCTTGAGCTGGACCAATCCTATTTCCATAGGTTCATCTGAGTCAAGAGCAATGTAGGGTTGCTTTGAGACCTCCCTAGGAACAGGAGCATAAGGAGGCAGTACGGGGTTGTGGTACTGATACAGGTTCCCTTTGTTTCTGGGAATCTGGGATCCTCTGGGACGTGGTGATGATTTAGGCACAGCGGTCTTGCTAGGAGTCTTGCACTGTGCTTCCATGGCAGTCATGAAAGTATCCCATCCAGCAAGGACAGGACTCTGTGACTGCAACATTTTGTGTGCCCATTGTTTAATTTTTCCAGACAACAGATTAATAGCTGCTCTGACCCTTATGAAGTCATTAGCATAAGTCCGAGGTTTCAGGGAAAACACCAATTCACAATCCACTTTAAAGCATAAGAATGAAGCACGGTTACCATCAAATCTCTCCGGCATAATTGTAAACGGTTCAGGATAAACAGGTTCCAGGGCTGGGCGTACTGTGCCTTTAAGAAAACAAACTTCTTGCTGCAGCTCCAATACAGTCTGGGCCAGGCTGGATACTTGCTGGGTAAGCAATTGAGACATCTCTGAAGACTCCGTTTTTTAGGTCAGTTCATTTGTCAGGGAAACCTTTGCTGGGAGTGCTTTAGGAAGAGATGTTTTGTCAGGGCTTACCTTTGTTGGGAGTCTTTTAGGCAGAGATGTATGCTCACCCTTGCAAACAAACACAGACCAGGGTGACCAGGTAAGAAGCCACGTGGCCTGTGAGTTTTTGCACGGGGGCTGGTCAGGATATCCAGGTAAAGTTACAGACAAGGACAAGAGCAAAAGAATCTTCGTGGAAAAGCCAGAGGTCAGAGGATGCCAGAATTCAGAATAAACGGGTAACAAATCCAAGGTCAAAAGCCAAAAATGATTAGGAATACCGGAAGTCAAAATCACAGGAAGCAAACAAGGAATCCAGAGTCAATGAACTGACACTGCTCTTAGGGAGAGGCAGTGTCTTATACCTTGTTAATTAGGTATGTGCTTCAGCTGGAGAGTTACTGACAGGTCTGAGCCTTTGGTGAAGTCCAGCCCCCTAGTGCTGCAGGCAATACAAACAAACAGGAGTTTCAAAGTTCTGAAATGGCTCAGAGGCAAAATAGCAGGATACAGTCCAGAAGAACCACAGTTCAAATCCCCTGCTGGGTGCATCTGGGGCGACCACGTCTGGCAGTCTGGATGGCATGGCGGTGATCCTGACAGACGGCTTTCCTTTCACTTATTTTAGACTTTTCAAAGAAAACATTCTCCCCCATCTAACAAATATGTTTAATGCCCTTGCTAAAGGCGGCATTCTGCCGACACAATCACAAGAAGCCCACATAACGCTTATCCATAAGCCAGATAAGGACCCGGGTCTATATAGTAGCTATAGGCCCATATCATTACTCAACGTTGACATTAAACTTTTAGCAAAAATCCTTAGCACACGATTGCGGGACGCCCTCCCACAGCTCATCCACAGAGAACAAGTGGGATTCACACCCCATAGAGAAGCAAGGGACAACACAACCAAGGTCATCAGATTAATACATCACGCTAGAACTCACAAGATCCCCACTATCCTATTGGCCGTCGATGCGGAAAAAGCGTTCAACAGGGTGAGCTGGACTTTTATGAGATCCATACTAAGACACATAGGGCTCATGGACGCAATGTTTAACTGGATTAATGCCCTGTATCACGCGCCATCTGCGAGAATTAAAGTTAATGGAATACTCTCGGACCAGCTCACCCTGTCGAACAGAACTAGGCAGGGTTGTCCCCTCTCCCCTATACTTTTTATATTGACTTTGGAACCACTGTTATGTGCAATTAGGGTGAACCCATCTATACACGGGCTGGAAATATTACCTAACCATCATAAAACATCTGCGTTCGCGGGCGATCTTCTCCTAACACTGTCACAACCACATTTATCATTACCACAAGTTATACAGGAACTAGGGACTTATAGCACACTTTCCCAATTCAAGATAAATATGTCTAAAACTGAAGTTCTAAATGTGACCCTACCACCTCAACAAGCAGAGGCACTCCAATCCACATTTTCCTTCAGATGGGTCAAGACCAAGCTGAAATACCTGGGTATATACCTGTCTCCAAATCTTAACTCTTTATTTGACATAAATTTCATTCCGCTTCTCAAAAAAATAAAAAATAAAACATCTTGGAATGGGATAAGAAACACATTTCATGGTTTGGGAGAGCGGCCTCAGTGAAAATAAACGTCCTACCCAGGATTCTTTATGTTATTCAAACATTACCAATACAAATACCCAGGTCCTTTTTCAAAGAGCTCAAAACCATTATCACCAAATTTATATGGAAACAAAAACTTCCTAGACTGGGGTACGCATACCTCACGAGACCAAAAGAAAGAGGCGGATTGGGCCTACCAAACATAGAAACTTATTATAAGACCTCCATTTTAGCACAAGTGGTTGAATGGACAAGACCTGCACATAAGCTCTGGGTATCAATTGAGCAGAGAGCATTGAATCTCCCCATCCCGACAGCTGCATGGGTAACCGGTAGGCAACAGGTGATCTTAGACCGGTCACACCCAACAGTCTTCAATACTTTACAGGAGTGGAAAAAAATCTCTAACTCATCAGGGTTACTTAATAAACCATCTCCTCTAATCTCTCTAGCATATAATGACGAATTCCCTCCAGGGTTGACAGGACAAATATTTCACTCCATGTTCCCCACTCGAATAAGATACCCCAGACTAGGTAATGTCCTCTAAGATTCAGGAACACTAAAACCGCTGACAGAAATTACTGACTCGAACCATCCGTGGCCCTCTGTCAGATACACTTACACCGAACTCCAACACTTCTGGAGCTCTTTAAATAGAACTTCACAGTGCTCTCATCACCTCAACCCATTAGAGAAACTATGTGCTGCCAAAGAATTACCATGTTAACTTATTTCAAACGTATATAGAGAACTTCTTATGCACTTACACCAAGACAAACCATATTATATAAGATTATGGGAAAGAGACTGTAATACCCTCTTTACAGAGAATCAATGGAGAAAGATGTCAACTCTAACACATAAATGTTCCCAATCTACGAGAATACAAGAAAACTCTTTCAAGATTCTCACTACGTGGTATAGGACACCAGATATCTTACATCATATGTACCGCTCAAAGTCAGATAGATGCTGGCGTTGTAAAACCAACAAAGGAGACTTTTTGCATATTTGGTGGTTATGTCCTAATATAATTCCTTTCTGGAAGAAAGTATATTCTATAATAGATACCCACGGAGACTTACCCATTCAGTTTTCCCCCCTAGCAATGCTATTGCACCATAACACATTCCCGATAAAAGTGTACAAGAATTCCATTTTAATACACATGCTGAATGCAGCTAAGACCCTAATCCCCAGATACTGGAAACAGTCTCAAACACCAACAATACAAGAATGGATAGAATGCATGGAAGCCATCAGATCTGCAGAAAGTCTTATTCATGCTACACAAGGCAGAAGTCTAGCACACGCTAAACAATGGTTCACCTGGGCTGAATTTATAGAAGGAGACAAATGTCTAGAAGCGCTACAATAAATAAACTGTCTATAAGACCCAAATTATCATACACCTGTGTACCTATATACTATGTTAATTTCCTTTCCCCCCCCCTTTTTTTTATTTCTTTCTTCTTCTTTTTTCTCTTCCATAATTGAACAAGATGTTGTAACGTTATGATGACCACCAATGCCTCTGGTAAAATGTAATTTATTATATTAATATTGGAAATTTGAATTTTATTATTATTATTTTTTTTTCTCCCTCCTTCTTCAATTTGTTGAAACCAACACCTACCTATTATCGTTTGTCCTATGTTACCTTGTTTATTACATAAAAACCGATAAAGAATAATTATTAAAAAAAAACATTTAAAGGAAGAATTAAAGAAAGCTGGAGGGGGGTAAGAAGAAAAGGGAATAGAAAAGAGAGAAGAAGTGGGGGGGCAGGGAAGAATAGGCGGAAGAAAAGTAAAGGGAAAAGCAAACAATTTTTTTTCTTTTTTTTTCTCTCTCACTTAAGAAGATAAATATATAAGTAAACACAGGAGTATATTAAAAAGGAAGGATACCTAGGAATATGAAAAATTGTAGTACATAAACACTCACTTGCACTCACACTAGATTTGCCAATAGCACTAAAGAATTCCGATTTCCTGGTTAAATTAACCCCTTAGTGACCGAGTGCTATGTTGCATTTGACGTGCCTTGAAGACCAGAATTCCATTATTTTTGTCATACGTTTACTGAACTGTGAATTTCTTTCTTTGTGTTCAGTCCACCCACACAAATTATATATCATTTTTTAAAGGACAGATAGGGCTTTCATTTGATACTATTATTTTCATCATATGATTTCATTTACTATTAAAAAAATTGAAAATATGATGAAAATATGCCATAAAAAACACTTTTTCCAACTTTGACCTGATTTTTTTTTTTACACAATTACAAATGGTAAAAAAGACCCCGTCTATATATTTCTACTATTTGTCCTGAGTTTAGTAATATCAATCTTTCCTTGTTTGTCTATGTTTTATTTCACGTAATAGGGCAATAAACAATATTAGTGTTTTTTTTTTGTTTTCTAACCATTTTCTTCTACAGTGATTTTTTTAACCCGAACCCTAAATTTACCCCAACTCTAAATTTAATCTAACCCTAAATTGACCCCCACCCCTTAATCTAACCCTTGTAATCATCCGAACCCCCATTTAACCCTAAATATTACCCTATTTGGACCCTAACCCTAGATCTAGGTTCAGTAGATCAAGGGTTAGCTTTTTCCATTTATTTATTTATTTTATTTATTTATTTAATTAATTTTCTATTTTTAACTGTAATACCGCCTAACTGCCTGTAGGGGCAGTCAAGTAGCGGTTTCAGAGCGACGGAAGAGATTTTTTTTTTCTCTCTTCCGTCGCTCTCCTCTGGGCACGCTGTATCGGAGGAGCATGCTCCTCCGATACAGCACACACCCGCGATCACCGGGTGATCGCGGTGCCCAGGGGGGCACAGAATGTGTTGCATGATGCCTCCGAGGCATCATTGCAACACTTAACACACATAGGCAGTGATCAGCTTTCACTGCCTATGTGTGTTTGCGCGCATACGATCACATTCGCTGTGATCGTATGCGCGGGGGGGGGGGGTCGAGGGGGGGGTCGAGGGGGGGGGCTGAAAGCCCTCTCAGAGGCTGCTTCGGATCCGAAGCAGCCTCTGAGAGTAGCTGCAGGCATGTAGTGTTGCGCTAATGAGCGCAACACTACATGAAAACGGAGGACGTATATATACGTCCTCATGGTCCTTAAGGACCATGCTTTTCAGGACGTATATATACGTCCACATGCGTTAAGGGGTTAAATGGGTTATTATATAAAGATTTAACTTTATAAGGAGCAAACACCACTGGCTCTTAATCTAAATTTCTCAATCCATTGTTGAAACAATATCATCGTATTATTGTCTAAAGCATATACAGAAGGGACTTAGCCTTCTTTTTTCTTTTTCCTCACCCATTCCTGTACATCGCTTTACACTGTTTCTGGGGGCCCTCTAGGGACACACCCCAGAATTTAGTGGAATAAGCGATTGAAGTGGCGGAGGTAAGAAAGAAGAGACTATAGCCCAGTCAGTGAAAAAGGGGGATAAAACATTTTTTAGATACATAAATGAGAAAAGGAAAGTAAAACAAGGATTAGTTAGATTAAAAACAAAAGAAGGATGCTATGTAGAAGAGGATAAAGGCTTAGCAGACTACCTTAATGAATATTTTTGTTCAGTTTTTACAAATGAAAATGAGGGTAAGGGACCTCATTTAGGGAAAAAGACTAATGAGTCTTTTGATTCATGTAAGTTTACAGAGGAAGAGGTTTTACTTCAGCTGTCTAAAGTAAAGACAAATAAGTCGATGGGACCTGATGGGATACATCCAAAGTTATTAAAAGAACTTAGTGGTGTACTAGCAAAACCGTTAACAGATTTATTTAACCAATCATTGTTAACGGGAGTAGTTCCAGAAGATTGGAAATTAGCTAATGTTGTGCCCATTCACAAGAAAGGTAGTAGGGAGGAGGCGGGCAACTATAGACCAGTAAGTCTTACTTCAGTAGTGGGGAAAATAATGGAAACCTTGTTAAAGAATAGGATTGTTGAACATCTAAAGTCGCTTGGATTTCAAGATCAGAGACAGCATGGGTTTACTTCAGGGAGATCATGCCAAACTAATCTTATTGATTTTTTTGATTGGGTAACTAAAATAATACATCAGGGTGGTGCAGTAGACATTGCTTACCTAGATTTCAGTAAGGCTTTTGACACTGTCGCACATAGAAGGCTTATCAATAAACTGACATCTTTGAGTTTGGATTTCATTATTGTTGAATGGATTAGACAATGGCTGAGTGACAGGCAACAGAGGGTTGTAGTCAATGGGGTATATTCGATGCAAGGTCTTGTTACTAGTGGGGTACCTCAGGGATCTGTTCTTGGACCCATTCTCTTTAATATTTTTATTAGTGATATTGCAGAAAGTCTTGTGTGCAAAGTATGTCTTTTTGCTGATGATACAAAGATTTGCAGCAGGGTTGATATTCATGGAGGGATAAGCCAAATGGCAAATGATTTAGATAAACTAGAAAAATGGTCAGAGCAGTGGCAACTGGCATTTAATGTGGACAAGTGCAAGATTATGCACCTTGGGCGTAAAAACCCAAAAGCAGAATATAGACTATTTGGTACAGTCCTAACCTCAACATCTGAGGAAAGGGATTTAGGAGTAATAATTTCAGAGGACTTGAAGGTAGGTAGGCAATGCAATAGAGCAGCAGGAAATGCTAGCAGAATGCTTGGTTGCATAGGGAGAGGTATTAGCAGTAGGAAGAGGGAAGTGCTCATGCCATTGTACAGAGCACTGGTGAGACCTCACTTGGAGTATTGTACGCAGTACTGGAGACCGTATCTCCAGAAGGATATTGATACTTTGGAGAGAGTTCAGAGAAGGGCTACTAAACTGGTTCATGGGTTGAAGGATAAAACTTACCAGGAAAGGTTAAAGCATCTTAACATGTATAGCTTGGAGGAAAGACGTAACAGGGGGGATATGATAGAAACATTTAAATACATAAAGGGAATCAACACGGTAAAGGAAGAGAGTATATTTAAAAGAAGAAAAACTACCACAACTAGAGGACATAGTCTTAAATTAGAGGGGCAACGATTTAAAAGTAATATCAGGAAGTATTAATTTACTGAGAGGGTAGTGGATGTATGGAATAGCCTGCCAGCAGAAGTGGTAGAGGTAAACACAGTCAAGGATTTTAAGCCTGCGTGGGATAGACACAAGGCTATCCTAGCTATAAGACCGGGAACGGGGGACTAATAAAAGTACTAAAAAAAAAAAAATTGGGCAGACTAGATGGACCGAATGGTTCTTATCTGCCGACACATTCTATGTTTCTATGTTTCTATGTTTCTATGTTTCTATGAAACTGGAAAGAAGCAGTAAAGACCAGACAGGGGAGCTCAATAACTAAAAGAAGGTGAACGATGAGAGGAAGGCAGAAGAAAAAGGGGAAAAGGGGAAAAGGAAAATAAGAGGAAAGGGAAAAGTCAAGGAGCTAAGTAACTCTATATAGGCAAGCTAGGTTAGGTCTCTCCCGTGTAATGTACCAGCAACTTAACAACACTGAGCAAATTTCTCTCAGGGTAACCACCAAAGAACTTGTTCAAAGGGTGGAGATATAATTGGTAGTTTTATGTGTATTTTTTGTATAGTTTTATGTGTAATGGCTGTGTTGGCTGCTAGCGGGTTACTGCGGACTTGGGGTTTGGTAGACCGAGGTTGCGTCTGGGAGAGAGGAAAGCTAGAATAGATCATAAGAAATGGCACTTAGGATTATGTCCTTAAATGCTCGGGGCTTAAATTCCCCTATGAAAAGTGGATTGATTTATAGAACATTGGTAGCTGAGAAAATCGATATTTTTTCTGATCCAGGAGACCCACTGGAATGAGAAAGGAAAGGACACCTGGAATTTCTCCAAAAACCCCATTTTATTCGACTCAAATTTATTAGACAAAAAAAAGAGAGGGGTGGCTATTATATGCTCTAGGCAAGTTAAATTTGAATTGATTCATGAAGAAAAGGACACCTCCTGTAGATTTATAGCAATAGTGTAATAATCAATATAATACACACCAATGCTAACATATATGCCCCAAACGAGTTCTCACAATTCTTCAAGAAAACTTTTAAAAACATAAATAATATCAAAAAGGGTATGTTAATTATAGGTGGCGACATGAATATAATATTGGATGAAAAACTAGACAGGACTAGCAACTGAACAGGAATATTAAAAAACATTGAGTAAAATGGATGCAAGATTTGTGCTACAAATATAACTTTATTGATATCTGGAGAGTGTAGCACCCCAGAAAGAGAGAAAGATTTTTCATTCTACTCCAAACCACATAATACTCTAGGATAGATTTCTTCTTAACTGATTTAAAAAACCTAGGAAACTGCGAGGACTCGAACCTAGGGCAAATTACATGGTCTGACCACGCCCCTATCACTATTAAAATTAAAAATAACCAAGAATACTTACCTAAAAACCATTGGAAAATGGATGAAACAATTTTAACAAAAGAGTCCAACAAAACCCTCCTTATGACACAGGCTCAAGAATATATGAAAATAAATGATACGGGCCAGATATCTCCGGAGACTCTATGGGCAGTGTACAAATGTGTAATGAGAGGCAACCTGATACAAATGGCTTCTAGGGAAAGGAAATCCAGAGGGAAGACTTTAGCCGATCTTTACATCGACCTAGCCAAGGCAGAGGCCATAAATAGAGTAGATGCATCTCCTTTGACAGCTAAAATAATTAGTCAGATCCAACTCCAGATCCAAAGCATATTAGAAACTAGAGTAAGCAAGATGATTACTTCTTTAAAAAAAAACATGGTACACAAGTAATAATAAAGTAGGGAAACCTCTTTCAAACTGTTTAAAATCTGGGCTAACAAACATCCCAATAAAAAAAAATTATCACAGGTAATTAGACGTTTCTCTCTCCTATACAAATAAGTAACGCATTTGCGAGGTATTATGCTAACCTGTATAATACAGAACCTACTAAATATTTAACCCATAATCTAGACAGTTTTCTTTCGAAATGTAATCTCCCTAAAATTGAACTAGAAAAATTATCTCATCTGAATAGAGTAATAATCAATGAAGAAATTACTAGAACTATAAAAAAGTAAGAAAATGGGAAAGCCCCAGGCCAAGACGGCTTTACGGCCCAATTTTATAAATCCCTTGAGCCTATTATTACACCTATACTGGAAAGATTTTTTAATTGTATAGAGACTACAAAAAAAATCTATAGTGACCTTTTGAGAGCCACCATCTCCCCCATCCCGAAACCCGGAAAGGACCCAAAATTCCTGAGTAACTATTGTCTGATATCCCTCATAAACATCGACATTAAAATTTTCTCCAAAATATCGGCAGATAGATTGAGCCTGGTTATTCCAGACTTGATCCATCAAGATTAATCCGGGTTTGTGAAGGGCAGATCGGGAGGGGACAATATCAGGAAACTCCTAAACATTATTCAGGAAGTGGACAGGCAAAGACTCCCAACGGTGGTCCTCTCTGTTGACGCAGAGAAGGCCTTCGATAGAGTCAGCTGGTCCTTTTTATCAAGAACAATGAAGGCTTTTCCGACTATTTTTTGATCTGGCGATGGCCCTGTACTCTGGACCTATTGCTAGGGTCCAGGGAAACAGCCTGACTTCAGCCTGGTTTAGCATTTGGAACGGCATGCGACAGGGCTGCCCCCTCACACCCCTTCTGGATATCCTTTCCATAGAGCCATTGGCGTCATATATCAGACAAAGCCCTGATATTGTGGGGATCGAACTGGGATCGTGCGAACAAAAAATTAATCTGTTCGTCGACGATATACTATTGACAGTAGCAAATCCAAAACAATCAATTCCTGTATTATTTAAAATAATCAAGGAATATAGTCAATATTCGAACTATAAGGTAAACTTGGCCAAGACTCAGGCAATTACATGGAACTTATCTCAGAACTTAATCAATAAGCTTAAACTAGACCATAACTTAGACTGGACCAGTGACACTATTTCATATCTTGGAATACTAGTCAGTGGAAATATAGAACATTGGATTCAAACGAACTACCAAAAATTATATAGAGAACTAAAGGAACAATTAACTAATTGGTCTAAACAGATTATATCTTGGATGGGTAGAATAAATATTATAAGAGCATATATTCTCCCAAAATTAGAGTATCTATTTCGCGCGATCAAACACACAAAACTTTGTATCTGTTTTATAAACTCTTTTTGACCTATGTCTGGGGAGGGAAAAAAACATGGACAGCAATTAATATTATGGCGACAAACTAGTCAGATGGTGGCCTCTCCTTTCCAGACATATTTAGATTGCACGATACGGCACAGATGTCCCACTGTCTTTGCTGGGTACACTCAGAAGCAAACAAGAAAGCATGGTATATCCATGAAAGAAAGCAATGTATATCCATGAAAAAAAGGAACTTAAAAACATTGATCCCATAGCCATTTTCTGGATTGGAAAAAAAACTATCAAAAGTTAAAAATTACTAACATTATTTTAGATAACGTCTATCCATCTTTAAGTGTTGTTAAAAAGCTACTCTATCCAACGAATAGTTTAACATGGAAAACCCCAATATCGTCTTTGAAATTTGAAACACAAAACCTGGATATAGAGAAGTGGGAGAGAGCAGGAATATGTAGAATTGGAAACCTAATCTTGGAAGACAGTAGGAGCTCCTTTGCACAGCTACAATTAACATATGGTATCCCAGACTCAGAAATATTTAACTATATTCGTATAAAATCCCTTTTGGAGGATAGATAAATCCTAGAAAAAGGCCCATTAGATCAGCTTCTGATGAGATGGCCGGCTAAAGATATATCAAAAATAAGAAACACCTTACACAACCTAAAAAAAGAGAATAAAATGGGCAGCAGCAAAACGTGGGAAGCCGATCTGGGAATTTCATTTCCTATGATAAAATGGCAAAAATCCTTCGTCATAATTAGAAAATTAATCCACTGCATAAACATTCAAGAGATTTTCTTGAAGATCCTTCACAGGTGGTACATGATTTCGGAAATGAAAGGAACCGGCCGGTCTCTGCTCTTGATCAATTACTTCTAAGGTCGTTGATGTGTGGCAGGTTTGCAGATATCTGGAGAGCTGTGAAGGCTGAAAACAAATACACAAGGCACGTGTTTCTTTATCCTCAGCTCTGAGTATAGTTTATTACACATTGATATTTATACACACATTTAGGTGTTGTCCTGTATAGTGATTGGTTAAAAATTGTGCAGAACATAGCATAAAGTACATGAGGGGGCGTTTACACAGGGGGGTGTGAACAATATGCACTCATATTGCCACTAAGCACAAAACATAAAATACAACTCAATATAGTCAATTAGCAGAAAATAGTAGAAACTTGCTTATGTATCCAGTTCCTCTTATTGCAATCTAAGACATTCTTACATAAACAGCTAACACCATGATGTCTTATCTGACCTCCTCAGGGACTGTGACCTTTTCTTGCACTTGGTCAAGCATAGTAATTTCTCAACATCAATTTAACCCTTTCAGGTAATATTAAGTAAATTCCAACCGACAGTCCAACCAATGTTGGCGCTGCAAGGGAACCACGGGCACTCTGAAACACATCTGGTGGGACTGCGCAAAGTTGCACAATCTGAAAGAATTTGTTCCGAAAATTCGTAAAAATCTAAAAATAAATATATCGAATCTGACTCCTGACAGTTTTTTATTCCATCTGGATCTTCCAAAAGTCTCAAAATCCCAACAAATTCTGGCAACTCACGTAAAGATGGCAGTTAAATTATGTATAGCAAGGAAATGGAAGTGTGCAACACCTCCTACCCAAGAAGAAGTGATCACCCAAATAAACTATCAGGGCCTAATGGAAAAAGCATCCTTTTTAAATAACAACAATATGCCCATGTATAGAGACATATGGGATGCCTGGTATACAAGGAGACAAAGTAACAGCTTGTGAGATGCTCACAAAGAAGGGTACTGGAAATCTTAATATATCAACAGAATAGCTTATATCTTATATTTACTGCACAATTTCATCTAGTTGCTGACTAGGTAAGATAACAAATTAAATCAAATTTATGGTGAAGGTTGGTATTGCAAACAGACTTGTACATGGGATTTATTTAAATTATTAATAGTTTTTCTGAATGAGTTCTTGATTACTCAGAGACACAATGACTCTGTGATCCTATCCAGAAACACAAAATCATACTTTTGGGGGACAAATAGCATAAGTCGTCATCATTGCATCATTGTGCCATGCCCAGGAAACATAATTAGGACCCTCAAAGACATACTATAGACTAGGGTAATGCATCTGTAATTAGGGATGTTTGTTTACTATAGGGGCTGTCAATGCAAACTTGGGACAGTTGGTGGGTATGCACATTTTTTTTGGGATGTATCTTTGCAATGTTGCAGAGATGTAAGAAGTTTTTTTCCTTTTTTCATACAAGGTGCATGTGCAAGTATATGAAGAGTTAAGGTTTCATGTAAAATGTATGTTATTGTATAAAGACATTCAATGCTTTTTTGAAAAAAAAAAAACAAACAACAGTATTGTCATAAACAGGACTAGTATTTCTGTAATTAAACATTCCTTAAAATCCCTCCTTAGACTTACCTTCCAACCTCATTAGGTTTAGTGCCTCGCCAAAACTCACAATTAAAGTCACACAATATAAAATACAATAAGGGGTCAAAAGCTGGAAGATATATTGTCATTGTAGATTACCAAAATGAACTCTGGGATACAATCAGACTAAGGGCGTCACTAGGGTTGGTGTCACCTGGTGCGGAAACTCATGGTGTCACCCCCTGGATTTCCTCCAATACAATGCCAAACAGATTCCTTAGTAATGCCAGTTAGATGGCCTATTAACTATGCCACACACAGGAGCCCCATAACTATGCCACACACAGGAGCCCCATAACTATGCCACACACAGGAGCCCCATAACTATGCCACACACAGGAGCCCCATAAATTATGCCACACCAGAGCCCCATAACTATGCCACACACAGGAGCCCCATAAATTATGCAACACCAGAGCCCCATAAATTATGCCTCACCTCTGCCCAATTAATTATGCCACACACACAGGTGCCCCATAATTATGCCACACAAAAGAGTCCCTTAATTACACCACACAAAAGAGTCCCTTAATTATGCCACACATGGGGCCTTATAAATATGCCACACACAAGCGCTCCATAATTATGCACACATGGGACCGTCATTAATTATGCAACACACAGGAGCCCGACAAGGTGACAATTGTACAATTATAGATACTAGTAATTTTGTGCCAGTCAGAGCCCAGTAATATTGTGCCAGTCAGAGCACAGGAATATTGTGCCAGTCAGAGCCCAGCAATAGTGTGCCAGTCAGAGCCCAGTAATAGTGTGCCAATCAGAGCCCAGTAATATTGTGCCATGCAGAGCCCAGTAATATTGTGCCAGTCAGAGCCCAGTAATAGTGTGCCAGTTAGATACCAGCAATATTGTGCCAGTCAGATAAAAGGAATATTGTGCCAGTCAGATAAAAGGAATATTGTGCCAGTCAGATAAAAGGAATATTGTGCCAGTCAGAGCCCAGGAATATTGTGCCATTCAGAGCCAAGTAATATTGTGCCAGTCAGATACCAGGAATATTGTGCCATTCAGATACCAGGAATATTGTGCCATTCAGAGCCCAGTAATATTGTGTCAATCAGATACCAGTAATATTGTGCCAGTCAGATGCCAGTAATATTGTGCCAGTCAGAGCCCAGTAATAGTGTGCCAGTCAGAGCCCAGTTATAATGTGCCAGTCAGAGCCCAGTAATATTGTGCCACTCAGAGCCCAGTAATATTGTGCCAGTCAGATACCAGGAATATTGTGCCATTCAGATACCAGGAATATTGTGCCAGTCAGAGCCAAGTAAAATTATGCCAGCCAGAGCCCATTAATATTGTGCCAGTCAGAGCCCAGTAATATTGTGGCAGTCAGAGCCCATGAATATTGTGCCAGCCAGAGCCCAGTAATAGTGTGCCAGTCAGAGCCCGGTAATATTGTGCCAGTCAGATACCAGGAATATTGTGCCAGTCAGATGCCAATAATATTGTGCCAGTCAGAGCCCAGTAATAGTGTGCCATTCAGAGCCCAGTAATAGTGTGCCAGTCAGAGCCCAGTAATATTGTGCAAGTAAGAGCCCAGTAATAGTGTGCCTGTCAGAGCCCAGGAATTTTGTGCAATTAATGTGCTCATTTTCAACCACCCTCCTCCCCCCCTGCACGGAGGAGGGAAACACAGTCACCGGATGTGACGCTGTGAATTTTTTTTTTCCGGTGGCCGCAACCAGCGGATGAGGCTGCCAGAAAGAAAAAAAAAAAGAAGTTAAGCAGCGCGATGAAGGGGGTGTCGGCAGCACGGGTCAGCATCAGCCTCAAACATTTCCTGTCAGACTATTTGAACCAAAACATTGAATGTTTAGTTTGCTCGGTGTAACATGCTCAAGTTTAACATGATGCTTTATAAATAAATAAGAAATAATACAAATATATGTAATATATGAAAGAGAGAAATGCAGGGAATTGATGTGGGAATTTCAAATTTAAGGCCAAAAGTTCTCCAGCTGAATATGAGAAATGTTCCAACTCATCTACTAAACTCTTACATTTCAAATGTCCTCCTCTATTCCATGCAGTTCCCTTCATGAATAAAGCCCCTAGATTCTTTCTCTTTGCATCATGGGCAAGTGCTGAGATTATTTCAGAAATTAAATACTCTACAAATATTCCAGTGAGTTGGGCTTTTGGAGAATGAGTTTGTTGGTTCAGATTCACAAAACCATGATCCCTATCAGCTGTGTAACAGCAGAGATTGTAGGGACTTCTTTGAAGAGGGAACCTTGTTAGTCTGCTCTCTGGGGTTATGAGTTTGGGGTTAGTAATTAAACACACTCTACTTCACTAACTTTCATTTATAAACCTGAAGCAAACAACTAGAAAGTATGTAACTTCTGCTCCCAGGTTATAGCAATTATGTTATCCTAATTTACTATCTATTTATTTATTTATTTATTTATTTTTCCTTGACACTCAGTAGAGTGAGTTTATCTTATATACTCACAATAGTTAATTTGCCATCATTGTGTCGTTTTATCATTACCCATTATTACTTTTCTAATTTGTCTGTCGCCCTGTGGTCTTTCTCCCGCGTATGATTTTGTTAGTAATTCTGCGGTTGAACGTTACCCTTGTGTTTTAGGGCGACCGTGTTCCCATAAACCAGCATGTGAAATAAGTGAAACATAAAACATTCAAACATACATTAACAATTACACACATATGCCAGGGATAGTTCGAGGTTGATCGTATCTCAGCTTCGTTTGGTTCTTATCAGGTGTAGCGATTAAACTTTTTTCAATCTATTTAGACTGAGGGAGGGCCCTATGGGGGGAATTGGTTCCACCAAGGCTGCCACATTTTGTAATATGCCGGAAATCGTTTAATATTTATGAAATACCCCTTCTCCATCTCCCCAAAGTGATTCATGGTGTCTTTTACAATTCCCCATCCAATCTTGTCGTTTTTTTTCCATTTCTGGGCAATGCATCTTTTCATTGCCAAAAATAGTTGAATAGCTAATTTTCTATCATCCCCATAGAAGTCATCCATGTTACAGTGGAGGAGAGCCTGATCTGCACGCATTGGTAAGTTGCGGTTGAAGAGGGAAGATAGAACCTGAAAGATCTCTCTCCATGTCCCCTCAACTCCTCTACACTCCCACCAGATGTGGGCATAGCTCCCCTCTTTGCTTTGGCATCTCCAGCACTGGGGGGTTTGCGATTTATCAAATTTGTTCAGGGATAGAGGGACCCAATACCATCTAAAAAACAGCCTAAACTGCATCTCCTGTATATTGATACAGTGAGTGGCTTGTTTTGTATGTATCCATCCCTTTTCCCATAGCTCTTTCTCTCCCTCCATCTTAAGATCTGTTATCCATTTGCCCCAGGCCTTTGGCGAAGTACTAGGATTAAGGTTGTCTAGCAGATGGCACCAGTTCTTTAATCTGCCCCTTTTGGGGTTGTTCTCAAATATTTTTTCCAATAAAGGCAGCCCTGGTTCATCTTTAGGCTTAACCACCTGTTTCCTTGTAAAGTGGAGGAGCCTTAATATCCCGAAGGCTTCTTTCCAATGGAGCCCCAATTCCTCCATTACTTGTTTTAATGGTTTAGTCCCGTTGCCTTGTATTAAATGAGCAAAGGTCAAGTTCTTTTCTTTAAAGGCCTCACTAAAGGAGATGTCGTCAATTAGATCCATACTAATACTAACATTAACTGGGATGGTTTTAATGATCTTATTTGTTAAACCTACTCTCCTCTTAAAAGTGAGCCAAATGCCCAGCGTGCCCTTCAATATGATGTTATCTGAGGCAGAAATTAGGGAAAGGGTCTTGGATCTATTTAGCCAGAGGCTGTTTTCCAACGCCATCGGCCCTATCATGACCTGCTCAATCCAAAACCAATCCTCCCTACGAGAGTCCGGGAGTTGAATTCTATATACATGGTGTAACATGCTGGCTTCAGCATATCTAGCCAGGATTGGCAGACCCAGACCTCCTTTATTACCTGGTTTATTCAACCACTGTCTCGCAATTCTTGTTTTTTTATCTCCCCAAATATAACCGCCAACCATATTTTGGAATTGCTTACAATACGTAGCGGGTATGGGAATTGGGATCATCCGTAATAGGTACAGCCATTTGGGTATAATGTATGATTTAATGGAATTCATCCTTCCCATCCAAGATATATTCAATCTCTTCCACTGGCCTATCTTCTGTTGTAGATCTCTAAATAGGGGTGAATAATTTATATTTAAGATGTCGTTGGTGTCTTTTGATATCAAAACCCCTAAATATGAAATGGAAGATTCCGTCCATTCAAAGGGATATCTACCCCTCATTTCGTTAAGTACATCAGGGGGTATATTAATCTCCATGGCCTGGGTTTTATTAATATTCAGTTTGTAATTGGAGTGGAGACCAAAAGTATCTATTTCCTCCAATACTTTCTTAATTGATCTACCTGGATTAGTCAGCGTAAGTAAGATGTCATCCGCAAACAAGCTGATCTTGCATTCTCTCCCTCCCACCGTTATTCCCTGGATTTCCAGGGCTTTCCGGATCCTAATGGCTAGTGGTTCAAGCGATAAAATGTAAAGGATTGGGGCCAATGGACATCCCTGTCTGGTGCCATTCCTCACATTGAACCAGTCTGAGCCCAACCCAGGGCCAGAAATCTTAGCTGCGGGAGATGTGTATAAGGCCATGACCGAGTCGATTAGGCCCTCCCCAAAGTTATATGCCCTTAGAGTTTCCTCCAGAAAGCTCCAATCGACCCGGTCAAAAGCCTTCTCAGCATCTAAGGCCATTATGACTGAGGGGATTTTATGTTTATTGACATACTCTATGAGGTTAATGATCCTACTTGTATTACCCATAGACTGACGTCCTTTTACAAATCCAGTTTGGTCTATATGTATAATAGAGGTCACAGTGGATTTAAGCCTATCTGCTACTATAGAGGAATAGATTTTTGTGTCCAGGTTGATTAATGATATTGGCCTATAATTACTTAACAGTGTTGGATCTTTTCCTGGCTTAGGAATGGGGAGTATAGCTGCTTGGAGCATCTCGCTTGGGAATGATCGCCCCTGTTTAATCTCATTGAATGCGCCCATTAGATGAGGTGCGATAATAGCCGCAGTTTTTTTTATAAAACAGGGCTGAAAATCCATCCGGGCCTGGGGCTTTATTAGTCTTAAGCTTATCTATGGCTCGCCTCACTTCCAATAGTGAGAAGGGAGCTTCCAGATCCAGCTTTTGTTGCCGTCTTATCTTTGGGAGCCCTGTCTGAGCTATATAGAGCCTCGTTATCTTCGTTATCTTTACTTCGTTATCTTTACTTAAGGGCAGGTTATATAAACTGTGATAAAAGTTGGCAAAGGCCTTACTAATATCTTGGGGGGATAAATGAATTTCCCCTTTTTCTATAATCCTAAAAATCCTTGATCTCAGATTATTGGATTTGAGCTGGTTGGTCATCAGCTTTTCAGCCCTATTGCCTAAGTAAAACCATTTCGTGGTTCTATTTAATAGATTGAGTTCTGCAAGCCTGATGTTCAGTTCGGCTAAGGTTTTCCCCTGCTCTTTTTTCTGATGGGACCCCACACTAATAAGGTGGCCCCGAGCCACACTCTTAAAGGCGCACCACACTGTTGATTTATTTACTTCCCCAGTTGCATTTATCGCGAAGTAGTCTTGGGCCATGGAATGTAAGCCTTCTATAGTAAATTTGCTATTAAGCACAAAATCATTCATTTTCCAACGCCCTCTAATTTTTGGGGTATCATCCTTAGTGTCTAATATAACAGCATCGTGGTCTGACCACGCTATGATTTTAATGTTGGTCCTTATACAATTTATAATTGTCGCTTGGTCCAATAGAATCATGTCTATTCTAGAATATGACCTGTGCCTATTGGAAAAAAAAGTGAAGTCTCTCTCCAATGGATTTAATACTCTCCACGCATCGTAAAGTTGAAATTTACCCAGGGTGTTGTGGAAATCTCTAGCCAAACCTCTATCAGTTGGGGAAATACCTTTAGTACACGTACCTTTCCTATCTACCTCTGGCTCTGAGACGCAGTTAAAATCGCCCAATACAATAAATGCTCCCTGAACATAATCATTTATCTGATTTAGAGTTCTATTTATAAACTTCATTGGGCTTTTGTTGGGAGCATAAACATTCAATATAGAATAATTTTTATCATTCAATTTACAAACAAGAAACACAAATCTTCCATTCGGGTCTGATTGCTTATGGATCATTTCATACTTAATATCACGAGAGATAAGAATTGCCACTCCCCTTTGTTTTCTCCCCTGAAGTGAGGAATATTCACAATGGGGGAAGTTTTTTGTTTTCAGTCTATGGGCGTCTATCTCTTTTAAATGTGTTTCTTGAATACACGCGATATCTATCTTATCTGCCCACAGGGACTTCGTGAGTGTAATTCTGCGTTGTGGAATATTCAAACCCTGAGCATTCAGGGTTAAAAATCTCAGACCACCCATAGGCATCCTTAAATGCATCTATAGGTTTCCTCGATCCCTGGCAGGGACATACTAACAGACAATACAAATTACAACATACAACAAACCCTTCCCCCCTTGCAGATGAGGATTCCAACCGCTCCACATCCACCTCCTCTTCCTCCTTCATGATGCATCTCTCTTGCATCCTATCCCTAACTCCTGCACTTAAGCTATTTGGAGCCAGGGGGGTTTTAAATTGTTTCTAAATATTTTTCCTTATATTTCCTCCCGTGATAAGATGAACAGAGGGAAGAAAAAGACAAAAAAAAAAATACATGTATATATATATATATATAAAAGGTCATAGGGAACTTAAACGTGTCTTATGCAATTAAGTGTGGACTTTAGGAAACCAGCGTAATGGCATCATACTTTTTCCCTTCTCTGCCCATTTCTCTCTCCGCTCTTAATAAAAGAAATTCCTATAAGATAGGCAACTATATCTGGTATAATAAAATATTTGTATTTTGAAAGGTGCTCAAAGGTGGCCAGTGTAAATCACGCTAGCAAAAAGGACCGTAAAAGTGACTTGTGCAAATCTGTGCGGTCTCTCCCCGCTTATTAATTCCTAAGAATCTAGGTTCCTATATCTCATTTCCCTTTCCTATTCTTTTCCCCTTCTTCTTCCCTTTTGGGGACGGAAAAGGACCTCAGAGAATTCTTAAAAAAGTCTTGTGCAATAAATTTCTATTTTGTGCTAAATCATCAGCCGGTCTTTAGCTTGTTGGGAAAAAAACAAACAAAAATCCCCTAAAAGTGCCTTGTGCAAATCTGTGCGGTCTATATGAGCCGGCTTAGAACTGTTGAGCTTTCCCCCTTCTCGTTCCCTTTCTCTCCCCACTTATTAATTTGTAATTCCTATAAAATTAGGTGCCAGTATCTCCTTTTCCCCTCTTTTTCTTCCTTTTTACCCTTAGTGACAGAAAAAGGACATCAAAGAATGCTTAAGAAATGTCTTGTGCAATTAATTTCAATTTTGTGCTAAATCATCAGCCGGTCTTAAGCTTGTTGGGGAAAGAAAAAAAAAAAAAAAAAACCCTAAAAGTGCCTTGTGCAAATCTGTGCGGTCTATATGAGCCGGCTTGTAAATATTGTGTTTTCCCATTCTCGTTCCCTTTCTCTCCCCACTTATTAATTTGTAATTCCTATAAAACTAGGTGCCAGTATCTCCTTTTCCCCTCTTTTTCTTTCCTTTTTACCCTTGATGACAAAAAAAAAAAAAAAAACATCAAAGAATGCTTAAGAAATGTCTTGTGCAATTCAATTCAATTTTGTGCTATATCAACAATTGGTCTTAAGCTTGTTTGCATTCAATTTGCTGAAAAACCGTTACTACTTTGAAGGAAGTAACAGCTTGTGAGAATCACAAAGAGGGTCACTGGAAATCTTATATACCATCAAAATAATTATATCTTATTCTTAGCGCACAATCCCATCTAGTCATTGACAAGGTAAGAGAACTCTCCATACTTAAACCAAACTAAATGGTGACAGTTGGTCTTGCAATCTGACTATTTCATGGGATTTATTCTATTATTAATACTTTTTCTGAATGAGTTATTTAACACAGTGTGTTATCCATTTGCGGTAACATGATAGCAACTCTTTGTAGAAATCTGAAATATGTCAATTGTGAGACAATGGGATTATACCAAGCAATTATTTTTATTTAGTTTCAGTTACTGCTATATTAAGAGATTGGCTTATTATTATTAGCTAATCAGGATTAAATAAGGCTTTTTAACATTGTTTTATCTTATTTTTATTCTTCAGACAAACATGGCTAAGATCCCATACAGAGCAGGTCAAATCGTCCAACCTCCACTCCTGCTGGGGAACACAGTGCTTAATTCACCAAATGCAATTACTGTACCAGCTCACCCAAGCAATGTGCCTGTGACACCAAGACTTCATGAGTCTAACATTGTACTCACTCCGATGAGCCAGCCCAGAATTCAATCCACCCCTAATCTCTTTCCAACAGTTCCCATAGGAAAAGTCTTATGGGTTCCCTCAGCGGTTAGCCCAAGACTTCTGGTGCAACAGCCAACTCCACCAATGGCTCAGACCTCAGGGGCTGGGATAATGGCCTCTAGGGACAACATGCCCCCTTCTAGGAAAATATTAAGTGTGTATGAAAAATATGAGCTCTGGCAGGAATACAAGGACCTGGTCAGCAGTGTTATTCCTGGTGCTTCAGACATTGAGGCTTTCTCCTGCTTTCTAATGTAAGTCAAAGTAAATACAAAAATGAAGTAACCAAGGAATTTGAACAAATCTGTTTTTTTTTTCTTATTCATAAAAACAGGCTTGTTCTGACATTAGTTACTATTTAAATGTTTTACTATAACCATGACAACATATCGGATATCAATACTAAATTCATATTAAAATGAATGCTGCTATTGCAGAACTTACGGTCTTAGCTTGGGAATGCACACAACATCTAAACTCTTTGCTTGACTCTCATATCAAGTATCTAATAAATGAGAAAGAACAGAATCACCATAAATGCCTGCAATTAAAATATCCATGAAAAAAGGGGTAAAAACAGTATGTGCTAATTTACATTACATTTAATGAAACATATTTAATATCAATATCTGATGTTAGATTCAACATGTCATAAATCTGCATAGATAAAGTCCCTCAGTAGCTATCCTTTCCCACATTCAAGGGCCGTTTATGTCTGGTTTCAGCCCTGCCATTCCTCTCTGTACACAAACCAGTTTACAGTTTACATTCTGTGCTCTGAGAAGAAACCATTAATTAATTTCTGAGCTGGTAAAATTGTCCAACTTGCCTATCTATCTAAATAAGGTATTAATGTACAATGTTTGCCATTGATTTTCAGTTCATCTTTAGTGAACAGCCCCCTATATGTTTTATAACGCCCAACTTCATTAAGCAAGACAGAATTACATCTCACACTCCTCCAAAGAAAGGAGAATGGATTAAGATTTCAAGTCAAGAATAAAATAACAGTCACAAAAAGCAAGAAATACACATTTATAAATACATTTTCACCAATATCCAGTGATACAAGATACTAGATTTACCAGGTGCTCATTCCAATGATAGGTCAGTTTTATCTCACAGACTATGTTATAATACATTTAAATCCGATCCTTCTATTAGTATTTTAATTAACCAAGGTTATCTAAATAGAAATATGAAATGACATTTAATCTGGGACTCCTCTTTTCACAGACCAGTCATGCGTTCCATTGCCATAAAGTTTAAAGGTTTGAGCTTGGAAGAGTTGCTGCCACATGCCATTAAGGAGTGGGAAAAGACCAATAACCCTGAACGCATTTTATACCACCAGATGGCGACAAAGTGAGTTTGTCCTTTTTACATAGAAACATAGAATGTGCCGGCAAATAGGAACCATTCAGTCCATCTAATCTGCCCAATTTTCTAAATACTTTTATTAGTCCCCAGTTCCCTATCTTATAGCTAGGATAGCCATTAGACATGTGCATTCGTTTTCGGACGAATGCATTTTTGTCCGAAAATAGCATTTTCGTCCATACGTCCGAAAAACGAAGAATGAAAATGCTAAGCTAACGAAAGCCGAATGAACGAATGGTTAATAAACGAGAATCATTCGTTCATTCGTCCATTCGTAGTACTATTGCATTCTATAAGCCGAAATAGAGTCGGTTTATAGAATACAATAGCATTTAACTATACGGAGACAGAGTCTCCATTCATAATTTTATGAATGGAGACTCTTTCTCCGTATAGTTAAAAGCCGACAGCCTATAAAGCGAACGTTCGTTTTTTTTTTTTTATTAAATTTATTGGCAAATTACATATAATAAATACATTCAAATTCAAAATCACAGTACAGGAACATCACATTAGGCACTTTGATAGTATTACTAATTTCATCCCACTCTTTTTAAATATTATACACAGTCTGTCAACCGGTTCTAGGAGGGTCGTTAAATATTGGTTGATTATCTGACTACTGATTTTATTATAGATATCTATGTCCAGAAGAGGGGAGGACGGGGAACAGAAGTAGAGCTTAAGGAGTTCCTGCCAATCTCACCATACCTACTAATACACACTTACTATCATTCAAAGCTCGTTGTCCTCGCTATCTCTGTGGCCCGGGGTCTGACCATGGGTCTTGGGGAGAAGGGGCGGGGAAGTCCCATGAGGGGGAGGAAGGTTAATCAAGATAACTATTCATTGGGGTCCAAATGTCCCGGAAACTTGCCTCTGATTTAGATAGGGGCTTTTCCATTTGTTTTTGGAATCTGATTTGAGCTTTTATCTCCTTCCACCCTGGAGGGTCAGGATTTCTCCAGCTGCGGGCCAAGCATATTTTAACTGCGGAAAGTATATGGATAGTGAGAATTTGTTGAGGTTTGGTCATACTAGTACATTTCAGGGCAAACAGAAAGAGCGAAGAAGGTGTAAGAGGGCCATGGAGGTTACATGTCTTCTGCAGGAGAAGATGGAGTCTGTTTTTTATGTCTGATAGCCTTTCGCATTCCCACCATATGTGGTACATGGTTCGAACCGAACGTTCGGTTTATACGCTGTCGGCTTTTAACTATACGGAGACAAAGTCTCCATTCATAATTTTATGAATGGAGACTCTGTCTCCGTATAGTTAAAAGCCAACAGCCTATAAACCGAACGTTCGGTTTATAAGCTGTCGGCTTTTAACTATACGGAGACAAAGTCTCCATTCATAATTTTATGAATGGAGACTCTGTCTCCGTATAGTTAAAAGCCGACAGCCTATAAACCGAACGACTTTCGGTTTATAGACTTTCGGCTTATGGAATACATGTAATCCTATGGCTATTCTATAAACCGAACGTTCGGTTTATAGAATAGCCATAGGATTACATGTATTCCATAAGCCGAAAGTCTATAAACCGAAAGTCGTTCGGTTTATAGACTTTCGGCTTATAGAAAACATGTAGTACTATTGCCTTTCTATGAACCGAACGAGAGCCCCATTCATAAGAATTTCTTATGAATGGGATCTTGTTCGGTTTATAGAAAGCCAATAGTATTACATTGTATTTCTATAAAACGAACGAATTAAAATTAACGAAACGAAAATAATGAACGAATTTCGTCTGAAACGAATGCAGTAATGAACGAAATTCGTTTTAGACGAAATAAATAACATTTTCGTCCGAATGGACGAAAACGAAACGAAAATTTTAGTTTTGCACATGTCTAAAAGCCATGTGCGTATCCCACGCATGCTTAAAATCCTTGACTGTTTTTACCTCTACCACTTCCGCTGGAAGGCTATTCCATACATCCACTACCCTCTCAGTAAAGTAATACTTCCTGATATTACTTTTAAATCGTTGCCCCTCTAATTTTAGACTATGTCCTCTAGTTGTGGTAGTTTTTCTTCTTTTAAATATACTCTCTTCCTTTACTATGTTGATTCCCTTTATGTATTTAAATGTTTCAATCATATCCCCCCTGTTACGTCTTTCCTCCAAGCTATACATGTTAAGACTTTTCTGGTTAGTTTTATAATTCAACCTATGAACCAGTTTAGTAGCCCTTCTCTGAACTCTCTCCAAAGTATCAATATCCTTCTGGAGATACGGTCTCCAGTACTGCGTACAATACTCCAAGTGAGGTCTCACCAGTGCTCTGTACAATGGCATGAGCACTTCCTTCTTTCTATTGCTAAAACCTCTCCCCATGTAACCAAGCATTCTGCTAGTATTTCCTGCTGCTCTATTGCATTGCCTACCTACCTTCAAGTCCTCTGAAATTATTACTCCTAAATCCCTTTCCTCAGATGTTGAGGTTAGGACTGTACCATATAGACTTATGTCACACAGAACATAAGTCATTTAAATGAGTTGCTTAAACCATATTATTGATGTGTTAGATTCATAGATATTGAAAGACGAGAATCAGGGAATAGACCAAATGTACAGCAGCTCTGCATAGAAAATACACAGATAAGAAAAAGTGAGGAAAAGAAATCCGCAGTGCAGCCAGGTAATGAAAAAACTGACATGATCACCAATGCCTTTTTCATGAATGCAACATTTTACAACCACAAGGATTCTCAGTCTGATATTTAGTATTTTGTTATCCTTGTTCAGGTTCTACTCTCATTACCAAACTCTTTACTTATTCCAGATGACTCTATGGAAGAAACAGTGGAAGATTTAATGGCCGAAATATTTGAATGTCTCAATAATCTATGTGAAAATCAAGAGTTTATAGCAAAGGTACAATATTCACTGTGCATCCAAACCAGATTATAGCCAATTTAGTTATAACCAGGATGATTACATTAGTCAGTTAAGTAAATTCCACACAGTGTAAATGTACGATTAAGGAGATAGTAATAATTAATGAATATTGTAGTGGTAAACATGTCAATGAATTAATTAACCCCTTAGTGACAAGACATTTTCATCTTGACTTTCCCTTGGTGACAATGGCTGTTTTGACATTTCTAGGATGTTTGTGTTTAGCTGTAATTTTTTTCTTTCTCACATACAGTACCCACACAAATTATATGTTGTTTTTATCGTCATAAGAAGGGCTTTCATTAGATACCATTATGTTCATCATATCTTATAATTTACTACAAAAAAATCATAAAATATGATGAACATTTTTAAAAAAACCACTTTTTCTAACTTTGACCTAAAATATAATTTACACAAATAAAATCATTAAAAAAGACTCTGTCTAAATAGTTTCTAAATGTTGTCCCGAGTTCAAAAATATGTTTCCATGTTTTTCGGTATTTTTTTGCGAGTTATGGGGCAAAAAACAAAAATAGTGTTTTTTGTTTTTTTCATATATTGACCTTTTGACCCCAACCCAAACCCAAAATTTAACCCTAACACTAAATTTAACCCCAACTCTAATCCTTATTATATCCCTTAATATTTTTTAATTTTAATTTAATTTTAACCCTATCCCTTAAGCTAAAAATTATTTAATTTTAACCCTATAGGCTAATCTATCTATAAAACCTGTTTTTAATTAATTAAATATGTATTTTAAATATTTTCCATTTCAATGCTACTTAACTACCACTAGGGGCAGTCAAGTAGCATATTCAGAGCGACGGAAGTGAAGTTACTTTCACTTCCGAAGCTCAGACCGGCAGAGGGCTTAGCCATACTGACGGAGCAGCATGCTCCGTCAATATGGCTCCCCACGATCGCTCCATGGGGCGATCGTGGGTGCTCCAAAACAGAAACTTCAGTGCTGGCTATTGTTAAAGCGTTTTTTGCGATCGTCGATCGCGAAAACCGCTTGATTCACTGCAGGACGTGCCAGGCACGTCCTTTGTCGTTAAGGGAGTTTCTCCCAGGATGTGCCTGGCACGTCCTTTGTCGCGAAGGTGTTAAAGGTAATGGTTTGCAGATAAATGTATCTGTACACTGTACCAAACACATCACTAGCACATTAAAATAATACCTGTACCTGAGGTTTGTTCTTTTTCCATCTCTGTTATGAGCTGCTGTTTGTTTATATTTTGGGAAATATCGACTGTTTGTCCTGGGCGTTAACACTACAAAACCCCAATTCTCTGTTTAAGCTGATATTCTATTTCTACACAAACATAGTACATCATACAGTTGATGTTCATCTTAAAATATTGGGCTTTATTCAGGAAAGAGAGAATTGATAAGGGAATTTCAAACTTAACGATCAGAGAATTATCCCAGTTCAGCTACTTTGGCCTTACGTTTGAAATATCTCATGGCAGACATCATAGGCAGCATTTACATTGCTAGAGAATGCATCACAGCTGGAATCACTAGGCTACAGCAACACCCAGTATACACAGGGCTGTCTTTAATAGTGATTGGACCCTGGGCAAGCATTTGCTTGGGCCCCCTGGACCCTGCCCCCTCCCCTGATTGCAATCACTCCATCCATCGCAATGTTTCCTCCCCCCCACACCCACACACAAAAAAACATAAAAATAAGCACACACACAGTTGGATTTTTCTTGCAGTGAGTATTTTTTTTGCATTGAATAAAATGTGTATATTACGTGTATAATTTCAGTGTATTAACTGTATTTTTGGATACAAAATGTGTATATATGGCTGCAATATGTATACCATCTTACTATGCAACACTGGACTATTGTGCCAGTCAGAGCCAAGTAATATTGTGCCACTCAGAGCCCAGTAATATTGTGCCACTCAGAGCCCAGGGATATAGTGCCAGTCAGAGCCCAGGAATATTGTGTCAGTCAGAGCCCAGGAATATTGTGCCACTCAGAGCCCAGTATTATTGTGCCATTCAGAGCCTAGTAATATTGTGCCAGTCAGATGCCAGTAATATTGTGCCAGTCAGAGCCCAGTAATATTGTGCCCCTCAGACCCCACTAATATTGTGCCAGTCAGATGCCGTCTTTAATAGTGATTGGACCCTGGGCAAGCATTTGCTTGGGCCCCCTGGACCCTGCCCCCTCCCCTGATTGCAATCACTCCATCCATCGCAATGTTACCTCCCCCACACACACACAAAAAAAAACATAAAAATAAGCACACACACAGTTGGATTTTTCTTGCAGTGAGTATTTTTTTTGCATTGAATAAAATGTGTATATTACGTGTATAATTGCAGTGTATAAACTGTATTTTTGGATACAAAATGTGCATATATGGCTGCAATATGTATACCATCTTACTATGCAACACTGCACTACAACTACTCATTACCCAAATGACAAAAATATACACAGATATTAGAGAGCACTTACATATGTTCATATATATTTATAAATATCTATACACATCTCACTCTCTCTTACTTCTCAATATTATATTCAACTATTTTCATATGTAATAAAAATGTTATTGAAGAGTTGCATTTCTTGTTTTTATTCCCCTTTTCTGCACCCACATTGCACCTAAAGGACTTAACACAGCCCCATAGAGTAGCCACAGCACTTGTCATGCAGCTATATTGCACCCACAGCACTTGTCTTGCACCTATATTGATCCCACAGCACTTGTCATGCACCTATATTGCACCCACAGCACTTGTTATGCACCTATATTGCACCCACAGCACATGGCTTGCACTCATATTGAACCCACACAATTTCACATGCTACAGTTTAAATTTGCCCCACAGAACATACCAGTTTAACTTTGTTCCACTGAACTGCCCATGCAGAAAAAAGCCACATTGACATTTTTCCCCATAGTACATGTTATTTTTCCCCAGAGAACATGCCACAGTCACTTTGTCATTGCATATGCAACAGACAGTTGCCTGTTAAAATATGACACCGTTTGTCCATTAAATATGCCACAGTCAATGTGCCCATCAAAATGCCAATATTATTGTGCCATTCAGATACCAGTAATATTGTACTATTAAGATGCCGCAGCCAATTTGCCCATTAAGATCCCAGTAGTATTGTACCATTAAGATGCCATAATGTTTGTGCCATTCAGAGCCCAGTAATATTGTGCCATTTAGAGCCCAGTAATATTGTGCCAGTCAGATACCAGTAATATTGTGCCAGTCAGATGCCTGTAATATTGTGACATTCAGAGCCCAAGAATATAGTGCCAATCAGATACCAGGAATATTGTGCCAGTCAGAGCCCAGTAATATTGTGCTAGTCAGAGCCCAGTAATATTGTGCCAGTCAGATACCAGGAATATTGTGCCAGTCAGAGCCAAGTAATATTGTGCCACTCAGAGCCCAGGGATATAGTGCCAGTCAGAGCCCAGGAATATTGTGCCAGTCAGAGCCCAGTAATATTGTGCCATTCAGAGCCTAGTAATATTGTGCCAGTCAGATGCTAGTAATATTGTGCCAGTCAGAGCCCAGTAATATTGTGCCCCTCAGACCCCACTAATATTGTGCCAGTCAGAGCCCAGTAATATTATGCCAGTCAGAGCCCAGTAATAGTGTGCCAGTCAGAGTCCAGTAATAGTGTGCCCCTCAGACCCCACTAATATTGTGCCAGTCAGATGCCTGTAATATTGTGCCAGTCAGATGCCTGTAATATTGTGCCCCTCAGACCCCACTAATATTGTGCCAGTCAGATGCCTGTAATATTATGCCCCTCAGACCCCCACTAATATTGTGCCAGTCAGATGCCTGTAATATTTTGCCCCTCAGACCCCACTAATATTGTGCCAGTCAGATGCCTGTAATATTGTGCCCCTCAGACCCCACTAATATTGTGCCAGTCAGATGCCTGTAATATTGTGCCCCTCAGACCCCACTAATATTGTGCCAGTCAGATGCCTGTAATATTATGCCCCTCAGACCCCCACTAATATTGTGCCAGTCAGAGCCCAGGAATATTGTGCCATTCAGAAGCCTGTATTCGCCCAACATAGCCCCCCCCCCCCCCCCCCCCTACTCACTGATTGCTGCTGTTCCGTGTCCCCGGCCAGATGTCACCTCTGTGCCGTCTTCCCTCCTGCACGGAGGAGGGAAAGAGTCACCGGATGTGACGTTTACTTATGAGTATACATATGTTCATATTACACTGCAATGTACTATTTAGCAATGTTAATACTGCTTTTGCTATATAAAGTGCCCTTTCACAGAACTAATGGTAACACAGTTAGTCATATTTATCATTCTTAATTAAGTGCACCTGTCACTATATTTAAGATGAAGACGTTTTACAGCTTATTGGTTTTATATTCTATTATGTGCTCCCCCATGATAGATACAAACGGCAAGGCTTTTTTATTTTGTACTTAAAGTGACTCAATCAACCTAAATATTACTTATATTGTGACTGTAGAAAATGAAATAATATGAAAATTGTTTTACCAGAATTGCATGAAAACACATAAAATAAGAGAAAGATATGATTTAAACATGTTTGTGGCATCTCCAGTTGATGCCCTTACTTTGTGGCTTGATATGCAAATTACACATTTCCCATTGAAAATGAGTTAATTTGGATATCAAGCCACAGGTGAGGTAATAAACAGAAGACACCACAGACACAACTAAAACATATTTTTCTCTTTTTTAATACATTTGCATTCTACTAACATGATGTATAGATCATGTTTCACCATGTTTTATTCTCTATAGTCACAGTAGAAGCAATGTTTATGTTGGCAGAGTCCTTCTAACACCCATTTCATTGTCTATTGTATAACATGCTGATTGTTTTATTTTCTCCTCAAGCTTAAAACCACCTTCAGCCATAACGTGGTATAGGCCATTCTGACCCCAGGCATACCACTGGACATTGATGCTTTGCTCTGTGAGCTGGAGGAGGAACAAAACATGCTACTCCCAGAGGTGAATAGGGAGGTCACTATGAATTCCATGATATATAGTAAATATTATTCTCCCAAAGATAGTGGCATTCAATGTAATCTTGTCTTCAGCAGACCTGATATGTTTTCTTTCCCTAGCTTGCTGAGGAGAAGCTTGATTACAAAACTCAAGAGACATACAAAAGTCCAGCAGACACCATTCCCTCCAGCGGTGAACTGGACTTTACAACAGGAATACGCAATTCAGTTCCTGAGAGGCCACCTTCTGAAGGGTCAATCCCTTTACATACACCTGATGATCCTTCAACTCACAGCACTATGGATGGACAGTATATCCTACAACCATATGGATATGAACAATGGATGAAGGCGAAGGCTTCTTGTAAAAGAGGCTGGAAGCGCAAATATGCAAAAAAGTTAGAGGATTTTAAATATATTCCAATTAAAAGGCGTTACATTATTTCATCACCTCAAACATTAGATATATGAATCAATATATAGTTCTGTAGATAGATACATAGTAATAGAAACATAGGCAGTCTAGATTTAAAAATCTATAAACAAATGATAGAGTATTTGCAATGTAACCAAAATAAATTGATGGGCAGATAGATCAATATATAGATAGACAGATAGATACATGTATAATTATTACAATAGGCAAATGGATTGATAAATAGGTCAATAGGTAGACAGATGTTATAATAGTTAAATATAGGCTCAGTTCTGCTGCGTTCTGTTTTATCCCAATAAATATTTCTTATCAAGTTATTACTGATGTTTGTTTTAGTATTTTCTTAAGTTTTCTTATAAATAAACTGTTAGTAGGCTCAGCAATATTTTTAGCACAAGGCAAAAGAAGATCTCCACTCACCACCGCAGTGCCTGCAAACAGGCTGCACGGGGAGCCAAGAAGGCAGTGTGACAGGAAAGTGCCGACAGGTCACGTGATCCGGCACTCTGACGTCAGACATGCACCGGGCCCCGTGACCTCTCTGCACAACCGCCGGGGAGCCGAACAGGCAGCATGGAGGACACCATGCTGCCTGCCACTATCCACAAGGGACACAGGTAAGTCCTGGGGAGATGGGGACACGTATTGGGCAAATTGACTGGGGCATATCAATGGCAAATAATACTGGCATATTATTGGGCAAATTGGCTGGGGCATATTACTTCATATTACTGTTTTAATGTTATCCGGGGTGTTATTCTAATTAACCTGTCCATTTTATTTTGTTTGGTTACAACACTTAGTATAAAAATAAATAAGATATTGTCCTTACATAGAGTGAGATATTTGGGGTAATATATGGGGTAATATGACATTACATACCATAACATCACTATATGACATCATGACATCACATCATTAAGACATGACATCATCAGAAAATCCTCAAGACATGACTTCATCAAAATATGACATCATATTATTATGCAATTACCGTATTTGCTCGATTATAAGACGAGGTTTTTTTCAGAGCAAATGCTCTGAAAAATCCCCCTCGTCTTATAATCGAGTTCTCTTATAATCTGACCTCAAATTGAGGTCAGATTATAAGACATGGATCCAGGTCCCCAGCAGAGCTGCAGGGGACCTGGATCCCCCTCTCTAGCAGCAGGGGATGTCTGCGCAACGAGCGCAGACTCCCCTGCTTCCGCCCGGCACGACCACCGGGGCTTCTGTGAAGAAGCCGGATACTTCCGCTTTCGTCACAGAAGTCCCGGCGAGCGTGCCGGGCGGCAGCAGGGGAGGTCTGCGCTCATCGCGCAGACTTCCTCTGCTGCCCCACTAGGCACCAGGGACAATCGGGCAGCTGGGGGATGTCTGCACTATACGTGCAGATATCCTCCATGCTGCCCGACACGGCAGACTATTATGACGGACAGCTGTCCGTCATAATAGACTGCCGTGTCGGGCAGCATGGAGGATGTCTGCAAGTATCGTGCAGACATCCCCCGGCTGCCCCCACTAGCCACCAGGGATCAAGGTAAGGGGAAGGGAGGGAGGGGGGACAGAGAGACAGAGGGAGGGGGGCAGAGAGACAGGGGGAGGGAGGGAGGGGGACAGAGAGACAGGGGGGACAGAGAGACAGGGGGGGAGGGAGGGGGGCAGAGACAGAGTCAAGGGGAGGGAGGGGGTTAAGAGACAGAGACAAGGGGAGGGAAGGGGTTAAGAGACAGACAAGGGGAGGGAAGGGGTTAAGAGACAGAGACAAGGGGAGGGAAGGGGTTTAGAGACAGACAAGGGGAGGGAAGGGGTTAATAGACAGAGACAAGGGGAGTGAGGGGGTTAAGAGACAGGCAAGGGGAGGGGGGAGAGAGAGAAAAATGGGGGCAAGGGAAAGAGAAAGGCAGCATTCGCACATAAAAAGAAATAAAAACTAGAAATACATTTTTTGATATCATAATTTTTTATTAAAAAATCAATTTACATGTGAATATATACAAGTTTAACTTTTTTCCTATAGGGTAGTCTTATATTCAGGCTTTTAGTTTTTTTCCTAAAGGAATATCCAAAGTTTGGGGGGTCGTCTTATAATCAGGGTCGTCTTATAATCGAGCAAATACGGTACATCAACAGGACATCATATCATTCTGCAATTACATCATCAGGACATCATATAATTCTGCAATTACATCATCATGACATCAAGGCATGACATCATCACATCATGACATCATCAATTACTGACATTGAGGCATGACATCATCCACACATGACATCATGAAACGACATAATCATTACATCAATATATGACACCATCATGACATCACATCATTAAATCATGAAGACATCATCATGACACCATTGATACTTGACTTCATCATGACATGACATCACCAATACATGACATTACCAAGAAATTATAAGGACAGGAAATCATCAAGACATGACAATCATGACATGACATCATCAAAATATGATCTCATATCATTATATCAAAACATCCCATCATGTCATCATCATAACATTATCATGAAATTTCATCAAGACATCAATATATGACACCATCCTGACATCACATCATTAGGACATGACATCTTCATGATATCAAGATAGTTCATCATCATGTCATGACATCACCATGACATCATTAAATCAGTATGATATAACATCCTTAAGACAAGAGACACCCTCAATACCTGACATAATCATGACATGATATCATCAAGACATGACAAATATTCTGACATCTTCATTATGTCATCATGATATGGCAACATCATCACATCATCATTACATCATCAATACATGACATCATCATGACATGGCATCATCATGACATCATCAAGACATCAACATCACATCATTAAGACATCATCAATACTTGACAACATCATTACATCATCAATGCATGACATTACCATGACATGACATCAATATATGACATCAACATGACATCACATCATTAAGACATGACATCATTATGATATCAAGACATTACATTATCATGACTTAATCAAGAAATGACACCATCAATACTTGACATCATCAAGACAATATATCATCCATCAAAAAATGACATCAATACATGACATGACATCATCAAGACATGACATTACATCATTATGAAATCATAAAAACATGATTTGATCAAGATATGACATCAAGACATCATATCATTATGCAATAACATCAATATGACATCAACATGAAATGGCATCATTATATGACATCATCATGACCTAATGACATTAAAATGACATCAATTTCAAAATGATATTATCATAACATAATCAAGACATGACTTCAGGACAGCATCATCAAGACATGACACCAGTACATCCAATTTTCATTACATGACATCATTATGGCATTATCATGACATCATTACAACATGACATCATCATGTCATCACCATGCCATCATAAATATATGGCATCATCATGGCATCACGTTATTAACACATGACATCATCAAGACATGACATCATCGTGACACAAAAACATTACATTATCTTTACATCATTATGACGTGACATCATGAGATGACCATCATGTCATCATCATGACATGACATCATCTTGACATCAGTTGATGACATCATCATGACATCATGACATCTTCAGTTTTTTTCCTAAAGGAATATCCAAAGTTTGGGGGGTCGTCTTATAATCAGTGTCGTCTTATAATCGAGCAAATACGGTACATCAACAGGACATCATATCATTCTGCAATTACATCATCAGGACATCATATAATTCTGCAATTACATCATCATGACATCAAGGCATGACATCATCACATCATGACATCATCAATTACTGACATTGAGGCATGACATCATCCACACATGACATCATGAAACGACATAATCATTACATCAATATATGACACCATCATGACATCACATCATTAAATCATGAAGACATCATCATGACACCATTGATACTTGACTTCATCATGACATGACATCACCAATACATGACATTACCAAGAAATTATAAGGACAGGAAATCATCAAGACATGACAATCATGACATGACATCATCAAAATATGATCTCATATCATTATATCAAAACATCCCATCATGTCATCATCATAACATTATCATGAAATTTCATCAAGACATCAATATATGACACCATCCTGACATCACATCATTAGGACATGACATCTTCATGATATCAAGATAGTTCATCATCATGTCATGACATCACCATGACATCATTAAATCAGTATGATATAACATCCTTAAGACAAGAGACACCCTCAATACCTGACATAATCATGACATGATATCATCAAGACATGACAAATATTCTGACATCTTCATTATGTCATCATGATATGGCAACATCATCACATCATCATTACATCATCAATACATGACATCATCATGACATGGCATCATCATGACATCATCAAGACATCAACATCACATCATTAAGACATCATCAATACTTGACAACATCATTACATCATCAATGCATGACATTACCATGACATGACATCAATATATGACATCAACATGACATCACATCATTAAGACATGACATCATTATGATATCAAGACATTACATTATCATGACTTAATCAAGAAATGACACCATCAATACTTGACATCATCAAGACAATATATCATCCATCAAAAAATGACATCAATACATGACATGACATCATCAAGACATGACATTACATCATTATGAAATCATAAAAACATGATTTGATCAAGATATTACATCAAGACATCATATCATTATGCAATAACATCAATATGACATCAACATGAAATGGCATCATTATATGACATCATCATGACCTAATGACATTAAAATGACATCAATTTCAAAATGATATTATCATAACATAATCAAGACATGACTTCAGGACAGCATCATCAAGACATGACACCAGTACATCCAATTTTCATTACATGACATCATTATGGCATTATCATGACATCATTACAACATGACATCATCATGTCATCACCATGCCATCATAAATATATGGCATCATCATGGCATCACGTTATTAACACATGACATCATCAAGACATGACATCATCGTGACACAAAAACATTACATTATCTTTACATCATTATGACGTGACATCATGAGATGACCATCATGTCATCATCATGACATGACATCATCTTGACATCAGTTGATGACATCATCATGACATCATGACATCTTCATTGCATCATCATGACATTATGACATCATCGAGACATGACATCAATACATGACATTTTTATTGTTTACCTTAATTGTGCATAAGTTCAAAGGAGTGTGATATGACATCACTGGATAGATAACAGGCCTTCAATGGCCTGCAGTATATGATTTACTGGAAATACAATTTGGAGAGAGAAAATCCATAACTCCCAACATTTTGTGAGGACAAAGAGAGGACACTTTTGTTTTTGGAGGTGTGGAGGAGGTAGGGATGCCACCCAGCCAGTATTTTACCAACAGGACAGTAAAAAATTTGATTCTTGCTAATGTTAAGTCTATGGGGGACACCAGCAAGACCAGTATTTTTTTTAGAAAATGTGGCAACTGTAGGAGGAGGGTGTGGTTATGGGCAGGAATAAAGGGACTGTATCACCTAAACACTGTTATACTGTCAATGTAAAGAATACAAAAATACTGAAAATGATCTATACATTGTGTTAGTACAATTAGAAGGAAATGCCTAAATTAGGAGAAAATCATGTGTTTAATGCTGCTGTGGAGCTCAAAATAGGACTGTCCATACAAAGGGCCATGTTTACCAAGACAAAATAGGTGGTATTTCAGGGAAAAGTGCTAAAATAGTAGTAGTAAATATAGAAACCAATGGAAAGCTATGGCGGTTTGTTCCAAATTAAACAGATTTTCAAAAAATAGCACCTGTTTTGCCTTCATAAATCTGGCCTCAAATCTCCAACATTTTTACTTAAGCAATGCTTTAAAAAAAATTAAAATAATTAAAATAAATTTGTAAATTTAGGGTGGTGAAAGGTTCATTTGTATTGTGTATTAATGGTAATTTGTCAATAGTAAACCATATTTAATGTGCAGATTTGGGGATTATGCTGTCCATTATTTTGTTTTCATAGAAAGTCTACAGTTATAACTTACCACTTATCTTGCCCTTCTGGGGTTGCCATCTTTTTCTTTAAAAACTATGCCAGCCATGCGTTTGCTTCCACAAACTTAATTTCATTCTCAAGGCTATTTTGTAAAGGTCTACTGCAAAATGTCTGCTGGGGGGCAGCTCTATGCACTTCTGGTGTATAAGTAAAATGGTAAAAACTCTGTAAATACCTGTCAGTGGCAAATCATACAAGCTTCTCCCTCAGTACAAATTTGTATCCAAATATGGCGCAGACTGGGCATAGAACATTAAGTTCAAAGGAGTGTGTTTATGACATCACTGGATACATCACAGTCATAGTTTCATACATAACACCCTGGACACATTAAACTCCTTCAATGGCCTGCAGTATATGATTTACTGGAAATACAATTTTGAGAGAGAAAATCCATAACTCCCAACATTTCGTGAGGACAAAGAGAGGACAGTTATGTTTTTGGAGGTGTGGAGGAGGTAGGGATGCCACCCAGCCAGTATTTTACCAACAGGACGGTAAAAATTGGATTAATGCTAATGTTAAGTATATAGTCCAGCAAGAGCGGTATTTTTTTGTAGAAAATGTGGCAACACTAGGAGGAGTGTGAGGTTATGGGCAGGAATAAAGGGTCTGTATCACCTAAACACTGTTATACTGTCAATGTAAAGAATACAAAAATACTGAAAATTATCTATACACTGTGTTAGTAAAGTTACAAGGAAATACCTAAATTAGGAGAAAATCATGTGTTTAATGCTGCTGTAGAGCTGAAAATAGGACTGTCCATACAAAGGGCCATGTTTACCAAGACAAAATAGGTGGAATTTCAGGGAAAAGTGCTAAAATAGTAGTAGTAACCATAGAAACCATTGGAAAACTATGGCGTCTTGTTCCAATTTCAACACATTTTAAAAAAATAGCACATGTTTTGCCTTCATACAACTGGCCTCAAATCTCCAACGTTTTTATTTAAGCAATGCTTTTTAAAAAATTGAAATAATAAAAATATATACCTGGAGCCTGGTTATTGTTGTCCCTTCCTGGTGCCCTCACCGCTGGGATCATTTTATTTATTTATTTATTTATCCAGCAGAGCGCGAGGGAGCATTGTGTGTACCGGCTGCACAGTCCTCCTGCTCCATCCCCACATGCACCGCACTATAGTGCCTGAGCGCTGAGTTTGCTCAGCGGGTCTAGAAACAACAGCAGGGCACAGACCAGGCTAGAATGAGGTATAGCAGCCAGGAGAGGGACATATTGATAGATGCACTTTTTATATCGTAAACAACAACAAAATTGCTGACTTGTGCGTACGTGTATGTGATTGACAGTGTGTGTGTGTGCGTATATGACTGACTGCATGTGTGACTGACTGTGTTTATGTGACTAACTGTGTGTGTGTGACAGACTGTATGTCTGCCTGTGACCCACTGTATGAGGGTGTGACTGACTGCATGTCTGAATGTGACTGAATGTATGTGTGTATCTGTCTGTGACTGATTGTATGTGTGTGTCCGTATGTGACTGACTGTATGTGTGTGTCTGTCTGTTACTGACTACATGTGTGTGTGTGTGTGTGTGTCTGTCTGTGACTGACTGTGTGTGTGACTGACTGTATGTCTGTCTGTGACCAACTGTATGTGTGTGCCTGTCACCAACTGTATGTGTGTGCCTGTCCGCATGTGTGTGTCTGTCTGTCTGTGACTACCCCCACAGCAATAAAACTCACAGTAATGTGCAGTGTGTGAGTGTATCAGTCTCAACAGCAATAAAACTCACAGTAATGTGCAGTGTGTGGGTGTATCACACACTCATGCTGCACATTACTGTACCACAATACACAATAAGACTCACAGCACACAAAAAACCCGAAGTTACATTCATACACATAAATACACAGCCAAAAATACACACACATACATGCACATTTACTCACACTTGCACAGTCACACATACATACACCCTTACACAGAGACACACAATCCCACTTACACACACACACACACACACACACTTGTATGTGAGCAAATTCCCATGATTTCAAAATAACTGAGCATTGCATACGTTGCATACACCATTAACCAGACTTTGAGAAAAAAGTTGACCAACAGTCTCATAATATAGGGAATATCACACACACACACAGACACCCACCCTTACACCCCCACATAGACAACCTTACACTCACACACTCACACATCCAGACAACCATACACACACAGACACCCTTATACACACAGATGGCCTTTCCCACACAGATATTCTGCCACGCAGACACGTGTGTAAACCTGCAACTCTCACACGCACATCATAAATATTTTATTTTTTAATAAAAAGGGGTCAAAACCTGGGAAGAATAGGCTGAGGTATGAAGGTATACTCCTTCTACCCTGGGGAGAATAGGGTGAGGTATGAAGGTATGCTCCTTCTACCCTGCGGAGAATAGGGTGAGGTTTGAAGGTATGCTCCTTCTACCCTGGGCAGAATAGGCTGAGGTATGAAGGTATACACCTTCTACCCTGGAGAGAATAGGGTGAGGTATGAAGGTATGCTCCTTCTACCCTGTGGAGAATAGGGTGAGGTTTGAAGGTATGCTCCTTCTACCCTGGGGAGAATAGGCTAAAGAATGAAGGTATGCTCCTTCTACCAACCTCATAAAAGAGAGAAGTGCAGGGAATTGAGATGAGAATTCAATAGAATGGGAGAATTTCTCCAACTTTGCTACTTCAGACTTAATTTTGAAATTCCCATCTCCTTTCCCTGCACTTCTCTGTTTCATGAGTAAAGCCCATAATATAATGAGCAGCACATTCACTCATAATGTATGGGTTTAATACTATAACCAGGTACATGTGATGTTTAATGCCATGTGTATGGACTTTTATTGCCATCAATATAAAGACTATATATAAAGATGAATCACTATTATTCATATTGAATGTGATAATCAAGTGTGAAAATAAAAATAATATGAGATGATAACATTGTTATCACATTTTCTCCTAGTAATCTCACTGGGATTCACACTCACACTCTGCCACTCATAACTCTGCCACTCACGCTTTCACTCTCGCACACTTATACACTGCGACTCACACACAACCTCATAACTCTGCTGCTCACGCTTACATTCTCACACACTCTACTCTAATAACGCTGCCACTCATGCTTACACTCACTCACACACACACAAACTCATAACTCTGCTGCTCACACTTATACTCTCACACACTCTGCCACTCACACACATACACATGCACACTAATAACTCTGCCACTCATGCTTACACTCACTCACACATGCTTACACTCTTCCAAACACTCACACTCTGCCTCACACACTAACACTCTACCACTCACACTCTGCCACTCACATACACACTCACACTCGGCCACTTACACACACTTACATTCCTGCTTTGTCACCCTCTCCAGGGTGTTCCTGCTTTGTCACCCTCTCCAGGGTGTTCCTCCTCAGTCACCCTCTCCAGGGTGTTCCTCCTCAGTCACCCTCTCCAAGGTGCTCCTCCTCAGTCACCCTCTCCAGGGTGTTCCTCCTCAGTCACCCTCTCCAGGGTGTTCCTGCTTAATTACCCTTCTAAGGCCTCACCCCTACCTTTGCTTTGTCTTCAGTCCCTACTATAGCTTTGTTCTTTCTGCAGTTCCTACTCATACCCTTTTCCTATTCTGCAGTTCTTTGCTAAATTCCCTCTTGTCTCTCCTTCAGTCTCTATTCCAATACCTAGCTCTGTTTCTTTATCTGTTCTCCCTTTGCACTATATTTAACATGCAACCAGACACCTCCACTATCCCTGCACTTAAACTCCTACCTGACCTGGTAAAGGCCCTGACAGCCACACACACATACACACTCATAACTCTGCCACTCATGCTTACACTCACACATACGCTCTTTAAAACACTCATTCACACACTTACACTTACTTAGACGCTGCCATTCACACCAACTTTTCCACTTACATACATACACATGCACACTTATAAATTTGCCACTCACACCCACTTACACTCTGCCACACACACACTCATAACTTTGCAACTCACACCCACTTACACTCATACATACACATGTACATTCATAACTCTGCCCCTCACATACATACACATGCACACTCAGAACTCTGCCACTCACACCCACTTTCACTCTGCCACTCACATACATTCACATGCACATTCATAACTCTGCCACTCACATACATACGCATGCACACTCATAACTCTGCCACTCACACCCACTTTCACTCTGCCACTCACATACATTCACATGCACACTCATAACTCTGCCACTCGCATACATACGCATGCACATTCATAACTCTGCCACTCACATACATACACATGCACACTCATAACTCTGCCACTCACACCCACTTTCAGTCTGCCACTCACATACATACACATGCACATTCATAACTCTGCCACTCGCATACATAAACATGCACACTCATAACTCTGCCACTCACACCCACTTTGACTCAGCCACTCACATACATACACATGCACATTCATAACTCTGCCACTCGCATATATACACATGCACATTCATAAATCTGCCACTCACATACATACACACTCATAACTCTGCCACTCACACCCACTTTCAGTCTGCCACTCACATACATACACATGCACACTCATAACACTGCAACTCACATACATACACATGCACACTCATAACTCTGCCACTCACATACATACACATGCACATTCATAACTCTGCCACTCACATACATACACATGCACATTCATAACACTGCCACTCACATACATACACATGCACACTCATAACACTGCCACTCGCATACATACACATGCACATTCATAACTCTGCCACTCACATACATACACATGCACATTCATAACTCTGCCACTCACATACATACACATGCACATTCATAACTCTGCCACTCACATACATACACATGCACATTCACAACTCTGCCACTCGCATATATACACATGCACATTCATAAATCTGCCACTCACATACATACACACTCATAACTCTGCCACTCACACCCACTTTCACTCTGCCACTCACATACATACACATTCATAACTCTGCCACTTGCATACATACACATGCACATTCATAACACTGCCACTCACATACATACACATGCACACTCATAACTCTGCCACTGACACCCACTTTCACTCAGCCACTCACATACATACACATGCACATTCATAACTCTGCCACTCGCATACATACACATGCACACTCGTAACTCTGCCACTCACACCCACTTTGACTCAGCCACTCACATACATACATATGCACATTCACAACTCTGCCACTCGCATATATACACATGCACATTCATAACTCTGCCACTCACATACATACACATGCACATTCACAACTCTGCCACTCGCATATATACACATGCACATTCATAACTCTGCCACTCACACCCACTTTCACTCTGCCACTCACATACATACACATTCATAACTCTGCCACTTGCATACATACACATGCACATTCATAACTCTGCCACTCACACCCACTTTCACTCTGCCACTCACACCCACTTTCACTCTGCCACTCACATACATACACATGCACATTCATAACTCTGCGACTCACACCCACTTTCACTCTGCCACTCACACCCACTTTCACTCTGCCACTCACATACATACACATTCATAACTCTGCCACTCACACCCACTTTCACTCTGCCACTCACACCCACTTTCACTCTGCCACTCACATACATACACATTCATAACTCTGCCACTCACACCCACTTTCACTCTGCCACTCACACCCACTTTCACTCTGCCACTCACATACATACACATGCACATTCATAACTCTGCCACTCACATACATACACATTCATAACTCTGCCACTCACATACATACACATGCACACTCATAACTCTGCCACTCACATACATACACATGCACACTCATAACTCTGCCACTCACATACATACACATACACATTCATAACACTGCCACTCACATACATACACATGCACACTCATAACTCTGCCACTCACATACATACACATGCACACTCATAACTCTGCCACTCACACCCACTTTCACTCAGCCACTCACATACATACACATGCACATTCATAACTCTGCCACTCGCATACATACACATGCACACTCATAACTCTGCCACTCACATACATACACATGCACATTCACAACTCTGCCACTCACATACATACACACTCATCACTCTGCCACTCACACCCACTTTCACTCTGCAACTCATACCCACTTTCACTCTTCCACTCACATACATACACATGCACCTTCATAACTCTGCCACTCACATACATACACATGCACACTCATAACTCTGCCACTCACATACATACACATGCACACTCATAACTCTGCCACTCACACCCACTTTGACTCAGCCACTCACATACATACACATGCACATTCATAACACTGCCACTCATACCAATTTTCACTCTGCCACTCACATACATACACATGCACATTCATAACTCTGCCACTTGCATACATACACAAGCACATTCATAACTCTGCCACTCACACCCACTTTGACTCAGCCACTCACATACATACACATGCACATTCATAACACTGCCACTCACATACATACACATGCACATTCATAACACTGCCACTCACATACATACACATACACACTCATAACTCTGCCACTCACATACATACACATGCACACTCATAACTCTGCCACTCACATACATACACATGCACATTCACAACTCTGCCACTCACATACATACACATGCACATTAATAACACTGCCACTCACATACATACACATGCACACTCATAACTCTGCCACTCACATACATACACATGCACACTCATAACTCTGCCACTCACATACATACACATGCACACTCATAACTCTGCCACTCACATACATACACATGCACATTCATCACTCTGCCACTCACATACATACACATTCATAACTCTGCCACTCACATCCACTTTCACTCTGCAACTCACATACATTCACATGCACCTTCATAACTCTGCCACTCACATACATACACATGCACACTCGTAACTCTGCCACTCACATACATACACATGCACACTTATAACTCTGCCATTCTCACTTACACTCTGCCAGACATTCACGTTCAAAGCATGAGGGGCGGAGCCAAGCACGATGGGGCAGAGTCTGGGGCTGCTCAGCACCCAGAGTGCAGCATGCAGGGGGCGCAGCTGAGCATGAGGAGGCGTGGCCGAGTGCTAGGCGGCGTGGTCAGTCTCCATTCAGGGCTATGGAGGGGAGATCCGGGGCTTCAGCCCATGTAGCCCCCCCCCCCCCCCCTAGCGACCCCACTGATGCCAGCCATGCTTTTGCTTCCACAAACTTAATTTTGTTCTCAAGGCAATTTTGTACCGGTCTACTGGTAAAATATCGGCTGTGGGGCAGCTCTATGCACTTCTGGTGTATAAGTTAAATGGTAAAAACTCTGTAAATACCTGTCAGTTGCAAATCATACAAGCTTTTCCCTCAGCACAAAGTTGTATCCAAATATGGCGCAGACTGGGCATACAACATTAAGTTCAAAGGAGTGTGTTTATGACATCACAGGATACATCACAGTCATAGTTTCATACATAACACCCTGGACACATTAAAATCCTTCAATGGCCTGCAGTATATGATTTACTGAAAAACTATTTGGACAGTGAAAATCCATAACTCCCAACATTTTGTGAGGACACAGAGAGGACACTTTGTTTTTGGAGGTGTGGAGGAGGTAGGGATGCCACCCAGCCAGTATTTTACCAGCAGGACGGTAAAAAGTTGGATTAATGCTAATGTTAAGTCTTTGGGGGGACACCAGCAAGACAGGTATTTTTTGTAGAAAATTTGGCAACACTAGGAGGAGTGTGTGGTTATGGGCAGCATTAAAGGGTTTAGCTAAACCATTTGCCTTTTGGCTTATCCCTCCATGAACATCAACCCTGCTACAAATGTGTATTATCAGCAAAAAGACATACCGTATTTATCGGCGTATAACACACCATTTTAATATGCCAGGATATTGCCCCCAATATGCCATTTAATATGCAGGATATTGCCCCCAATATGCCATTTTAATATGCCAGATATTGCCCCTAATATGTCATTTTAATATGCCAGATATTGCCCCCAATATGCCATTTAATATGCAGGATATTGCCCCCAATATTCCATTTAATATGCAGGATATTGCCACCAATATGCCATTTAATATGCAGGATATTGTCCCCAATATGCCATTTAATATGCAGGATATTGCCCCCAATATGCCATTTTAATATGCCAGATATTGCCCCAATATGCCATTTAATATGCAGGATATTGCCCCCAATATGCCATTTTAATATGCCAGATATTGCCCCAATATGCCATTTAATATGCAGGATATTGCCCCTAATATGCCATTTATTATGCCAGGATATTGACCCCAATATGCCATTTATTATGCCAGGATATTGCCCCCAATATGCCAGGATATTTCCCCTTAGTATGCTCGTTATGCCACCCTCCTCCCCCCCTTCCCCAGACCCCAGTACTTACCTCTTTGCTGCTCTGTCCCCCGGTGCTCTGAAGCTGCGTGGCTGTGAGGGAAGAGTTGTGAGCTCCCCTCCAGCCGCGCGGTCAATAAAGTTTGTTTTAAAAAAAACACAACCCTCACAGCCACGGACCTTCAGAGCACCGGGGGACAGAGCAGCAAAGAAGTACGTTTTAGATTGTTTTTTTTTTTTTCGGCGTATAACACGCACACATCATTTTCTCCCTATTTTCAGGGAGAAAAAGTGCGTGTTATACGCCGATAAATACGGTACTTTGCCAACAAGTTCTTCTGCAATATCACTAATAAAAATACTAAAGAGAATGGGTCCAAGTACAGATCCTTCAGATACCCCACTAGTAACATGTCCTTGTATCAAATATATTCCATTGACTATAACCCTCTGTAGCCTGTCACTCAGCCATTGTCTAATCCAGGGGTCCTCAAACTACGGCCCGCAGGCCACATGCGGCCCGCCGAGCACATTTATCCGGCCCGCGGGGGGTGCTGTCGGCCCCGCTGTGCAAGACGTCCGGCCGGGGACACAGCAGCTGGAGGTAAGTGATGGGGAAGGGGGGGAGGAGGGAGGTATAACGAGCACTGTACTATTCCTGGGCATCTGAATGGCATAATATTCCTGGCCATCTGAATGGCGCACTATTCCTGGGCATCTGACTGGAATAATTTTCTTGGGCTCTGACTGGCATAATATTCCTGGGCATCTGACTGGCATAATATTCCTGGGCATCTGACTGGCATAATATTCCTGGGATCTTACTGGAACTCTATTCCTGGGCATCTGAATGGCATAATAATCCTGGGTATCTGACTGGCATAATATTCCTGGGATCTTACTGGCACTCTATTCCTGGGCATCTGAATGGCATAATATTCCTGGGCATCTGACTGGCACACTATTCCTGGGCATCTGAATGGCATAATATTCCTGGACATATGAATGGCATAATATTCCTGGGCATCTGACAGGCACACTATTCCTGGGCATCTGACAGGCACACTATTCCTGGGCATCTGACTGGCATAATATTCCTGGGCTCTTACTGGCACTCTATTCCTGGCATCTGAATGGCATAATATTCCTGGGCATCTGACTGGCACACTATTCCTGGGCATCTGAATGGCATAATATTCCTGGGCATCTGAATGGCATAATATTCCTTGGCATCTGACTGGCACACTATTCCTGGTCATCTGACTGGCACACTATTCCTGGTCATCTGACTGGCACACTATTCCTGGGCATCTGAATGGCATAATATTCCTGGGCATCTGACTGGCACACTATTTCTGGGCATCTGAATGGCATAATATTCCTGGGCATCTGAATGGCATAATATTCCTGGGCATCTGACAGGCACACTGTTCCTGGGCATCTGAATGGCATAATATTCCTGGGCATCTGAATGGCATAATATTCCTGGGCATCTGACTGGCATAATATTCCTGGGATCTTACTGGCACTCTATTCCTGGGCATCTGAATGGCATAATATTCCTGGGCATCTGACTGGCACACTATTCCTGGGCATCTGAATGGCATAATATTCCTGGACATATGAATGGCATAATATTCCTGGGCATCTGACAGGCACACTATTCCTGGGCATCTGACTGGCACACTATTCCTGGGCATCTGACTGGCATAATATTCCTGGGCTCTTACTGGCACTCTATTCCTGGGCATCTGAATGGCATAATATTCCTGGGCATCTGACTGGCACACTATTCCTGGGCATCTGAATGGCATAATATTCCTGGGCATCTGAATGGCATAATATTCCTGGGCATCTGACTGGCACACTATTCCTGGGCATCTGACTGGCATAATATTCCTGGGCATCTGACTAGCACACTATTCCTGGGCATCTGAATGGCATAATATTCCTGGGCATCTGACTGCCACACTATTCCTGGGTATCTGAATGGCATAATATTCCTGGGCATCTGACTGGCACACTATTCCTGGGCATCTGAATGGCATAATATTCCTGGGCATCTGACTGGCACACTATTCCTGGGCATCTGAATGGCATAATATTCCTGGGCATCTGACAGGCACACTATTCCTGGGCATCTGACTGGCACACTATTCCTGGGCATCTGACTGGCACACTATTCCTGGGCATCTGACTGGCATAATATTCCTGGGCATCTGACTGGCACACTATTCCTGGGCATCTGAATGGCATAACATTCCTGGGCATCTGACTGGCACACTATTCCTGGGCATCTGAATGGCCTAATATTCCTGGGCATCTGAATGGCATAATATTCCTTGGCATCTGACAGGCACACTATTCCTGGGCATCTGACAGGCACACTATTCCTGGGCATCTGACTGACACACTATTCCTGGACATATGAATGGCATAATATTCCTGGGCATCTGACAGGCACACTATTCCTGGGCATCTGACTGGCACACTATTCCTGGGCATCTGACTGGCATAATATTCCTGGGCTCTTACTGGCACTCTATTCCTGGCATCTGAATGGCATAATATTCCTGGGCATCTGACTGGCACACTATTCCTGGGCATCTGAATGGCATAATATTCCTGGGCATCTGACTGGCACACTATTCCTGGGCATCTGACTGGCATAATATTCCTGGGCATCTGACTAGCACACTATTCCTGGGCATCTGAATGGCATAATATTCCTGGGCATCTGACTGGCACACTATTCCTGGGCATCTGAATGGCATAATATTCCTGGGCATCTGAATGGCATACTATTCCTGGGCATCTCAATGGCATAATATTCCTGGGCATCTGACAGGCACACTATTCCTGGGCATCTGACTGGCACACTATTCCTGGGCATTTGAATGGCACACTATTCCTGGGCATCTGAATGGCATAATATTCCTGGGCATCTGACTGGCACACTATTCCTGGGCATCTGAATGGCATAATATTCCTGGGCATCTGAATGGCATAATATTCCTGGGCATCTGACAGGCACACTATTCCTGGGCATCTGACTGGCATAATATTCCTGGGCATCTGACTGGCACACTATTCCTGGGCTCTGACTGGCACACTATTCCTGGGCATCTGAATGGCATAATATTCCTGGGCATCTGACTGGCACACTATTCCTGGGCATCTGACTGGCACACTATTCCTGGGCATCTGACTGGCATAATTTTCTTGGGCTCTGACTGGCATAATATTACTGGGCATCTGACTGGCATAATATTCATGGGCTCTTACTGGCACTCTATTCCTGGGCATCTGAATGGCATAATATTCCTGGGCATCTGAATGGCATAATATTCCTGGGCATCTGACAGGCTGACTATTCCTGGGCTCTGACTGGCATAATATTCCTGGGCATCTGACTGCCATAATATTCCTGGGCATCTGACTGGCATAATATTCCTGGGAATCTAACTGGCATAATATTCCTGGGCTCTGACTGGCATAATATTACTGGGCTCTGACTGGCATAATATTCCTGGGCATCTGACTGGCACAATATTACTGGGCTCTGACTGGCATAATATTACTGGACTCTGACTGGCATAATATCCCTGGGCATCTGACTGACACACTATTCCCATTGAAATACTGGTAAGTTTGTTGATTTAACTTTACTTCATTTTAAATATTGTATTTGTTCCCGTTTTGTTTCTTCACTTCAAAATAAGATATATGCAGTGTGCATAGGAATTTGTTCATAGTTTTTGTTTTTACTATAGTCCGGCCATCCAACGGTCTGAGGGACAGTGAACTGGCCCCCTGTTTAAAAAGTTTGAGGACCTCTGGTCTAATCCATTCAACAATATTGAAATTCAAACTTAAAGATGCAGTTTATTGATAAGCCTTCTATGTGCAACAATGTCAAAGGCCTTACTGAAATGTAGGTAAGCAATGTCTACTGCGTCTACAGGTCTACATTAGTTTTAACGTTGTATTAATCTGATTATCTTATATTGCTATTGTCTCATACAATAGGCAATATAAGTCTCATCATGCTGCACCTTTATTCTATCTACATTTGCATATTAACCATTTATTTACTGCCTCATTTCTTCACATATTATATACTGGAACTTATTTAATTAATATACAGTTTCTGAGCGCCTCTCCTCCCCAGACCTTAAGGGTTATCCTGTGTTTCTATTTATGTTGAGTGGTTGGACACCACTTTTTTGGGGAGTACTGCCGTAAGTATACCATATTCTTGTTCTGTACTCCAGACACTAGTGAGTGATTCCCACTGCTAGTCCTGTGTGTTTTCTACTAGTCTTAGAATGTAACTTATCTTATGTAACTTCTGCCCCCATGCTAAATGTGTATCTATTTGTCATCAAAAATATTTTTTGGGGAAAATGTAATCTCCTGCTGTCATTATGGACATTGCATCCAATAAAACACCTCTCCATATAGCAGGTAGAGGATACAGACTAGGATACAAGAATACGGCTTGTGATTGGCTGAGCCTGTTTACTCATAATGTTCTAAAACATGGTCCTTCACTACCAACTGTTTACATCCGATTTGCTGAAAAACCCTTACTACTTTGAAGGAAGTAACAGCTTGTGAGAATCACAAAGAGGGTCACTGGAAATCGTATATACCATCAAATAATTATATATTTTTCTTAGCGGCGCACAATCCCATCTAGTCATTGACAACATAAGGGAACTCTCCATTATTAAACCAAATGTTTACAGTTAATATTGCATTCAGACTATTACATAGGATTTATTTTATTTTTAATATTTTGTAATTATATATTAACTAATTGACAGTTGTGAGACAGTTGGGATTATGGCAAGCAATTATTATAATTTACTTTTAGTTTTGAACATTGTTTTAATCTTATGTTTATACTTTTATTCTTCAGACAAGCATGGCTCAGATCCCATACAGAGCAGGTCAAATCACCCAACCTCCACTTCTGCTGGGGAACACAGTGCTTCGTTCTCCAAATGTTGCTCTGACACCAAATACAATTATTGTACCAGCACACCCAAACAATGTGCCTGTGACACCAAGACTTCATGAGTCTAACGTTGTCCTTACACCGATGCTCCAGCAAAGAATTCAATCCACCCCTAGTCTCTGTCCAACAGTTCCCATGAGAAATGTTTTATGGGTTCCCTCTATGGTTCACCAAAGACCTCTAGTGCAACAGCCAACTCCACCAATGGCTCAGACCTCAGGGGTTGGAATAATGACCTCTAGGGACAACGTGCCTCCTTCAAGAAAAAAGATAATCATGTACGAGAAATATGAGCTCTGGCGGGAATACAAGGACCTAGTCAGCAGCGTTATTCCTGGTGCTTCAGATATTGGTGCTTTCTCCTGCTTTCTAATGTAAGTCAAAGTATATTTAAAAATGAAGTATCCATGAAATTTGAAGAAATATGGCTATTTTTTGTTATTTATAAAAACAGGCTTGTTCTGACATTAGTTATTATGTAAATGTTATATCATAACCATGACAACATATCGGATATCAATACTAAATTCATATTCAAAGTAATTTTGCCACTGCAGAACGTTTCGCTTGGAAATGCACACAACATCTAAACTCTTTGCTTGACTCTTATATCAAGTACCTAATAAATCAGAAGAAAAACAGAATCATTTTAAAGGCCTGCAAGTAAAATATCCATGAAAAAAGGGGTAAAAATAAACAATATGTGCTCATAGGTGTACAGCTCATTCAGTCAATTCCCAGTCAGTTGTGATTTATCATAGATATGAAGGGGGTTCAGTTACTTGACAAGTCTCTATTTACATCAATTAATTATACATATTTAGTATAAATATTTGATGTAAGATTCAACATGTCATATCTGCATAACGTCCCTCAGTAGCTATCCTTTCTCACATTCAAGGGCCTTTTACTGTATTTGCTCGATTATAAGACAAGGTTTTATTTATTATACGGACCAGCTGTCCGTCATAATAGACGGAGGTGTCGGGCAGCATGGAGGATGTCTGCACGTATCGTGCAGACATCCCCCGGCTGCCCCTACTAGCCACCAGGGATTATTAAACAGGTGAGGGGGAGGGAGGGGGGTGGAAGGAGGGAGGGGGGAACCCGGACAACAAGGGGAGGGGGGGGGGACCAGAGCAACAAGGGGAGGGGGGAGGGACTAGAGCAACGAGGGAGGGGGGAACCAGAGCAACAAGGGGAGGGATGGGAAGAAGAGACAGAGACAAGGGGATGGATGGTGGGGAAGAGAGAAATAAGGGGGGGTGAGAGACAAGGGGCGGGGGAGAGAGAGAAAGCTGGGGGTAAGGGAAAGAGGGAGGCAGCATTGGCACATAAAAGGAAATAAAAACAAGAAATGCATTTTTTGATATCATAATTTTTTATTAAAAAAGCAATTTACATGTGAATAAATACAAGTTGAACTTTTTTCCTATAGGGTAGTCTTATTAGGCTTTTAGTCTGAATAGTCTTATTCAGGCTTTTAGTTTTTTTCCTAATGGAATATCCAAAGTTTGGGGGGTCGTCTTATAATCGAGCAAATACGGTATGTCTGGTTTCAGCCCTGTCATTCCTCTCTGTACATTAAACAGTATACTGATTTTTTTTTACTTTCTGTGCTCTGAGGAGAAAACATTAATGAATTGCTGAGCTGGTAAAATTGTCCAACTTGCCTATGTCAATAAGATATTAATGTCCGATGTTTGCCATTCATTTCCAGTTCATTTTTGGTGAACAGCCCCCTATATGTTTTATAGCGCCCAACTCCATTAAACAAGACAGAATTACATTTCACACTCGTCCAAAGAAAGGGGAAAGGTTTAAGATTTCAAGCCAAGAATAACATAACCGGTACAAAAAGCAAGAAATGCAGATTTTAAATATATTGTCACCAATAAAAAGTGATACCAGATACTAGATTTACCAGGTGCTCATTCCAATGATAGATCAATAACCCATTTTAATAACCCAGGGTTATCCAAATAGAAATATGAAATGACATTTGATCTTACTGGGAATCCTCTTTTCACAGACCAGTCATGCGTGCCATTGCCAAATGCTTTAACCCCTTAGTGACCGAGTGTTATGTTGCATTTGATGTGCCTTGAACACCAGAATTCCATTAATTTTGTCATACGTTTACTGAACTGTGAATTTCTTTCTTTGTGTTCAGTCCACCCACACAAATTATATATCAATTTTTAAAGGACAGACAGGGCTTTCATTTGATACTATTATTTTCATCATATGATATAATTTACAATTAAAAAAAATATAAAATATGATGAAAATATGACATAAAAAACACTTCTTCTAACTTTGACCTAATTTTTTTTTACACAATTACAAATGGTAAAAAAGCCTATATATTTCTAATATTTGTCCTGAGTTTATTAATACCAATGTTTCCTTGTGTGTCTATGTTTTATTTCAAGTAATAGGGCAATAAACAATATTAGTGTTTTTCTAACAATTTTCTTCTACAGTGACTTTTTTACCCCAACCGTAAATTTACCCCAACTCTAAATTTACCCTAACCCTAAATCTACCCCCACCCCTTAATCTAACCCTTGTAATCATCCGAACCCCCCTGTAACCCTAATTATGACCCTAATTATGACCCTAACCCTAGATCTAGGTTTAGTAGATCTAGGGTTAGCGTTTTCCATTTATTTATTTATTTTATTTATTTCATTAATTTCTTCTTACAGACTGTAACATACTTAACTGCCTTTAGGGGCAGTCAAGTAGCGATTTCAGAGCGACGGAAGAGATTTTTTTTTCTCTCTTCCGTCGCTCTCCTCTGGGCACGGTGTATTGGAGGAACATGCTCCTCCGATACTGCACACACCAGCGATCACCGGGTGATCGCGGTGCCCAGGGAGGCTCTATTGAGGCATCATTGCAACACTAACACACATAGGCAGTGATCAGCTTTCACGGCCCATGTGTGTAACGAGCATACGATCACATTCGCGGTGATCATATGTGCGCGGGGCGAGGGGGGGGTGAGGATGGGCTGAAAGCCCTCTCAGAGGCTGCTTCGGATCCAGCAGCCTCTGAGAGTAGCTGCAGGCATGTAGTGTTGCGCTCAAGGACCATGCTTTTCAGGATGTATATATACGTCCAAATGCATTAAGGGGTTAAGGGTTTTCCCTTGGAAAAGTTGTTGTCCCATGCCAGAAAGGAGTGGGAAAAGGCCAATAACTCTGAGCGCATGGTATACCACCAGATGGCGGCAAAGTGAGTTTGTCCTTAGTTTTTTACTTTGACCATAATTCATTTAAATTAGTTGCATTATATTGATGTGTTAGATTCATAGATATTGAGATATTGAGAGAAAAGAATCAGGGAATAGACCCAATGTATGGCAATTTGGCACAGAAAATACACAGATAGGAAAGAGTGAGGAAAAGAAATCCCCAGTGCAGCCAGGTAATGAAAATACTGACATGATCACCAATGCCTTTGTCATGAATGCAACATTTTACAACCACAAGGATTCTCAGTCTGATATTTAGTATTTTGTTATCCTTGTTCAGGTTCTTATCATTACCAATCTCTTTACTTATTCCAGATGACTATGTATTGGCCCTATCTCCTCCTCTACTCTCGCTTTACACAGCTTGTGCTCCTGACCATGTACCAAAGGCAGTCCCTCAATACATTGAGGAGAAGACACATAAGACACCAAATGCACCAGCTCAGATTTCACAGAAAGAACCTGAGGGATATTTGGAAGCGACCAATGAGTCTGACAGACAACATGGAGAATCCAACGAGCCACAAAAGGCAACAGAGCAAGAGTTAATGGCAGAATAATTCAAATGTCTCAATGCTCTATGTAAATATCCAGGATTTCTAGCAATGGTATAATATTCACTATGCATCCAAACCAGATTGTAGCAAACTCAGTTATACCTGGGATGATCAAACAAGTCAATTATTTAAAGACCACACAGTGTAAATGTACGATTAAGAAGTAATAATTAATGAATATTGTAGTGGTAAACATGCCAATGAATTGATTGAAAGGTAATGGTTAGATTAAGGTTTGTAGATAAATGTATCTGTACACTGTACCAAATATATCACTAGCACATTAAAATAATACCTGTACCTGAGGTTTTATCTTTTTCCGCCCCTGTTAATGAGCTGCTCTCAGTCTTTATTTTGGGATCATGGACTGTTTGTGCTGGGTGTACACACTACACACACACAATTCTCTGTTTTTACACAAACATAGTACATCATACAATTGATGTTCATCTTAAAATATTGGGCTTTATTCATGAAAGAGAAAATTGATAAGAGAATTTCAAACTCAAGGATTGGAGAATTATCCCAATTCAGCTACTTTGGCCTTACGTTTGGAATATCTCATGGCAGACATCATAGGCAGCATTTACATTGCTAGAGAATGCATCACAGCTGGAATCACTAGGCTACAGCAACACCCAGTAACTGTATGTTCATAGTATACTGCATAGTATAGTATAGTGCAATGCAAAAGGCATTTAATTTGTACTTAAAGTAACTCTGTTAAGCTAAATATTACTTATATTGTGATTGTAGAGAATCAAAAATTATGAAAAGTGATCTATACATTGTGTGACCAGAACTGCATGCAAACGTATAAAATAAGAGAAAAATATGTTTTAAATGTGTCTGTGGTATCCTCTGTTTATGACCTTACCTTGTGGCTTCATATGCAAATTACACATTTCCCATAAAAGAAAATGTGTTAATTTGGGTATCAAGTCACAGGTGATGTCATAAACAGAAGACACAACATACACAACTAAAACATATTTTTCTCTTATGTTATACATTTGCATTCTGCTAACACTATGTATAGATCATTTTCACCATGTTTTGTTCTCCACATTCACAGTAGAAGCAATGTTTAGGTTGGCAGAGTCCTTCTAACGCACATTTCATCTTTTATCTTATAACATGTTGAATGTTTTTTTTCTTAAGCTTAACACCAGGCTGGATAGCAGCACTATGGAGGTACAGTATATTCCACAACAGCACGGATATGAACAACAGATGCAGGAGAAGGCATATTGTAAAAGAGGCCAGAAGCGCAACTATTCAGAAGTGTTTGAGGATCTAGAATATAAACCAATTAAAAAACGTTAAATATAAACATTATTATAGGTCAATAGGTAGACAGATTATATAGTAGGTAAATATAGTCTCAGTCCTGCAGTGAGTTATCTTGATGTAGATTAATTTAGAAATAAACAAAAATGTTTAAAAGTCTATCTGTTCCTGTCCAAATCTGAGATGAATAAATTGCGTATACGCAGAAGTAAGTTCACACTGACACATGCAGTTCAGGTTAAAAAAACTTCGAGGAAATTTATTAGCATCTGGCAAAATTCAGGCTTACAAGCCCTTATAAAGGCAGAATGACATCATCATTGAATATCAGATAATAACAAATAAACATCATTAATTGGGTTAAATGTTAAGTGGCTGTGTCAATGTCCACCCATCAATATGATTAATTGGCCCAAAAACTAAGTGGTTAGCTAGGTGTCCTCCCACCGAGAAGTGGTATTGTTCTGGACACGGGTGTGGACGGATGGCTCAAGCACCATCTTTCCCAGCACGAAACTTACTCGGTGGAAGGGGGGGCTTGGGCATCATTTTGCGTAGTTAGTGATGTCAGTCTCGTGGTCGGGTGCAAGGTTCTTTTATGAATAGAACATTTCATTTGGCCGGTGTTCTCATGGCCTTCATATTATACTATGTTGCAAATTACAGGAGATTCAGTAATTCCGGGGCTAGTTATGTCCTTAGAGAAAGAATACAGTCTCTATTCATTATACTAAATACTGTCAGGAAATTCTGTCATGTAATGTGAACAAAATAGAGTTAGTACAATAATTCAATACAGGTTTCAATAAAGATTTTTAATAATTCTACATCAGTCCCCCCTATGAAATGTTAGATTCTAAAAGATAATCTTTATTTGTTAGTATCAGAAGACGTGTTAGCCCAAAGGCACAGAAACCCCGTGGCCGCTAGCTTGGTGTTATTGCAAAGTGCAATCCTGTCCCTTCATCTGTCCCTAGTTGGCTAACTCATCCGTCTGCTGGGCACTCGAACGCTTCACTCCGTGGGTATCCCGCAGTGGCTAGCCCACCACATCTCCACACGGTAGTCTTTCCCAAACAGACAGATGCTGTCCCTAAGCTGGTCCCTACCTAGAATTCTTGCACTTTATCAATAAAAGGGATAGTTTGTAGCGGTATACAGGGCGAGTTGATATCTTGGAAATCTTGGTCATCAACTGTGAGATGTGTGAAAATGGGTGCCGCTTGGTCTACAGTCTTCAAGAGAAATTTTCTCAGACAAGGGAGGACACAACAAACGAGAAGAACAAAGATAAAAAAAAATTAGTATTGCTATACCAATATGCATTAAAGCCTTTTGCCATCCTGTCATCCAACCAAACCATCTCTCCCAGGGATCCTTTATCCCAGAATTCCTTTTTAACTCTTCAGAGAGCTCATTCAACTTCTCTATGGCTAAGGTAACTTTACCATTAGGGCCTGTGCTTTCTGGAATGTAAGTACAACATGTCATGGTGTCGGGCAAAATTTTACATACCCCTCCTTTTTCGGCTAGAATCATGTCTAAAGCCATTCTATTCTGGAAGGACATTTGGGACGTAGCCTGCAGCTGTTCGGCTAAGCCCTGGAGGGCATCCCTGGTGTAATCAACAAAGCGTTGTTGGTTGTAATAAATGTAATTTATCCAGTTTAAATTCTTGTTTGCAGTGACTATGGTAAAAAGTGATTCAAACCCTGCAGCAACTTCATCTCTTGCTTTAAACTCATTGGGCACCCCCCTAGGCACCCCAATGACATCGATATAAACATGAGGGTCAAAACTGCCTTTAACTGGGGCTTCACGCTTTACTTTGGTTGGTGTGTGTTTGGACTCATGGGTGTCGGGGTGTGTGTCAGAGATAATGTGTATAGGCATGATGGCTTTGGCCAGAGTACACTCCCCCCACCATTCTTTGTCCATTCTGGATCTTAGCTGTAAATCCCCACACAACCAGTAAATATCCCCTAAAGATCTGGTATGGAATTGTAGAAGGTTCATGAAGACAGTTCTGTAGGTGGCACAATACCCTTTAGAGAAGTTACCCACAAATTTACCAATCCCATCATAATTAGCATAACAGGTGTAATTACCTTTATAAACTGTAACACCATCTGGGGGTTTGCAATCCTTGGCTAGAAGGGGATATTCTACTGTCCATGCTTTACATATGGACCTGTTGAATTCGTAATGATAGGCAAAAAGACTCAAAACACATTCTTCTACATCTACTGGCAAGGTTAAAGGCACGGTGCCCGGGTGAGGCCGGGCACCACCACACACATAGCATGCGGTTCTGTTATGCTTATTGGCATTATATTTCATCCATTCTAACCATAGATTAACATCGTTATAACCTGTTTCAGAGGCCATGGTATCTTCAAATGTGGGGTTTGCAATGGCCATCATGTCTTTAAAGGACTGGATGTGTGGTTTCAATGGATTTGAGACCATGTGGGTGGTCCCTTGCCACTCAGAAGAGTGGCACATATCTTTAAGGTAGAAATGCCCTAATTTGTTATAGGAACCCTTTTTCCAATACATTCCCATTACATACTGGTCTGCATCTGTTGGGCTAGGATGCTTCATAATACTTCTGTATGAGGGCAGCCATCAAGTCTTTTGACAGGTGTGCAGGTCCATGTGCCCATTGGACAACTGCTGGATATAAATTTTTAGGAAGGCAGAATTTAAAGTTGTTGTAGTATATTCCGTCCTTTAGGACAGCCCCTCTCTTCTTCCATTTCTGGATTTCTTCGGGGGTAATTGCGGCTTGCTGTTCCCGCAAAATTCTTAGATCAGTAGGAAGGGTCTGTAGGGTAAAAATAGGAACTTCTTCTTGACCGGACACTTCTTCATCCACTTCCTGCAAATTTCTTGCTGCTTGCTTAGCAGCCTGATCAGCCAAATGGTTGCCCTTTGCTTCATCTGTATCCAACTTCCCATGTGCCTTGACTTTCAAGACGGCCACTTCTTCAGGGAGTAGGAGGGCATCCATTAGTTCCTTGATTGCAGAGCTGTGTTTGACTGGTGTACCGGCAGTGGTAAGAAATCCTCTCGTCTTCCAAATGAGGCCGAAGTCATGTGCCACACCCAGGGCATATCTTGAATCTGTATAGATGTTGGCACGTTTTCCTTCGGAGATTTTGCATGCTGAAGACAGGGCTTGTAATTCAGCTTCTTGTGCAGACATTTCTGGCGGTAGAGATGATGATTTGATAACTTCATCTGTTGTGGTCACGGCATATCCTGTGTGTTATTTTCCTTCTTCATCAGCATACCTTGAACCATCCACAAACAGAGTGAAGTCAGGATTTGTTAATGGATTCTCATGTACAGTTGGCAGATGTATTGTTTCCATTTTCATTTGTTCAAAACAGTCATGAGGTGTCTCTGGGTCATAGTTATTCACTATGACCAGGTCTTGGAATTCATTTTCCAGGAAATGGCGTGGCCATGCTTCAAGAAGGTCAGTTGTTGGGTACTTGACAATGCCATTTTCCTGTAGCTTTGATTCATCCATGGTGGCCCATAATTTTGCCATGGGCCCAAGATCATTCCATGATTTTGTTTTCAACTTGGTAACAGGGACATTTGGAATAGCAGTATCCCAATGACGGTACAAGTAATTGAGTTCTGGGGGTAGTTGGATCAGGACCATGCTATTGCCTTCAGAATCACAATAGAAGTCTTGGGCAGTGAGTTTCACCTCCACCCAGTGGTAGAGTTCATCTTCATAGCAAGGTTCAGGAGTGATGTTTGGCTTGTACCATGTGGTACAGAAGGCATATCCTGGACCCTCACAGAGAGGTGTTTGTTCTTTATAAAAGGTTAAATCAGGATGTATTCTCTTGATGGTCCCAGTGAGAAGAAAAACATAGGTTTCATCCATGATAAACCCATAGTGGATACTGTGGATACCCCCCTCAGGGAGTGGAAGAAGAGTGGATGGATTAAGAACTTGACATCTGTGTATGGTAATGTTGTCAGGCAGCAGGAGATGACACTGTAAACGTAGGTGTCTAGCGGGAGACACATGCTTGAGCTGAACTTGGTTGATGATGGCAGAGATGTCATGAGGGGCCAATACAACCAAGGGGTGGCCAAGGACCAGGTCTGCAGTTCTTTCAATAAGTTCCCTTGCAGCAAAAACAGCTCTAAGACATGAAGGGGTCCCTCTGGCCACGATATCCAGCTGGCAGGAGAAAAATCCAATAGGCCTCTGGCGGCCTCTTAAATCATTTGTTTGGGTAAGTACTCCTGTAGCATGGCCTTGTCTTTCAGAAACAAATAATTTGAAAGGCTTGGTATAGTCTGGCAGGCCCAGAGCAGGAGCAGATGCAATGGCACGTTTTAGAGTATGAAAATTGTCCAGTGCTTTATTGGACAGGCAAAATGGGTCTGACTTGAGTGCATCATAGAGTGGTTGCATAAGCAGAGAGGCTTCTGGGATCCATGCTCTGCAATAGGAAATGAGGCCTAAGAAGGCATGTAGAGATTTTGAGGTCTTTGGAGGTGGAATATCCAGTACGGCTCTTACTCGGTCCCGAGTGAGATGTCTGGTACCTTGAGATAGGCAATGACCAAGGAAGAGTACTGTGGATTGACAGAATTGCAGCTTGAGACGTGAAGCTTTGCATCCTTGTTCTGCCAGATAGCACAGGAGACTAATTGAACAGTCTTTAGTTGTAGGTATGTCATCTCCACAGAGTAATAAATCATCCACATACTGGAGGAGTACAACCTCTGGATGGTCTGTTTGCCATGGGTCAAGGATGGAGCACATGGCTTTTGCAAATTGACTTGGAGAGTTTTGTGCCCCTTGAGGCATGACAGTCCATGTATACTGTTGCATTTCATGAGTGAAGGCAAACAGATATTGGCAAATAGGATCCAGTGGAACACTGAAGAAGGCATTAGCCAGGTCAATGACTGTGAAATATTTTGCAGATGGTGGGACGCCAGAGAGCAGAGTGTGAGGGTTTGGCACAATAGGGGTGTCCAGGACAGTTGCTTCATTGACAGCACGGAGATCCTGAACCATTCTGTACTTCTCTGGTTCACCTTTTGGAGTTTTCTTCTTCACAGGAAATAATGGAGTGTTGCACTTTGATACACATTTTACAAGAGCACCCTTCTCCAAGAGTGCTTTGATTTGAATTGAAATAGCTGCAGCTTGAGCTGGTTTTAAAGGATATTGTGGTTTCCTTGGTAATTTTGCTCCTGGAATGAGCTTTACCACCACAGGTGGTACTCTTAGGTGACCTATGTCCTCTGGGCCTGAGGACCATAATTTGGCAGGTACCTTTGTTTTTAGTATATCAGGAAAATTGGACCTCTGTTCCTTTGCTTCCCCACGGGGTTCTTCTAAATGCAGCATTAGAGGTAGGGAGCACAAGGCTGAGGTGTCTGATTCGGATAGAGGAGTAGACAATTCCACTTGTCCATCTGGGGTGAAGGTGATAGATGCCTGCAGGCGTGAGAGGACATCAGCGCCTAACAGGTTAATTGGGCATGTGGAAGATCTCCTAGAAGTCTGGGCAGATTCCAGACCTCTAGCAACTAAGAGTAAGGTATCTAGAGAGACTACCTTATATTCAGGGCGTGCAGCAATGATTCCCTTGCGTATAGAGTCTTTTACACCTTGGACAAATGCACCTGACAGCATTTGTGAATGAATCTTGTCAGTAAGGTCAAAACCCAAATCTGTAAACATTTGAAACAGTCTTGCATGAAACCTTTCCACTGATTCTCCTTTTTCTTGTATAATATCAGTAAGGCCAGCAGCCTGATCTGCAAATTTGTCTAAGGTTAAGGGAGGAAGTGGCGGCCATGTTGGATGTGAGCACATCCGGGGCAGACTGGGCCGGACTGGGCATGGCCGGGGTCTGAGGAGTAGCTTGGAAAAAGGGGTAGGGGTAATTTGAATAGGGCAAGGACATGGGGTATGGTAAGGGGTATGGCCAGGCCAACTGGGTGGGGGCTAGGGCGGAAACAGGGGAGGGCAGGACAGCTGGATAAGGATTAGGGGAGGAGGTGGGAACCTGGACTGTGGGAGGGGTGAGTAACGGAGAAGACAGAGAAGGATTAGTAGATATGGGTGTAGGAGGAGTTGCCGGAGCGGGTGTAGTAGGATTGGCAATAGCAAGGGAGGAGGGGTTAGTAAACTGGGTGGATGCAGATGGGATGGTAGAATTATCAACAGAGAGAGAGAGCGTAGAGAAGGAATGGTGGATGTAACATTTAGATTAGACACAGAAGGTAGTGCAGGGATGGATGAGGATGATGGGAATGTTAGGGATGATGAAGGGGAGAATAAAGATCCATCAGAATTCAGGACCGGGCAAACAGGGGAAGTGACGGGATAGGTATTGGGAGGGTCAGGAGTGGGGAACATGGTCAGCTGGCTATCGCTTGTTGCTGACTGAACCTTGAGAATGGACATCCCCTGGGCACCATCTTGGGGCGTTGGCTGAGGGAATGCCCCAGTAACACAATTCTTGTGATATACATACAGTTTTACACCTCTATGATTTATCTCTTCTTCAACCCAACCTTCCTGCTGAATAGCCTTCGCTACTCTGTACCATGCTTCAGCAGTACGTAATAAATCATTATCTGTAAGCTTGCCTTTCTTCTCTGTCAGTAATCTACGCCAGCTTTCCGGTTGTAATCTACCACATGAAGGCACAGCAATTTTACACACTTTAGCAATCTTTTCAACATTTTTAACCATCTCTTTACCCTCTCTATCTTCAATTAAGTTACACGCGAGCCAGCCCCTACTGGGCTTACTCGCTTCCTGTCCCATATCCCCCTATACAAAGCGTCCCAAGTATAGGTAAAGGAAAATGAAACAGAACGTCTACAGTGCTCGACTGCCACTAGGAAGGGTGGGTCCCTCCTAAGTGCGTCTTCCCAAAACGTAGACCAGTCACTGAATCCGTGTACCCTAGGTGGTAGCCACGGATTGGAGCGGGGTGAGAAGTGTGTGACCAATCACTTCTCTCACAAAGAGAAATAGAAATGGATAGTGTAAATAATACAGAAAGTAGAATAAAAGTAAAAAATGAAAGTAGAGACAGACCCAGGAGTTTGAATGACTCCCAATTAAGACAACATTTAAGACAACATTTCAATTGAAATACAGTGCATGCAACACAGTTCAAATAAATTCAACAGTAATCCCTTTCCTTTACTCTTGTGGCCAAAGCCACCTCCCTCAACCTCGTAGTGTCCCCGCTCGGAGAACGATTTTCGTAAATCTCACTACCAGCGGCCGCGGAAAACAACTAACACCGGCCCGAGATCCGCCAGCCTCCCTCGTTACAGCAGTCCACTAAGTGTGGCCACCTCTATCCTCACTCCCGTAGTGCCCCTATGGACCCACCCATAAGTCTCACTACCCGTGGTGCAGGAAGACAGCAATGCCTGCTCGAATCCACCACCACAAAAATAAAATTCGGGAATGCCACCAGCTTCAGCGCTTCGAAGCTGGAGGGTACCACCCTCTGCAAGCAGAGCAAGGTGCACAATGAAGCGGCTAGCTAGGCTATCAAAGTGACACCACGGGGGAATCCCCAGGAAGCAATGAGTCTACACCCCTCCACAGATTCCCCACCCTCTCTTTTTCCTTACTACTGTTAGCTAGACAGCACCTAAAAGAGAGAAAACAGGCAACGAGGACCCCCCAGGACAACTTCCACAGGTCCACCCCCCTTTTTCCATACAGTCTGGGCCACGTGACTCCTAAAAGGGGTAAAACAGGCAACAGAAGACCCCCAGGCAACCTCCCACGGGTCCACCCCCCTTTTTCCAAAAAGAGGGAAAGAACAAAACTAACTAAACATAAACCACTAACATACCCAGGCAACAGATAGACTAAATGCAGGTAAACAAATGAGTAACAAGACACCGGGCAAGATATTACCTGTCTTTGATGCCCTCCCGGGAAGCAGTCACAGACACGTGGACGGGTCAATCAAAGGGGCTGGAACATACCGGTGGCTCCTGCAGAAGTCTCTACCGTGTAATCAGAGGTGATCAGTCTCCCTTCCTTCCCCCCCGATTCCTCCGTCCAACAGCGTCTTCCTTAGGACGGCTTACCGGCCAGAGGCCATAGCCCGGTGCCCCACGTTGGGCGCCAAATTGATGTAGATTAATTTAGAAATAAACAAAAATGTTTAAAAGTCTATCTGTTCCTGTCCAAATCTGAGATGAATAAATTGCGTATACGCAGAAGTAAGTTCACACTGACACATGCAGTTCAGGTTAAAAAAACTTCGAGGAAATTTATTAGCATCTGGCAAAATTCAGGCTTACAAGCCCTTATAAAGGCAGAATGACATCATCATTGAATATCAGATAATAACAAATAAACATCATTAATTGGGTTAAATGTTAAGTGGCTGTGTCAATGTCCACCCATCAATATGATTAATTGGCCCAAAAACTAAGTGGTTAGCTAGGTGTCCTCCCACCGAGAAGTGGTATTGTTCTGGACACGGGTGTGGACGGATGGCTCAAGCACCATCTTTCCCAGCACGAAACTTACTCGGTGGAAGGGGGGGCTTGGGCATCATTTTGCGTAGTTAGTGATGTCAGTCTCGTGGTCGGGTGCAAGGTTCTTTTATGAATAGAACATTTCATTTGGCCGGTGTTCTCATGGCCTTCATATTATACTATGTTGCAAATTACAGGAGATTCAGTAATTCCGGGGCTAGTTATGTCCTTAGAGAGAGAATACAGTCTCTATTCATTATACTAAATACTGTCAGGAAATTCTGTCATGTAATGTGAACAAAATAGAGTTAGTACAATAATTCAATACAGGTTTCAATAAAGATTTTTAATAATTCTACATCAATCTTTTATCCCAATAAATATTATTTACCAAGTTATTACTGACTTTTGTTTTTATAATTTTCTGAAGTGTTCTTCTAAATAAAGTTTTAGTATTTTATTCTGGTGTTTATGCCTATAATTAACCCTTTAAGGACCAGGGATTTTCCAAGGCCTAGAACTAGAGCGTTTTTGAAACATAATTTTCCTCTGTCATTTAACGCACCCATACAAGTTATATGTTGTTTTTTAAAGCACAGTTAGAACTTTCTTTTGATACCCTATACATAAAAAATATTTACATTTAAGTATTAAAAAATACATATAAAAGAGGAAATTTTTTGGGGAAAAAGTTTTTCCCCATTATTTTCCCAATAATAAGCTACACAACTAGTGCAACACTAACCCACTTACACCCCCCCCCCCCCCTAATTAACTAACTAATAAAAAAGAAAAATATTGGTTCCCAAACCCCCCCTAAACAAAAAAAGACAGAAAAAAAACACTGAAGAGTGCGATGTCAGATCCATAAAAATCACGCAACAGGCATGCAGGGGTTAAATTTTATTAAATTAATATATTAAAATTACCTTTATTTAGTTAAAAAAAACTTTATAAATTGCAAAAATAAAAAAAATTGTAAAAAAAAAAACTAAATGAGGGCCATAAAGTGGAAGGAAACTGATCACAGTTACAAACTGTGATCAGCATTGAAAGGGTTAATTCCCCACCCCCCATCTATGTTCTTTATTTATTTATTTTTATTTACAGGTCACTCTCTGTGCTTCACTATAAGAACGTGAAGCACAGAGAGTGAATTAGAGCCAAAGTCAGTGTGTGACTTTGCATCTAATTTGCATGTTATCGCGGTGATCACTCAATCACCGCGATCACATGCCCGGAAATCCACCGATCGGGTCCAGGAGCTTTGCCTCGGGTGCGAGGCTTAGTCCTGGATCCGTTGCAGACTGGCTGGCGGTGCGCACTGAGGGCACCGCCGGCTAGGCTGCATGACGAGTTCACTCGTCATAAGGTTGCAAAGGGGTTAAGTGCCTCTAATTGCGAAAATCGTACAAATGCCCAGCACTAGTGAAATACATTACAGACTATATTACTGTACAGGAGAGTATGCCAGAATGATGTACACAGTGATAAAAGTACTCAAACATAGAGTGTGGTCCCTGAACTAAAAGTAACTTTATTACATATCAGTGATACAGTACATAGCTCTACCGCAAACTAATGCTGAGATGTCAATGGGGGTTGTAGATAGAGATGTTTGTCAGAAATGAAGTGCAATTTATTCCTAGCCCTTTGTATTAAATGATTTCCTCCAGAAAAAGAAGCCATTGTACATCTGTGGTACCAAAAATAAAAAAGATGTAATTATTGTTTAAGAATACACAAGCTATGTATGAATAAAATTCAACTCACAATACTGTACTACAGTTCTCACCACTTCTAATCTGGTGATATCTGCAGTGAACAAAAAGTCACAAAGTGAGAGAATAACAAGTCACTTACTGGGATTTGAAAGCCACATATTAAGAGTAAAAAGTCGCATATTAAGAATAAATGTGATATATTGAGAATTAAAGGTTGCAGTTTTGTCCCTTTTTTCTTATAAATAAAAACCCATTCTGGCAGCTTTATACATACCATACAGGTGAATCAAACGTGACTGAAGGAATCAGGATTAGACATAACACAGCACCATTATTTATACATACCCCTCAGTGCAGTATATTTTATGGTTCCCATTATTTGTAATAATGGTGCGGTATTACTGGGACTTTTTGATGCAAAGCCCCCCACTAACGCCATTAACCTGTGCGGTAATATCATTAGATGATTCTTTTGTACTCTTCTCCCTGTGGGGACTGCAAACATGGCGCCATCTTGGAATTTCTATCATCACAATGGCGCACGGAGCTCTCTGAGCGCGCACACAGAATTACTGCTTTGCTTTTTGTCAGCACTTCCTGGCAGCTCCTCTGTCACAGCAGAATCATGGGAAATGTAGTTCCAATGAATCTACTGTAATAAGTAATAAACATTGTGTTTAAAAACCCACATTTAACCTTAACGCACCAGCACTTTACCTATTATATGCTGTGTACCAACAGACCTGCCCAGATCTCACCCTATAATCTTTAATTATACAAGTATGAGGTTAATTATCCGGTATTGAGATATTTAACCCCTTGGCGACAGGACGGTCCGTCCCGTGTCAAAACGGGCACTGAAAGAGGAGTTTTTCCGCTTTCAGTGCTCTAATGGTATTGAAACGATGCTTCCGTGTGGAAGCATCGTTCAATACTAAAAAAAATGCCCGTCGGCATTTCGATCGCTCCGGAGAGCGATAGAAATGCCGGTTTTAAAAGGCACAGAGCCTTTAAAACGCGGGCATTTAAAAAATGAGCATAGGAAGCGAATTTTTCGCTTCCTATGCTCAGAAAGTGTTTCTGATTGCCTCGCAAGTCGAGGCAATCAGGAACACAAAAAAAAAATGCACGATCTTGGTCACTGTGTGACCAAGATGGCGCTGCCCTTCTAAGGGCAAGAGCACAGGAGGCAGGAAGTACCTGCTTCCTGTGCTCTCTGGCAGCCACACGATTGCCTCTTCACAGAGGCAATCAGTGACTGCCAGGCACACTGAAAGGCAGTGGTGATGTTCTGCTGAACATCCCCACTGACTGGTCAGATCAATATTAACTCTATATTGATCTGACCAGTTATGATCTGTCTCCCTCTCCTCACATTTTTTTTAGTGAGGGAGAGAGACAGATCAAAGTTGTAAAAGTAAGTAAGAGTAAAAGAAAACAATAAATACACAACACACGAATTATAAAAAAAAACAATAAAACATTTTTTATTAAAGCAATTCCGTGCGTTTAACTCCTTCCCTGCCACTGATCTTGCTTAAGCAGTGGTCGTGCACATCAGCGCATTTATTTTTGCTGTTTGTGCATTTTTTAGGGGTTAATTTTTTTTGTACTGTCGTCATTTATTACAGTACTACAAAGGCTCTTCTAAGAGCTATTAACCCCTTCTTCGCTCGAGATCACCGTTTACGCACTGATTCTGAGGCCGCGGACTCAGGATTCGATTTTGACCATAGTCAGCTTTCTGATACATCATCTAGTGATGTATCGGTGGCTGCTGAGCCCTTGCCACAAGGAGTGATGGGGGTCTACCGTTAAAAAAATATATGGTTCGGTGGGGGTAAATTACATTGGCTGGCTTAAAAGATATATCCCATATAGGACACGGACGCAGGTTGACTACATGTCAAAATTCCAAGTTGGAATTTTGAGATGCGCATCTCACAAATGTTGCTTTCTAGCCAAAAAACAAACCTATGCATGGGTGCTATCCCTGTACTCGGGAGATGTTGCTGAACACATATTGGGTTGTTGTTTGGCAGTGACATATACTGGAATCTGTGAATTCATGTCTGAAGTACAATGTATGTGGAAAAAAAAACTCCCAAAAAAATACTACCACAAACTTTTACAAAGGCTGGTGGTAGAATTAGTACCTATACAGTATTAAAATACCACCATTTAAAATACCTTAGGATGTCTATTTTCCAAAAATATATGGTTTGATGGGGTACAATTCATTGGACAGCTTCAAAAATGCAGCCCCCGGAGACGCCTAGGTGCAGGAGGGCCTTGACAGCTTGTGCTGTAGCAAGGCTGCACATATTGGTGGTAAGGTTTTAGGGGAGGAGTTGGGGGAGAGGATCAGAGTATATTTAAGGCTGAACAATAGGGAAAATCTCCATAACTTTTTGGCCTACCAGAATTTTCTGCTTGCTTCTGTCTCCCTGCTTTCTCCCTTCTTCTGTTTCAGGATGGATTCTTCGCTGAAAAGGCTCCTGGCTGGGATTTGCGAGGCTGCAAGGAAGAAAGGACCTGGATGGGTGAGAGAACAACTTGGACATCTGGTTCCAGTACCTGATCCTGCTGCACGCCCGGTGATGAGGACTCGTCCACCCCAGAGACTCAGCCCCGGATCCTCTGCACGAGGAAGGATGGCTGCGGATGATGGGACCTCGGGAGGAGCAACACGTGGCCGACTGGTGGACCAGGAGAAGGCCTCCGGAAGCGGGACAGGAGCAGCGGCCCAGCGGAGAGTAAAGGGTCCCAGCGCGGCATCGGAGGCCGCAGGGGACCAAGCCCCAGGCCTGAAGAGGATAGGAGATCTGTTGGTGGCATCCGGAGGATCGAGGCCTACCGGAAGTGGAAGGAGCGGCGCGGTAGATCGGAGGCCGGCGTGCCTCGATCAGGTGACCAGGGCCCGGTCAGGGATGAGTGGACCAAGTGGAGGGACAGGGAGGCCCCACAGAAGTAGCGGTGGACAACGGGGATCGGGTAAGGACGCGGCCACGTGGGGCAAGGATGCAGACCGAGGTAGGCCCAGAGGGGAAGCAGGATAGGCCCCGACGGCAGGAAGGACAGTTCGTGGCCCAGGGGGAAGAGGATGGTGCCGGGGAGATGCAGCAGTATGTGCCAGGAGAGGGGATTTCGCAGACGGGCCCAGGAGGGTGCAGACGGACAGCCGTGAGGGATGCTGGGTATAGGCCTTCTGGAGTTGTGGCTCGCTGAGGGATGAGGATGTTGCAGGAATGCCGGACGGCGCTGGAGAAGTGCCGGGCCTCAGGGGACCAAGCCCCGGGCAGAAGACTGGATGGAGGTCTGTCGGACACAGGCTGGAGCAGTGACGGGGCTGCTGAAGCTGGCCAGGAGGGAGGTCAAGATGGGGCCCACCGTACGGGCCGGCGAGGTTGAGGATGCCAGACCGGAAGGTTCCGCAGGAGCACGGGCGTCTGCAGCAAGTCCAGGTCAGGACCGTGGGCGTACGGCTCCAGGAGGACCGGGATGTCGGGAATGGGAAGCAAAGGCAAGTGACTAGGGACACCACCCCGACCCAGAGGAGCATGGGGGTTTCAACAGGGGTCAGGGCCCAGAGGCGCCATAAGGGAAATTCACCGAGACAGGAGTCGAGCGTTAGGAGCAGCAGACGGGAGGGGGATAGGGGCAGGTCTCCCAGGGGAGGCGCTAGTTATTCAAGCAGGATTAGCCCGGGTAGGGTTAGTTGGCGCCACGGCCCGACAGGTAGGGAGTCTGGCAGCGGTAGCAGCACAGAGAGGAGCAGGTCTCCGGCTAGGTTCGCTAGAGGCCATGGCAGCGGGCATTCACATCGCAATAGGATACCCCGGTCTCGCAGCATCAGTCCTTCAGGCTCATCCTCCAGGGAGCGCATCAGGAGATATAGGCCCCTCATTCTTCTTCGGCCGCCCATCCGAGTAAATTTTAATAGGCATACCAGGAGTGGAGTTGCTAGGGGCCACCAAGGGGAGCGTTCCAGGCAGCGAAGCAAGGAAAGGGATAGAGTGACAAATTCTGCAGCAGCACTCGCAAAAGTTGTTTCCCATTCCAGGAAAATCGGAGAGGACGACAGGTATCAAGCTGCCCAAGGATCGAGCGGGGCTACAGCCGGTGGAGCGGTTCCCGAAAAGGATGCATCGGGGAGTTCGGATCCGAAGTCTGGGACAGCTGATGGAACTACCGGTGAGGGTGCTATTATTTTACACACAACGGCCTCGACGGGGCCATGGGAGCTTGATGGCAGGGTTACAGGCCTTTTTAAATTCTTGGTCAGAAGGTCAGAAAAGAACAGAGCCGCCGTCGGCTGCAGCAGCGTGGGTTGCATCTAGCGCAGGGAGTGGAAAAGGCGTGATGGGAAAAGGTGACAAGGGGGAGGTCGCTGGAACAACAGAGGGGTTGAGAAGGCATCAGGAAAGGACGATGGCGAGGAATTGCGTGAAGGGATACCAGAGGCGGCCGTTTATAATTCATATCTGTCATATTCGGGCCCCTTGGGGGCGCATTTAAAAATAGAGACGAAAGAAAAAATTTAGAAGGGGGAATACTTGGAGTTGTTTTCTTTGCTTCCTCTGGAGGAGTCGGTAGACTTGAAGGAGGATGTGAAAAAAGAGGACAGGGCAAAGAAGGAGGAGGAAGAGAGAAAGAAGAGATACAGGAAGCTTCCCAAGACCTTGGGGAATTGGTTGAGGGCCTTCTGTATACTAGGTAAATTTCAGTTGATACATCACCTGCCATACCCGAAAGGCGTGTCGGTGAATGATGACATAGACCGTGAACTGTGTTCGGTATCCTATACGTCATTCGATAGGGCAATTGACGTGGTTAGATCTGCGGGCCCTGGGGCTCTGTTAGCCAAGGTGGACATAGAGGCGGCGTTCCGGCTTTTGCCAGGGCACCCTGATTGCCATCATTTGCTGGGGTGCTGGTTCCAGGATAGGTTTTTGTGGACTTGGGCTTACCAATGGGTTGCTCTATCTCCTGCGCCTATTTCGAGAAGTTCAGCACTTTTCTGGAGTGGGTGGTTAAGCAGGAATCGGGAATTGGAACATTAGTACACTACTTAGATGACTTCCGATGCGTGGGGCCGGAGGCTTCGTCAGATTGCACCCATCTACTGAGGACTATGCAAGTAGTTGCATAATCCTTTGGTGTCCCCATAGCTGCAGTAAAGACGGAAGGCCCAACCACCCGGCTTAGTTTCTTGGGCTTGGAAATGGACAAAGTTAAAGGGATATGTCGGTTACCTGATGATAAGCCTTTCATCTTGAGGCGGGAGCTAGTCGAGGTGTTACAGGCAAAGAAGGTCACGCGCAGGCAGATTCAGTCTGTGATTGGGAGGCTTAATTTTGCATGTCGAATTACACCGGCGGGCCGAGTGTTCCCGAGATCGCTGTCGTGAGCGACAGTAGGAATACGAGAGGGACATCACTTTCTAAGAATGTCAAAGGCCATGAGAGCTGACCTGTTGGTATGGAGAGTTTTCCTGAAAAAATTCAACGGCCGGGCTTTTTTCCAAAAGCCGACGGTCTCTACACCGGCCTTGGAGCTTTATACAGATGCTTCCGGGAGTGTGGGCTTTGGGGCATACTATGGGGGTAAGTGGAGTTCGGCAGCATGGCCGGAGGAGCGGAAGTCGTCACCCTTAATGGGCAACCTGGCCTTCCTGGAATTATTTCCGTTGGTGGTGGCACTTTCCCTGCGGGGATGGTCCATGAGGGATAGAAGAGTTGTCTTCTATTCAGACAACCTGGCTGTGGCATACTCTGTTAATAATATCTCCACATCTTCACCTGCCGTGGTCAAGCTTCTGAGGTACTTCGTATTGCTGTGCATGGAGCTTAATGTGTCATTTAGTGGAAAAAATGTTCCGGGTTACCAGAATGTCATCGCAGACTCTCTCTCTCGCTTACAGTGGGACAGATTCAGGCAGGCGGCACCAGGGGCAGAGGCCGAGGGTTACCAATGCCCGGAGGTAGTGTGGAAGCTCGGGACCGAGTGTTGCAGGGATGGGTGAAGTCGTCATTGGCCCCTGCTACGTGGCAGGAGTGGGACGATTTGGCTGTTGGGCAGGGAGGGATGCGTTAGCGGAGAATCAGTTGGACATATTTTGTTTTTTTATTCCGGTTAGCGTCGGGAGGGACTTCCTCTGCTCAGCTGAGCGCAAAGCTGGCTGCACTGGAGTTTAGGTTCAAATTAAGGGGGCAAGAGGATATCACAAAACACTTTGTGATCCGCCAGGCTATGAAGGGCTTAAAGAGGGGCAAGGCGGTTCAGGATCACCGTCGCCCAGTATCCATGGGAGTCTTATGTAGGGTGATAGGAGTCCTAGGTGATGTTTGCTCTTCGGAGTTTGAATCATTGCTTTTCAGGGCTGCCTTTTCACTGGTTTTCTTTGGAGCCTTGCGGATATCTGAGCTGGTCAGCAGCTCGCGTCAAGTGGCAGGGGGCCGTCGGTTTTGTGATGTTTCCTGCACAGCAGATCAAGTAATAGGGTCAAATCAATCGGGAAGAGGGACCCGAGTGGTATTATATGGGGTACAGGGCAGTGTGGCCTGCCCGGTGGTATGCCTGCAGGGATACTTGTTGGTTAGGCCTGCAGACGGAGGTTCCCTACTGGTACACAGGAGTGGAAGGTCACTTTCCAGGTTCCAATTTCTGAAGGTGTTCAGGTTGGGCTTGATTAAGTTGTGTTTGCCAGAAAAGGACTACGGCACTCACTCCTTTTGGATAGGGGCAGCCAAGGAGGCGGCGCGGTTAGGTTTAGGTGAAGATGAGGTTAAGCGCATTGGTAGGTGAAATCTAACAGGTTTAGATCTTATGTGAGGCCTCATCGGATGTTGTAAAAATCGGGTGATGTGAGCAACATGTTTGTTCCCTTCCCTCTCCTTTTCCCCTCCCTTCCTTTTGTTTGTAGGGTCCATCTACGTGGTGTGGATAATTGGCCACTCTTACGTGTTCTGGGCTAGACGGAGGGCCGCAGTTGGGACATCGGGCCTACGGCTGGGCTTTCCTGCCGAATTACTTCAGGTGAAGTGGTTCGGGGCCCGGGGTATGCGTTGGGCGGGGGTCTTACCCATGCTGCTGCGCTTTATTGAACGAGGGGTGCTGCCTAATGTCATAGTGACACACGCCAAGGGGAACGATTTAGGGTTGGTGTCACAGAGGGAGTTGGGCAAGATCATGCAGAAGGATGTTACCCACATTCTATTACTGGTTCCCGGGGTTAAAATTGTATGGTCAGAAATGGTACCAAGAGACCAATGGAGGTATGCAAGAGATTTCGGGGCAATGGAGCACAGTAGGGGGAAGATTAATAAATTAAGGTCGATTTTGTACGGAAACAAAAAAGGAGTGGTGGTCAGACATCGCAATTTGGAAGGAGCAGATTCTGTAGTGAGGAGTCACTCAGAAGGGCTTTGGCGGTAACTTGCTCCTTAGGGGGGGGTCTATGGCTGGAATATCGGGAGTCAGCCATAGTTCAAATGGACTACGGGAGAGGTTCGGAGCTAAGTTGGAGCTCTTAGCCTGTTGGTGGGCTGGGCAGAAGGTCTGCCTGGCAGTGGATTCAATGGACGGTGGACCCCTGGGGAGCAAGTTGGTGTGGGACATGTTCCTTGTTATGTTAACTATGTTAATAAAGTTAATGGTCAATTATGTTAATTTTGAGGTTCATGTCATTTATGACATATGTGTGAATATGTGGGTTTGTCATTGCCTAATTTGTATATTTATATGTATTTACTACCATGTGGTATGTTAAGGTTGGAGGCAATGACATATGTTATAAATAAAATGGCTGTGGCCTTTTCTACCCACTACGTCCGTGCCACGTGTCTCTATTTTATGGTAAAGATACAGCCTGGTAGTCGAGGCTACAACTGTCATGTTCCAAATGGAACATGGGCGCAGCCTGACTACATGTCAAAATTCCAGGTTGGAATTGCGCACCCCCTAAATGTGGCCTTTTATCCCCAAAACAAACCAACAAACCTATGCATGGGGGGTATCCCTGTACTCATGAGATGTTGCTGAACACATATTGGGGTGTTGTTTGGCACTGACACATAATAGGATCTGTGAATTCATGCCCAAAGTACAATGTATGTGAAAAAAAAATTACTACCCAAAACATTGACATAGGCTGTTACTAAAATTAGTGCATGGAAAGTGTTAAAATACTACTATTTGAAATACCCTAGGGTGTCTAGTTTTAAGAAATATATGGCTTTGTGGGGTAGAATACACTTTCTGGCTTCAAAAATGGGACATGGGCACAAGTTTTCTGCATGTCAGAATTCCAAGTTGGAAAACCAAAATGGGCACCCCCTAAATGTGGCCTCTTATCCCCAAAACAAACCAACAAACCTATGCATGGGTGGTATCCCTGTACTCAGGAGATGTTGCTGAACACATATTGAGGTGTTATTTGGAAATACCCCTTCACATTTTAAGGTAATGTTTACCTAAATTGCAATCTATGTGACTTTGGCAAAGATTGGTGGTAAAATGGCTACATGAAATGTGTCAAAATACCCCAAGTTAAATGCCCTGAGTGGTCTAGTTTTCAAAAATATGTACATGTTGGGGGTCATTCATGGATTTAGTACAGAAATCAGTGTTACAATGTCACTATCGCTAATTTTGAAAAAAAAAAAAGGCGCAATCAATCACTGACTGGGGGGGCGGAGCGATGACGTAACACGCTAGCGTGCTGCGTTCGCGGTTTCTGGAACCCGGAAAGCAGCGGCGAGGAAGTGATGCCGGGGGGAACAAATGGAAGTAAAGACTGAGCGGACTAATCCAGGCAGCTAGGCTAAGAAGAACTAAAGACATCGCGGGAAGTATTGGCCTTGGAGCAACAATTAAAACATCCGAAAGGAACGAGAGAAGGACTACAAAAGGACGTCAGTTGCTCTATAAACAGATGCCAGAGACTGAAACACCTCAGATAAGTTTCTCTCCATTTGTATTTTTGGCCCTCTACTTTCTCCTTACCTTTTTTGTGTGGTGAACAGACTGACGGGGGATAGGACTGGGCAAACCTTAAACACTGCACCTTACACTCAGAGATAAAGAAAACGGGGGAGCAACCAAGATACAAAACCCGATAAATAAATTTACACACTATATCCCTGATAAACAAAATATTTGAGTATATCAGTCACTTACCTACTTTGATGGATTCGGAAGCCATTTATATCTAGAGAGTAGCTAAGTAGCAAGGTGTAACTACGCAGTTGGGGGAAAACCTTAAGGAGCACATTACTCTATCTTGATAGATTCTGGAGCCTACCTGAATGTGCATAGTACCCAGGCAATTAAGCAGTATGGTGTAACTTTGCAGCTGGGGGGGAAACTTTAAGGAGCATACTATTCTATCTTGATAGATACTGGACCTTCCTGTATGTGTATAGCACCCAGGCAGCCAATTAATATGGCGTAACTACGCATCTGGGGGAAAAAAAAAAAAAAAAAAAAGAAAGAAAAAGGAAAGAAAACTTTAAGGAGCATATTACTCTATCTTGATAAATACTGGAGCCTTCATGTATGTACATAGTAACCGGGCAGCAAAGTGTGACCATCTGGTGGGGTGAAATACCTTAAGGAGCATAGTATACTACCTGGATAAATGCAGGACCCATCTGTGTGCACGTAATAGCCAAGCAACACGGTGAAACCCTTTGCCTGGTGAAATATTTACGAACTATACCACACGGTTTAAAGTGGTGCGTAACTTAGGCCCAGTAATGAGCTAAGTCCCAATTGGGTTTACTTAGAATATTGAGAATAGTGCTATTCACGACATTGAAAAGTATCTATACAGAAAAGGAACCCGGGACCAACAGCTACAAAATAGAAGGAAAATAAAATATAAATTGTAAATAACCTAAAGGAAAAGAGAGGAACAGGATACTTACCATTGGAAGTAAGGTATAGATACAAGCAGTAATACACAAAGAGTTCCCTTAAAACATAAAAGCACATAAAAAGGAACAGCTTAGACAGAGCGGGGACTCTTGTATAATTTTGCGTTACCGGTAGGAGGTAAACTGATAAAACTGCAGACTTACACAGAGGAACAAATAAAACAAAAGAAAATCCAAGATGGCAGGGAGAAGACCAACAGAGAAACCTTCAAAAAGGGAGAGAAAAGACGAGAGAAAGGATCCAAAGAGGCTTTCATTTTTCTCTCCACACACCTCTAAACCTGAATTGGAACCACAAGAACCGGAATCACCCATAGAGAGACCAGACCTAAATGATTTGGAAGCAACACAGAGCACACAGTCAGTAAATATTAAGCAAATTATTCAGGATCAACTGATGGAAGCATTAAATATACAATTCGATAGAATTAAAGCTGAAACACTTCTCCAGACACAAGAGCTTAAAGTAGACCTAGCTGCTATAGCAAATAGAGTTAAAACAAATGAGGAAAAAATTCAAAACCTAGAATTTAAAGATGCCGCACAGGAAGAAAATATTAAGAGTAGCAAATCTAAGATTGATTTATTGGAGCAAAAAATCGCAGATCTGGAAGACCGATCCCGAAGGAACAACCTGAGGATAAGAGGGATCCCTGAATCAATCACAAATGAAAATCTAGGGAATTTTATAATAGACCTATGTCAAGAACTCGACATACGAGACACACAAATTTGGGAAAGATGCCATAGGACAATGAAACCTCCAAACTTAGCATCAGAGATCCCAAGAGACGTGCTCATTTGCTGCAATACATACAGAATTAAAGAAGAGATTATGAAAGCAAAGAGAGACAAAATCTTTAAAAGTCCTTATGAAAATATTAAGATTCTCCCAGATATTTCATACTACACAAGAATAAAAAGACAACAATTTGCTTACTCAACGGCGATTCTAAGGAAAAATGAAATCCGTTATCGGTGGACATGGCCAGCCAAAATTATCCTTACATTTGACTATAAGTCTCTAAGTTTTGAAACTCCAGAGAAACTCGCTCGATGGATTAAAGAAATAAATCTCGCTTAGGCACCACAAAGGAAAGGAAAAGAGAGGAGAGTACTGGAGAGGAGAGGGAGGGAGGGTTTTTTTTTTTTGTTTGTTTGTTTTTTCTCTCCCTTTCTCTCTCTTCCCTTCCTTGACCTTGAATCCTAGGAAGACAGATACACGTATTATCAACAAAGGGGACCCCCTAAAGAAAGAGATAAGAATTAAGATTACCCTCTTCCCCATAGCATATTTGTCAGCTTACAACAACTTAAGGCGCTATTACAGAATTGAAGTAATGTACGCTGTAGATCTGAAGGGCTCTGGTAGGAGCTTGGGACTGGGAGGGGAGTTGAGGGGGAGGGTTGGGGAGTGTGGGGACTAGAGATAGATTGGTTAAGTTTTTTTTTCCCCTCTTCCCTTCTCCCGATACATAGAAGAATCAGTAGATTAGTAGTAAATATAAGTAGTGTAAGGAATATAAGGGAGGGGAGGGGGTAAGGAAATATTAAATTAATTGGGTACATATCGTAACCGTAAATAGAGGGGAAGGGGATTTTTACAATGCTTAATAGATCACAGGGAGGGGGAAGGGGAGAAGTTAAGGGGAGAAACTACACAAAATTACACGGGTAAATAACAGGTAACAGAATCACAACTCACAAGGTTGTAAAGATTTGAAGTGTGCACTATAGTAAAGTTAAAGGAAGATGGAAGAGATCAGGAGGAAGGTCCAATCACTAAAAATCACTGAGATATGGAGGGGGGTAGACATCTAGGAATGGGAAAGAAAACACGGGATAGAAACACCGAAAGGGAAAGAGGAAAGAATATAGGATCACATGGAAGTTAATTAAAGCACCATAGTAGTCTAAAAGTGAGAGAAGTAATATAGAGGAGAAGAGGGAGGAAATATAGAACCTCAAAAACACGGGTGTCAAACACACAAAGAATTATTTAAAATAAGTAAAGAATGGAGTGAGAGGAGGAATTATATAAGAATATGGATAAAAACAGATTTACCCAAATGCATATGTGGAAAATAATAGTGAAGAGGGAAAAGAGGAGGAAGGGATCCTTCCCCCCCTTTTTTTGAATGAAAATTAAAAAAGACATTAAGATGCTCAGATTTGCCACTATAAATACCCGAGGATTGAATTCAGCCTAGAAAAGATCAATCCTATTTAATCGGTTGTACCAAGAGAAGATTAGTGTCTGCTTCCTCCAGGAAACCCACTGGAGGAGGACAGACAATGTTGTAATAAAAAAATCATAGGTTCCCCTTCTCCATAGTGGCTTCAATGAGGAACAAGAAAAAAAAGAGGTGTAGCAATCCTTTTTTCAAAAGAATTGGAGATAAAAATAAAATACGAAGAACTAGACCCAGAAGGGAGATATATTATAGTGGTAATGGAAATTAATGATAAAATGTATACATTAATAAATATCTACGCTCCAAATAGCAATCCTTGCGGCTTTCTGTCAGGGATCCTAAAAAAAATAATGAAAGTTAAACAGGGGCACATGATTTGGATGGGTGACTTCAATTGTGTACTGGACCCGACCCTAGATAAAAAGTCTACAAGGACAAACTGAATTAACAAGAACATAATTTACCAAGCCCAAAAACTAAGCGCATTGATGGCCAAGTATGGTCTCCTAGATATGTGGAGAATTTTCCATACCACTGAAAGAGACTATACTTGCTTTTCAAAATCACATTGTGCATACTCACGTATTGACCTCATTATAGGGGAAACTAATCTTGCGGCATTGATTAAAAAAGTTAATATCTTAGACGTAACTTGGTCAGACCATAATATGGTATTCATGGAACTTAAAGATAAGAAAGATAATGTCAGGACAGACTGGAGATTAAATGACCTCTTATTAAAAAAGAAAGAGGATATAGATTATATAAAAGAAAATACTCAACTGTACTTTCAAGAAAATGATGGACAAGGGACAACTATTGCTAATTTGTGGTGTACATATAAAGCTGTAATTCGGGGGCATTTTATGAGATTGGGAGCCTGGGCTAAGAAAAAACAAGGAACAAGCCTCACAGATTTATATATGGAACTCCACAAATTAAATAAAGAAAATAAACTTGCACCTTCCAGAGAGTTGTCAGAGAATATTTCAAGGATAAACCACAGTATTAACATTCACTTATATGACAAAACCAATAGAGCAATGAGTAAAATGAAAACCAAATACTACTATTTGGGGAATCGGGCTAATAAATTGATGTCGGACCAACTCAAGGATAAAATAAAGAACAGGATATTGAAAATTGTGTATAAAAATAAAGTTCTAATGGCACCTGGGGAAATTGGACAGGCATTTAATAAATTCTATAGTACATTGTACAATCTTCCAAAAGAAGCAACATTAGAGGAGATAGATACATACTTTCAAGGGAAAATTCTGCCAAAAATATCCGTGATTAGGCTTAACAAGGATATTACAATCAAAGAGATCCATGAAAGAATAGATGACCTAAAAATAAAAAAAAACCCAGGACCCGATGGGTTCGATGCCAAGTTCTATAAAACTTTAAAATATGAGATATCACCCTATCTAGTAAGGTTATTTAATGAAGGAATGTCCAGAGGGACCCTCCCAACAGAAATATTAAAGGGCAACATCATACCACTTTTAAAACCAGGGAAAAATCCAGAAGAAATTACCAGTTATAGGCCAATATCTCTCTTGAATATAGATGCTAAGTTGTATGCGGGGATACTGGCAAATAGGTTAAAACCGATATTGCCGGGATTGGTCCACCAGGACCAAGCAGGATTCGTAACAGGGCGAACATCGTCGAGCCACATAAGAACACTTGTGGACCTATTTGAGGAAGCGGGACAAACGGGCATTCCACAGCTGGCCCTGTCCCTAGACGCAGAAAAGGCGTTTGACAGGGTCAGCTGGGGATATATGTCTAAGGCATTATTGGCATATGGATTTAAGGGGAGAATACATCAAGCCATAATGGCCCTATACAAGGAACCCCAGGGAAGGATAGTAGGATCAGGGATAAGATCAGAATGGTTCAACTTGGGTAATGGTACCCGGCAGGGATGCCCTCTCTCACCCATGTTATACGTCTTGGCCTTAGAACCACTAGCGATAGATATAAGAGACTGTGCAGAAATAGGTGGTGGAGAGGGAGGAAATAAAAAAATATTTTTGTTTGCCGACGATATCCTGTTGGTTATCCAAGATCCTGTGAACTCAATCAAACAAATCATGACCCTGATAAAATCGATACAGTCACCTCTCAAACTATACGTTAAATATGTCAAAGTTAACAGCATTGGCAATATCGCTAGATGCAGTTCAAAAAACTGAATTGACAAATTATGGGTTTACATGGGTAACAGAGAGCTTATCATATTTAGGAATCAAAATTTCCCGGGACCCTGTAATGTGGATGCAGATAAATATCCTGCCCCTTATTCAAGAAATGAATGCATCGTTTAGGAGATGGAGGGGTATGTATATCTCATGGCTGGGTAGATCAAATGCAATAAAAGCATATGTACTTCCATGTTTCTTGTATGTATTTAGAATGTTACCATTACCAATTCCTAAGAGCTGGCTAGAACTTATTCAATATTCCTTCAATAAATTTATATGGGCACAAAAACGCCCAAGAATATCACAACAAAGACTAGCAAAGAAAAAGGAATCAGGGGGTATAGGGTTTCCAATAATACAGGACTATGCACAAGCGGTCACGTTAGCACAAGTACTAGTCACATTAAATCCCACAGCGAAAAAGGAGTCTTGGTACAACTTAGAAATGGAGAAAAATAAATTATATGGAGACCTACTTACTTATTTCTGGTCAATGGATTCACAAAAAATAGAGATGGGGAATATAACACTAACTCACTTAGTAAATAATTGGAAGAAGATTAAAAAAAAAAATAGGTTATATGGATAAAATCCCACCGCACCTAACTTTAGCGACTGCTGAGAACTTAAACCCAAATCTAGATCTAAAGGAGTGGAAAATAAGAGGAATTTATGAAATAAACGATATTATGGAAAAGGGTAAGATTAAAATGTTTAAATCCCTCCAGAATGAATTCAAACTACCAGAAAGAGAATGTTATAATTATCTAAGAATGAGAAGTTTTCTCCTAAAAACATTAAACGACCAATAACCAAGGCACAAAAAATGTTTCATGAAATATTAGGAAAAAAAAGATTACAAAAACTTGATTACGAGATCCATGAACTTAATAAAAGAACTAGAAAGAGCATATGTCCCGAAAGCAGTAAAAAAATGGGAAAAATAATTAAATATACAAATAGATATAAATGAATGGAATGGGACATTGAACAACATTTATAAACTTATCCATTGCTTAAACTTAAATGAACTCCAACTTAAACTAATGTATAGATGGTACTTGGTCCCTACAACTTTAGCAAAAATTGCTAAGGTAAACATCCCAAACTGCTGTAGATGTGGAAACCCTAAAGGTGATTATGCACACATATGGTGGAACTGCCCAATAATTAATGGATTCTGGAGGGACATATCACAAAAGATAACACACCGGTTAGGTAACGAATGGAATCTCTCACCAGAAAAGGCTTTGCTACACCTAAACCTTCCCAAAAAATCAGGGAACGAATTACAATTTGTTGTTCACTTAATGACGACAATCAAATTAGAAATAGCAAGAAATTGGAGATCAGCGGATCCAATTATATGGCAAAAAGTAAAAGCAAATTTGATTCAACAATGCCTTATGGAGAGGGGAATTGTGACACAATTTAACTGGAACCATAGAAAATATAAACAATGGGATAATTGGGTTAACACACTTATGGAGGGTGGATGGGATTAGACAAAGTAATTAACGGGAAAACAGGGGAAAAGTGGAAGGAGATATTCTGATCTGTGGAGTCTACACCCGCCCCATCCCCCCATCCAGCACCCCCCCCCCCCCCGCTATATGGGATCCATGTGAGTTTGTCTGTCCCCCTGTGAGAACCGGGGAAGTATGACCATGTGGAAGGAGAAACAGGGAAAAGGAAGGAGGGCCTCACAGGTGTCCTGTCCTGTTTGATATGTCTGTCTAGTCCTGTTAAAGTAATTTGTTTCCGTAGAGAAGGTCTCTGGGCCCAAACCCTAGTTACCCAGAACCTTCACCCGGTATATATATGTATAAGAGCCAAAATTTAAATATTGAAGTTGCAAAAAAAAAAACAAAAAAAAAAAACCTATTAAAAGAAACCTGAGGTATAAGACACAATGATGTTTATTTAATAAACAAAATACAGGGAATGTATACTAAGATAAAAACCGAGTGTCAAAAAAAAAAAAAAATAGCTTTGCACTACTTATAGTTCTGGCCCTGTAACATGAATAAAAAAAACAAAGCATGGGCTATTTCTGAACTCAGGACATATATTAGAAACTATTTAGCAGTGTTTTTTTGTTGTCTCTTGTACATGAGTATACGATTTTTCAAATAAAAGTCATAAAAACATTTTTTTTTCATATTTTATTATTGTTTTACATCAAATTATATGCAATTATCAAAACAATGGTATCAAAAGAAAGCCCTTCTTATATCGATAAAAACGATATATGGTTTGTGCAGGTACACTAAATGAGAAATAAATTACAGCAAAACACAAACACCTCAGAAATGTTAAAACAGCCCATGTCACCAAGCGTCGGACAAGCCAAAAAAGTCATGTCACTAAGGGGTTAATAATAGGCACTGCACTATACGGAGCACCCATACTGTTATTAAGTTGACTATATCATAGAAGTAATTCCTAAGTATCCAATGCACATAAAACTGTTGTAGAGATAGGGAAATGCATAACAGAGGTGAAATACATATGTGAAATACATAGTGTGTTAAGCTGCCCGACTACCATTCATGTCAGACACATGTTCTAGCCGAAAGTGCCACTATACCGTGGCGATGTTAATAAAACAGACCATTAAGGGGTATGCATGACTATACAGCACAATACAATGCACTAATCCCAGCACAGCTCTAGACTCAGGCATACTACCTCCTGTGTCTGGGGACTCTGATTACACAAGAGTGCCACAATACCATGGAGATGTTCAAACATGCTGCTCTCAGTAATGTCCGGAATACATGAGGCATATAACACGGTCACCTTAATAACTGTCCTCTATTATAGATCTGTTATAATCCAAGGTTTCTATCTATGGTGAACCATCTCTCTCTCTGTCTCTTGCGTGTGCACAATTACAGTGGGCAGCCATCTTTGATTTCTCCTGTTAACGACCCTGGCGCTTTTAATTTAATAGGCAAATCAAATGTCCATAATGCGGCAATCATCCCCGATAACGAATTGTATTCATGGATTATCATTCCAAATTCTATCGTTTTTATAGCGAAAACGTTCCAATGTGAATGGCCAGGAGGCATCAGTTTAGTAAAGGTCAGAATAGCCAAATGCGGCATATTGAGTAGCCAATTGTCAGAATTTGTTTCACGGACCCTATAAACCTATCTAATAACAGTGTTAATTGAACTGCACCAAGTTTTGCTTTAACATCTTGCAAAATATAATAGTAAAGCAATAAATATGAATGAACTTTTCTTAAATGCAGTGAAATAGCTATGAAACCGTGCCTGCCTTCAGATAATGCCTGCAATATAACTGTTTGGCTAAAAGAGTGCTCCCTAAATGCCATATTTATACTAAAAGCCATATATATATATATATATATATATATATATATATATATATATATCTTTCAATAAAAACCCCAAAAATGAACAATAGGAATCAAGTAGTGTCATTAAAGGAGAAAGAAAGGGGAAAAAATACAGGTCCTCATTTTTTTAATCACAGGTGAATAAAGTGAATGAAACTCAAAAATTGCAGACTTCTTTTTTAACAGAGACACCCTCTATCATGCACGAAAAGACCTCAAAAAAGGTTGGAACATTTCTATCATCTGAATAAACCATACATTTCACAGAGGGCCGGTTCCTGGGTATTTGCTACGGGTCTAGGACACTTCGCCGCATTTTCATCGCTGACAGTTCAGCGCAGCAGTTAGAACGCTGAACTGTCAGCAATGAAGTATAACGCGGCCGTTTCACCGCGGCTGCAGTTATGTAAGAGCTGACAGTTCAGCGCTGAACTGTCAGCTCTTACAAATCTAAAAGTAAAACGAAAATAACCCCCCCTAATAAATGATTCCCCCCAATAGTAACACTAAACACTAAACCCCAATACTAACACTAAAATTAACCCCAATACTAAAATTAACCCCCTAAACCCTAATACTAACCCCCGACCCCTAATACTAACCCTAATACTAACCCCCGACCCCTAATACTAAAGTTAACCCCCTAAACCTTAATTCTAACCCCAATACTAACCCCGACCCATAATACTAAAATTAACCCCCTAAATCCCAATACTAACCCTAATACTAACCCTAATACTAACCCTAATACTAACCCTAATACTAACCCTAATACTAACCCTAATACTAACCCCCGACCCCTAATACTAACCCGACCCCTAATACTAACCCGACCCCTAATACTAACCCTAATACTAACCCCCGACCCCTAATACTAACCCGACCCCTAATACTAACCCGACCCCTAATACTAACCCGACCCCTAATACTAACCCTAATACTAATCCCCGACCCCTAATACTAAAGTTAACCCCCTAAACCCCAATACTAACCCTAATACTAAAGTTAACCCCCTAAACCCCAATACTAACCCTAATACTAACCCTAATACTAAAGTTAACCCCCTAAACCCCAATACTAACCCTAATACTAACCCTAATACTAACCCTAATACTAACCCTAATACTAACCCTAATACTAACCCTAATACTAACCCTAATACTAACCCCCGACCCCTAATACTAAAATTAACCCCCTAAACCCTAATACTAACCCTAATACTAACCCCCGACCCCTAATAGTAAAATTAACCCCTAACACTAAACACTAAACCTAATTCTAACCCCCTAAACCATAATTCTAAACCAACAAAAAAAAATAAAAAAAAAATAAAATAAAATCGGTAAAATACTTACCTTTAGCGATGAAATGTCCCGCGATGAAATCTCCAGCGACGATCTGTCTTGTGCTGTACTGTCGGCGGTGAAGCGGCTGTGCGGAAGCAGCCGCGATGAAGTGTCCCATCCCCTTTGCTACTAACCTCTAGAATGGACATGGAAGTCTCAATAAATGTATCTACTGTACAGGAATCTGGTTCACAGGTGGTGACCCAGAATTATCTGAAAGATTGTCTGGAGTCACTGTTTGATTCGCAATTGGAGCCAATAAAGAGAGAGTTAAAAAAAAAAAAAAAAAAAAAATTCAGGAGATGAAAGTTTTTTTTCTCAATGAAAAATTAATGCGGCCCACGCACACATGCATTTCTGGTGAGGTGTCCCACTGCAAAAAAAAAGTTGAACGCAGGGCCTTAGACAAATTGGCCACACTACCATTGACAGTGGAGTTTGTTGTCAAAATATGAACATTGCAGCACCCAAGAGTAGCCAGTATATGTTGGGTTCCACACATTAAACATAAAGATTTTTTGTTTTAGAATCATAATGTATTGTAACCTATTTTTCCCATTACACTGACTGAATAAATGGAAAGGAGATGGTGAAGATATAGAACATTTCTCAATCTCATCATTTCTCAAAAATAATTTGCTACTTTAACACAGACAGCAAAATATTCAATATATTTTTTCCACTGAAACTCACCATATCCATCCACGAGATGAAGAAAAAGCAGTGTTTGCTACACGGAGATGAAGAAAGCCTGGGAATCAGACCTGTTATAGATAAAACATAACTACATCACAAACCTGGAGGTGATGTCACAACTAAGCTACTTCTACATGTCATAAGCCAGCATACACCATAGAGAGTAAAGGATACAAGTGCTATTCAGTGCTAACACTGCATATGAAAAAAACAGACATAGAAATGAAAGTGATAATAAGGTGAAAAAGTGGGCGCCAGAAAATATATAAATATAATTGGGAACAAATAAATAAAAGTGAAAAACTATTAATGCATAATATGCAGCAGACACTGATGTGGACCACCACACACACACACAAGTATTTCATTTTATTGCGCAACACGTTTTTGTATATTTCACTTTCTATATTATCTCACACACTGGTGGGCAATATCTAACAGGCTTGACAATGCATACATAAAATAGAAAAGAAAAACAAGCAATATACTGTGAGATATGATGGTGATATATGCCCCACTGGAGAGCTGCTCACATTTACTAGAGCCCTTATACTGGATGTAGTGTAGGTGCTTGCTTCAAATTGACGCCCCTGTAACATATCACTGAATAAACTAAAACAAAAGTGTTATACAAGCTGCCTGAGCTTGCCGTGTCCCTCTATATACATTATGTTGGCAGAAATGCAAGGAAATACATACATTAAGATAAACACATCTAATAAATGTTTGTGTTATTATCCCTGTCTATGACATCACCTGTGGCACAATATGCTAATCGCACATTTTCCAGTGTAAAGTATTTCATTTGCATCACGCCAGAGGTGATATAATCTGAATTTGTCTATTTACGTATTTGCCTATATTTTTACTAACACAATGTATATACTTAGGCGAGAGTCCCTTTACCAACAATTTTAACACAGCACTTAGAATCCAGGCCCCAATGTTTTCACCCCAATAACCCACTTACTAATGGTGGAGTAGCTGTCCACCAAATCCAGCTGGGAAATTGCACTCAGTTCACCAGGTAAAGATCACCAGCTATTCTTCAAATTTACTAACAGGTGATTTCACAACACATCCCTGCTGAACAGAAACTATGCAATGTAACTCAACAACAATAGGAAAGCTATGGCAGCTAAGTGGAACACAGGAACAACACAGCCGATGTAGTAGTTACCATGCCAGGGCACACAGCTATTACCTGGGATGCATTTTATAATACATTTCTATGGCCACTGTATGGCTATCATCCTACACTGAATATGTATTAATTTACTAGAAGTACATGTTTCTTTAATAACAGCAGCAAGTTATTTGTCTGCATCCTCTCTTCACAATAATCAATCTGTCAATGTACAATTATTATATTACTGGATTTATACCTACTTAATTTGGATTCAAAAAGCAATATGGTAGTTCTATCCCAAAGGTACCTGCCAGACCAGGAGATGAACACAAACTTGAATGTAATTTCATAAATGATCAAAATGCAGTCTGACTGCAGAACACACATGTGTTTGTTTGATGGGTGCATTGGTACATGCTTTGTGTGCAGTGTTATTACCATGGTGATGTAGAAGTACACATATCACCTGAAGCACACTTAACTTCTCTACAACACAAAGCACAGAGAGCTCAAATTAAATGCCAGATGACCAACCCCACATAATGCAAAATCTGACCCTACAAACTTCCAAACATGTAAAATGTGATAAATTGCAGAACATCCATTGCAGTTTATTTACTTAGACAGCTAGTGTACTCAGATTAGCATTGTGTTTCTATAGCATAAGCTCCAGAGGAACAAGATTCACTGAATAAACTAAAACAAAAGGGTTATGAAACCTGCCTGCTGCTTACCTTGCTGGGTCTCACTCTCTCCCTCCTCCATGTACACAGCTCCAGCAGCAAGACATGTCTGTAAGAAGTCACTTCCTGCTCCTGATACTGAGAGGAACAAGCAGGGAGAGAAGGGGAGATCCTGTGATCTCTACACTGACAGTGCCGATAGCTGGGGAAACACCTGCAGCTATCAGCATTTAAAGGGGCATCTCACAGACCACAAGGAAGAACAACAGTGTTTACCTTGCCAGTATACTACTAACGATGGTACCGGCTCCTAAGACCAAATTACTGGCTGTACCGGTAAAATACCAGTCAGGTGGCAATCCTAATTAACATTATGGTTCAAATCATCTAAAATACAAGACCCATCAATCAGATACTTTCCTTACTTGGTCTTCCAATGTAACTGCCTGCATTATTTAATCATCAGAATTCTTCATGTGATGTAACACAGTCTATTCTGACATCATCAGGTCAGAATATAAAAAGCAAGTGCATTCTCAGCTGTGTGGTATTTCCTGCACAGAACTGGTATCATTAGGCTGTGTTTCTACTTTGCTAGTCTTATTTAAATAATTGAGGTTTGTTATTAATGTAACATCAAATCAACATAAACCAAGACAGAATTTGCTTCACCCAACATGATGGAAGTTGCAGAAAGACTCATTGTTACATTAGTAAGTGAAGACCCTACAGAAGACTGGATATTAAACTAAACAAATGAATGTTATTAAGAGTAAATATTAATTAGATGTTTAGGAAGTTGGCAAACAAATCTGAGAATACATTGGGGTGTTACGTTACGCATAATATGTTAGTAAATATTTTGTATATTATAACATTCATATACATATTTATTTAAGTTGATTAAATTATTTAAACTAATCTTTTTTAAATATTTACATACGTAAATATGGCATTTTTAGTTTTGGCTACTTTCTTTAAGAGAAAAGGTAGCCTCAAATGTACCATAGGAACTAATGAGTGTTTGAGGCTGCCATTTCAGTTTGTCTTATTGTCGGCCCCAAATTCAAGGATAGCAGCCATTTATATGTTGTTGTAAATCCAACCAATTCAAGTGTCACTGTGGGCTGTCTTTACAACAATGCAGGCCCCTGGGTAAAGCAAGCCAATGGGGTCCCCTAACTCCACCCCTAACCCAGCCCAACACAACAATTATGGGCAGCAACGATTAATCACCACAGCAATTCCAGCTCCAATCACAGTGTGACACAGTAATCTTTTTCTAGAATGATGTACCTAGTGACTCGCTTGTGATAATCTTTTAATTACACAATACTGCTGGAATAAATAGTACATTAACAAGTCACTAGTCAAATAGTTCTAGAAGAAGATCCTTTAAGGATTCTCATAAAAACGAACATCACATATAACATGATTTACATACAATGCACAAATCATCAATGCGCTATTAGCTAGTCGTGTTTAAAGGTTTGCTAAACCTTACTTGCATAGTTGCTAACAGTCCCGTTTTTGCCAGGACAATCCCGGCAATTGGGAGCATGTTCCGGTGAATTCACCATGCCGGGGCTGTACCGGCAAATGAGCAGGAGTGGCAAGTGAAGAAAAAAAAAGTTCCTCCACACCTTTAAAAAAAATAAAAAAAACCTGCTTCCTCGCGCGACCTCTGCAGCAGCAATAGAACCGGAGCTCAGTGTGTGTGAGGTGTTTGTATATGTGTATATGTAAAGTGTGAGAGGTGTTTGTATATATGTTTATATGTAAAGTGTGTGTGTGAGAGGTGTTTGTATATATGGGTATATGTAAAGTGTGTGTGTGTGTGTGTGTGTGTGTGTGTGAGAGGTGTTTGTATATATGTGTATATGTAAAGTGTGTGTGTGTGTGTGTGTGTGTGTGAGAGGTGTTTGTATATATGGGTATATGTAAAGTGTGTGTGTGTGTGTGTGTGTGTGTGTGAGAGGTGTTTGTATATATGTGTATATGTAAAGTGTGTGTGTGTGTGTGTGTGTGTGTGTGAGAGGTGTTTGTATATATGTGTATATGTAAAGTGTGTGTGTGTGTGTGTGTGTGTGTGAGAGAGGTGTTTGTATATATGTGTAAATGTAAAGTGTGTGTGTGTGTGTGTGTGTGTGTGAGAGAGGTGTTTGTATATATGTGTAAATGTAAAGTGTGTGTGTGTGTGTGTGTGTGTGTGTGTGTGTGTGTGTGTGTGTATATGGGTATATGTAAAGTGTGTGTGTGTGTGTGTGTGTGTGTGTGTGAGAGAGGTGTTTGTATATATGTGTATATGTAAAGTGTGTGTGTGTGTGTGTGTGAGAGGTGTTTGTATATATGTGTATATGTAAAGTGTGTGTGTGTGTGTGTGTGTGTGTGTGTGTGTGTGTGTGTGTGAGAGGTGTTTGTATATATGTGTATATGTAAAGTGTGTGTGTGTGTGTGTGTGTGTGTGTGTGTGTGAGAGGTGTTTGTATATATGTGTATATGTAAAGTGTGTGTGTGTGTGTGTGTGTGTGGTGTTTGTATATATGGGTATATGTAAAGTAGGTGTGTGAGAGGTGTTTGTATATATGTGTATATGTAAAGTAGGTGTGTGTGAGGTGTTTGGATATATGTGTATATGTAAAGTAGGTGTGTGTGAGGTGTTTGGATATATGTGTATATGTAAAGTAGGTGTGAGTGACGTGTTTGTATATTTGTGTATATGTAAAGTAAGTGTGTGTGTATATATGTGAAGTAGGCGTGTGTGTTTATGAATTGCGTTTATGTTTGCGTGATTGTCTGGCTCCTAAATTTTTTTTCTGCCTCTTAAAATCAAATTAAATTCCTCAAGACCTGCATTACCTAAATTACAAAAATATACACAGATATTAGAGAGCACTTGTTCATATATATTTATAAATATCTATACACATCTCACTGTCACAACCTGGGATAACAGGCCAGGGAGGAGCCTCGTTGAAGGCAGGGTGTGGGGTCTGTCTGAACCCCACGATGCATAACTGGGAAGGACTGGTAGCTGAGACTGGGACTGAGACAAGACTGGTAGCTGAGACTGGGACTGAGGCAGGACTGGTAGCTGAGACTGGGACTGAGGCAGGACTGGTAGCTGAGACTGGGACTGAGGCAGGACTGGTAGCTGAGACTGGGACTGAGGCAGGACTGGTAGCTGAGACTGGGACTGAGGCAGGACTGGTAGCTGTGACCAAACAGACAGGACTGGTAGCTGTGACCAAACAGACAGGACTGGTAGCTGTGACCAAACAGACAGAACTGGTAGCTGAGACCAAACAGACAGGACTGGTAGCTGAGACCAAACAGACAGGACTGGTAGCTGAGACCAAACAGACAGGACTGGTAGCTGAGACCAAACAGACAGGACTGGTAGCTGAGACCAAACAGACAGGACTGGTAGCTACTGCAACAGGTTTGGAGACAGAACAGTGTTATTCACCTGAATGGTATTATACCCTATGGTTGAGCCTCAGGTAAATGACCACCCAGGACTTGTACACTGACTGCAACCGCACACTGAAGCAGAGATACACAGGGAGTACTGGACGAGAAGGATAGTCAGCAGGTCGGGTCATACACGAAACAGGAACAAGGTACAACGTAGGAATTCAGAAGGCAAGGTCACTAGACAGGCAAAATGTAGCCCCCAGACAAGGTCGGGGAGGCGCAATCATGACAGGGTGCTGAGAGGATATGTCAGCCTATAGTGGGAATTAGTGGGAGTAGTTGGGATAGTGTAAAAGATAGGAACAGGAAGTTTGGGGGCCATTTTAGGAAAGTTTTTTCCCCCTTACCTGTTGTCCCACCCACCCTCCCTTATTTATGGTTAATGAGCCTTTATTTATTTATTTATTACATGTCACAGCGTCGGCGGAAGCTTGCAGGGTATCCAGGAGGGTTAATGGAAGATTTGGATTGGGGAGAGTCAATCGGGACTCTGGTGGGAGGTTCGAGGGGAAAGTGGTACCTCGAACCTCAGGTATTGGGGGCATTGGGATATGCCCAGAACATGGACTTCGGCAGCCACCTGGATACTCTTGCAAGCTTTGGTTGGTTTTCTTGTATATGGAATGTTTAATGTTTAAGTTTTGATGTTTATGTTTAGTCATTGTATTAATTAAATATATATATATATATATATATATATATTATATATGTGTGCATATGGTTGTAAATGCAATGGCTATTTAAATAAAGTGCTGTGGCCGTTGTTTTACCCCACAGTCTGGTTTTAAGTTTGAGTTATTTCTAGGCAAATACATATCCTCAATGATAGAAAGCTACCAGGTCATGGTCGAGGCAGGCAGAAAACAGCGGAGTAAAAATCAAGCAGGAGTCAGAACCGGGAATTCAATAATCAATATATGTTAGAACTAGAAACAGGGCAATATTACAGGCTGCAACCAAAGCAATGCAAAGGCACTGATTGCCATAAGCTGCAGGTTTAAATAGGGAAGGGCTGAGGATAACGAGGCAGCTGACCACAGGAGTAGAATGGGAACACCACAATAGCGGCCACTAGAGGCTGAAGACGAAAACAGCCACAAACCCAGAATAACCGTGACACAGCCCCCCTTCTAAGGAGCGAACTCCGGGCGCTCCAAAATGCTGCTGAAAAGACCCCCAAAACAGGAAACAAAAAATACACACTAGTCAAAACATGGAAACTAGACAGGAAACTGCTATCTCTTAGCACATAGCATTTGTTCATAAATTTGCAGGTCTTGCCGTCTTACAATAGCCCCATTAGAGGCAAAGGTACAATCTGGTGGCAGATCACCTGCAATAATATTATAGGGGTTAGAGGGACCAGAACAATGCACTGCACTAACAGATACTGCTGTGGACTCACTGTAAGGTGACTCACCCAGACATGCAGTCATATATTTCTCTAGACGTGCAATTGGTCCTTTTTTCTTTAACTTCCCCCTTACCAGAAACCAGAACAGTGCCACAGAGAAGGGGTTCAGCAGAGGTACTGGAGGCTCTTTTAGAAGCTGCATGGCTTTTAGCTGGAACTTTCTTAGAATTAGCCGCTAGCAGGTTACTCTCAAGAGACTTTTGTTCACTTAAATAGTTCTCATATTGAGCAAGGTTTTCTCTGCATGTGATTGTCCCATCAGAAGCCAAGACAAGACCTGGGGCACCTAAAAAATGCTTTGCAGTTTGTTGTTTTCTAGAGTCACTCTTTTGCTTTCTCTGGGTGATTGCACCAATTTCTAGAGAGGGTCTTGTATTAACCGTTTTCTTTTTTTTAGCTTTAGGTTTGCTGAGAGTTGTGGGAATAGTAGTCCTGACAGCACAAACAGCCTTAGAAAAATCCTTCTCAGTGATGTCCTCCTCACTGAGGTCTGAGGCATAAAAAGACATGCTTTCCATATCAGAACACTGATCAGATGTAGTAGCCATTTCCAGATCGTTAGACAAGGCTTCAGATTCTAAAGGGTTCCCAGGTGTTTCAGATTTACCCTCCCCAGGTTTACTGAACTCAGAAAAAGACTGGCTTTTTTCACTTTTAGATTCAGCAACTTGTATTGTATTCAGGTTCCCTGGCCTGGATTTTGGCTTTATCAGGTACAGGAGGCTTAGATGGTTTTAAAGGACAATAGGATATTCTATGCCCAGTTTCCCCACAATAAAAACACAAACTTCCCTCCAGTCTCCTCTGCATTTCCTCTTTAGTGAGGGGTTCTCTTTTAAAGCTTTTCTTATGCATAATCTTAGACTTCACAACTCTAGTACTGCTAGCATTACTCTCAAGCACAAGCTTTACAGACTTACACATCTCCAACATGCATTCAGCCAAGAATTCTAACACAGATGTTATCCCTGCGGGCTCCTTATTATGGCCTTTGCATTCTGTCACAACCTGGGATAACAGACCATGGAGGAGCCTCGTTGCAGGGCATGGTGTGGGGTCTGTCTGCACCCCACGATGCATAACTGGGAAGGACTGGTAGCCGAGACTGGGACTGAGGCAGTACTGGTAGCCGAGACTGGGACTGAGGCAGTACTGGTAGCCGAGACTGGGACTGAGGCAGTACTGGTAGCCGAGACTGGGACTGAGGCAGTACTGGTAGCCGAGACTGGGACTGAGGCAGTACTGGTAGCCGAGACTGGGACTGAGGCAGTACTGGTAGCCGAGACTGGGACTGAGGCAGTACTGGTAGCCGAGACTGGGACTGAGGCAGTACTGGTAGCCGAGACTGGGACTGAGGCAGTACTGGTAGCCGAGACTGGGACTGAGGCAGTACTGGTAGCCGAGACTGGGACTGAGGCAGGACTGGTAGCCGAGACTGGGACTGAGGCAGGACTGGTAGCCGAGACTGGAACTGAGGCAGGACTGGTAGCCGAGACTGGAACTGAGGCAGGACTGGTAGCCGAGACTGGAACTGAGGCAGGACTGGTAGCCGAGACTGGAACTGAGGCAGGACTGGTAGCCGAGACTGGAACTGAGGCAGGACTGGTAGCTGTGACCAAACAGACAGGACTGGTAGCTGTGACCAAACAGACAGGACTGGTAGCTGTGACCAAACAGACAGGACTGGTAGCTGTGACCAAACAGACAGGACTGGTAGCGGCTGCAACAGGTTTGGAAACAGAACAGTGTTATTCACCTGAATGGTATTATACCCTATGGTTGAGCCTCAGGTAAATGACCACCCAGGACTTGTACACTGACTGCAACCGCACACTGAAGCAGAGATACACAGGGTGTACTGGACGAGAAGGATAGTCAGCAGGCCGGGTCATACACGAAACAGGAACAAGGTACAACGTAGGAATTCAGAAGGCAAGGTCACTAGACAGGCAAAATGGTCGAGGCAGGCAGAAAACAGCGGAGTCAAAATCAAGCAGGAGTCAGAACCGGGAAATCAATAATATATATGATAGAACTAGAAACAGGGCACTATTACAGGCTGCAACCAAAGCAATGCAAAGGCACTGATTGCCATAAGCTGCAGGTTTAAATAGGGAAGGGCTGAGGATAACGAGGCAGCTGACCACAGGAGTAGAATGGGTACACCACAATAGCGGCCACTAGAGGTTGAAGACGAAAACAGCCACAAACCCAGAATAACCGTGACAGTTTCTACTTTGCTAGTCTTATTTAAATAATTGAGGTTTGTTATTAATGTAACATCAAATCAACAAAAACCAAGACAGAATTTGCTTCACCCAACATGATGGAAGTTGCAGAAAGACTCATTTTTACATTAGTAAGTGAAGACCCTACAGAAGACTGGATATTAAACTAAACAAATGTTATTTAGATGTTTAGGAAGTTGGCAAACAAATCTGAGAATACATGGGGGTGTTACGTTACGCATAATATGTTAGTAAATATTTTGTATATTATAACATTCATATACATATTTATTTAATTTGATTAAATTATTTAAACTAATCGTTTTTAAATATTTACATACATAAATAAGTCCCCCGGGAACAAGCGCAGCTAGGTGGGAGGGGGCCATGTATGTGTGAGGGGTTGTGAAGATGTGTGAGTGACAGGTGTATGTATGGTGGGGGCGTGATGGTCAGCAGAGGGGGTAGAAAAGGACTTCCCCTCTGTCATCCGGCAGCCATTTTAGGTACGGACACAGCAAAAGATAATTTTCTCTTGCTCGTGTCTATACTGAACGGCTGCAGGATGAACATCGAGGATGTCCTCGCAGCTCTGAGGGCAGAGGCCCTCCTGGACGGTGGGGCCCACCTCCAAGCACAGATGGCTCGGTTGCGGGTGGCGCCGGCGGGAGCCCCCGCCGCAGATGGCGGTCGCGAGTCGGGCAGGCGTGTCTCGCGCCCCCCCACCCGTCTCAGCCCTGACGTAGGCCCGCTCTCCTACCGGAGTAGGAGTCCAGGGGAGAGGACACGGAGGCGGCGCTCGTCTCCCGCGAGGCCGGTAAGTGGATCAGCGGCTGCTGTACCCCCTCCCCCGTCACGCAGAGCGCGCTCGCAGGCCGCGAGGCCTGTATGTCCTTCCCCACAGCCTCCACGGCAGGCTACCAGAGGGGCGAGGCATGCACGGAAGGTGAGGCCCGCCCGATCAAGCACCAGGTTGCTCCCCTTCTCCTCCCCGCTCCCAAGTACCTCCACCCCGGGTAGGGCCCTGCGCTCCAGTGGGGCTCACATCTCCGGGGGCGCTGCTAGGCCGGCAGCCCCCCTCGGCCCTGCCACGCGGTTAGTGGTCCCATCACGCTCCCCCAGCGGTGAGAGCAGGCCCCGGGCAAGCAGAGCAGCAAGTGGCAGGCGGGCAGTACCACGGAGGGCACCTGGCTCACCTCCCCCTCCCGTTTGGCCTGATTCCCCATCCGATGGCGCCATGTCGCTCCAGTCTGATGAAGAGGAGGTTCTCAGCACCTCTTATTTTAACCCCCGCTCCACTTCTGCTACTCAGGCTGCCGAGTTGCCGGCTACAAGGACAGCGGATCAGGCTAGGGGAGGGAGGGTTGTTCACCAACCTGTTTCCTCTTCACAGCAAACCTCAGCACGTGCCATCCCGGCCGTGCTCCAACCTCTGATGTCTCCCATAGTTCAGGCAATCTCTCTGACTGGATCGTCACCATCTGGCGTGGGTCTGTCGCCCGCCGATGCCTCGGCTGCGGGGTTATCTCATCATCCCGGTGAGTTTGGGGACGAAGGGGTGGCGGGTTCGGGTACGTTAATGCCAGGTCTTAGTATGTCGCCTGCGTGGGACGGGTTATTACGGGGGTTGCAGGCTTTATTAGTGCAGTTTGCGGCGCCAGGGGGTTCGGCGTCACACACAGTTGCTAAGACAATTGAGGCGCAATTAAGGGAGGTCTGGGAGGCGGCGGGCTTGCCAACGGCCGACCCCTCTCCTCCCGTAGTTGAGGTAACGGTTCCTCCTTTACCGGTGCCATCATCATCCGTTACTGCTTTAGCCGGGGTTTCAGGGACTGATTTGGGGGTAACGGAGGACCTCTCCCAGGTGGGGTCTTTGGTAGCCCCGGTAGCGCACGGCGCTTCTTATATGTGCTGGTCAGGCCCTCTCTGCCTGCACCTAAAGCAGGAGGTAAAGGAAAAGATCTGGAAAAGGGAATACCTTGAGATATTCTCCCTTATCCCTCTGGAGGACGTTCCTCCTCCAGAGAAAGATCTTAAAGAGTCCGAGAAAGAAAAGGAAAAATATCGTTACCGGAAGATACCCAAAACTTTCGGTAATTGGATACGTGCCTTTTCTATCATGGCTAGCGTGATAGGGGAAAAGTACCCGGAGCGGTGCTCATCCCTATTCTGCTACCAGGACCAGGTCTGGACTGCCTGTCGCGTGTATGGGGGGTTAAACTGGTGGCGCTATGATGAGCAGTTCCGCCAGCGTTTAGCCGTCCGTCCAACGCTGACGTGGGATCAGATGGATATCGGGCTCTGGTTGGCGATTGTGACTCGCCCCGCTTCAGCTCAAGGGGGCATGTCCTCCTTTCTCGGGGGGGGCGGCGGGATGGGATCCCCCACCCCGTCGGCCGCACCACGACGCTCCGGGTCATGCTGGCAATACAACGACAACCAGTGTAAATGGGGGTCAAACTGCCGCTTCAAGCATGAGTGCTCGGGATGTGGGGGTAACCACCCCGCTTCCCGGTGTTTCAAAAAAGGAAAAGGGGGAGATAAGTCAGACATGGGCTCAAAGGGGGAGGACGCCGGTGGACGTCGCCGCGATGCGCCCATGGCTAAATAGATATAGGAACAGGAAGGCGGCGGATATACTGTTGGAAGGTTTCGGGGAAGGGTTTTGGATCCCATTTCTGGACCGGCCAGCAGTAGTATCCCATCGGAATTTACGTTCGGTTGCAGATCACCCGGGGGTGGTGCGCGAGAAGTTAGAAAAAGAAGTGGCACTGGGGAGAATGGCGGGGCCTTTTCGGGACCCACCCCTCCTTAACTTACGGGTTTCCCCGTTGGGGGTGGTTCCCAAAAAAGAACCGGGCAAGTTTCGCCTCATTCACCATTTATCATTCCCACACGGGGGTCGGTTAATGATGATATTGATGCGGAACTGTGCCGCGTGTCTTACGTTTCTTTTGACGCGGCTGTGCGGATGGTTAGGGCCGCGGGCCCGGGGGCACTAATGGCAAAAACGGATGTGGAGGCAGCATTCCGTTTGCTTCCAGTACACCCGGAATGCCATCATCTCCTGGGGTGTTTTTTCGAAGGAAAATACTATGTGGATCTGAACCTCCCAATGGGTTGTTCGATCTCCTGTTTTTACTTCGAGTGCTTTAGCACCTTCCTGGAATGGGTAGTGCGGGAGGAGTCTGGGTGTGACTCCGTACTGCACTACCTAGATGATTTCTTGTGCGTAGGCCCGGCGCGGTCACACGTCTGCGCTCACTTGCTGCAGTCGGTGCAACAGGTGTCTAGGCAATTTGGGGTACCGTTGGCTCCTGACAAAACGGAGGGCCCTGGGACGTGCCTTAGCTTTCTCGGCATTGAAATTGATTCAGTGGCGGGAGAGTGTAGGCTTCCTAGGGATAAGTTGGACGGGCTCCGATTGGCGGTGAATAAGGCATGGGGGATGCGGAAGATTCAGCTCCGCCCCCTTCAATCTTTATTGGGGAAATTGAATTTTGCGTGCCGCATCATTCCGATGGGCCGAGTTTTTAACAGGTGTTTGGCAGGTGCCACGGCGGGCATAATGCGTGCGAACCACTTCGTACGGCTTACCAGGCAATTGAGAGAGGATTTGGGGGTGTGGGACCATTTCCTTGAACAATTCAACGGCAGGTCATTGTGGCAAGCCCCAGAAGTGTCCAATCAGGATCTCCATCTCTTCACCGATGCTTCGGGATCGGTGGGCTTTGGTGCTATCCTAGGGTCGCAATGGAGCTCGGGGGTCTGGCCATCAGAGTGGCGTGTATCAGGGTTGACCAGGAACCTGGCGTTCTTAGAATTGTTCCCTATTCTGGTGTCCTTGGAACTATGGGGAGCCACGCTGCGGGACCGCAGGGTGGTTTTTCATTGTGACAATTTGGGGGTAGTCCAGGCTATTAACAACCTAACGGCATCTTCCCCCCCGGTTATTCGACTCTTACGGCTTCTGGTGTTGCGATGCCTGTGCCTCAATATTACTTGCAGGGCGGTACACATCCCAGGGGTGCAAAATGTGACGGCAGATGCCCTCTCTCGTTCACAGTGGCCGGAATTCAGGGCAGCGGCTCCAGGGGCAGAAGAGATGGGTTTACCCTGCCCCCCGGATCTGTGGGACCTTGGGCTGGCCGAATAGCTGAATGGGTTCGAGGGTCCGTGTGCCAGGCCACTTGGGATCGGTATGGTAAGGCCTGGACGGAGTGGGAAAACTTTGAACATGCCCGGGGGGGTTTTAGAGACTCAGAGGAGCGGCTTCAGGGCTTATTGTGGCTGTTGTGGCATTGGGAGGCTTCCGGTCTCTCCCCAGGGGCGGTGTCAGGTAAGTTAGCAGGTTTAGCATTTGGCTTCAAGCTCCGCAGGGTCCCCGATGTTACAAAGGATTTTGTGATCCACCAGGCCCTAAAGGGCTGGCGTAGAACTAGGGTCTGCAGGGATTCCAGGAAGCCGGTGTCTGGAGCTTTGCTGTTGGGTATGTTTCACACATTACCCTCCATTTGTAACTCTGCAGCCGAGGTATCACTGTTTCGTCTGGCTTTTGCCTTGGCATTTTTTGGGGCACTACGGATTGGTGAACTGGTCAGCCCATCTAAGGTTCAGCAAGGGGGGATCCAGTTGCGGGACGTTTTGCGGGAACCAGGGTTTCTACGTTTTAAAATACAACGGTCCAAAACTGATATACTAGGTAAGGGTGCTTGGGTTACGTTGCACGAGGTGGTGGGTTCGGTGGTCTGCCCGGTGACATGCATGGATAACTACTTAAGGGTGCGTCCTGCTGCCTCAGGATCCCTCCTTATCCATCAAGATGGGTCCCCTCTGTCTCGCTTTCAATTTATCAGAATTTTCAAGAAGGCGGTTGAGGCGATGGGCATACCAAGTGTGGATTTTGGGGGTCGTTCCTTTCGGATAGGGGCAGCTACGGAAGCCGCCAGGGTGGGATTGTCAGATAGGGCAGTACAGCGTATTGGGCGTTGGGAGTCTCGTTGTTTTCGTTCCTATGTGCGGCCGGCAGGCCTAATTTCTCACACCTGTCTGTATCCCTCTAGGTCATTCCCCGGTTAAGGTGTGGCTGATCGGCCACTCTTACATATACTGGGCGCAGCGGCGTGCAGCAGTGCGCCGGGGTGGTGAGCATTTGGGGTTTTCTCCTCTTCAAGCCGAGGTGAGATGGTTCGGCTATAGAGGTATGAGGTGGGTGAGATTTCTTCCGGAGGTCATTCAGCTGTCACGGCTGTTGGGCCCTCCGGATTTGCTGATAATTCACTTAGGAGGCAACGATTTGGGCACAGTGCCAGTTTTAAGTTTGGGGGACACAATTAAACAAGACTTAGCCAGGTTGAAGGTGCTTTTTCCTGAGGTTTGCTTGATCTGGTCTGAGGTGGTTCCCAGGAATTTCTGGAGGTGTGCACAAAATCAGAGGGCACTGGAGAGGTCCAGAATCAAGCTTAACAAGAGGGTATCGAAGTTTGTTTTGGGCATCGGGGGGATTACGGTACGCCACAGGGTTTTTGAAAGAGAGGCTGCCGTCTTTTTCAGGAGTGATGGGGTTCACCTGACAAAGGTGGGGTTAGATTTGTTTAATTTGGCGTTACAGGAGGCGTTGGAGCAGGCCATGGCGTTGGGTGGGGGTCACTGCTGATTTAAGGGGTTAACCAGCAGTGCTTATGGCGGGGTTTGTCCTTGCCAGTCCAGTTAAAAAGTGGAAGGAATAAGACAGACGGATCGATTGGGGGGCCCCTCCCCTAACCTCTAGCATTGAGAAGGATGATAATGGTCGTGCCCACCAAGCTAACAGCCGGCTGGTGGTTGGCAACAGGTTTGAAACATGTGGTAAAAGAATATATGGCCGAGGGGGGAGGGGCTTAACCCTAGGAGGGGCTCAAGTTAGAGCTAGTATAGTTATGGATGTATGTTATTTGATTGGCAAGGACTAGTTAACTGTATTTGCACTACATTATTGTTTGATTGTTAAGGTTTCGTATATATATATGCATAGATGTTCGTATATATATATATATTAATTTATATACATTGACGATTAAGTCATATATTTTAAATAAATAATAAAGTAAAATAAAGGAGAATGTGGTCGTACAGTTTATTTGGATTGTAAATAAATGCTGTGGCCTATTTAACTCCATCTACGTCTGGTGTGTCTTTATTGGGTTGGTGGTTTTTATGGTATAAGGATGAACTAAGTCCCATCTACTACATACATGGCATTTTTAGTTTTAGCTACTTTCTTTAAGAGAAAAGGTAGCCTCAAATGTACCATAGGAACTAATGAGTGTTTGAGGCTGCCATTTCAGTTTGTCTTATTGTCGGCCCCAAATTCAAGGATAGCAGCCATTTATATGGTGTTGTAAATCCAACCAATTCAAGTGTCACTGTGGGCTGTTTTTACAACAATGCAGGCCCCTGGGTAAAGCAAGCCAATGGGGTCCCCTAACTCCACCCCTAACCCAGCCCCAACACAACAATTATGGGCAGCAACGATTAATCACCACAGCAATTCCCCCAGTCCCGGGGGATCTCACGGATTACCCGTGAACACTTTTTAACCTGCTCCTTAAATCCATAATCCTTCTCGATTAAACTTTTTTACAAAAACAAACTTATTTTAAAATATCTGAAAAAACTTCCTAACATTCTCTATATAAAATTCCGCAAAAATACTATCAAAATACAATTTCTTTATAGGTCGACTCAATCCTGTTTGTTAGAGCCGGTCTAATTGTTAAATTTCAAAATTTCACTATACTTCAAACTTACCCATAATAACACAATTAAACAAATCTTTAACATAAAAATTACAAATCATCAGTAACAATTTTATACATATATACTCAATGAAAATATACTTCCCAACAATGATGATCTGTCGTAGACTGTTGTATCTGTTGCAGACTCCTGGGTGATTTGTTTACGAGTTACCCATTAAGTTAAAATCTTGGCTTATGTTGGCTAGTGGTCAGGGATTATTATGCCCATCAAAATACTAAATTGCTGTTCCTTTGTTGGCCTGTTTGTCAGTACAGGAATGGGATTTACGTAAATAACGTGGATCCAGGAATTGATTTGAACAACTTTCACAACAATATTCCGATAAACTTTGTGAGAATCCTGTTACATGAATTGGAAAACTTTTTCTTCTTTTAAAAATAAACTTTTTCTTTAGAAATAATTATGATCAGCATTAGATTCGTTGGTGCACTTTGGACTTGTCTTTTGTTGGCTGTACAGCTTTAATCTATATGAAAATAAAACTCGAAAAAATTCCAGTTAGTAACATGCAATATTTCACTAAACATCTTATTAATCTTCACATTATAATATAATTAAAACATATTATTACTGCTAGTCTGTGTTGCAATATAATTATAAAAACTTGTCAAACTGTACCATTCTTGAAATATTATTACCCTCTTATAATCATAGTTGAATCAATTGATAATGTGAGAATATGTTCTCATACATAATAATCATGTATCTCTTTACCATTAGGACATATCATGATTAGACTATATAACCAAAGTACATAACACATAGAACTTCTCAATAACTAACAGTAACAGTAATTCTGGCCCGTTCTCCCCCTCCCTTCACAAAAAGAAAAAAAAATAATAATTTTGCTGCTGCTGCTACAATTCTCTTATCTGCAAATAGACTGTCAGAGAGAAGGGGGGCTTCTGGGGAAGCTTTCTCTCAGCTTCACTATTAACTCCTACAAACTTGTCTGTTTATAACACGACACTAAAAACATGACATTAAAAACTTGTCTTGCATCTAAAACTTTAAACAACTTCTCAATATTCTCTCACTATGTATCACATGAGGTACTTTGCCTTAATAGTAACAAAAATTAGAACGCAACAAATTAACATTATATCTTTGCATGTGTGTGCATTTACTGTATATAAATGTGATAGAATGCAAATGCTATCTCTGTGTCTATTTAAATACGTATAGCTCTTTACCTAGCAATCTAACATCCATATAGTGTGAATGTTATATTCATATAACACCAACAGTGTAAGTAGCGCTGTACACGAATTCTAGTTACACTAAAAAGATAAAACTATTACAGTGTATGCAAGTTACCACAGATTATATCGGATGGGCAAAAAGTTGCTTTAAAACACTAATCAATTCTTTTTCTTACTTAAAGATACATTTACACAAATGTAGTAGCAAATTAATTCCACCATTAAAAACACTTTCTGTTCATCCATGTCTATCTCTTCTACTATCCACCTTTCCTGGTGAATTTCCCTAGCAACTCTGAATCAGGCTTCTGCTGTCTGTACTAGGTTATTGTCTTGTAACATTCCTTCTTTCCTTTCAACAGTCTGCGCCAGTCCTCTGGCTGCAGCCGTCCGCCGGTATTCAAATTGATACCACATATCTTAGTTACTTTCTTTGCCTTCCTTACTGCCTCTTCACTTTCTATTTCACTATATCACATGCTAAATTATCCTTGCTGGGTTTCTCTAACTTCGGTCATAGATTCATTGGCCTATCTATTGAATTCAGCTTGCTCCCCAATTATGGTGCGTATTTGTGTTCTCAACTCCTGTATTTCATGTTCAAGGTGTTGATCTGACTGTGATGTAATGGGCTGTGGTGTTATGGGGTTGTAGGATGTGCCGCACTTCCTGGGGTACTAGTGTAGGGAGTAAGGTCTGCGTGTCTACTAGTATAGGGAATGGTTCCCTCATCATCATCCTCCTCCCCCTCATCATCCTCAGCCACCATCAGCTGGGTTATGGGAGGTGGCGGTGCGGGCCATTTGGGGGGTGTACAGAAAATACCATCTGGATTAATCATGGGATACAGGTGATGCACCATTGGAGCGGGCTGGACAGGAGGGTAGGGGTTAAGGGGAATTAAAGGTCCAGCCGTGGGCGTCAGCTGAGGATAAGATGGCGCCGCTGCTGGGTCTTGGGGGACGTGCTGGGAAACTACAAAAGTGTGGCTATGTGGAGCACACGTAAAACACGTCTCTCTGGAAGAGGGGTTTTGCTGACCACATATGGAACCACCTTCTTTCTTGTCGGCGCCATTATAGGGCGTTGGCTGCCTCAGCCCAGTGATTTTACCAGGTTTGCAATAATGCCTTCCTGAATTCTCATAATATTTTTGCTTCCCTCCTGTCCTTTCAAATTCTTTACTACAGTCAAGCCACACCTCGACTGCTTGTGGCAAATTGTCATCTAGCAGTTTGCCTCTTTTATCACTTAACAATTGTCGCCATATGGTACTACACAGCGAGCCACCCTCTTTTGTCCGCCACGTACTGCTCAGGCAAGCAGTAACCCTTCGGGACACTTGCATTATTACCCATTTCACTTAGTCACTTCCTGGGACTTTCCGTAACTTAATCTTGTGATTCACCATATATTACGTATATTTTGTTGAGTCAGAGTCTAATATGTATAGTTCTCCGTGACCATACACAGCACACCTGGGCTTACTCTGACCGCCTCCTCCCCATCTGTCCCCACGGGTAGACAACTGGGCTGACCCGCGGTACAGGAATTTTGAGGTAGACTTATTATTATACGTAGATATATGTTAGTCACTCAAAGTTCTCCTCACAATATACAACACATCAAGATATTTTCAACATATGGGGATTCTTACTGTCATGCCCACACGATGCCTCTGGCTGGCGTCACATCCTCCCTCGGACAGATATACGAAGACGACATCAAGTGACACATGTAGGTAAGATGATAAACTTCCTCACCTCAATCACGGGCTGCAGTCCCGGTGTCTGTTGATGTGTCTCGCCTCTGTCCGATGGTTTGGGGGGTGTCCCGCCAGGAGGTCTCTCGTGTGCCCCACGTTGGGCGCCAACTGTTTTGGATCTGATCAAGGGTCAGTTATGTTGATGTGTTGGTCCAAATTAGTTAGATATGATACGTGCACGGAGAGAAAAGACACACTCTGTGGAGTCAAAACAAATCTCTACTTTATTGGGTGTGATACAGCTTGATATACACTTCAGGAGATAGGAAGGGGGCGTCTATTGTACCACTAGTTGATTGGTTATCTGTAGGACAATAGGTGTGCTTATGCAAATATACCCGTATCTTAGTAAAGCTGCACAAGCAACAGGGGGGAAGAAGGGGGGTTGTATTCTGTAAGGAAATATCTCTATCTTCTAAGCACCGTTTTAACTGTTAAAACAAGCAAGTGTCCATTTTATGTCATATTGCCATAACAATTCTACCAGCAGAGATCCTGGGATTATAAAATTGCAGCTCCGCAACAATTGGTGGCAAGCGGCGGGATCCAACCGTACAGCAGGAAAAACGCTGTTTATACAATTGGAATTGACATACTGGAAAGCAGAAGGCAATTGATGCAGATGCAGAAGTGAATGGGGACGGACTACACCATATTGAAACGGCAAACGTTAAAGGAGCTGTTGGAAGCCAGGGGTAAGATAGGCAGCAATAAGCCTAAAGCAAGACTTATTGCCGAGCTAATGGAAGGAGACCGAGCTCGTAGTGCTACACCCCCAGCAAACATGGAGGAGACCCCATTTGAACGAGAAATGAGGACAAGATTGGCATTTTGGCCCGCTCCAGTATCTCCAGAAATTATGACCATAATTTCGGCGGATGCACAGGAGTATGTGATGGCGCAAAGGAATCAAGCCTTCTCACCTCAAGCAGAAACCGCTGCTGGTTCAACTGTGGGCCAGGGAAGGCCAAAAATACCACATCATGCATTTAAAACTTTTTGCGAGGATAAAGACGAAATAGATGGATTCTTGCAAGATTTTGAAAGATTGTGTGACTTGCATGATGTAGAGCAAGCTATGTGGGTACCTTTGTTGGCAGGCAAACTGTCTGGGCGTGCAGCAGGCGCCTACCGGGCTGTACCCAGAGAGGACAGCAAGAATTATGACAAGGTAAAGCAGACGCTATTAGAAAGGTATGCCATTACCCCAGAGGCATACCGGCGCAAGTTCCGAGAATTGAAAAAAGGGGACAAAGACTCACATGCGGAGTGGGCACACAAGCTTGACCAAGCCTCACAAGGCTGGATACAAGCCAGCAGAGCTACCACCATGGAAGAGTTACGCCAGATGTTGCTACTGGAGCAGTTTTGTAATGGCCTGGCACCAGAGGCTCAAGAATGGGTGAATGACCGAAATCCTCACACCCTAACCGAAGCGGCACGATTGGCCGACCAACATTATGATGCTAGGAGGCATCATAAAAATAATAACCGAGGGTATGCAAAACCCAACACGCAACCGTTTCCAGTTATTGCTCGTTCCCCAGCGACAGCAACATCCAGACCAGCACTTGTGGGACAACCTCCCCACTCCCGTTATAATGGCAGGTCCAACATCCAGTGCCATGCCTGTAAGCAATGGGGGCACATGGCCCGGGAGTGCACCCAAAACCGGAGCCGCAAGAACTGGAATCAGCTCCGGCAGAATATGGCCCCGCGGGCAGCTGCTCATTATTATCATGCAGAGCCAAATTTGCCAGGAGTGCCGCTTGAGTCGGCTGATGAACCCCTGGGCGTTTTGCACGATGTAATGTCCATCCATGCTACTGACAACCGACAACCACATTGCCAGACCGTGACTCTGGAAGGGAAAGAGGTACAGGGGCTACGTGATTCCGGCGCTACCTTAACTTTGGTTGCCCCGCATTTGGTGTCAGGATCAGCACATACCGGGGGATCAGTAGCAGTCCGGGTAGCAGGGGGTGCCATGTACCGGCTACCAACTGCCAAGGTACATCTGAATTGGGGTGTGGGGGAAGGTATGGTGGAGGTGGGGCTGATGCACAAGTTACCAGCTGATGTTGTTTTGGGGAATGACCTGGGGCAAATGACTTCCGCTTTTGTACCCCAAAGTCCTCGCTATGAGGCATATCCAGTGACCACCCGTCAGCAGGCTCGCACCACGGCTTCATCTTCCACACACTCTGAGGCTCAGGTAAAAGACAATGTACCCCGTGTAACCCGTGTTTCCTGGGATACCCCGACTGACTTTGAGGCAGAGGTTAAAAACGATCCCACGTTGAAAATTTATAAGGATAAGGCGACAGCTGGTCAGACAGGTTTAGAGGGAGAACAGTATGTATGGGAGAAAAATCTGTTATATCGTGTTGCTGAGCGGGTGGTAGGGGGGTCTGTACATGTGACTAATAAGCAGCTTATAGTGCCCCAGAAATACCGGCAGGAACTGCTTAGAATTGCCCACGATATTCCGCTGTCTGGGCATTTAGGGATGACAAGAACGAGGTACAGATTGACACATGCATTTTTCCGGCCAGGTATATCTAGAGATGTGAGACAGTATTGTCAGACATGTGACATTTGTCAGAGAGTGGGAAAAAGGGGTGACCGCCACAAAGCGAAATTGTGCCCCCTTCCCATTATTGAAGAACCCTTTAGCAGAGTAGCAGTGGATATAGTAGGACCACTGTCCAAGCCTAGCCCTTCCGGCAAGCGGTATATTCTGACCATTGTAGATTATGCCACCCGGTACCCGGAGGCTATAGCCCTTTCCAATATACAAGCAGAAACGGTAGCCGAAGCTATGATGAAGATATTTTCCAGGATGGGATTTCCCCAAGAGATCATTTCGGATAGGGGGACCCAATTTACAGCCGAAGTGACCCACCAGCTATGGAAGTTATGTGGCATTAAGCCAATTGTAAATTCTGCCTATCACCCGCAGTCCAATGGGTTGTGTGAGCGCTTTAACGGTACCTTGAAGCAGATGCTCAGGACATTTGGGGAGTCCCATAAAGACTGGGAGAGGTTTTTACCCCATCTGCTTTTTGCGTACCGAGAAGTGCCACAGGAATCTACCGGCTTCTCTCCGTTTGAGTTATTGTTTGGGAGAAGGGTGAGTGGACCCCTAGACATAATTAGAGAACATTGGGAGGGGGGGAGCAGTGCAGATGGAGTCCCCATTGTGCCATACGTGCTGGAGTTCCGGGACCGCTTGGAGGCTCTAACCCAAACCGTACGGGAGAACCTCCGGGCGGCTCAGCGGCGACAACGCCGGTGGTACGATAGGGGAGCCAGAGACCGTAGCTTTCAGGTGGGACAGAAAGTTCTAATTTTGAAACCTGTCCGCACAGACAAGCTACAGGCCACCTGGAAGGGCCCATACCAAGTGGTAGAACAGAGATGTGACACCATTTATGTGATCGGCCCGTGCTCTGGGGTAGGGAAACGACGCATGCTCCATGTGAACATGCTCAAACCCTATCACCAGAGAATAGAGGAGGTAGCAGCCATCTGTGCCCCAGCCACTGAGGATTATGAGAATCTGCCCTTGCCAGACATGTTAGAAAAGGAAGATTCTGCAGAAAACGCTACAGGTGTGCAGCTGGGGGAGCGGCTAAGTCTCCAGGAGCGTGCCCAGGTACAGGAGTTGATTGCGGCAAAAGGTGCTACCTTCTCCAATTTACCAGGGTACACTCTGTTAGCTACCCACCGAGTAGAGACCCCAGGACAGCTCCCTATGAGACAGACTCCGTATCGTATCCCTGAAGCAGTAAGGGAGCACATGAGGAAAGAAATTGAGGAAATGTTGCAGTTAAGGGTTATCGAACATTCAGATAGCCCCTGGGCATCACCGGTAGTGCTAGTACCCAAGAAGGATGGCACCACGCAGTTTTGTGTAGACTACCGGAGGCTCAATGACAAAACAGTGTCTGACGCCTACCCGATGCCCCGTATAGACGAGCTGCTAGATAGGATGGCAAGAGGCCAGTACCTCACTACCATTGATCTGTGTAAGGGATACTGGCAGATTCCACTAGTCGAGGAGGCCATCCCCAAGTCGGCGTTTGTCACCCCGTTTGGCCTGTATCAATTTCGGGTCATGCCTTTCGGGATGAAAAACGCTCCGGCTACCTTTCAGAGGATGGTAGATCGGCTACTGGACGGGTTCCAAGAGTACGCCTGTGCGTACTTAGATGATATAGCCATTTATAGCCAGACATGGGCAGATCATTTGAAACATATTAGTGTGGTCATTGACCGTATTGGAGAGGCAGGGCTGACACTAAAACCTAGCAAGTGTCACATAGGGATGGCAGAGGTGCAGTACCTGGGTCACAGGGTAGGATGCGGACAGCAGAGGCCCGAACCGGCCAAGATAGAGGCAGTAGCTAAGTGGCCTACCCCCAGGACAAAGACACAAGTATTGGCGTTCCTTGGTACCGCTGGTTACTACAGAAAATTTGTGCCCAATTACAGCGCCCTGGCCAAACCCCTGACGGACATGACCAAGAAAAACTTGCCACGACAGGTCAACTGGGCCCCAGAGTGTGAACAGGCATTCCATGAACTAAAAACTGCATTAACTAAGGCTCCTGTGTTAACTGCCCCTGATCCAACTAAACGATTTCTTGTTCACATAGACGCTTCCATGTTTGGATTGGGGGCAGTACTGAGCCAAGTGGGAGCTGATGGCGGAGAACATCCCGTAGCTTACTTAAGCAGAAAATTACTACCAAGGGAAGTAGGCTACGCCGCCATCGAGAAGGAATGCCTGGCCGTGGTGTGGGCCCTCAAAAAGTTACAACCTTATTTGTATGGACAACCATTCTCCTTGCTCACAGATCACAACCCGTTGGTGTGGCTACACAGGGTGTCAGGAGACAATGCCCGGCTGTTGCGCTGGAGTTTGGCGCTGCAGCCGTTTGATTTCACGATCCATTATCGCCCTGGAAAACAGAATGGTAACGCCGATGGGTTGTCCAGACAGACAGAACTTGAGAAATGATCTGTGAGCACTCCCCCGGACATCCCCAAGCCGATCCGTTGGGATCAGACTGTGTATGCCGGCTTGGTTTTGGGGGAGCATTGTGGCAAACCTAGCCACTTGGGACTGCCTAAGATAGAATGGTTGTGCCTATTTTCTGTTGTGTACTGCGCGCCGGTATAGTGTGGCGTCTCCGGCTATGTTTAATTTATGCTGTACTGTGTATGTCTGTTCGAATCCTCCCCATTCGTTAGCATTGCTATTAAAACTGACTAAGTTGTATATTTTGAAGTAGAAAGGTAACGGTTTATGTCCTCGTGGTTTTCATTACTGTATGTTACAGCATAGAAACATAGAAACATAGAAACATAGAATGTGTCGGCAGATAAGAACCATTCGGTCCATCTAGTCTGCCCAATGTTTTTTTTTTTTGAGTACTTTTATTAGTCCCCCGTTCCCGGTCTTGTAGCTAGGATAGCCTTGTGTCTATCCCACGCATGCTTAAAATCCTTGACTGTGTTTACCTCTACCACTTCTGCTGGCAGGCTATTCCATACATCCACTACCCTCTCAGTAAAGTAATACTTCCTGATATTACTTTTAAATCGTTGCCCCTCTAATTTAAGACTATGTCCTCTAGTTGTGGTAGTTTTTCTTCTTTAAAATATACTCTCTTCCTTTACTGTGTTGATTCCCTTTATGTATTTAAATGTTTCTATCATATCCCCCCTGTTACGTCTTTCCTCCAAGCTATACATGTTAAGATGCTTTAACCTTTCCTGGTAAGTTTTATCCTTCAACCCATGAACCAGTTTAGTAGCCCTTCTCTGAACTCTCTCCAAAGTATCAATATCCTTCTGGAGATACGGTCTCCAGTACTGCGTACAATACTCCAAGTGAGGTCTCACCAGTGCTCTGTACAATGGCATGAGCACTTCCCTCTTCCTACTGCTAATACCTCTCCCTATGCAACCAAGCATTCTGCTAGCATTTCCTGCTGCTCTATTGCATTGCCTACCTACCTTCAAGTCCTCTGAAATTATTACTCCTAAATCCCTTTCCTCAGATGTTGAGGTTAGGACTGTACCAAATAGTCTATATTCTGCTTTTGGGTTTTTACGCCCAAGGTGCATAATCTTGCACTTGTCCACATTAAATGCCAGTTGCCACTGCTCTGACCATTTTTCTAGTTTAGCTAAATCATTTGCCATTTGGCTTATCCCTCCATGAATATCAACCCTGCTGCAAATCTTTGTATCATCAGCAAAAAGACATACTTTACCAACAAGACCTTCTGCAATATCGCTAATAAAAATATTAAAGAGAATGGGTCCAAGAACAGATCCCTGAGGTACCCCACTAGTAACAAGACCTTGCATCGAATATACCCCATTGACTACAACCCTCTGTTGCCTGTCACTCAGCCATTGTCTAATCCATTCAACAATATTGAAATCCAAACTCAAAGATTTCAGTTTATTGATAAGCCTTCTATGTGCGACAGTGTCAAAAGCCTTACTGAAATCTAGGTAAGCAATGTCTACTGCACCACCCTGATCTATTATTTTAGTTACCCAATCAAAAAAATCAATAAGATTAGTTTGGCATGATCTCCCTGAAGTAAACCCATGCTGTCTCTGATCTTGAAATCCAAGCGACTTTAGATGTTCAACAATCCTATTCTTTAACAAGGTTTCCATTATTTTCCCCACTACTGAAGTAAGACTTACTGGTCTATAGTTGCCCGCCTCCTCCTTACTACCTTTCTTGTGAATGGGCACAACATTAGCTAATTTCCAATCTTCTGGAACTACTCCCATTAACAATGATTGGTTAAATAAATCTGTTAACGGTTTTGCTAGTACACCACTAAGTTCTTTTAATAACTTTGGATGTATCCCATCAGGTCCCATCGACTTATTTGTCTTTACTTTAGACAGCTGAAGTAAAACCTCTTCCTCTGTAAACTTACATGCATCAAAAGACTCATTAGTCTTTTTCCCTAAATGAGGTCCCTTACCCTCATTTTCATTTGTAAAAACTGAACAAAAATATTCATTAAGGCAGTCTGCCAAGCCTTTATCCTCTTCTACATAGCATCCTTCTTTTGTTTTTAATCTAACTAATCCTTGTTTTACTTTCCTTTTCTCATTTATGTATCTAAAAAATGTTTTATCCCCCTTTTTCACTGACTGGGCTATAGTCTCTTCTGTGTGTGCTTTGGAAGCTCTTATAGCTTGCTTTGCCTCTTTCTGCCTACTCTTATAGATCTTTCTATCTTCCTCACTCTGAGTATTTTTATAATTACTAAATGCTAGCTTTTTATTTTTTACTATCTTAGCCACCTCTGCAGAGTACCACAGTGGTTTATTCAATTTTTTGCTCTTACTGACAAGCCTTATGCAATTTTCTGTTGCCTTCAGTAGTGCAACTTTTAGATAATCCCATTTCTCCTGGACTCCATTTAAATTGCTCCAGTCTGATAATGCCTCCTTCACATCTAATCTAATTTTAGAAAAGTCTGTTTTTCTAAAATCTAAAACTTTTGTTTTTGTGTGGTGTGACTGCGTCACTGTTCTTATATTAAACAGCAGGGGCTGTTGGGAGGAGGACCTGGAAACGGTAGTCTCGCTCCAGTCCCCTCAACCAAAAACCCCTGCTGCCCATCTTTGGAAACCCCTGTTGAGTGACCTGATTTAAATATCAGTCTTTTTGAATAAAGTGGCAGTTGACTCTCAGACTGTGTTTCGTCTGGTTCTTGGGAGGATTTGGGAATATTGCCTGCTTCCAGCTTTGTACTTGGTTATTGCATTCTACCAGCTGAGATCCTGGGATTATAAAATTGCAGCTCCGCAACAAGCAGTAACGACACTATTAAACTTATATATAAATATATGTGCATTAATACGACATAGGAAGAGTTCAGTCAAAAAATGATGATGCAAATCTTTTACTTTAGATTACATGGTACAGTACTTATCTCTGAAATGTGAAAGAGTCAGCCACAGAGAAATCCATAGTAGAAGGTTAAAATGGATAATGAATAATCCTTGAAGTTTTTTTGGCATATAAGGACCAATAAAAACTTTGGTGGTAAAAAAAATTCTTATGCGTTTTGCGCCTCTGGTTAGCATTTAATCATAGACTATGAGTAATCAGTTTATGAGTAAGCGCCAACCTTCTACTTCAAACTTGCCTGTTTGGAGTTATTTCCTGTCCTCTTTGGATTTGTTGGGACAGAACTAATGTAAACATATTTTTGGACTCTGTAGGGTGACCTGCCTGTGTAAAGAGCATATTAGACACTATAATTGTTGAAGGATATTTACTAATGCAATGAGGGGTTTGTAATGGGGAATGTGGAATTTGCATAGGAGGCCACAGGTGATGTCATAAGCAGGACACTCCACAGACATTTAGAATACATTTTTCTCATAATTTAGGCATTTGCTTGCAATTCTGCTAACACAATTTATAGATCATTTTCTATTATTTTTTATTCTCTCTGTTCACAGTATAAGCAGTGTGTAGGTGATCCGGTTCCTTTAACCCCTTGCCGACAAAGGACGTGCTAGGTCCGTCCTGTGTCGCAAGGCGTTAATGACACTGGACAGACCTAGTCCATCCTGCACCTAAACGAGCACTGAAAGCAATCTTTTTTTTCACTTTCAGTGCTCAAATGATATTGCTAATATGCTGCCATGTGGAAGTATGATGCAATACTAAAAAAAAACGCAGGCGACATTTTGATCGCTCCAGAGAGCAATTAAAATGCTGGTTTTAAAGGCGCAGTGCCTTTAAAACGCTCAGTGGTAAAAACGAGCATAGGAAGCAAGTTTTAAGGCGTGAACCCTGTAAAACTGCTTGATGTTTAAGAAAGTCTAAGGTCTTTTCAGGAATTAATATAAAGTACTTTCTTCTTCCTCAAAGGATGCCATTTTTTTGACCCACTTAGATAGGTAGCTATGCTAAGTTGAGAATGTACTGATTGTCTCAAACAGGCTAGACCTATAACCATATAAGAATAAAAGTGTTCCCTCCGACCTTGATATCTTGGTTTGACACAGTTGTGTGCCATTATGTACTGAGATTAAGAGTCACATTTTCTCAAATAAATATTAGGTCTGTTTACTGCACAATCACTCCTATTAGACTCAATACATATACAAGTAAGATGGAGGCAAACTCTTCATTCAGTATTCCTTTGGTATTTAAGGGAACGTTGTGGACCATGAAATGACCTTATGAAAGCTGTAAATAATTTTGTTCAAATTTCTAGGGCCAAGTTTTCAGGCCCCTTATATTTGGGGTTGACAACTTTTCTTCAAAAGAATACCGACCTTGCTATTGCCTCCGTATACCAAGTTTTTTTTTACCGGCCTTCCAGTAAAATACTGACTGGATGGCAGTAGGTACCTAGACATTAGGTTTTGTTATCGCTAATCCTAGGAGTCTGGATTCTTAAAACCCCCTAGTGCTGGCTCCTAATTTTTTGGGGATTGTTTTCCATCAAAACAATGAAACATTTGACTGGCTCCTTGTTCTGATTGGCTCCCACAGTGTACAAATATTTGTCAAACCCAGGTTAAAAGCATGATATTCTAAACTCTAAACATTTTCTACACTATGGTTGAGAAAAAAGGAGCAAATAGTAGACAAAAATGTATCATTTTACCAATAAAAATACTTTTCTAGTTGAAAAGTAACATAATCCAATTTAACGAATTTTAGTTTAGTAATAGGCTAATATTTTAAATCTTGCTTTCCTTGGTTTTGGATATGATTTGATGCATTTTGCAAATTCAAACTTGTAATCCACGTCCATACAGCTATAGTATCTCCTAAAACACAGTTTGAGACACTCAAGATTTTTGTTTTCTGAGGGTAATTTTAATAAAGCAAACCTAAAAGGTGACTGGTTTACATAACTAGTGTTGAGCGAACCCAAACCGCACTGTTCGGGTTGGTACTGAACATGTATGTTAGATTGTGGATAGTGTTACTGGTTACCACAAGTACCCCATTAACCTTAACCCCAATAAAGACACAAGAGACTGTTGTTGGTGAATAAAAGGCCACTGAGAATTTATTAACATAACAACTGGTTAGGACTGTATCAGCCAATCACCTTAAATATTTTTAATTCTCAAATAAATACAGCCTAACAAATCACCTAAAAAATCCTTTCCAGTCACCTGAACTAACATTTATATAAAACAATATAACCATATATTATTGTGCAAGTTGCACTAAAAACCACTGATGCTCCTCTCCTCCCTCGTCCTAGGGTCTCTTTACGCTTTTACCTTACTCCTCCATGCTGACCACTAGCCGAAATCTCCTCGCTCAGTGGGCACGTAGTGATTTCTTACTTCTAAAAGGTTAGGGGAGGGCCGAGCCCAAAAAACATAACCATCACATCTTCACTCCTCCCTTTATTTTCACAAACCCCGACCGGCAAGGACATGTCCCCCGCCACAGGCACCAATGTTTCACTGCCTTAAATCAGCGGGAGCCCCCACCCCCATCGCCATGGCCTGATTAACTCCATCCTGTAATGCCAAGTTAAATAAATCCAGCCCCACATCTGTGAGGTGGACGCCAGCACTCCAAAAATAAACTGCTGCATCCCGCTCGAAGACCCAGTGGCGGATCGTGACGCTTGTTTGTTGACCTTAATCCTGCACCTCTCCATTGCCTTCTGACTATGTGCAGCTCGCCAATAATTACGTGGCACCAATTCGGACCAAATTAAGTGCACGTCCGTGAATAATATCAACACCCTTTACAAATCCTGCTTGATTAGGTCACAGAGACCCCACACAGGGATAGACCCCAGGTCGTTACCCCCCAGATGGATAAGTAACACATCAGGAGGACCCAGCAATCTGGAAAGGCTAACAAGTTCCGGGAGCAACGTACCCACCGCATGCCCCTTATACCTATCCAGCGAATTTCAGCCATCGTTGCTGGAAATCCTAACCGCTCCCCCCCGGGCAGAACTGCTGCGCGCTGTTGGGCCCAGAAAATGTAAGAGTGTCCTATGAGCCAAACCTTCCTGACTGGGAGACCTGGGAAGATAGAGCAGAAGACACCTCCATGAGACCCACCGGACGGATATAAGAAAGAAAACGCCGCGATTCCCATCTGTCAATGCGTTGAATCGCTCTCTCCGCAAAGCCCAACCTAGAACCCTCTGATGCCACCCCTATCCAAAATGAATGTCCCCCAAATGCAGCGCTATCCAGGCCTAAAGCAGTGAGCGCAAGTTTAAATACTTTGACAAATTGGAAGCGCGATAAAAAAGACCCATCCCCATGCAGCAGCAACGAGCCCATTGCTGAAGGGCGCATAACGATATAAGTATCAAAACTCGCTACAGGGCATACCGAGGAACCCGGAACCCCCGGTAGAAAAATCCACGCCCCTTTTGGTCAGTTTTTGACCGCCGTAGCCTGAACCGCAGCCCGCCCGATTCTCGGATTACATCCTCAAATAGAATGCCCCCAGCCTTCCGTTTGGAAGGACTGACCAACTCCCCAACCCTGAGGGCCCCAAAGAATGCCAAGGAAAAGGCCAGCCGGAAAAACGCAGCCCCAAAGACAGACACACAAACGGAAGGAAGGACTTGGAACATTCCTAACAATAACGCCTCAGACACAGGGCGCCGTTGGTCACCCACCCTGGCCCCTTCCCCCCGTCTCCAGCCCTTCAATGACTGTCTGACTAGGAATTCCTTCGTGACATCCCTGAATCCCGCTACCTTGAACCAAAAACTGAGACCCGACAATCTCGTAGCAACTACATTTGCCGAGAAACCTGATGCCTCCCAAGACCACATTAACCATAGTAAACCCTGGAGCCTGTCTGCATCATCGATGAACCCCCCCCCCCCCCCCCCCGGGCTTGAGAAAACCCCAGCCAGTCATTTCAGACCCTACCATACTTCACCCATGTGGCCTGCGAAACGGAGTTACCAATCCACTGGGCTACTCGTCCAGTCCAAGGCTCCACAGAACTGGAGGGCAAGGCTCCACGTCTGCCCCCGGGGCTGCCACCCTGAAAGTCTCCCACTGCAAACGAGATAGAGCGTCCGCCATTATATTAGAGACCCCAGGGATATGCACTGCCTTGCACGAAACATTCCATTTCAGACAATACAATACGATCTTGCGCAGAAGGCGGACCACAGGAGGTGAAGAGGCAGTAAGATTGTTAATCGCCATCACCACCCCCATGTTATCACAGTGGAACACAACTTTCCTATCCTTCAGCAGATCACCCCACCGCACCACCACCACGACAATGGGAAAGAGTTCCAAAAAAGCAAGATTCCTAGTGAGCCTAGCAGCATACCATGCAACCGGCCACGACTCGGCGCACCAATGAGCCCCTAGAATCGCCCCGAAGCCAATTGATCTTGCCGCATCTGTATACAAATGGAGATCCTCATTGGAGACCTCAGGGGCCTGCCACAATGATTTTCCATTGTATGATGCCAGAAACACCTCCCAAACTGTTAGGTCCGCCAATAATGGGCGAGTCAGCCAAATGAAATGCCGCGGATGAACGACCCCCGCCGTAGCCGCTGCCAAGCGTCTAATAAAGACCCGACCCATCGGCATGATCTTACATGCAAAATTGAGTTTTCCCAACAAGGATTGCAGCTGCTGCAGACGGATCTTCTTTAAACCCTTGGCCGCCTCTATATCAGCCCGCAGCCCCACCAATTTGTCCAAAGGGACACTCCCCCACACCCGAATCTAGCTCTATCCCAAGGAAACTAAGGCTAGTCAAGGGACCCTCCATTTTTTCCTGGGCCAATGGGACCCCGAACCCCCGTGAAACCGACTGAACCGATGACAGCAGATGTGCACACACATGTGAGTTAGGAGGACCGACCACCAGATATTACCTTAGGAGTGTAGATATTACAGGGTTACACTGTCCCAAGTGTAGATATTACAGTGTTATTCTCTCCCAAGTGTCGATAATACTGTGTTATTCTCTCCCAAGTGTCGATAATACTGTGTTACCCTGTCCCAAGTGTAGATATTACTGTGTTACCCTGTCCCAAGTGTAGATATTACAGTGTTACCCTGTCCCAAGTGTAGATATTACAGTGTTATCATCTCCCAAGTGTAGATATTACAGTGTTATCATCTCCCAAGTGTAGATATTACAGTGTTACCCTGTCCCAAGTGTGGATATTACAGGGTTACAGTGTCCCAAGTGTAGATATTACAGTGTTATTCTCTCCCAAGTGTCGATAATACTGTGTTACCCTGTCCCAAGTGTAGATATTACAGTGTTACCCTGTCCCAAGTGTAGATATTACAGTGTTACCCTGTCCCAAGTGTGGATATTACAGGGTTACACTGTCCCAAGTGTAGATATTACAGTGTTACCCTGTCCCAAGTGTAGATATTACTGTGTTACCCTGTCCCAAGTGTCGATAATACTGTGTTACCCTGTCCCAAGTGTAGATATTACAGTGTTACCCTGTCCCAAGTGTAGATATTACAGTGTTACCCTTTCCCAAGTGTGGATATTACAGTGTTATCCTGTCCCAAGTGCAGATATTACAGTGTTACCCTGTCCCAAGTGTGGATATTACTGTGTTACCCTGTCCCAAGTGTGGATATTACAGTGTTACCCTGTCCCAAGTGTAGATATTACAGTGTTACCCTGTCCCAAGTGCAGATATTACAGTGTTACCCTGTCCCAAGTGTGGATATTACAGTGTTACCCTGTCCCACATACAGATATTACAGTTACCCTGTCCCAAGTGCAGATATTACAGTGTTACCCTGTCCCAAGTGTAGATATTACAGTGTTACCCTGTCCCAAGTGTAGATATTACAGTGTTACCCTGTCCCAAGTGTAGATATTACAGTGTTACCCTGTCCCAAGTGTGGATATTACAGGGTTACACTGTCCCAAGTGTAGATATTACAGTGTTACCCTGTCCCAAGTGTAGATATTACTGTGTTACCCTGTCCCAAGTGTCGATAATACTGTGTTACCCTGTCCCAAGTGTAGATATTACAGTGTTACCCTGTCCCAAGTGTAGATATTACAGTGTTACCCTTTCCCAAGTGTGGATATTACAGTGTTATCCTGTCCCAAGTGCAGATATTACAGTGTTACCCTGTCCCAAGTGTGGATATTACTGTGTTACCCTGTCCCAAGTGTGGATATTACAGTGTTACCCTGTCCCAAGTGTAGATATTACAGTGTTACCCTGTCCCAAGTGCAGATATTACAGTGTTACCCTGTCCCAAGTGTGGATATTACAGTGTTACCCTGTCCCACATACAGATATTACAGTTACCCTGTCCCAAGTGCAGATATTACAGTGTTACCCTGTCCCAAGTGTGGATATTACAGTGTTACCCTGTCCCAAGTGTAGATATTACAGTGTTACCCTGTCCCAAGTGTGGATATTACAGTGTTACCCTGTCCCAAGTGTAGATATTACTGTGTTACCCTGTCCCAAGTGCAGATCTTACAGTGTTATCCTCTCCCTAGTGTAGATATTACAGTGTTACCCTGTCCCAAGTGTAGATATTACAGTGTTATCATGTCCCAAGTGAAGATATTACAGTGTTATCCTGTCCCACATACAGATATTACAGTGTTATCCTCTCCCAAGTGTCGATAATACAGTGTTATCATCTCCCAAGTGTAGATATTACAGTGTTACCCTGTCCCAAGTGTAGATATTACAGTGTTATCCTGTCCCAAGTGTGGATATTACAGTGTTACCCTGTCCCAAGTGTAGATATTACAGTGTTACCCTGTCCCAAGTGTAGATATTACAGTGTTACCCTGTCCCAAGTGTGGATATTACAGTGTTACCCTGTCCCAAGTGTGGATATTACAGGGTTACACTGTCCCAAGAGTAGATATTACAGTGTTACCGTGTCCCAAGTGTAGATATTACAGGGTTACACTGTCCCAAGTGTGGATATTACAGTGTTATCATCTCCCAAGTGTAGATATTACAGTGTTACCCTGTCCCAACTGCAGATATTACAATGTTATCATCTCCCAAGTGTAGATATTACAGTGTTACCCTGTCCCAAGTGTGGATATTACAGTTACCCTGTCCCAAGTGTAGATATTACAGTGTTATCCTGTCCCAAGTGTAGATATTACAGTGTTACCCTGTCCCAAGTGCAGATATTACAGTGTTATCATCTCCCAAGTGTAGATATTACAGTGTTACCCTGTCCCAAGTGTGGATATTACAGTTACCCTGTCCCAAGTGTAGATATTACAGTGTTATCATCTCCCAAGTGTAGATATTACAGTGTTACCCTGTCCCAAGTGTGGATATTACAGTGTTACCCTGTCCCAAGTGTAGATATTACAGTGTTATCATCTCCCAAGTGTAGATATTACAGTGTTACCCTGTCCCAAGTGTGGATATTACAGTGTTACCCTGTCCCAAGTGCAGATATTACAGTGTTACCCTGTCCCAAGTGTGGATATTACAGTGTTACCCTGTCCCAAGTGTGGATATTACAGTTACCCTGTCCCAAGTGTAGATATTACAGTGTTATCATCTCCCAAGTGTAGATATTACAGTGTTACCCTGTGTAGCGGAGCTGCAATATTAAATCCCAATATCTCTGCTGGTAAAATAAGGTAATCCAAATAAAGCGCTGGAAAGTAAGGCAATATCCCAAATCCCCCAGTAACCGGACGAAACACAGTTCTGGGAGTCAACTGATTACTTTATTCACAGCTCCAGCATTTATGCAATTCCCCATGCAAGGGGTTTACTTAATCCCCTTACAGGGGCTATACAATAGTAGATTACCTGGGAAGTGCAAATACAGGACATTTCTCCCACCATGCACTGCTGTACGGGAGGGGCACTCACACTAGATAATCCTTTTAAGTGGATTATCCCTCAATACAGCAGAACCTGGTTTTAACATAACAATATATAACTTTGACATTAACATGAATACATTTTTAGACCAGGTTAACACAGCTATTTCAGACAACCTTTAAATGTTCTGCAATAAGTGGCTAGGTTTGCCACAATGCTCCCCCAGAACCAAGCCGGCATACACAGTCTGATCCCAACGGATCGGCTTGGGGATGTCCGGAGGAGTACTCACAGATCACTTCTCAAGGTCAGTCTGTCTAGATAACCCGTCGGCGTTACCGTTTTGCTTTCCTGGGCGGTAATAAATAGTAAAGTCAAAAGGCTGCAGCGCCAAACTCCAACGCAGCAGCCTGGCATTGTCCCCTGCCACACGTTTCAGCCACACCAACGGGTTGTGATCTGTGAGTAAGGAAAAAGGTTGTCCATATAAATAAGGCTGCAACTTGTTGAGGGCCCACACCAAGGCCAGGTATTCTTTCTCAATGGCGCCGTAGCTCACTTCACGGGGTAATAACTTTCGGCTTAAGTAAGCTACGGGATGTCCTCCGCCATCTGCTCCAACTTGGCTCAGCACTGCTCCCAATTCAAACATTGAAGCGTCTGAGCCTCAAAGTGCGTTGCTGGAGCTGTGGCGCGAGCCTGTTGCCTTGTGGTTACTGGGTGGGCCTCTTGGAGTGGAGCTTGAGGAATAAAGGCGGAAGTCATTCGACCCAGGTCGTTCCCCAATACGACATCCGCTGGCAGTTTCTGCATCAGGCCGACCTCTACCATGCCCTCCCCAACACCCCAATTCAAATGTACTTTGGCGGTGGGTAATCTGTATACCGCTCCCCCTGCTACTCGCACTGCTACAGATCCACCGGTGTTTGCGGAGCCTGGAACCAAATGAGGAGCTACCAGAGTCAGAGTGGCTCCCGAATCCCGGAGCCCTTGGACCTCTTTCCCTTCCAGAGTTACTAGCTGGCGATGGTGTTGCCTGTTGTCTGTGGCTTGTACCGACATCACATCGTGTAGTATCCCCAGGGGCTCTTCGGTCTGATTAAAAAGTATCTCCTGTGTTGCTGGCTCCGCTTGGTAGTGGTGGGCGGCTGCGCTTGGTGCTGGGTTCTGATGTACCTGGCTCCATACTTGGCGGCTCCGGTTCTGGGTACACTCTCTCGCCATGTGGCCCCATTGTTTGCACGTATGGCACTGGATATTTGCTCTACCATTATATCTGGATGGTGGAGTGTGCCCCCCAGGGGTTGGCCGGAATGGGGTCGCTGAAGGTGCAGTAGGGGTAGCTGTGGGAGGTTGAGCGGTGGGTCGAGGGTACCCTCGGTTGAGGTTACCGTGATGCCTCCTGGCATCATAGTGCTGGTCGGCTAGTCGTACATCTTCTGTTAGGGTGAGGGGTTTTCTATCTCTCACCCTCTCAGATCTTTCACTTCCAGGGTTACTAGCTGGCCATGGTGTTGCCTGTTGTCTGTATTGCTGGGTGGCTGCTCTTGGTGCTGGGTTCTGCCGTACCTGGCTCCATGCTTGGCGGCTCCGGTTCTGGGTACACTCTCTCGCCATGTGGCCCCATTGTTTGCACGTATGGCACTGGATATTCGCTCTGCCATTATATCTGGATGGTGGAGTGTGCCCCCCCGGGGTTGGCCGGAAGGAGGTCGCTGTAGGTGCAGTAGGGGTAGCTGTGTGAGGTTGAGCCGTGGGTCGAGGGTACCATCGGTTGAGGTTACCGTGATGCCTCCTGGCGTCATAGTGCTGGTCGGCTAGTCGTGCAGCTTCTGTTAAGGTGAGGGGTTTTCTATCTCTCACCCATTCCTGTGGCTCTGGGCACAGGCCATTGAAAAACTGTTCTAACAGCAGCAATTGCCGTAACTCCTCCATGGTGGTTGCTTGACTGGCTTGTATCCACCCCTGGGAAGCTTGGTCCAGTTTGTGGGCCCACTCTGCGTGGGAATCTTTCTCTCGTTTGCGCAACCCTCGAAACTTGCGCCGGTATGCCTCTGGGGTAATGGCGTATCTTTCCAGTATAGCCTGTTTCACCCGGGCATAATCTTTGCTGTCCTCCCTGGGTACAGCCCGATAGGCTTCTGCTGCCCGACCTGACAGTTTGCCCGCCTGTAAAGGTACCCACACTGCCTGCTCCAAATCATGCAAGTCACATAGCCTCTCAAAGTCTTGTAGATACCCATCAATCTCGTCTTTCTCTTCACAGAACATTTTAAACGCATGGTATGGGATCTTAGGCTTTACCTGGCTGATGACTGAAGCAGTAATAGACTCTGCTCTGGGAGGAGCATCCTGCGGTCCGTGTGCCATCACATACTCCTGCACATCCGCCATCAGTACTGTCAGTATTTCCAGGGGTACTGGCTGGGGTAAAAATTCCATCCTGGTCCTCATTTCCTTTTGGAAGGGGGTTTCCTCCATGGCTGGTGGGGGTGTAACGCTGCGAGCTCTGTCTCCCTCCATCAATTCAGCAATCTGCACAGCTTTTGGCTTATTGCTGGCTTTCTTACCCCTGGCTTCCAGTAGTTCCTTTAACGTCTGCCGTTGCAATGCAGTAAAGTCTGTCTCCATTCACCTCTGTGTTCGGTTCTTTGTTGCATCCGAATTGCCATTCATTTTCCTGTTCGGTAGTTTCAATTACCCGAACACCGCTTTTCGGCTGTAAGGTTGGATCCCGCCGCTGCCACCAATTGTGGCGGAGCTGCAATATTAAATCCCAATATCTCTGCTGGTAAAATAAGGTAATCCAAATAAAGCGCTGGAAAGTAAGGCAATATCCCAAATCCCCCAGTAACCGGACGAAACACAGTTCTGGGAGTCAACTGATTACTTTATTCACAGCTCCAGCATTTATGCAATTCCCCATGCAAGGGGTTTACTTAATCCCATTACAGGGGCTATACAATAGTAGATTACCTGGGAAGTGCAAATACAGGACATTTCTCCCACCATGCACTGCTGTACGGGAGGGGCACTCACACTAGATAATCCTTTTAAGTGGATTATCCCTCAATACAGCAGAACCTGGTTTTAACATAACAATATATAACTTTGACATTAACATGAATACATTTTTAGACCAGGTTAACACAGCTATTTCAGACAACCTTTAAATGTTCTGCAATAAGTGGCTAGGTTTGCCACACCCTGTCCCAAGTGTAGATATTACAGTGTTACCCTGTCCCAAGTGTGGATATTACAGTGTTACCCTGTCCCAAGTGTGGATATTACAGTGTTACCCTGTCCCAAGTGTAGATATTACAGTGTTACCCTGTCCCAAGTGTAGATATTACAGTGTTACCCTGTCCCAAGTGTGGATATTACAGTGTTACCCTGTCCCAAGTGTGGATATTACAGTGTTATCATCTCCCAAGTGTAGATATTACAGTGTTACCCTGTCCCAAGTGTAGATATTACAGTGTTACCCTGTCCCAAGTGTAGATATTACAGTGTTATCCTGTCCCAAGTGTGGATATTACAGTGTTATCATCTCCCAAGTGTAGATATTACAGTGTTACCCTGTCCCAAGTGTGGATATTATAGTGTTATCATCTCCCAAGTGTAGATATTACAGTGTTATCATCTCCCAAGTGTGGATATTACAGTGTTACCCTGTCCCAAGTGTAGATATTACAGTGTTACCCTGTCCCAAGTGTAGATATTACAGTGTTACCCTGTCCCAAGTGTAGATATTACAGTGTTACCCTGTCACAAGTGTAGATATTACAGTGTTATCATCTCCCAAGTGTAGATATTACAGTGTTATCCTGTCCCAAGTGTAGATATTACAGTGTTACCCTGTCCCAAGTGTGGATATTACAGTTACCCTGTCCCAAGTGCAGATATTACAGTGTTATCATCTCCCAAGTGTAGATATTACAGTGTTACCCTGTCCCAAGTGTAGATATTACAGTGTTACCCTGTCCCAAGTGTGGATATTACAGTTACACTGTCCCAAGTGTAGATATTACAGTGTTATCCTGTCCCAAGTGTAGATATTACAGTGTTATCCTGTCCCAAGTGTAGATATTACAGTGTTACCCTGTCCCAAGTGTAGATATTACAGTGTTACCCTGTCCCAAGTGTGGATATTACAGTGTTACCCTGTCCCAAGTGTAGATATTACAGTGTTACCCTGTCCCAAGTGTAGATATTACAGTGTTACCCTGTCCCAAGTGTGGATATTACAGTGTTACCCTGTCCCAAGTGTAGATATTACAGTGTTACCCTGTCCCAAGTGTAGATATTACAGTGTTACCCTGTCCCAAGTGTAGATATTACAGTGTTACCCTGTCCCAAGTGTAGATATTACAGTGTTACCCTGTCCCAAGTGTAGATATTACATTTTTACCCTGTCCCAAGTGTGGATATTACAGTGTTATCATCTCCCAAGTGTAGATATTACAGTGTTACCCTGTCCCAAGTGTAGATATTACAGTGTTATCATCTCCCAAGTGTAGATATTACAGTGTTACCCTGTCCCAAGTGTGGATATTACAGTTACCCTGTCCCAAGTGTGGATATTACAGTTACCCTGTCCCAAGTGTGGATATTACAGTGTTATCATCTCCCAAGTGTAGATATTACAGTGTTATCCTCTCCCAAGTGCAGATCTTACAGTGTTACCCTGTCCCAAGTGTAGATATTACAGTGTTATCATCTCCCAAGTGTAGATATTACAGTGTTATCCTCTCCCAAGTGTGGATATTACAGTGTTACCCTGTCCCACATACAGATATTACAGTGTTACCCTGTCCCAAGTGTGGATATTACAGTTACCCTGTCCCAAGTGTGGATATTACAGTTACCCTGTCCCAAGTGTGGATATTACAGTGTTATCATCTCCCAAGTGTAGATATTACAGTGTTATCCTCTCCCAAGTGCAGATCTTACAGTGTTACCCTGTCCCAAGTGTAGATATTACAGTGTTATCATCTCCCAAGTGTAGATATTACAGTGTTATCCTCTCCCAAGTGTAGATATTACAGTGTTACCCTGTCCCAAGTGTAGATATTACAGTTACCCTGTCCCAAGTGTGGATATTACAGTTACCCTGTCCCAAGTGTAGATATTACCGTGTTATCCTGTCCCAAATGTAGATATTACAGTGTTACCCTGTCCCAAGTGTAGATATTACAGTGTTACCCTGTCCCAAGTGTGGATATTACAGTGTTACCCTGTCCCAAGTGTAGATAGTACAGTGTTACCCTGTCCCAAGTGTGGATATTACAGTGTTATCATCTCCCAAGTGTAGATATTACAGTGTTATCATCTCCCAAGTGTGGATATTACAGTGTTACCCTGTCCCAAGTGTAGATATTACAGTGTTACCCTGTCCCAAGTGTAGATATTACAGTGTTACCCTGTCCCAAGTGTAGATATTACAGTGTTACCCTGTCCCAAGTGTGGATATTACAGTGTTACCCTGTCCCAAGTGTAGATATTACAGTGTTACCCTGTCCCAAGTGTAGATATTACAGTGTTACCCTGTCCCAAGTGTAGATATTACAGTGTTACCCTGTCCCAAGTGTAGATATTACAGTGTTATCCTGTCCCAAGTGTAGATATTACAGTTACCCTGTCCCAAGTGTGGATATTACAGTTACCCTGTCCCAAGTGTAGATATTACAGTGTTACCCTGTCCCAAGTGTGGATATTACAGTGTTATCATCTCCCAAGTGCAGATATTACAGTGTTATCATCTCCCAAGTGTAGATATTACAGTGTTACCCTGTCCCAAGTGTAGATATTACAGTGTTATCCTGTCCCACATACAGATATTACAGTGTTACCCTGTCCCAAGTGTAGATATTACAGTGTTACCCTGTCCCAAGTGTGGATATTACAGTGTTACCCTGTCCCAAGTGTAGATATTACAGTGTTACCCTGTCCCAAGTGTGGATATTACAGTGTTATCATCTCCCAAGTGTAGATATTACAGTTACCCTGTCCCAAGTGTAGATATTACAGTGTTACCCTGTCCCAAGTGTGGATATTACAGTGTTATCCTGTCCCACATACAGATATTACAGTGTTACCCTGTCCCAAGTGTGGATATTACAGTGTTACCCTGTCCCAAGTGTAGATATTACTGTGTTACCCTGTCCCAAGTGTAGATATTACAGTGTTACCCTGTCCCAAGTGTGGATATTACAGTGTTACCCTGTCCCACATACAGATATTACAGTGTTACCCTGTCCCAAGTGTAGATATTACAGTGTTACCCTGTCCCAAGTGTGGATATTACAGTGTTACCCTGTCCCAAGTGTAGATATTACAGTGTTACCCTGTCCCAAGTGTGGATATTACAGTGTTACCCTGTCCCACATACAGATATTACAGTGTTACCCTGTCCCAAGTGTAGATATTACAGTGTTACCCTGTCCCAAGTGTGGATATTACAGTGTTACCCTGTCCCACATACAGATATTACAGTGTTACCCTGTCCCAAGTGTAGATATTACAGTGTTACCCTGTCCCAAGTGTGGATATTACAGTGTTACCCTGTCCCACATACAGATATTACAGTGTTACCCTGTCACAAGTGTAGATATTACAGTGTTACCCTGTCCCACATACAGATATTACAGTGTTACCCTGTCACAAGTGTAGATATTACAGTGTTATCCTCTCCCAAGTGCATATATTACTTCATTATTCTGTTCCTCATACAGATTTCAATGTTATCCTGTACCATGTACAAATGTTACAATGTTACCCTGTCCCATGTACGGATATTACAGGGTTATTCTATCTTGTATACATATATCACGCTTTTGTTATCTCTTTTTCTTGCTTTTTGTAAACAGATTTTATATTACTGTATAACGTGTACAGGTCCTATATTCTTTATCTACTGTGAGCTGTTTTTATTTTGCTTCTCTATTACAGCACTATGTTGTCCTCTGAACAGACTTATCTTCTGTGTTCAGATTGTGTGTTATGTTGTTTTGTGTACACTTTGCAATGTGTATGCAGAGATATGCAGAGATCCATTGGCTATAGTGCGGTACACTAACTTGTGTAGCCAATGTACACATGAAGTGGTGACAATCTATACTGATTGAATTAGAGTTAAAGGTACATTCTCTATGTTATCCCAGACACTTCATGGCATAGTCAAAGTTTGTTTAAGGTGCTTAAATGAAAAATAGTTGTCAAGCTGACCAGATAGAATCAAAGTGGCCAGTGTGTGATCAAAATATGGGGCTAGATTGTCCAAGAGGGGGCTAATAATGACGGAGCACCTCTAATACATTGTTTCTGTAGGCGTGTGACCAGTCCAGCCCTGTATATGGGATTCTACACACTGTGCAGATGAAGTATTTGCATTCTTATTTATTTTGGCATTCTGTTCTACAGAATTCATGGTTACTCAGCATTAGAAAAACAAGGGAGGCAGGGAAGAGAAGCCACTGAGGTGGGAGTCAGGGGGGGGGGGGGGTGTTTAATAAAAAATAAATTATTATTCCTCCTTGGCTGGGGAAATAAAGATGATGGGTGTCATTATCCCTTATGTCTGGTGTATGCTCCTTTTCTAATTGCATTCCCTACTAGGCAGGGGAAGGGGCAATTACTCCCTGATCTCCAATATTGATTGCAAACTTCCCCCTACAGGCATTTCAATGAAAGAGGTATTACTAACACCCCTCAAGCTCTGGGACCTCAGTCCATGACCAAAACCCTAACTGCTCAATGCCACCTGGCCTTACGTACAGATGGTGTACAGATGTACAGTATTACACTGACAGGTGTACAGAGGACAGTATTCTGATCAATACACTGTTCAAACACAATGCATGGCATCGCCTTTTGGCCTTAAATGCCACAATTGAACTATTTTCAATGGAAAATGTGTCATTTGCATAATAAAACACAAGGTGATGTCATAAACAGGAGACAGCACAGACACATTTCAAACATATTTTTCCCTTAATAATTTGCATGCAGTTCTGTTAACACAACAAATACTATAGATTGCTTCTTTGTTCTCTACAGTCCTTGGGTAATTAGGAGATGGCGTGTGAACATTCTGCCATTTTACCCAGAGTCCTCTTCTCTGATCACATGATGTGTCTTTGGCAGGGGCCTGGTGTTTGACAGCCGCCATGGGACCTTGCTGAAAGTGGACTCCAATGGGAATGTACTTGTGTGCACTCATGGTTTCCGCTTCTTGAAAGGGTGAGTGAGGGGAGGCCTGGACCGAGCATCTGCCTGATTGGGCGAATGATGTTCCCCTCTGTGAGCTCAGCTTTAGCTGTGAGATAGAAATAGGGGCTGGATACAGAGTGGGATATCTGTGGGATGTTGTCATGATACTATGTTCTGCACTGGTGACTTTTCTTTCATATCCCTGTGGGTTTAATAACTCTATAAATAAAACCATTGTCCAGCGGCCAGGATTCCTTCCAGTCCCCTCTGTGTCCTCTGCTTGTTCCTTCATTGACCTATGCCATGGTGTAAACAGCCTTTTCATGCAATGTTTACTAAAGGAAGTGTAATTAGTGGCCTAGCAGTGGTGTTTGGTTTCATCTTTAGTGGTTACTCCTATGAGCATGCTGGGAGTAAGAACCAGCTGTCCCTTTTTGTTTTAGGGTGAGATCAGGTAAAATTAACACTATACAGACGCTAAACAACACTGCATGGAAATCCTGCTGTTCAAAAAGTTTGCAGGGAGTTCAGCAAATTGGCAAAGGAGAGATAGAAGTAGGTCATCAGCAAACACACTTGACTCCAATGAATTATACGTCCTGAATTACTGAGCGCATGGCAGGAGGCTCCTTATAGAGCAGGAGCGTTCAATGTCATTGGCCAAATGCAAGGCACGCCCCCAACTGACCTCACTACACATATTCTCATTAGATCTTTAAATCTATATATAGATTTTTTTTTCAAAATTAAACTTGATTTCAAATTTTTAGAACTGCTTTTGTGTTAATGGTAAATAACCAAACATTTTCTATGGCTAACAAGCTATTCTTTACTATCACTGTTCAAAATGTATTTGGTCTGGTAAGCTTGTGTATTTCTGATCATGTGGCACATTTCTGTTATAGAGTGAAACGTGAGTGACAGCAGATGTAGGGAGTCAAAATATATCCCAAATGGATAGACCACCAGGGGCTGACAATATCTTCAAAGGGCAAGTGCATCTAAAACACTGCTGTAAGCTAGGGATGACACTTTCCCCCACGGTCACAGACAATCTTCTGTCTTGAGTGTTAGTGCTTAGGCCTCTGGTAAGCGAATAAGGCCAGGTTTCCTCTCCAGCACTCAAATAATTGTCTTGCTGTTGTTCCCACTAGGGCAGACATTTGGGACATTTACCCAAATAAATTCATTCAGAGAGATGACACCAAGAGGTTCCATATCCTCAACACACTATTCAATCTGTCTGGTGAGTATTAATTTCTATTTAAGCAATTCTCGTCACCCACAGAAGCCCCTCCTACCTCCCTTCACTCACAATTGCCTCTCTGGCATAATTAAATAGTGTGTGCTAGCGTAGATTAATAAATGTTTGTTTAAAATACATTATTATATATAAATGTTATATTTTACATTAGCAATACATTTTAAATAGTTTACATATTTAAGTACGATCAGTGTTAACTTTGATGGCAAGTTTTGATTTAGTTTTAGTCATAGTCTGTTGACTAAAATGCCATTTTAGTTTATTCTTATTTTAGTCATATGAATTGTTTTAGTTTTATTCTAGATTTAGTGAACTAAATCTCCCGTAGATTGTAATCGACTAAATCTCCAGCAGTGAGGGAGGGATCAGGTCCGAGAAGGCTGTTACCTAGTGTTAAGTTAACTTGTTAGGGAGATGGGAGGGAACAGGTCTGAGAAGGCTGTTACATAGTGTTAAGTTAACTTGTTAGGGAGATGGGAGGGAACAGGTCTGAGAAGGCTGTTACATAGTGTTACGTTAACTTGTTAGGGAGATGGGAGGGAACAGGTCTGAGAAGGCTGTTACATAGTGTTAAGTTAACTTGTTAGGGAGATGGGAGGGAACAGGTCTGAGAAGGCTGTTACATAGTGTTACGTTAACTTGTTAGGGAGATGGGAGGGAACAGGTCTGAGAAGGCTGTTACCTAGTGTTAAGTTAACTTGTTAGGGAGATGGGAGGGAACAGGTCTGAGAAGGCTGTTACATAGTGTTAAGTTAACTTGTTAGGGAGATGGGAGGGAACAGGTCTGAGAAGGCTGTTACATAGTGTTACGTTAACTTGTTAGGGAGATGGGAGGGAACAGGTCTGAGAAGGCTGTTACCTAGTGTTAAGTTAACTTGTTAGGGAGATGGGAGGGAACAGGTCTGAGAAGGCTGTTACATAGTGTTAAGTTAACTTGTTAGGGAGATGGGAGGGAACAGGTCTGAGAAGGCTGTTACATAGTGTTACGTTAACTTGTTAGGGAGATGGGAGGGAACAGGTCTGAGAAGGCTGTTACCTAGTGTTAAGTTAACTTGTTAGGGAGATGGGAGGGAACAGGTCTGAGAAGGCTGTTACATAGTGTTAAGTTAACTTGTTAGGGAGATGGGAGGGAACAGGTCTGAGAAGGCTGTTACATAGTGTTACGTTAACTTGTTAGGGAGATGGGAGGGAACAGGTCTGAGAAGGCTGTTACCTAGTGTTAAGTTAACTTGTTAGGGAGATGTGAGGGAACAGGTCTGAGAAGGCTGTTACATAGTGTTAAGTTAACTTGCTAGGGAGATGGGAGGGAACAGGTCTGAGAAGGCTGTTACATAGTGTTAAGTTAACTTGCTAGGGAGATGGGAGGGAACAGGTCTGAGAAGGCTGTTACATAGTGTTAAGTTAACTTGCTAGGGAGATGGGAGGGAACAGGTCTGAGAAGGCTGTTACACAGTATTAAGTTAACTTGTTAGGGAGATGGGAGGGAAACATTCATGTGATAGTACCAGGGGAATCAGATGGAGGCGTATCCTCTTCCTCTGCAGTTATCAGGGCATTGTTAATAGGCAGCCATGCACAGGGAGCCCATTTCTCAGCCAATCCGGCTGCAGACAGAGACAGGGGACTGGGCTTTGGCTGAGATCCATGGGAACCAGAACCAGAAGTCCAAATAGGTAAATTTAATAGTCCCTCCCTAACATTTTATTTAGTTGATGAAAATTGGTCACATTTGATTTGACGGCATGTTGCTGGCCGGCGGTTTAAAGGTCCACTAGCATGTGCAATGAATTTTAGTCATAGGTTTAGTCCTATTAACTTAGCTTTAATTTAGTTATTCTTTAGTTTTAGTCACTGAAAACATGCAGTTGACTAAAACTATGATGATTTTTTTTATTTCTTAGGTTCCAGATTGCCCAAGAGGTGCACAATCCTTTAAATGTAATAAGACACATATTCTTATTAATTAGGGACAGGTACTATTATTAATTTTGATCAGGGCAATGTCCCCCAGTCAGGCTATTTTATATAAGGAGCTGTGTCTAAGTATAATTAAATCCTGCCACTACTGTAGACTACAATTCACATGATCTTCATGCAGCACAATTGTCAAAAGACTACATGGAGTAACTCCTTTCATGCTGATACTAATATTACATTAGAAATACTGGGCAAGCTATTAGTTAACTTATTCCTCTCCCTCTGCAGAAACCTACCTCTATGCATGTTTAGTGGACTTCTTCAAAAACTGCTCCCGATATGTAAAGTAAGTATACGTTCTCTGGCATAAGTAACCTAGTCTGTGAAGCAGGGGTGTTGCTAGGTCTCCAAATAATCTGGGGCTAGAGCCCATAAATGTGAAAACAATCACCAAACAATCACCTTATAACTATGCAATAATAGTATATGATGTGTTCAACTCTGTGTGAAGAAACAAATATAAATAAATGGTCACACTCTAATATGAGTGTAAACATATGTCTCACACACTGTCTCTCACTCTCACACACACTGTCTCTCTCTCACACACACACACACACACACTGTCTCTCTCTCTCACACACACACTCTCACACAGACACACCATCTCTCTCACACACACACTCTCACACAGACACACCATCTCTCTCACACCGTCTCTTTCACACACACAAACCGTCTCTCTCTCTCACACACACACTGTCACTCTCTCACACACACACCCACACACACTTTCTCCCCCCCCCCACACACACTGTCTCATTCTCTCTGACACACACACGCACACATTATCTCTGTCCCACACACGCGCACAGTCTCTTTCACACATACTCACATTGTATGTCTCACACATACACACACAAACTGTCTTACACAAACACACTCACATACACATACATTTTTTCAATGTGCCCCTCTGCTTGCTTCTTCGCCTTTCAGAGCACCAGCAAGGAGGGGGTCTAGAGGTCCCATAGTGGTTTGTGCCTGTTACACTGGCACAGACCACGTTGAATTGTTGACTCATTACTCTGATGTCACATGACTCCTGGAGCTCTAATCGGTAGTGACAGTGGGAGTGAGGGCAGCATGCCGCCCCTTAAAGTGCTGCTCTGTTTTCACACCCGCGAGAGCTTAAACCTCCAATTCTGGGACCATGTCGCAGAAGGAGGGAACCTCAGTGTGTGCAGGGGAGACAAAAAATATGGCAGCCATTGAGTCTCTTGGGCCCCAGAGTCTCCATTCAGGGCTATGCAGTGGAGATTCTGGGCTACAGCCCCAGTAGCCCATCCCTAGTGATGCCACTGCTGTAAATAAATTCCAGCAGTCAAATTAGTGTCAACTGAAAGAAAGAACCTATCCATCCAGCTATTAGTGAACTACAAATCCCATAATCCCACAAAAACATATGGTAGTTGTAGTCCAGAAACAACTGGTTTCTCAATTTGACCTCTGTACATCATACTAATCAATACTGCACCAAAACTGTCCATGTTGGGTAATAAGACTTGTGGCATAAGTAGACTTACCATATTTAACAAGAACATTTTATATATAATGTTAAGAATATATATATATATATATTCTTATTTATTTATACTTCTTACTTCTTCTTATACTTCTTACACACACAGCATAGTTGCCAACATCGGCCATGTTTCCAGGGACACATTTGTGTTCCACATGCTGCAGAAAGACCGTGCAAAGTACAGCCTGGCTGTATGGAAGATTAATTAATTAATCGGGGTGCAGATATCATAGGACCTATTATGATTAATTAATTGGTTTGTGTCTGTGCATATATACATCCTACATACTGCCGGTCAGCACTTTGCATGCTCTTTCTGCAGCATGTGGAACAAATATGTGTCCCGGGAAATATGGCCGATGTTGGCAACTATGACACAGTGGTCACTTTGTTAGGTACACCAGTCTAATACAGGGTATGACCCCCTTTCACCTCATGAACAGCCTCCATTATTATCTTTTATTTTTGGCCATACTGACATTATAGCATCACATAGTTACTGCAGATTAATAGGCCACAAATTCCTAGTGTGAAACTCTCACAAATAATTCAGGCTATTCAGCAGGCACAAGGAGGCCCCTCTGCTAAATAGACGTAACTTATAAAGGGGACCATGAGTATATATGTTCTTTTTACACACATATATATATAGAAATCCTCATCTGTTCTAATCTGCATCCCTCTGCAGCTGTGACACAGGATATCGCCATGGGAACCTGTTTATGTCATTTCGGAGCATGTACCAGGACGTGCGAGATGCTATGGACTACGTGCATGACTCGGTGAGGTCATAGTAGGGGTGTGGACGCCTTGCACACTATCTCACTGTGATGTCTGTCTGCTGTACGTCAAAAGAAGCACAATATAGCGGAGATACGAGTGCAGCCTGCTCATCCTCCTGTGCTGAGAGACATAGTGTGCCAGAGGACATGTCCCTGATCGGGGTCTCTAGAAGCATGACACTTGTTATCCTATTTGTTTACAGGGAAAATCTCAATGTTTTCTTGATGGGGCTGTGGCTTATAGAAGTTCCAGAGCTGTGGGATATGGTGCCTAAGAAAGGGCTGCTTGTAAGCAAGCCAGAGAGTGCGCTAAACACAGTGCTCTAGATTGAGTTACAATTCCCATAAAAGAGAGCTACAGGGAATAAAATGCTCTGCAGCCTGCACTTATATTTAACAGTGATGTGAAGCAAAAGAAACATATAAGAGTCTATATGATAAAGTGAGAGTTGCAGGGGATTTCAAACTTGAGGCCAAAGTAGCTGAGTTGGTATAATTCTCCCATTCAGCTGCATTGGAGAATTTTTCCAACTCGGCTACATTGGTCTACATTTTTAATTGAAATTCCCATCTCAATTCTCTCTTTATTGAGCACCTGAAATGTGTTGCTATTCGGCAAACACAATAAATGTTGGGATATAAAAAAAGAAATTGCAATTGTGCCTTTTTAAAAATCTTTCATGTGTGCTACATTTTATACATAACTCCCATTGACTGGCACTGTGATTTTATAGACCTGCTGTTGTAGTATATATAAGCAGTACATTCCATGCTATATCGGCTTGGTCCTTGGAGGTGAATGTGTCAGTGCCTGACAATCCATTAAATCCACAACATGTTGGCTGGGTGGTAACGTTATGTACAACGGCTGGTGTTTAACCTTAATTCCTATAATCCATAGAAAGCCTTTTTGCCTGTTTAAATACTGCCTGAGAATTATAGTCTAACAGCGACCTCTTGCTTTGTACTGTCTTTTGCCATGACTAGGGTTGCCACCTTTTCTACAAAAAAATACCAGCCATGTTCCTACCTCCATAGACTTAACATTGGCCTCAAACCTATTTTTTACAAGCCTGCTGGTAAAATACTAGCTAGGTGGCAACCATAGCCGTGTCTGTGTCCATGTTTTATGTATTCAATGTTAGGGCCGCCATCAGGGGGGGACGGGTTCGGGCCCCGGCCCTTTAAAAAAAAAAAAAAAGTAAAAAAAAACGTAGGCAAACGGGGCAGCTGCCCAGGGCCCATTCATTCCTGGGGGCCCAAAATAGCTGGTCCGTGGGCACCCGCTGCCCGTGTGACTGTCTCACATGGAGACAATCACGATTGGGCAGCAATAAGGGGCCCTGAACTTTCTGGTGGCAGCCCTGTTCAATGTATGAAGGAGCAATAATTATAACTGTTATATGAAGGTTTGTGACAGGAAACTCATGTAAAATTCGAGTCCAAATATTTAAAACACAAAAGCTGTGCCTGTCAGAATTTCTTTTTTCCGATGACCTGTAATAATAGAACCACAGATTGCTGAATAAACCGGATCTAGTCACTTGTTTTTTTTTTTTTTTTATGTTTTTATTGATTTTTGTGCAGTGATAAAAGGCAGATATAATGTAATTCCAAGTCTTCACTGAGATAAAGTGACAATGTGTTACTAGCTCCTGGTATCTCCCATACTGAAAGGCTAGACTATTACAGTAGGCTAGATACTCAATCATTGATAAGCATGTGTAACACAGAAGTGCTGAATCGCCCGGACACTGAGGGAACTGGTTTTCAATAGGGCAGCGCCCTCTAATGGACACAATTAAAAGAACTTGTCAGATAATTCTCTTCGTTTTGATGTAGTTTATTTGAATATCGAGCCACAACGTGATGTCATAAACAGGAGACACTGCACACACATTTGAGACCCGTACTTCTCCTAATCTATGCCTTTGCTGGCAGTTCTGCTGACAATTTATAGATCATTTTTCAGCATTGTACATGCTCTACTGTCACGCAGGGCCGGCGCCACCAGTAAGGCGACCTAGGCAGCTGCCTAGGGCGCATCTTGGCTGGGGGCGCCGGAAACCTGTGTCAAAAAAAAAAAAAAAATCCTCCTCCTTACTTTGCGCTTTTTTTTTTTTTAAACAAACTTTATTGAAAGCGCATTGGCTGGAGGGGAGCGCACAACGCTTCCCTCTCAGCCACAGGCGGCCCAGCACCGGAGACAGAGCAGCAACGCCGACGAGGTAAGTAAGGGAAGGAAGGGGGAAAGTCCAGGCATATTGGGGGGAAAGTCCTGGCATATCGTGGGGGCAAAGTCCTGGCATATTGGGGGGCAAAGTCCTGGCATATCTTGGGGGCAAAGTCCTGGCATATTGGGGGGGGGCAAAGTCCTGGCATATTGGGGGGGCAAAGTCCTGGCATATTGGGGGGGAAAAGTCCTGGCATATGGTGGGGGCAAAGTCCTGGCATATGGTGGGGGCAAAGTCCTGGCATTTGGTGGGGGCAAAGTCCTGGCATATGGTGGGGGCAAAGTCCTGGCATATTGGGGGGCAAAGTCCAGGCATATTGTGGGGGCAAAGTCCTGGCATATTGTGGGGGCAAAGTCCTGGCATATGGTGGGGGCAAAGTCCTGGCATATGGTGGGGGCAAAGTCCTGGCATATTGGGGGGGCAAAGTCCTGGCATATGGTGGGGGCAAAGTCCTGGCATATGGTGGGGGCAAAGTCCTGGCATTTGGTGGGGGCAAAGTCCTGGCATAATCCTGGGATATTGAGGGGCATAATCCTGGGATATTGAGGGGCATAATCCTGGCATATTGAGGGGCATAATCCTGGGACATTGAGGGGAATAATCCTGGCATATTGAGGGGCATAATCCTGGGATATTGCGGGGCATAATCCTGGGATATTGCGGGGAATAATCCTGGCATATTGGGTGGCTAAATCCTGGCATATTGCGGAGCATAATCCTGGGGTATTGAGGTGAATAATCCTGGCATATTGAGGCTTAAATTATGGTACTTATTCTCCACCATTCTTAATAGGGGGCTTTATTGCAACATGTAACTCTGTTAAATCTCTTTTAATTTAAATGCTGAGAAAGGGGTGGAACATGTGATGTCATGATATTGGAAAATAATATGATAATGGGGGGGGGGGGGGGCGGCAAATTTTATTTTGCCTAGGGCGGCAAAAATCCTTGCACCGGCCCTGCTGTCACGGCATAAACAATGTTTAGTCAGGATCAACATATTGTGGGAGTCAGATCTTATTTATCTTTCTACTGGTTCTCATATATATCAATATAACATTCACATCATGGTTTTTTTCTCTCTCACAGGGCTGTCTAAAGGAAAAAACACTGAAGGATCTCAAGAAATATGTTGTAAAAGATGTAAGTCTTTTAACTACCTGAAGTTCTTTGGGGGTGATTATGTTTTATGATATATTTTTTTAAGTAAACCTATAATTTGCAATAACAAGATTCCTTTGCCTGTTACTGCCCTTTGTTGTTCTTTGCCATGCTGACATGTATTCCCAAGTTACTTGTGGGTGGCTAGAAAAGGTTGCAGTATTTATTATTGTTTAAAATTGCTGCAACATAAAATGACAGCTGAATATAGCTGTATAAAAACATAACAGATAGTAATATATCAATACATGTAATTATATTAATAACCGGGTATAATAACATATACCAACCAAAACATGTTTATACAAATAAAACAATACATTTAAACAGTACATAATACACATAAGCGGTAGCGTGTAACTCCTAGCCCACCTAGGATCAGGACCCCGAGGATCGGGCAGAGGCGTATGAACCATGACTTTTTGGCTACTGGCGTGGATATTATGCACAGTAGCCGTGCTTCACTCACCCAGGGACGAGCCCATGGGGAGCCGGTGCAGCTAGCTCCCATAGCTACTGCCCACCCGGGTTGGCCATACCCCAGATGACCAACCCCAGCACTGGCGCCAAACCTCGGGGACCCCCGCCAACACTCTTCTTCAACATAGGGATGGGAGGGGGGGAACTTGCCATAATTCTTCAAAAGAGTAAGTGCTTGTCTTGTGTTCTGCAATATATAGCCTAAGGCCAGCCCCCTCTAGGGATAAAAGCCACCCCTTTGCCGTGCCCTTATTGGGCACCTAATTAGACTGACAGGGTGTAGGGAATGACTGACAACCTTTGTCATGATAGCCTTCAATATATTACATTATTCTAGCCCAGAACTGGTTGAGTTGCAAACCTAAATGCCATAAATAAAATAATACAGTATATCATTGCATGAAAAAATGGTGCTGTATTTATAAAGGTCTGAACAGTGAGGCCGATCTATAAAACTGGATGGTTTGGCATTGGATATAATCTAATAAAGATACACCCGTAGCAGTAACCTCCACTGTATCCTGTGGTACTAGTTTCCAAGAAATGATTGACAGGAGGGACAAAAAATGAAAGCTAAAGGAAATATCAGGGAAATATACATTAGGATAGCTAGAAGAGCTTGGCTGACCATGGATAATAAATCTTTTTACGAATGCATTATGCAGGGCCAGCTCTGTTCTGCTAGCAGGAGAAACACACCAGGTTGGTCAATGCATAATGAATAGTTGTCAGGGAAATTAAATGTTCATATCATCTAATCTTTTAGTGACTAGATCTTATTTCTACTGCCTGATAGATTTCTTTTTATTTTGTTATAAAGTAACTCCTAATAATGTATTAAATCCACAACAAATCCACATTACAGAGATTACACCTACACAGATGTATGTGCACCATTACAGTGATTACACCTACACAGATGTATGTGCACCATTACAGTGATTACACCTACACAGATGTATGTGCACCATTACAGTGATTACACCTACACAGATGTATGTGCACCATTACAGTGATTACACCTACACAGATGTGAGTATGTGCACCATTACAGTGATTACACCTACACAGATGTGAGTATGTGCACCATTACAGTGATTACACCTACACAGATGTGAGTATGTGCACCATTACAGTGATTACACCTACACAGATGTATGTGCACCATTACAGTGATTACACCTACACAGATGTATGTGCACCATTACAGTGATTACACCTACACAGATGTGAGTATGTGCAACATTACAGTGATTACACCTACACAGATGTATGTGCACCATTACAGTGATTACACCTACACAGATGTATGTGCACCATTACAGTGATTACACCTACACAGATGTATGTGCACCATTACAGTGATTACACCTACACAGATGTATGTGCACCATTACAGTGATTACACCTACACAGATGTATGTGCACCATTACAGTGATTACACCTACACAGATGTATGTGCACCATTACAGTGATTACACCTACACAGATGTATGTGCACCATTACAGTGATTACACCTACACAGATGTGAGTATGTGCACCATTACAGTGATTACACCTACACAGATGTGAGTATGTGCACCATTACAGTGATTACACCTACACAGATGTATGTGCACCATTACAGTGATTACACCTACACAGATGTATGTGCACCATTACAGTGATTACACCTACACAGATGTGAGTATGTGCACCATTACAGTGATTACACCTACACAGATGTATGTGCACCATTACAGTGATTACACCTACACAGATGTATGTGCACCATTACAGTGATTACACCTACACAGATGTATGTGCACCATTACAGTGATTACACCTACACAGATGTATGTGCACCATTACAGTGATTACACCTACACAGATGTATGTGCACCATTACAGTGATTACACCTACACAGATGTATGTGCACCATTACAGTGATTACACCTACACAGATATATGTGCACCATTACAGTAATTACTCCTACACAGATGTGAGTGTGCACCATTACAGTGATTACACCTACACAGATGTATGTGCACCATTACAGTGATTACACCTACACAGATGTATGTGCACCATTACAGTGATTACACCTACACAAATGTGAGTATGTGCACCATTACAGTGATTACACCTACACAAATGTGAGTATGTGCACCATTACAGTGATTACACCTACACAGATGTATGTGCACCATTACAGTGATTACACCTACACAGATGTATGTGCACCATTACAGTGATTACACCTACACAGATGTGAGTATGTGCACCATTACAGTGATTACACCTACACAGATGTATGTGTACCATTACAGTGATTACACCTACACAGATGTATGTGCACCATTACAGTGATTACACCTACACAGATGTATGTGGACCATTACAGTGATTACACCTACACAGATGTATGTGCACCATTACAGTAATTACACCTACACAGATGTATGTGCACCATTACAGTGATTACACCTACACAGATGTATGTGCACCATTACAGTGATTACACCTACACAGATGTATGTGCACCATTACAGTGATTACACCTACACAGATGTATGTGCACCATTACAGTAATTACTCCTACACAGATGTGAATGTGCACCATTACAGTGATTACACCTACACAGATGTATGTGCACCATTACAGTGATTACACCTACACAGATGTATGTGCACCATTACAGTGATTACACCTACACAGATGTATGTGCACCATTACAGTGATTACACCTACACAGATGTATGTGCACCATTACAGTGATTACACCTACACAGATGTATGTGCACCATTACAGTGATTACACCTACACAGATGTATGTGCACCATTACAGTGATTACACCTACACAGATGTGAGTATGTGCACCATTACAGTGATTACACCTACACAGATGTGAGTATGTGCACCATTACAGTGATTACACCTACACAGATGTGAGTATGTGCACCATTACAGTGATTACACCTACACAGATGTATGTGCACCATTACAGTGATTACACCTACACAGATGTGAGTATGTGGACCATTACAGTGATTACACCTACACAGATGTATGTGCACCATTACAGTAATTACACCTACACAGATGTATGTGCACCATTACAGTGATTACACCTACACAGATGTATGTGCACCATTACAGTGATTACACCTACACAGATGTATGTGCACCATTACAGTGATTACACCTACACAGATGTATGTGCACCATTACAGTAATTACTCCTACACAGATGTGAGTGTGCACCATTACAGTGATTACACCTACACAGATGTATGTGCACCATTACAGTGATTACACCTACACAGATGTATGTGCACCATTACAGTGATTACACCTACACAAATGTGAGTATGTGCACCATTACAGTGATTACACCTACACAGATGTATGTGCACCATTACAGTGATTACACCTACACAGATGTATGTGCACCATTACAGTAATTACACCTACACAGATGTATGTGCACCATTACAGTGATTACACCTACACAGATGTGAGTATGTGCACCATTACAGTGATTACACCTACACAGATGTGAGTATGTGCACCATTACAGTGATTACACCTACACAGATGTATGTGCACCATTACAGTGATTACACCTACACAGATGTATGTGCACCATTACAGTGATTACACCTACACAGATGTATGTGCACCATTACAGTGATTACACCTACACAGATGTATGTGCACCATTACAGTGATTACACCTACACAGATGTATGTGCACCATTACAGTGATTACACCTACACAGATGTATGTGCACCATTACAGTGATTACACCTACACAGATGTATGTGCACCATTACAGTGATTACACCTACACAGATGTATGTGCACCATTACAGTGATTACACCTACACAGATGTATGTGCACCATTACAGTAATTACTCCTACACAGATGTGAGTGTGCACCATTACAGTGATTACACCTACACAGATGTATGTGCACCATTACAGTGATTACACCTACACAGATGTATGTGCACCATTACAGTGATTACACCTACACAGATGTGAGTATGTGCACCATTACAGTGATTACACCTACACAGATGTATGTGCACCATTACAGTGATTACACCTACACAGATGTATGTGCACCATTACAGTGATTACACCTACACAGATGTATGTGGACCATTACAGTGATTACACCTACACAGATGTATGTGCACCATTACAGTAATTACACCTACACAGATGTATGTGCACCATTACAGTGATTACACCTACACAGATGTATGTGCACCATTACAGTGATTACACCTACACAGATGTATGTGCACCATTACAGTGATTACACCTACACAGATGTATGTGCACCATTACAGTAATTACTCCTACACAGATGTGAGTGTGCACCATTACAGTGATTACACCTACACAGATGTATGTGCACCATTACAGTGATTACACCTACACAGATGTATGTGCACCATTACAGTGATTACACCTACACAAATGTGAGTGTGCACCATTACAGTGATTACACCTACACAAATGTGAGTATGTGCACCATTACAGTGATTACACCTACACAGATGTATGTGCACCATTACAGTGATTACACCTACACAGATGTATGTGCACCATTACAGTGATTACACCTACACAGATGTATGTGCACCATTACAGTAATTACACCTACACAGATGTATGTGCACCATTACAGTGATTACACCTACACAGATGTGAGTATGTGCACCATTACAGTGATTACACCTACACAGATGTATGTGCACCATTACAGTGATTACACCTACACAGATGTATGTGCACCATTACAGTGATGTATGTGGACCATTACAGTGATTACACCTACACAGATGTATGTGCACCATTACAGTAATTACACCTACACAGATGTATGTGCACCATTACAGTGATTACACCTACACAGATGTATGTGCACCATTACAGTGATTACACCTACACAGATGTATGTGCACCATTACAGTGATTACACCTACACAGATGTATGTGCACCATTACAGTAATTACTCCTACACAGATGTGAGTGTGCACCATTACAGTGATTACACCTACACAGATGTATGTGCACCATTACAGTGATTACACCTACACAGATGTATGTGCACCATTACAGTGATTACACCTACACAAATGTGAGTATGTGCACCATTACAGTGATTACACCTACACAGATGTGAGTATGTGCACCATTACAGTGATTACCCCTACACAGATGTATGTGCACCATTACAGTGATTACACCTACACAGATGTATGTGCACCATTACAGTGATTACACCTACACAGATGTATGTGCACCATTACAGTGATTACACCTACACAGATGTATGTGCACCATTACAGTGATTACACCTACACAGATGTATGTGCACCATTACAGTGATTACACCTACACAGATGTATGTGCACCATTACAGTGATTACACCTACTCAGATGTATGTGCACCATTACAGTGATTACACCTACACAGATGTATGTGCACCATTACAGTAATTACTCCTACACAGATGTGAGTGTGCACCATTACAGTGATTACACCTACACAGATGTATGTGCACCATTACAGTGATTACACCTACACAGATGTATGTGCACCATTACAGTGATTACACCTACACAGATGTATGTGCACCATTACAGTGATTACACCTACACAGATGTATGTGCACCATTACAGTGATTACACCTACACAGATGTATGTGCACCATTACAGTGATTACACCTACTCAGATGTATGTGCACCATTACAGTGATTACACCTACACAGATGTATGTGCACCATTACAGTAATTACTCCTACACAGATGTGAGTGTGCACCATTACAGTGATTACACCTACACAGATGTATGTGCACCATTACAGTGATTACACCTACACAGATGTATGTGCACCATTACAGTGATTATACCTACACAGATGTGAGTATGTGCACCATTACAGTGATTACACCTACACAGATGTATGTGCACCATTACAGTGATTACACCTACACAGATGTATGTGCACCATTACAGTGATTACACCTACACAGATGTATGTGGCCCATTACAGTGATTACACCTACACAGATGTATGTGCACCATTACAGTAATTACACCTACACAGATGTATGTGCACCATTACAGTGATTACACCTACACAGATGTATGTGCACCATTACAGTGATTACACCTACACAGATGTATGTGCACCATTACAGTGATTACACCTACACAGATGTATGTGCACCATTACAGTGATTACACCTACACAGATGTATGTGCACCATTACAGTAATTACTCCTACACAGATGTGAGTGTGCACCATTACAGTGATTACACCTACACAGATGTATGTGCACCATTACAGTGATTACACCTACACAGATGTATATGCACCATTACAGTGATTACACCTACACAAATGTGAGTATGTGCACCATTACAGTGATTACACCTACACAAATGTGAGTATGTGCACCATTACAGTGATTACACCTACACAGATGTATGTGCACCATTACAGTGATTACACCTACACAGATGTATGTGCACCATTACAGTGATTACACCTACACAGATGTATGTGCACCATTACAGTAATTACACCTACACAGATGTATGTGCACCATTACAGTGATTACACCTACACAGATGTGAGTATGTGCACCATTACAGTGATTACACCTACACAGATGTATGTGCACCATTACAGTGATTACACCTACACAGATGTATGTGCACCATTACAGTGATTACACCTACACAGATGTATGTGCACCATTACAGTGATTACACCTACACAGATGTATGTGCACCATTACAGTGATTACACCTACACAGATGTATGTGCACCATTACAGTAATTACTCCTACACAGATGTGAGTGTGCACCATTACAGTGATTACACCTACACAGATGTGAGTATGTGCACCATTACAGTGATTACACCTACACAGATGTGAGTCTGTGCACTATTACAGTGACTACACCTACAGAGATGTGAGTAAGTGCACCATTATGTGGATTCCTCAGTAGTTCTTCACTGCTCTGCTGGTAATTTTGTATATTTCTGCTGCAGGCCATCATGAGTTACCTATTTGATGTGGAGTGTGATGCGTACAAGGTGAGTGTCTATATTCGGACGTACACTCCCCTGACCTCATTACATTTAAACTTTGAAATATCCTTGATTCCTCAGAGGAAGTAAAGGTTACACAACAGTCCGACTTGCATCTTTATAGATACACGCATTGTTATGCTTAACTCTGCCTCTCACCTGAGGCAGAGCTCAGCTGGATGGTGCCTTACACTGACAGTGCCAGCATGGGCTCAGCCAATTCACATAGGTGCTCGCCTTGTGCCGTCTGATGGGGGTCTGTCAGGGCTCTATAGCTCTCTCTGTCTTCATGTTTGGAACAGAGGGGACCTACTTAAGGTGAATCAACTAGGACCTATTCGACTACAGCTGCAGCCCTGAGGTTGGTCAGAGGATAACTTGGTATTTACTTTAATGAGACTGCTTAATATCACAGGATTAGAATACACAGGATTAGAATACACAGGATTAGAATACACAGGATTAGAATACACAGGATTAGAATACACAGGATTAGAATACACAGGATTAGAATACACAGGATTAGAATACACAGGATTAGAATACACAGGATTAGAATACACAGGATTAGAATACACAGGATTAGCACTAGGTAATAATATACTGGCTCCACTCAATGAGACACCGTTATTCTCAAGCACAGTTAGTGAATGAGGTAAAGTAATGTGTACTCTTGGCCACATAGAGGGCTAGTCACTAAATAGAACTGACAAGTGAACTGTAAAGAGCAGGCATGCATAGCTGACTTGGAAACACAGACACGTTGCAGAATGTTTCCATCTCCGCTAATAATGCCTGATTTTTGACTACACAGAAACATTAAATAGCTGACATATACACAGTGATGCATCTTGTTTTTGTGCTGCCCTAGGCAGACAAAATTTGGGACCCCCCCCCCCCCCCCCACCCACCCACGTTGCACATCCATGACATGCCCCATCACCCACATTACACACACACTACATGCCCCATCACCCCAATACATGCCACCATCACCCTCATTTCATACCCCCACCACGTCCATTGCATGCCCCCATCACCCTGATTGACTGGAAGGAGCTAAAGCTTTCTGATCGGTGGGGGAGGGAGCGAAAATGTTTCAAGCACCAGCAGTGTGGTTTAACACCCTCTGGCAAAGTGCCGCCCTAGGCGAGTGCCTTGTTTGCCTTGTGGAAGATACACTACTGCATATACATGCACTCTGACACACTCAGACTGTCTAAACCTGACAGCCTGACACTTATTCTCTGACACAAAGCTACTCTCTAAAACACATTGGGATCTACGTTGACAGGAGACAGAAAAGGTGGCAACCCTATGACAAACCGACACACACACTGATGGACACTCACCCTTGGACACACACTGTCAGACTGTGACACGGAGTTACACTGTCAGAGTAAAGCTGGACACTGTGATGACATCATTAGCATAGTTATAGCTCTGGGATAAAGTGAGGTAGAGCCGGCCAGACATGGCATCCAACAACAAAACAACAGGTGGGCAGTGACAGGGCTCCTCATTCATCCTTTAGCTTGCTTCACATAGCAGATGATGAAAACACAGCCCTGTAATAGTTTTTCTGGGACTGGAATGAACATTCATCCGCATTAAAGGGCCACTGAACATTTCCCCTACTTGTGCTTCTAATATAGAAAGTTTCCTCAGTTGGGGGCAAAGAAAATGCACTTGCAGACCCCGATCAGATGTGAGTGTTGAGCCCTGTGCTGTGAGCAGCTCTGCCTCATAAGAAAAACAGGCGGGGGGGGGGGGGTACTTTAGGCCCAGTGGGGGCAAAAACTATTTGGTTTCATTACCCTACGGATTATCATCCAGGATAGACACAAATACACAGGCAAACTAGATATGGTGACAGATAATGTACAGAGATTGCTAGGCAGACAAGACTATTGGAGAGACACTACAACCTGGTGCAGCCTCAGCCCCATTGACTCACCTACACCTCACTTTTAGTGAATAGCTCTCCCTGTGTGTGTATTAATGTGCAGCTATGTGTATGTCTCAGTATGTGCCACCTGGTATACAACAGTGCACATGTACCAGCCCTAGCTATGTGTATGAAGTTACATCAGTATATCATCTTGTACATGTCCAGGTGTACACACTTTAAAATGATTGCACATACCCTCTGTGAGTGTGTGAATGGATTTCACCAGCTTGTTTATGAATGAATGCAGACATGTGTCACCAGTGTGTGAACTAGTGTTACAGTCATTATAAATCCACTGATATAGTTCACAATCCACAATTCTGCATTCCACCTAGGCCCGGTGGTGAAGAGGTTAACAGCTCGCAATGTTTTTGATTAAGAGATAATTTAATTCCCTGGGATGGGACACAGGCTTTGGGAGCTGTCCTGTCCTCTAAGCAGAGCTCCTTGTTATTACACCAGAGTCTTCCTCATCACATTGCATTCCCCTCCCTCCCCGCAGCTGTAGTGTTTGTTTGCATAGCAGCATAATCTTTCCAAATCCTTTTTCCAGCATAGTTAATAAAATTATTAGTTTTAGGGATTTATTTACTTGCCGTCATTCCCAACAGAAACGTCAAGGTCACACATTGTTTCCTGGGGAGTGTTTGAAATGTGTCTTGGGGCCTTCATGCAGCCCAAATCCCTCATAAATCTGCAGTCTCTGGCCTCTGACTGAAATAAATGCGGCCCAGTTTGGATCCGTTATTATCCCAATTACGTTCTATGTGTGAGAGTCACTTGTTTACACATATGTGCGCGATAATGTTTGAATGCCAGGGAGTGTTGGCCATTGCAATGTTCTTCTTCTGCCAATTACGGGCATTAATATTCATTCTGTTTTTCATGATATCAAATAACAGTCAGAATCCCATAAGCTTGAGGCCCACTTGACATCAGTTGTGAATACATCATATTAAAACTTAATTAATTGGACCACATGCAGCCACTGTTGTCTTTGGCACCCTGGTGCTGAAAGCCACCTCATTCTGGATCTACCCTATAAGAACCAAGAATGGTGGCTGCACCCTACTGCTCTATGAACCAATGTATAACGCTAAGTACCAGCAAAAAGAACTTTGCGCTAGTTTTAAACATCCGGGGGGCTGAGGGGACTTTTGCCCCATTTATTAAAAAAAAAACTGAAGTGCACATAAAGTTCTGTTGAAAATCTCCACCAATTTGCAATTACTATATAATATAATATTACTATAAATTACTATTATAAACACAATCATGGTAATTATACCTTTTTTTTTGTAATAATAAAAAAAAAAAACGTAACTGTGCCTGCGTTACATGCCCCCCTCTCAAGTCCTTACATCTCTGAGAGGCTCCAATTTTTTGTAAGTAAGGCTTTTAAAGCCCGCCATAATGCATACTACTCATTTCTAAATTGGTGCATCTACAGCTGTCGAGATTATGTCCCATAGGATCTAGGGTATGTGGCCTTTCAAACTGTCTCTATGGCCATCACAATGTCACCTTAGCAGATTAGGAAGCTAAGAATTTTGGTCTTTGTTGCTTTAAAGAGTATAGCGATAACAAGAGAAACTGCAAAACCCCACAAGCCCATACTATCATTGCAGCATATCTACTTATACAGGAGTGCTGTATAAAGTTCTATTGTGGTCCAGTCTCCATGGAAACCAGTAGAATGTTCCTGCTGATTAGATCACTTTTAGCACTTTGATCCAGAAAGTATGTATTAATTTCCTTGGGGATTTACACATAAACCCCAGTAAATGTCTGATAGTGCCACCCAGCCTGCTCCGGGCCAGTGTTAAGTCTTTGGAGGAAATTGCATGGTTGGTTTTTGGATGTTTTTACTGATAAGACAAGGTGGCTACCGATGAGTTCATTGTTATTAGATGGGTTGCATGTGATTAGCTTGTGTCAAATCGTCTTCTTTTACAGAGGTCCACATTTTTTGGAACTATGTTTTATTGCGTTTTTCATAAGAAAAGAGACAAAAAAAATGGGGTACAGAAAAAAAGAAGGGATAATTTAACAATGATACACATAGATAATAGCTGCAATAGAGTTTCAGGTCCAGTAACTATAGTAACATAACAATTTCTGTAAAATAATGCTGCTTGAACAGTTGACTAATACAGCTCAGGTTTCAGTATTTATATAAAAATCTACATAACCATACAATCAGACAATACAAAATGTGTAAAGAAGGGAATCATTTCTGCATGAAGGGGGAAATAGGACAGAAAAAGGGGATATTAGCTTAAAGAAATACTTAGGGTCAAATTGATTGACTGATATATATGTATAAATATTAATTATGGGGTTCATTCCACAATACTACCAGTTTATCATGGAGTTTGCACTTGCCCTAATAATGAGTAATGAGATTTCTCCATTGATAGATTAAATGTGACATAAGTTTTTAGTTCCGATAAGGATGGCAGCATGTCAAATTTTGGCAGCCACTTAGATGTGAAAAGATAACTGTTTTGCACACTGAGCGAGTCATCCTGGGAATACATGTCATGCAGCAATTTCAGGAACATCGTAATGCCAATTTTGTTAGAAATGAAAGAAAACACAGATTTGGATAATTTGGGGCAGGACCACCAGATATGAATCATAGAACCTTCCTGACCACACTTCCTCCAACATCTGTGAGATGTATTTACCAACATGTTAGACAATCTCGTAGGGACCATACAGAAGTCCACATTTAGTCTCCCACCATCCAAATTAAAATACAACTGCAATCATTATTATCTGGATGGTATCACCTACACTATGTTTTTACTGAGCATGTAGAGATTAAAAAAGATTAATTTAAGTGTGTTAATGTAGGTATTTACATGCATTGTTACTATCTTAACGTGTTTTACGTTTGTTTGTTGTGTCTCCTACTTATGACATCACCGGTGGCTTGATATGCATATGGTTTTCAATGGGAAATGTGTAATTTGCATATCAGGCCTCAGATGATGTCATAGGCAGAGGACTCCACAGAAACATTTTAAACACTTTCTCCCAATTTATATATAATATATCATTTTCCTTCTCTATATTCACATTATAAGCAATGCTGAGTTGATACAGTCCCTTTAATGTGAGACCCACAAGAGACCTCTTGGTGTATCCTTCCTGATAAAAACACTTTGTAAATCATCCATTCATTTGGTCTCAGATGAAATAATCAATATACTGGCAGCTGTAATCACCCTCTGCTTCCATCTCACAGAGCAATGATCCCTCCCAGAAATTGTGGCGCTCATACTTCGATCTGATTGTTGTGGACACCAGAAAGCCTCTCTTCTTTGCCGAAGGGACAGTCCTAAGGCAGGTGAACACTGTGAGTATCTGATCCAAGGAGGTGGCACTCTCTTACACGTTACAAGGACTAATTGGGATTTGGTGCCCTCTAGTGTTTTTTTTTTTCCCAGAAGTATATAGTTTGTGATCTCAAAACATGGTAATCCAGGCAGAATAGAATAGTAATTGGGTGGATAAATTTAAGCCACCATATATTTTAAATAAATATTTTAAAATATTTCATGTATTTAAAAGTATTAAATAAAGCAGACTTCAAACCTCCCCAGTCCCCAACCAAAAATATAAGCAGGTTTTCACTACCAAATCACAAGACGTCTACCCTAAACGTAGCCCCACAAGGGTTTTTCTATCGCACAATACAATATTTAACTGAAATGCCATGTCAGTAGCCGACAGAAAGAATCAGAGACTTCCTGCTGAAGGATTACTGCTTCTAATTAAAAAACAAACCACTTTAACCCTTTGGTAGTAAGACCTCTCCTTTATTTGCCTGCATTATTTCTTGGATCCAATCTCTGCATATAAGAACGGTGCAAATACTTACCTTGCTCTTGTCAATATAATTACTGCATAGAGTAATAATAACTAGTAGCCCCCTGTTGGAATTACTGAATAATAGATGTTATTATTGCACAATTCACTCATTTAGTTACCTTGGGAGAATGAAGGACTGAGTTGACCCTGCCAGGATTTGAACCTGTGACCTTGAGGTCTGAACAGGCTCTGCAGTCAGGGCATTTACCAACTGAGCAAAACTCACCTTGTTCCTGTGAAAATAATTGCTGCATATATGAACTTTGCACAGACTCGCCATTCTCTGAAATTATGAAGTAATGAACATAAGAACTTTTCCAAATCTTTACCTTAACCCTGTGTCTTGAATGCCAGCAAATAAGAAGGGTGCATATATTTACCATGCTTCTGTAATTATCAATTCTTTATAGGAGGATTGTTCAAATCTCTTCCTTGTTTCAAGGAGTACAATTATCTCATATAAGGACTGTGTACATATTTACCTTCTTTCTTTTTCATTGGAAAACCTTATCCTCCTCCAAGTGGCATATTTCTATTGTCTTCTATTTTGCCCTTGGGAAAAAAAGGAAACAAGGCTGATATTACATTATATTATATTGGCCAAATACTTAGATCTGGATGGTTCAATACTATACATTGGGCATACCTAGTTCCTGGGAATGCGAGTGGAGATACATTGCTAAATATATCTTGAAAATTACTTTAAAAAAAACCCCATACAGTTTACTGTATTTTCCAGTTATTTGTAGGTGTTAATTCCACTTGTCTCAATGCAGTTGTGAAATGTTTAACTTAAATGATTTGCTGTTCTATCCAGGACAATGGGAAGTTGAGGATCGGAACATACACAGGTCCCCACCAGCACTGTGCGGTCTACTCAGGAGGTAAATTCTCATCCCTCACATCGGAGGAAACCTTGCTTGACATTGCCATTTTTCCTTAGGAAAACCATCTTGTGAAATGGGAACTGCTTCCTGGGGTAGGTAAGGGTTTATGGGGTCACAAACCTGGAAAGGAGAACTCAGTGGCACTGCTGTCTGCTGTACTGCTGATGGTCCTTGGTTGGACTCCTCTGCTCTCCTATTGGCTACTTATTAACAACAGAAGGTGGCACTAGACCTGCAGATGTCTTCTATAAGCTGCAGGATGTCCTATGCTCATCCTCCAATCAATAGAAGACTAAAATAACAAGCAAGGTGTCTGATATGAGTAATATTCGGACATTCAGTGTATAATTACAGTAGAAGTGGTCTAATGCGTTTCTGTAAATGCCTGTATATAATATTGTTCACAAACTAGATGCCTTGCTCCATTTAAGGATCCTCTGTTTGTCTGTGTTTGACCCTTGCCCTGTCCCCGAATCAGGCTCCTCCGACATTGTGTGTGAACTGCTTGGAATGAAGGGCAAAGACATTCTTTATGTGGGTGACCATATCTTTGGGGACATCTTAAAGTCCAAGAAAAGGCAAGGATGGAGAACGTTCCTGGTGGTGCCTGAGTTGGCAAAGGAGCTCAACATCTGGACTGAGAAAAGCGGTAACTGTTCCCTTTGTGCAGATAGCTTCCTTGCCCCAGCAGTGTTTGCTAAGGAGGTTAGTTCTTCCCTTGGTTGTGGATTCTAACTGTTTTGAAAACCTTTTTTTTTTTAGAGCTTTTCGATGAATTGAAGCGTCTGGATATCTTTTTGGCCGAGTTATATCAGTAGGTCTCCAGTCTAAATAATTTCTTCTCCTCTTGATAACTCTCAGGCTGTTTATTTGAAGCTAGACGTCCTAAACTTATGGATTGAGTTGTATCTCTGTCTGTCTGTAAAACTTTCTTTTATTGAATTATATCAATTCATTTTTAATTTATGTGGTTTTCGGACTTGGGGTAAATCTTAGATGGTCCATTATCTACATGTACTTATGGGAAGACCTATGCTGACTTGCAGAGCCCTCTGCCTTAAAATGTACTGAGTAACATTAATAATGTTCCTGATCACTGCTTAACTTTTAGAACTTTGACCCAGAATAGCTCTTTCCACATGACCCATAAAGTCTCCAGTGACCAGCGTGATAATGCTGAAGTATATCAATACACTTATAGGATGGAGCTGATGCTCAGGAGAGGCATTAAGACTCTGACAGTAGAACAGACTGTGCAGATGTTTGGCAAAACTTACCTTGCTACTTCAAAGATAATTACTACATAATCCGCACATCAGAAAGTTCTATTTATGAAAACATGTCAATATTTCCTCCACTATCACTGTGCTTTACAGACTTTATTGGAAATAAAAAATGTGCTTCCAAACTCGATTTCAGACCTGTTTCTTCTTCTTCTACCCTCAGACACATGGACAGTGGAAGCAATGAGCATCCAGACATCAGCTCCATTCAGAAGCAGATGCAGGTAAACATAGAAACATAGAATGTGTCGGCAGATAAGAACCATTCGGTCCATCTAGTCTGCCCTATTTTCTAAATTCTTTCATTAGTCCAGAGTTCCCGGTCTTATACCCTTGTGCCTATCCCATTCATGCTTAAACTCCTTGACTGTGTTTACTTCTACCACTTCTGCTGGCAGGCTATTCCATACATCCACTACCCTCTCAGTAAATTAATACTTCCTGATATTACGTTTAAATCGTTGCCCCTCTAATTTAAGACTATGTCCTCTAGCTGTGGTAGTTTTTCTTCTTTTAAATATACTCTCTTCCGTTACTGTGTTGATTCCCTTTATGTATTTAAATGTTTCTATCATATCCCCCCTGTTACGTCTTTCCTCCAAGCTATACCTGTTAAGATGCTTTAACCTTTCCTAAGAGGTATGTACTCTGACATTTCCATCTCTACAATAAATACTTAGATATTTGCTTATGAAAAATAAATGAAACACACAGCATAAAATAACTCATTTTATTATCTTTAAAAAAAACCCCATCTATTCCACTATAACACTACACAAATATATTGTACTTTATATATCTGGAGCAATTCTGCTGCACATTTGTAAACATTGAGCAATCAGGTGTTACATTCCATTGGTTTCCATGGTGATTGCTCTAATTCTGGAACCTTTCCCCACAATTACTCTTTATACATATCATTATGTTTGTCAGGAGGATTCTTATTGCTAATGAAATAATATCTCAGCTGGAATGCGTTAATGCATACAACTGGAAATACGTGGAAATGGTTAAACTTGGCACCAGAAGTATTTCTGTGACATGAACACCACTTCCTATAGATCTGTGGGAATGGTTCCATACGGGGCCTCATCGTGTCTTTGATCACAATTTGTTTTATTTTGTAGAAATACAGTCTTTCTTTTGAAAAGCGAATGATGTGAAATGTGTACCCCCAAAGCTCAGTGTTTTCTTTTCTGTGCGCAGAAAGTCACCCACGAAATGGATATGTGCTACGGGAAGATGGGCAGCCTGTTCCGCTGTGGATCGCGACAGACTCTATTCTCCAGTCAGCTCGTGCGCTATGCCGATCTCTATGCTGCCTCCTTTTTAAATCTCTTGTACTACCCTTTCAGCTATTTGTTCAGGGCTATCCCAGTGCTTGTATGTACATAACAAACTGTAGAGATTTACATACAGGGATAAGCAGCCACATTGATTTAAAGTAAAAGCGCCAACCTGCCTCCCAAAGCATGATAAGATAAGGCCATGGAAGCTAGAAAGTCGGAGGTTGCTTCCTCTTTGTGACAGTAGCTTTGCATACAGCTGTATGCCTGGCAACTTCAGCAACACACACAAAGAACACTTTCCCCTTAGAGCACTCTCATTCTTCATAGGGATGATCCACTTCCTGAAGTTCCCCTTAGAGCACTATCAGTTTTCATGGTGATGATCCACTTCCTGAAGGTCTATACCAGGGGTGTCCAAGTTTATTCTGCAAAGGGCCACTTTGCTAGAAATATATGCGTGCGTGGGCCACATTCATTTTTCATTAATTCAGAGAATAATATATATAATTATATACATGTGTGTGTATGTATGTATATATATATATATATATATATATATATATATATATATATATATATATATATATATATATATATATTTCACACTAATGTGCAGTGGTCACATTAACTACAAACACACACATGCATACACAGTCACACTTACCCCCCTTCCCACACACACAGTCACATTTACCCCCCCACACACATACACATATATACACACATACTCACATACATACACTTACCCCACACTCATACACATTTATACACACACACTCACATACATACATACACTTACCCCACACCCACTTAGCATGCACTCACATAGATACACATTTATACACACACTCACATACATACACTTACCTAACACACACACACACTCACATACATACAAACAGTTACCACACACACACACTCACATACATACACTTACCCCACACACACACTCACTCACATACACTTACCCCACACACACATACACATTTATACACACACACTCACATACATACACTTACCCCACACACACATTTATACACACTCACATACATACACTTACCCCACACACACATTTATACACACTCACATACATACACTTACCCCACACACACATTTATACACACACACTCACATACATACACTTACCCCACACACACATGTATACACACACTCACATACATACACTTACCCCACACACACATTTATACACACACACTCACATACATACACTTACCCCACACACACATTTATACACACACACTCACATACATACACTTACCCCACACACACATTTATACATATGCACTCTCATACATACACTTACCCCACACACACATTTATACATACGCACTCACATACATACACTTACCCCACACACACATTTATACACACGCACTCACATACATACACTTACCCCACACACACATTTATACACACACACTCACATACATACACTTACCCCACACACACATTTATACACACACACTCACATACATACACTTACCCCACACACACATTTATACACACACACTCACATACATACACTTACCCCACACACACATTTATACACACACACTCACATACATACACTTACCCCACACACACATTTATACACACGCACTCACATACATACACACACTTACCAAGCAGTTTTCTTTTTTTTTAAAAATGGGCCGTGGAGGTTGTGGACTCCCCGTTTTCTTCATGCTGCCGGTGCGTTTCTTCCCTCCCTCTGACCCTTGCGAATGACCTCACGTGCAGTGTAGAGGAGGGGATATACGCACGAGAGCAGCACTGCTGCTGCACACCGCACGGAAAGCTGTATCGGTGAACGAAGTTCCCTACACAGAGCATGTAGGGAACTTCGTTCCCCGACACAGTTTCTTGTGCGGTGTGCAGATCGAGGTGCGGCTTCCGGAGCAGAGCTCAGACGGGCCGCACCTCGATGCCCGGCGGCCCGCATTTGGCCCACGGTTGGACGCCTCTGGTCTGTACCCTTGGCTAGGAAGTGCTCCTAACCTTTGGTACAGACAAGCCCCAAAGCTTGAGTGGATCCTGGTTGGTTCATCAGCTGTTAACTCAGTATATGGGAAGGTTATTTATGTCTCCACAAACCCACACAAAAGATAGATGTGGAAAGGGACAGCTAGAGCAGTGGTAGATGACCTTTGGCACTCCAGATGTTGTGGACTACATTTTCCTTGATGCTTTGCCAGCATTACAGCTGTAACAGAGAGCTGTATTATGATAGAGAGAAAGAGAGCACTTGGCACACCTCATACTATATCTTGCACGCGTAGCAAGCAGCTGCTGTGATTGTCTGAGTGTACCTGCAGCTAGATCAGCTCTCTCTCTCTGCTGCAAGACTAAGCTGAATATATGAAGACACATGCCAGGTTGACAATGACCCAAGGGACAATGGGGGTCATGTATAAACATGGCGCACAGGCTGATTGCACCAAATACTGGCGCAATCAACGTATATGTGTAATTTTGGGAATTTGCACTATCGACGCCGGATGCGTAGATTTTGGTTGTGCCGGTGCAGGCTATGTATAACAAATCGGGGAAACACTGTTTGGTTTAGGTGCCTCTGCACCTCAAAGTGTCGGGAGTTATAAAATGAAAGCACAATCGCTGTAATACTTCTGACACTTTGCAGTGCACCAATGTGTTTTAAACAAAACTTTTTTTTTTTTTTTTTTTTAAACCTCTTAATTACCCAGTCTGTTTGTTTGTACAAATTATTTTCTGTTGTATACTGCTGATATTTGCAGCCAACCCCATGTATTCAGTAATGGCTATTTTTCTTTCTTAGATGCCACATGAATCCACTGTGGACCACATCAGCGTGGATGGGGCAGATCCCACTAAGCAGCTCACACAGCATTTAGATCAAATCAACTTGTATGGAAAACAGGTAAGCAGCCACAGAATTTCAGATGGTAACGTGGTATTAGAGTGGACTGCCAGGGACACGGCTTCCAGTCATCCAAACTCCCTATACATTATATATAGGACAAATCCCTCATAGCTATCTGGTTTAAAAGCTAGGCATTTTCCCTTAGGATAGTCATGTCACTTGTCACACGTAGGTAAAGTCCCTTTCCTGGAATATAAATAATGTGGATTTCTAATGCATGTATGTGATTACATGAGTTCTAGTGCTACGGTAACCAAGCATTCCAACTGATATTTATTTACTTTACCAGGAAAAATACATTGCAATAAAATAGGAGAAAAATATGCTTTAAATGTCTTTGTGTTGTCTCCTACTTATGACATCACCTGTGGTATGATATGCAAATGACAAATGTTCAATGGGACATGTGTCATTTGCGTATAAATCCCCAAGGTGATGTCATAAGTAGGAGACTCCTCACACTTTTAAAACGTAGATTTCTTTTATTTTATACCATTGCATGCATTTTTGCTGACACAATGTATAAATCATTTTTATTCTCGATGTCCACAGTATAAGCAATATTTAGACTGACACTGTCCCTTTAAATAGCCAACAGAGGATACTGTCCTGGTTAAACTTTTATTAGATTTGAATTATAAAGCCTTGACAAATTAATTAGTGCCGAACAATAGGGAGTCTGACAAAATCTAACACACAAGACAGATGGGTTTCACAGGGCGGGGATTACAACCCCCTGAAGGATGTAGATTTAGAAACATCCCAGGATGTCCTGTGTAATGTAAGACTGTTTGTACCTCTCAGTAATGGGACGTTTGTTTAATGACAGCGGCTAAAGCAACTCATACAAGAAGCGAGCGAGGAGGAAGAAGATAACTGAGCTGTTTTACATTCATGGGAATATTCCTGGAATTTTCGCTTCGGAGGGATTTGCTGCAAATCCATGAGTACCTCTGTTACCTCTCCAGGATTCACCTGTACCCTGGGAGAATCACATTTCATCCATAAGCACAACACTGATCTCTGAAGGTCACATGTTTATAAAAATGTGTACAGCCAAGGAGGTCTGGTCACAGCGTATGGTTCATCCATTAGCAGTACATCTAGATCAGGGCTAGCCACCAGGGGGCGCTCTCCACACACTCTCCAAAAGATGCAGGGATGGCCATACCTGGTGTAAATTCACAATCAGACAAGGTTTAGTTGTAATTTCCACTTACACTACAAGCACTGGTTTATCACTTGGACCCTAAGTAGCTCTAAATCACACTTTTTGAATTCCTATGGCTTTTTTGCTATCAACTTGCATAGGTCTTACCTGCACCCCTCCTACTTCTGATTGCATGTATACATATTCTTTTTTAGGGACACATATAGGTTTTACATGTCACTCTGCAGAATATATGAGTTCGTATGGGTTAAGAGGAAGATCGGTTAATCAAGTTAGTTAATACAGGATTCGCTTCTTGATTAAATGATTCCCCCTGATAACACATGGCTTCCTTCCACAGGGGAACATGTACAAGTTGCAAGTCCTCAAAAAAACTGTCCTGGCAACCTTATCTGTACAACTGGCAGAAAAAACTACAGATGCGGATCAGGAGAAGCTGCAATCCTGATTTTTTTTTTTATCAATTTAAAGGAAAACTGTAGCAAAACAATAAGTTGTGTTTAATTAAAGGATTGCATCAAGAGTAGGCATTTTATATAGAAATGCTTTAATGAAAGCATACAAATAAAATCCCTTATTATGTTATCTTTACCCCATATAGCTCTCCCAGGAGGCAGCCATTTTGTTTAGAATCTTTGGTCAGATCTTTCTTCATCTGAACTAAGGTGAGTGAAGATCTGACCCAAGATTCTAAACAACATGTCTGCCCCCCGAGAGAACTATATGGAGTAAAGAAGGCTCAAAAAGGAACTTTATTTGTATTCTTTCATTAAATATTTTCTTTATAAATCATTAAAACTTGATACAATCTTTCAAATAAACATTCGTTAATTTTTTTGCTACAGTTATCGTTTAACCCCTTAACGCATGTGGACGTATATATATGTCCTGAAAAGCATGGTCCTTTAGGACCATGAGGACGTATATATACGTCTTCCATTTTCCATTTTCATGTAGCTTTGCACTCCTTAGCGCAACGCTACATGTCTGTAGCTATTTCCAGAGTCTGCTTCCGATCCGAAGCAGCCTCAGAGTGCTTCGGTTAGGAAAAAAACCAAAACACTAGTATTGTTTATTGCCCTATTACTTGAAATAAAACATAGACAAACAAGGAATCATTGGTAGTATCATTGGTATTACTAACATCAGGACAAATATTAGAAACATATAGACGGCGTCTTTTTTTACCATTTGTAATTATGTAAAACAAAAAATCAGATCAAAGTTAGAAAAAGTGTTTTTATGGAATATTTTCATCATATTTTATATATTTTTTAATAGTAAATTATACCATATGATGAAAATAATAGTATCAAATGAAAGCCCTATCCGTCCTTTAAAAAATGATATTTAATTTGTGTGGGTGGACCGAACACAAAGAAAGAAATTCACAGTTCAGTAAACGTATGACAAAAATAATGGAATTCTGGTCTTCAAGGCACATCAAATGCAGCATAGCACTCGGTCACTAAGGGGTTAAACACATTTGGAATGCATGTATTCACATTTTAATGAATACATATAATTGAAAATGATTTAACTTTAATATGGATGAACAAAGGTAGGTCATTTTCCAGTCAGGAATGTTGATATAAGTCTTGAACTTCAACTTTATGGATTCTATTTTCTTACTGGCATTTCTCTGACCCTGTTGCACCCCAAAAGGTTAATACTTTTGCAAGATTGCATAATATGTGGCGGTACTAGTGATGGTTTTAAGCAGACATGGGGGTCGATTCACCAAAAAGATGGAGAATTCGGCTATTAATTCTCAATTTGCAGCTGAATTGACAGCTCAGCATGTCTGATTAATTTAGATAGTTTTGTTATTTACCTCTTCACTTACCTTTTAAATATATGTTTGTCTTATTTTAAATATGAACAAACAACAATCAATATAAACCAAAAATCTGTGCACCATTTTTGTAGCAAAATGTCTTGCTCCTTACTAGCATTGTGCTTCTAACCCCTCTACAGGGATAGGTGATATGTCCATACAAGGATATGAATGTCCTTCACACGGCCTGTGAAGGTCAATAGAACATCATTACATTGTCTATCCGAAAGGCCAGTAAACGTCTATTCCTACCTCCCTATGCTTATGAGGTTTCCTTCCTCCTGTATATATCCATCTATTTTGTAAAGAAAACTCCCAAAGGTCATCTCGTCCTAATCATTATTAAAATAAAAAAACAAAGTCATTTTCTAAATGTAGCCAGTTTTTCTGCTCAATGTACATTTATTTCTCTAATTCTGTCTCTCAGGTATATACCATTCAGCAATTATATCTGCAACATAAGGAACAAAACCAGTTATTTAAATCCACATGATATATATTTACAGACTCTACTTTTGAAAAGTTGACTTCCTAGATTCAAAAAAACTTTGTTTTATTGAAAAAGCCAGGACCTCATAATATCCCATAGAGCTAACAAAGCCTTTTAGGGGGTAGCTATAGCAAGAAATGTAAAGCAAAAACTCTGTTGTAAATGTATTGGCTGTCCCAAATGCAGAATTGGAAGCAAATACGTACATTTAATGAAAAATGTGGTGATGTCTGTGGCATTTCCCGTTTAGGTAATCACCTATGGATTGATATGCAATTAAACTACTTTCAATGGAAATATGTGTCATTTGCATATCAAGCCACAAGGTGATGTCATAAACATGAGAGCGCAAACATATTGGAATTCTGCTATACACAATGTATAGATCATTTATGCTCTACATTTACAGTATAAACAATCTTTAGCTGACAGCCCCTTTAACTGCATCCCTTAAAAGGACTATAAACATGTTTATAGCATGAAAGTAGAGAATTAAAAATAATCTGTATATTGTGTTAATATAACTACAAGTAGACAAAAACATGCTTTTAAATTGGTCTGTGGTGTCTCATATTTATGACATCACTTGGGACTAGATGCAAATAAACTACTTTCCATGGGAAATGTGGAATTTGCGTATCATGTCACAACATGCTGTCACAAACAGGAGACAAAACAGACATTTAAAACATTTTTTTCTTAATGTAGGTATACTTACAAGTATAGATCGTTTTTCTTGTTTCTCCCTACACTCACAGTATAAGTGTTTAGTGGTGTCCTTTTTTAAGTTTGTTTATTGATTTAGATACAATTATTCTTAATAGTATACTACCAAAATTAGCTATAGAATACAGAGATATATTGAATACGAAAAATATTTTTAGATGATTTTATAATATCGACCATTTGTTAGGAATTATTGCTTTCTATTTTTCTAACTTTTGAAACAAATTATATAGCCATTATCTTATTTATAGAAACGATATTAACCCCTTAGTGACATGACTTTTTTGGCTTGTCCGACGCTTGGTGACATGGGCTGTTTTAACATTTCTGAGGTGTTTGTGTTTTGCTGTAATTTATTTCTGTCTCATTTAGTGTACCCGCACAAACTATATATCGTTTTTATCGTCATAAGAAGGGCTTTCTTTTGATACCATTATTTTGATAATAGCATATAATTTGTTGTAAAAAAAAAAATAAAATATGGCAAAAAAATTGAAAAAATTTTTTTTTTATGACTTTTATTTGAAAAATCGTATACTCATGTACAAGAGACAACAAAAAAACACTGCTAAAAAGTTTCTAATATATGTCCTGAGTTCAGAAATAGCCCATGTTTTTATGTTTTTGTGCTTTTTTATTCATGTTACAGGGCCAGAACTATAAGTGGTGCAAAGCTATTTTAAAATCCTTTCTTTCAAAATTAGCGATAGTGACATTGTAACACTGATTTCTGTACTAAATCCATGAATGACCCCCAACATGTACATATTTTTGAAAACTAGACAACTCAGGGCATTTAACTTGGGGTGTTTTGACACATTTCATGTAGCCATTTTACCACCAATCTATGCCAAAGTTTGCAGCAAAAAATCTTTTTTTTTAATTTTTCACATATATTGCAATTTAGGTAAACATTACCTTAAAATGTGAAGGGGTATTTCCAAATAACACCTCAATATGTGTTCAGCAACATCTCCTGAGTACAGGGATACCCCCCATGCATAGGTTTGTTGGTTTGTTTTGGGGCTAAAAGGCCACATTTAGGGGGTGCGCATTTTGGTTTTCCAACTTGGAATTCTGACATGCAGAAAACTTGTGCCCATGTCCCATTTGGGACATTTTTGAAGCCAGAAAGTGTATTCTACCCCACAAAACCATATATTTTTTTAAACTAGACACCCTAGGGTATTTCAAATGGTAGTATTTTAACACTTTCCATGCACTAATTATACTACCAGCCTATGTCAATGTTTTGGGTAGTAATTTTTTTTCACATACATTGTACTTTGGGCATGAATTCACAGATCCTGTTATATGTCAGTGCCAAACAACACCTCAATATGTGTTCAGCAACATCTCCTGAGTACAGGGATACCCCCCATGTATAGGTTGGTTAGGTTATTTGGGGGTTAAAAGGCCACATTTGAGAGGTGCGCTTTTTGGTTTTCCAACTTGGAATTCTGACGTGCAGAGAACCTGCGCCCATGTCCCATTTGGGACATTTTTGAAGCCAAAAAGTGTATTCTACCCCACAAAACCATATATTTTTGAAAACTAGACACCCTAGGGTATTTCAAATGGTAGTATTTTAACACTTTTCATGCACTAATTCTACCACCAGCCTATGTCAATGTTATGGATAGTAATTTGTTTTTCACATTCATTGTACATCGAGCATGAATTCACAGATCCTATTATGTGTCAGTGCCAAACAACACCTTAATATGTGTTCAGCAACATCTCCTGAGTACAGGGATACCACCCATGTGTAGGTTAGTTAGATTATTTGGGGGCTAAAAGGCCACGTTTATGGGGGGTGCATTTCCAACTTGGAATTTTGACATGTAGTCAGCCTGCGCCCATGTTCCATTTGGGACACTTTTGAAGCCTGTCAAAATATTTTACCCCATAAAACCATATATTTTGGAAAACTAGACATCCTAGGGTATATAAAATTGTGGTATTTTAACACTTTCCAAGTGCTAATTCTACCACCAACCTATGTCAAAGGGTTGGGATGTCATTTTTTCCCCACACACATTGTAGTTCAGGCAGGAATTTTCAGATTCTGGTATTTGCCACTGCCAACCAACACCTCAATATGTGTTCAGCAACATCTCCTGAGTATAGGGATACCCCCCATGCATAGGTTTGTTGGTTTGTATTGGGTCTAAAATTCCACATTTAGGGGGTGCGCAATTCCAACCTGGAATTTTGACATGTAGTCAGCCTGCGCCCATGTTCCATTTGGAACATTTTTGAAGCCGTCCAATGAATTTTACCCCATCAAACCATATATTTTTGGAAAATAGACATCCTAAGGTATTTCAAATGGTGGTATTTTAATACTGTATAGGTACTAATTCTACCACCAGCCTTTGTAAAAGTTTGTGGTAGTACTTTTTTGGGAGTTTTTTTTCCACATGCATTGTACTTCAGGCATGAATTCACAGATTCTGGTATATATCACTGCCAAACAACAACCCAATATGTGTTCAGCAACATCTCCCGAGTACAGGGATAGCACCCATGCATAGGTTTGTTGGTTTGTTTTTGGCTAGAAGGCAACATTTGTGAGATGCGCATCTCAAAATTCCAACTTGGAATTTTGACATGTAGTCAACCTGCGTCCGTGTCCTTTATGGGATATATCTTTGAAGCCAGCCAATGTAATTTACCCCCACCAAACCATATATTTTTTTATCGGTAGACCCCCATCACTACTTGTGGCAAGGGCTCAGCAGCCACCGATACATCGCTAGATGATGTATCAGAAAGCTGAATAGGGTCAAAATCGAACCCTGAGTCCGCGGCCTCAGAATCAGTGCGTAAGCAGTGATCTCGAGCAAAGAAGGGGTTAATAGCTCTTAGAAGAGCCTATCTAGTACTGTAATACATTACAGTACAAAGAAATTAATCCATAAAACAGTGCAGACAGCAAAACATACTGTTGCTGTGCAAGATTACTGCTTACACAGTGATGAATGGCAGGGAAGGGGTTAATACACAGTGAAAGACTTTCATAAAACCTGACAATTTTATAAAATGTTATTTTATATCACTAATACTGATCTGTCTCTTTCCGTCACAAAAATGTAAGTGAGGAGAGGGAGGCAGATCAATATTTGTGAATATTGATCCGATTAATTTTGATCTGACCAGGGCAAATGGTGAGCTTAATTGAGAAATCACCAAACCGCCTTTGCCACTAATTCGCTGTTACTGATCGCTATGCGCTCAGGCAGCTTAAAAAAAAAAAACCTCAAATATTTTTACTTTACATGTAATCCCCTAGCAGGTATGTGTAAAAAAAAATAAAATAAAATAAAAATATGCAGACAGATAAAAATTGCTTTGGCGTCAATATCATTGCGTAAGCAGTGATCGACGGCAAATAAGGGGTTAATAACTCTTAGAAGAGCCTTTTTAGTACTGTATTAAATTACAGTGCAAAAAAAATTAACCCCTAAAAAATGCACAAACAGCAAAAATAAATGCGCTGATGTGCACGATCACTGCTTATGCAAGATCAGTGGCAGGGAAGGGGTTAAACGCAGGGAATTGCTTTAATACATTTTTTTTTATTGTTTTATTATTTGTTTGTTGTGTATTTATTGTTTTTTTTTATTTTACTTACTTTTAGAACTTTGATCTGTCTCTCTCCCTCACTAAAAAAAAATGTGAGGAGAGGGAGGCAGATCATAACTGGTCAGATCAATATAGAGTTAATATTGATCTGACCAGTCAGTGGGGATGTTCAGGAGAGCATCCCCACTGCCTGTCAGTGTGCCTGGCAGTCACTGATTGCCTCTGTGAAGAGGCAATCGTGTGACAGCCAGAGAGCACAGGAAGCAGGTACTTCCTGCCTCCTGTGCTCTTGCCCTTAGAAGGGCAGCGCCATCTTGGTCACTCAGTGACCAAGATCGTGCATTTTTTTTTTTGTGTTTCTGATTGCCTCGACTTGCGAGGCAATCAGAAACACTTTCTGAGCATAGGAAGCGAAAGATTCGCTTCCTATGCTCATTTTTGAAATGCCCGCGTTTTAAAGGCACTGTGCCTTTAAAACCGGCATTTCGATCGCTCCCTGGAGCGATCGAAATGCCGACGGGCATTTTTTTTAGTATTGTACGATGCTTCCACACGGAAGCATCGTTACAATACCATCAGAGCACTGAAAGCGGAAAAACTCCGCTTTCAGTGCTCGTTTTGACACAGGACAGACTAGGTCAGTCCTGTGTCACTAACGCCTCGGCACACAGGTCCGTCCTGTGTCGCCAAGGGGTTAAAGTAAAAAAAAAAAAAAGTGTGTCTTTTTAAGGAAAATGATACTCTAAAAATGTTTGTGGTACGGTACCTTAACCATGTGTGGTCTCACCTCTGACTGATGTACACAATCAAAATGTTTTGTATTTGCAAAATTAATGCCTGTGGGAACTAGTGCACAGGGAGCGGATTAATTTAGAAATTCATGGATATTGGATTGGTTGTGTCACCGCGCCTGTTGAGACTCCTGTTTGCAAACAATTTAAGTGACAGTAATGGTTCAGGAACATGAAAAAGAAATGTAACTAACAAAGTCTGCAGTTATGTAGAGCATCTACCACAAATATCCAAGAGCTATCCTTTAACTTTATTTACTTCCACAATATCTTATAAATGAAAAATACATTATAATATCCGGCAACCCCACACAAAGGTGGATAAAGAAGTTTGTTACTCTGTCCACAAGGCTTCTTCTTGGAGGTCTCACTGTGGACAATGTGCATGCCACAGCTCTCTCCATCCAATCCCTCAGTGTCTAGCCCTTGCAATATGGGATTAAACACTAAGCATTGTGGATGTGTGAACTCCACAACACACAAACGTCATGCAGGCTGCAAGCTAAAATGCCTCTTTCTTTGGCAGCATATGTGATGGCTAACCTTGGCACTGCAGTGATGGCTAACCTTGCTTCTGTAGATGTTTTTGAACCAAATATCCCTTAGGGCTGACTGAGCATTATTAGATATGCTGTTTCCAAACTTCTGCAGTGTGTATAGTTAGTTACCTTCAAAGTGACACCATTTCTGCATGACATGTCCATTTTAATGAGGGATCAGTGATGCCACAAAGTAACCACTGTTTGCTCGTGACCAATCTTCTGAAACAGGCCCACTGTTACTTGAAACCTTTTTTTTTATTATTGTTTTCTCAATACCAAGCTAAAAAAAAATCTTTATTTTGTATACCTGGGCTTATGTTTTTTTTGGTTTACATTGTTTTATATTGTTACAAATAAACTTTACATGGTGTTTTAAGAATTTATGTAGTTGATTCTTCATTTGAAATCACAAAAATTAAAGCTGTCAAACTATATATATATATATATATATATATATAGTAACTATATATTTATATATATATAGTAATGGCAGCATGACTATCCAATTGGTCCTCAGAATCTAGGTGCGTCCTCTGACATGGGATGGATACACAGCTGTAACCAGCAAGAAATAAAAGTTAAATAGACCAAGACACTAAGCCTGGCAATTAGGTAACTCCAAGAGAGCCTGAATCCGTGTTTACACAAGGAAGCTGAACGTTGGATCTGTGCTGTTGAAAGGACAGATAAATGCTTCCCAATACTACACTGAATACCATAGAAGAGGCAAGTTACACAATGCAGGGACAGGGAGAACACACAGGTACACGTGTAAATCAATAAAACCAAACTTAATTCTATAATAGCGATTAGACTCCTCAGTTATTGTGGACTACAGCTGACATGATGCACAACCAGTCAATAGGCTGACTGAGAATTATTGAAACTTCAGTCCACAACTGCATGGATTCCAAAGGTCGGCCATGATTGCCCCCAGCTCTCTTACTTTCCAAAGTTGTTCCCACGACAGTCGGCCAGTCAAAAAGCATCATGGGAACAGTAGTTCGCAACAGCTAGGTTTTCCAGTACTCGACACACACATGTATACTTGATTTTGTTTAGTTAAACTGGGGCTACAAGACTCTGCTACCAAGATATAATGACGTTACATAGTAGTCTGGGTTGAAAAAAGACTTGCGTCTATCAAGTTTATTTATAAAGCCACAATGTAACCCGCAGTATTGTACAACTGGTTCCACTTACGGTTCTTTGGATCTTGTTCATAGACTAATGTATATGTTCAAGATTAACGTCAGAGAAAATGCTCTGGACTCAAACACACATAATAGTAATAGTTTAATTTCATAAAAGCCAATACATTGCATTTCTTGTGGATACTTTTTATAAAAATGACAGAAGTAAGGTGCACATAGCAGAAACATGTATAAGTCCTGTGTAGGGGCCGCTGATTGCAGTGGTATGTTAAATGTAAAATGGCTATGTAATCCTTTGAAACTAGAAACCAAAGGAAGAGCATTACAAATTAATATATAAAAACACACATTAAGAAAATAAAACCTTGTATTAAATATATTATGAGACACATTTATATTGGTTTATAAATATTTAAGGCACACCCCTTGTTAAACTGTAATACTCCTCATTACAGTAATATTCAGTAAAGGGAAGCAGCTCATTGATTGGCTGGAAGAGCAGAAGCAGTTTCATAACATCATGGCGTAACAGGGCCGCTCTCCTGACCTGCTCCTTCCAATGTATTATATTGTTCTAAGGAAGTGAGAACTGTATTGTTGAGTAGTTCCTATGATTTAATGGTAATGTCTACTAGTCCTGGTCCCGATGTATTATATAGGGGCAACTCCCAGCCCCAGTTATCATAGTGGGTTGACCTGGGCCGCAGCGTATTTTATAGAGGCTGGAAGCATTTACCCAGTTCCCAGCCTCATTTCTTATGGGGGGAGAGGGCTACCTGCCCTGAACACCCCTTGTGTATAACAGGAGCTATTTGGCCAGCTCTAAGGCCCATTTTTGATAAGGTGAGGTTTATGGCCACTTTCCCTGACCCCCCCACCCCATGATTATTTTAGGGGTCCCATTGGTGTTTTTTTTTTCAGGTGGACAATCGCTATTCTTAGATTAGCCCCAGTCCTCTTGAAATGAGTCTCTATCCTCGCCATCAAAGTAATTTTGATTCAATACATTTCAGCTGCTTTCGATTTAAGCGTGGCATCAGCTGATTTCTAGATTGCAGACCTATTCTGTGGTGCACAAGGTAAGCTCGCAACTTGGTTCCCGATATGCCCCGAATCACCGCACTTCAGAGCCATTCACCACAAGGTACTATTGTACCCAGAAGGTGTTTTCTGTTTCTAGAACTTAGGCACTTCCATGTCATTGACTGAACACTGCAGCCATTATGGACTGTGCACCATTCCTAGCTGCACTAAATGTTGATTCCCAGGTCTCTACTGCTTCCTTGGAATTCAGTCTGGACCTCTGTAAAGCAACCAGGAATGAGATCCTTATGGAACTGCACGGAGCAAGAGCTTCATTTTAAAAATATGCTACCCCTATTTCATAACCTGAGGAAATGCTGCTTCTAACAACAATACTAGCATTAAGAATCAGAATGTAACTGCAATTATTATGTGAGTTTAGTGGACAACTATTGTCGATCTTATAAGCGCAACAGCGAGAATATGTTAGTGCATACAAAAGCACTAAAAACTAAATATACAATGTTGCTTTGCTTCAGCACTAGTACATAGCACTCAGCACTCAGCGCTCACTATACACTTTCTTTGTGACAGGAGGAATTGCTGTGAATGTACAGTGGAATTTAAGTAGCAGAGTTGGTATAATTCTCCAATTCTGCTGACTTGTGTGTTAGCAGCTGCATTATAGGTTATCTGGGGTACATATTGTACAGTTAGATACACTGCTATGACCATAATACAAGTTGTATGGTATCACTTGTACATCACAGAGGCTCTACTGTCTGTTTGGAGGTGTCTGGATTAATCCTGCTCAGAAGGTCACAGTCTGCCTCCTCTGGCAGAGCCTCATTTCTTGTGTACAGAAAGGTATCTGTATCGGCCATGTCCAGGAGCTCTGTAAGGGAGCCCACCACTGTATCATGCTCCTTCAAGACCTCAGGATAGCTGGATATTGCCTCACTGATTCGCAGAGAGCGCCGCACCGGGGTTAGGAGCTTCCATTCATGGCTGTAAGGTTCTTTCTTTTTACTGCATACAAGAAAAAGGTCAGTCTGACAAATGTTCACTAAAAGGTGAATTGCAGGTGACTTGAGGTAACATTTTCTCTCACCATTTAACTATACATTGAGCAAATCCTGCTGAACAAACTCACCAGCAGATATGTATTAAATGTTCATCTCCCCTTTTAGTGAATAGGCCCCATAGAATGCGGTATAAAGCAATCAAAAAGATAGGAGCCAGCAATAGGGATTTTAGGAATGAAGCCTCTCTGGCTCTTCGGATATGTCAAGACCTGTCATACTCAATATCTTATTATTAGTTTCAGGAAGGTAGGATTGTACTTTCCATACATGATCTAAATGTACAATTGAAATAAACTGCCTTTGGATTTCCTGTGGCTCTAACACAGGGGTTTCAAACTGCGTGCATGCAGCTGCTGATGGTTACATCTCCATAAAACTCTGTGAGCAAAGATGCTGGCAGGAGAGTATTGGAGATGTAGTTCTCCGGTGCCACACTCCTGCTCTAACACATAAAGGGGCTGCTGTGGCGATTATAATGACGTTGTTACCTGGAAACACAAGCGATCTGGAACTTGACTGCTGAACCTCGCTCGCTGTTGGGCAGTGCTTTGAATGGAGTGCACACTCGCCTTTGCTTCATACCGGATCTGAAGCGATTAGTCTGAAATTCTTTGGGATCACCCTCTTGTTGGTCACAATTCGCCATTGGTTCCTTGCTGGGCAGAGGCCCAAATGTGACTGCTATACCAAGGAAAATAATGTGCCAGTTACATGCCTCAAATGTTACCACCAAAAAAGAAAAATTCTTTTAAGAAAATCCAAAAAGTACAAATAAATCCAAAAAGAAGCCGTGGAAAGGTTTATGTTAAATACCTTTTGTTTTTTTGTTTGTAGACTTCATGATATCAAATATAGTTTCTCTTAGCTCACTGATAGGCTGTAAAAGAAAATCAAAGTTTATAATGATTAACATGACATTTCAAAAGGATTCCACACCATTTCTTTTTTATAGATACATTTTATTACTATTAAAGTGGTTCTGTTCTCTCTCATCTGCGATGCAGCACGTTGCCCTCCCTGATTCATGAGCAGAAAAGATTACTTCCACAGAGTTCTATTTAAAACAAGCAAGAATCTTAGGAGCCAGCAGTAGGGATTTTAGGAACCATAGAGCCGCGATCCTATGTTTTATCAAGCACTCCTGTACGACCGCCTACATGTATACCTTTACAATTATGGACAGTGAAATCCTTACAAATAAGGACGATTATTGCTAAAGCAGAGCTTTAAAAATCCCAGGAGCCAAGGCCCCTGAGATAGCTACTACTACTGGCTCCTAACGTTTTTTGATTGCATTCCTTAGAACTCTAGAGAAGTAGCATTTCCTTGGCTCTTAGAGATCTCCAAGCTGGCAACCCTGTTTGGCCTGACTGGCTCATAAAGTCTTTACATATTTGTCAAGTCCTGGCTTAAGTAAAGGAACCTTTAATAATAATCATTTTGCACATGGCTCAATCTTTAAGTACGCCCAGTTATGCACAATGTTTTGCATATTCGAGAATGTAAAATAACAAATAGTATTGTATTTTCTCAAATCTAAGGTGACCTCACAAGATGTAGAACGTCACTTTTCTGGATAACTTACACTATTAATCAAGGTTGCCTTTCAGTTTTAATTAATATGTTTTTACTGGTTTTCAAGATCTATTAAAACGGATACATGACTTAAAATAAATGTGAGTTTTCACATCTATTGTCGGGGAAGAACTAGATACACTTGTTGTCACAACAAGGATTGCAAAAATGCAAACATAAAACAAACACACCACAAATTAAGTGGGTTTAGTTGTGAGAAATAGATAGGATAACGTGATATAAAACAGCAGATTACTAATACTTCACATAAAGGACCAACTGTAGCAAAAACGTTTACTTTTTTAATTGAAAGATTGCATGAAGTGTAGACGTTTAATATATAAATTATTTAATATAGGTATACAAATAAAGTACAGGTTGAGTGCACCTTATAAAATGCTTTGGACCAGAGGTATATTGGATATGGATAATTTTCACCAATAAGATATATTAAAGCCTCTCAGCACTCATGAAATACACTAGTGTCAATGTAAATACTGTATAGAGTATTTAACTCACATTTACTGTGATGTACGAGGCATAGTTGGGAACCTGCTGTTGGCCCATCAGGCCTGAACACGTGCCATTGTAATAGCCTTTGTGGATCTGCTTGTTTGGGGGAATCATTCATGGGAAAGATATATCATGACTTAAGGGGGGCAGGACGTGGACTAAACTGTCGTGCCTTTGAATTCTGACAGGTGTGTGTGGAATTTGCAACTTGCGGCAAAATCCCAAATTATTTTTGGATACCAGATACTCAACCTGTAACCTGTATATTATTGACCGCTCTTTGCTCCACAGAACTCTAACAGGGAGCAGACATGTTGTTTAGAATCTTGGGCCAGATCTTCCTTCATACAAGGATTCAAAACATTTTGTCAGCCCCTGATAGAGATTTTATGTTTCTAAATTAGTATAGCAGTCACTCACGTGCCGCTTACTCTGACGATTCCTGTTAATTCGATTTTCAAAGGCCATTTACTTATGTAGCCACAAAGCTTTTTTTTACATCTACCCATTGTATTTAAAAATAGCATTCTGAAAGGGGAATGATAAAGAATGTCATTAAAGACCACAATGTATCTATGATTTAGCTTCAATCAGTGGAGAGGACTTTCAGACTCACCTTTGCACCAGATTTGATCCCCTGCTCATACAGCCCTATGATGTCAGTGATACCCTCTCTCTCTAGTAGCTTGGCTTTGCACACCCAGAATTTGGCAAACCTCTTTGCTTGAGGGATCTTGTCTAAGGCAGTTTGTATGTCTTCAGAGGGCGCACCCTATAGAAAAAGATGAAGAACAAAATTGTCTTGTAAGTGAAATAACAAAAGGGAATGTGCTAATAACCAAGAATGAGATGTATGCAAGCTCAGTGATGGGATCAAGTTCGTACTCCAATGTATTTTCTTATCTAAATGGTCTTGTATACACAATTACAAAGTGGATATCTATCGCCAGGAAAATCAGATGATTGTGAGATAGCAGTAATTTAAGAAAAGTCATCATTAAAAAGAATGTTAAATATCTTAATTAAAGGTATTTGTTAATATTAAAACAACACACAAGTGAAAACGTGCGCTGTGACCCAACACTTCAAAACACACAACTCAGGAAAAATAAATAATACATTGTTACCCTTAAAGTAAATCAGCCTTAAAGTAAATCAGCTCAATATTCAATCCGAAGGGAAAAAAATAAAACAAAACAGAACAGAAATAATATAGTGTAGTATATCACATAAAAGTGCTGATAACAAATAATAAGTGAGAACACACTCACATCTTCCTGAGCAGAGATCTGCTCAGTCTATACAGCATCCAGGGAGCCCACCAAGGGGTTAAAGATTAAAGAGGGTAAGGAGTAGACTATTTAGCTTCAACGATTTTAATACCAATAAAAACATATAAAGAATCTTACATTCAAAGATCCACTTGAACAGTACATATATAGAGTCCCAGTAGCAGTCTCCTCTTGTCCACAACGCGTTTCACCCCCAAAGTAGGGCTTTTTCAAGTCTAAATTGGTTCTCCAATGGGATATATCAAAATAACTTTCCTTGAGTGAAACATATGCAAAAAAGAGAGAAAAATACAAATACAATGTGTAGTTTTGTATTTAGAAAATAAATATAATTCTCCCAAAGGAAATACACTCACACTCTATAGAGCCTAATATGACCGTCTCTGAGTGTGAAAGGCAGTTGGACTCCAAGTCCTATGATTCCCAGATGTGATGTATAACCTCTATTATGTGTAATCAGAACTTCCAGCTCATTCCTCAGAGGGGTGATGTTATTTCCAATGATGAGTGAAAAGAATGGAATATAGTGAAGTATGTTTTACACATTTAATGGCCCCCTAAATATATTGAGGCTTACATAAAAAGTAAACAGAATAGCATAAAAAAATTCAATTTCAGCCTGCAGCTTTTATAGAAACATGAAATGTGTCGGCACATAAGAACCATTTGGCTTATCTCGTCTGCCCCCCCCAGCACCACAACAACCCCCCTGAATACTTTCATTATCCTCTGGCCTTGCCTGATATCTAGGATAGCCTTGCGTCTATTTCATGCATGCTTAAGTTTATTCACTGTATTAACCCCTACCACTTCTGCTGGAAAGTTATTCCATGCATCCAATACTTCCTATAATTACTTTACAAAAAATATCAAAAGTTAAGTACAATTTATCAGATTAGTAAATTAATCAAATGCACTTTTAAGTGCAAATACTCAGATACACAGCAAATAAATACAATATACAAATCCAATAAAGATAGAAATATAATAGCAAAACACTCAACTATCATTCATACTTGACGTAATCCACAGAGGTCCTGTTGATGTAAATCGGAGGTCTGATCTTGAGAGACCAAAGTCTGGGACTTCCCAGATGGAGAGAAAGTTGCTAGTCTAGCCTCTACTGTTTAATATACTCAAGCCATTCAGTCCACATTGCCTGATATTTCCCCAAACCAGAAAATGAGGAGAAAATAATATTTTCCCATAGACTGTTGAGCAATTATTTAATGTCACACTGGAGTTTCATTGCTTCTCCAATGTCATTGGGCAGACTAGATGGACCGAATGGTTCTTATCTGCCGACACATTCTACGTTTCTAATGTCGGGGTAAGCATATTTTTCTGGCAGAAAAGATACAGGAATGTGTGAGAAGTCAAAAGGCTTTGATAATCACATGTATCTCTGAGCATCGAGTTTCACACACATGTGGCACACTGTTCCTGCGGCCTCTCCACACATACAACAACTGCTGGATATAGAGAAATATATTGAAATGTATCTGGACAGCAGGAACCGTGTACCCACGAAAAAGAACCTAAAAGTAAATCTCCTGAAGAGTTAAGCAGTGGATTGCCTTCCTATCCAGCATCAAACCAAGTTTCCTTTGAACCATCCTGAACTGAAAAAAAATTGGAAATGACTTTTTACTGCGGTGTTTAGAGTTAAACTCATCGTGTGGCATTTGAGGTCCAAGCGGGTACAGTTTTAAAAAAAAAAAAATCCCTCATTTTGAAACATGTATACATCTCTGTATAAGACAACCTAAATTTGTTCTCTATAGAACATACTGAAAACTTAAAATATAATTTATGTCTATCTTATCAGCTAATAGTCATTTCCCAGGCCAATTCTAATTTGGGCCATATTAATAGTATGGCCTCGCTTATTGGCATTTCTATATTCACATCCACAATTGGGGATAATTTAACCCAGTACAAAGAGAAAGATGTTTTGTATGGGCTCTAATTTCAACCATCTAGTCTATTTTCCCTCTGTGTCCATTGCCAATGAATGTGCAAATATAGTTACTTGATGCCGTTTCCTACTTCTGATTAGAATAACAATAAAAATGTTTGGCTTGCCATAGATATCTAGTTTTTTTTAGGAACACGGAAAGGTATAGACCTAAATAAGTATAGTACCTTTGGTACAAAAAAGGCGTTGACAGCGTTTATTCTGCCAAGCCAAGATAGTTCTGTACTTTTATCATTCTGATTCTTTAGTTCCGACACTAACCACGAGTACTTCAATTGTACAAGAGATCCCAACTCAAAGGTTACTTTAAATCCTAATGGAGACGACAAAGTAAGTAATATGTAATCCGCATATTATGCCAACTTATGAGCATGAGACTTCACCCTGACCTCCACCATCTGGGAATTTCTTATTGATGTCGCCAGTGGCTCAATCAAAATGGCTTATATCAGGGGTGTCAGTGGACAGCCCTGTCTAGTGCTGTTGTTGACCAGGAGTGACTCAGAGTTCAGTGTGGAACCAGTGATATTAGCATGTAGAGAAGTATACAGAGCCATCGTGCAGTTTTTGCAAAAGCCAAAAATGTCCAAAGTTTCTGCAAGAAATCTCCAGCTGATCCAGTCAATGGCTTTCTCGGCATTAAGTTCCATGAAAGCCAACGCAATACATCTTTGATAAAATTCTGATCTTAAATTAAGAATTCTATATGTATTATCTTCTCCAGTTCTGCCATGGATAAACCTTATCTGATCAGGATATCACAGACTCCAGTTGTTCTGCCAATATTTTTGAATAGATCTTCATATCGATATTAATGAGCAAAATTGGTCTGTGATTGGATACATATTTCTGTTTTTTCTCCAATTTCAGGATAGAGCATATAGCTGCTTGGAGCATTTCAGTTGTGATGGGGTTATCATCGGCAATATGGTTATTTACCATAAGAAGTGTAGGAAAAATCCACAGATCCAGTATTTGGTAAAATAATCCGGTGTATCCATCAGGACAGAAAGCAGATAAGAATACATTTCCTACAGTATACTTTCAAGTCTTATAGCCTGAGATTAACTGACATTTACAGGCTTACAGTAATTATGCACTCATAGTCACAGAAACCAGAGAACGTCAACGATAAGGTAAGCATTTAGGTAGCAATACTACTTTTTTCCTTTTCTATCACTTTTAATTGAAATATGTTGTCTTGGGGGATTTAGGTTTCAGTGGATATCTTTTGGTTCTCTGTTCCGTGTCACCCATAGACCGGCCTATGTCCGCAGGCTCCTGCTTGTAATACCTCTTCTCTGCGTAAGTACTGCAGTTATCTACCCTTAGATAGTGGAAGCAGGCAGGTGTCACAAGGGCAATAATCCACATGGCCTCGCACAAGTCTGGACCGCCGAACAGGCCAATTCCACCCCACCGGGTCAATTTCGGAGACATAATTTTCCACAACTGTAGCCCTCAGCTTCTATATCCTTAGCAAGTAAGTTTAAAAGGTTCATAGCTGCAGAATAAGTAAAATGTCCTCCAACGGAACTCCAATCCTCGACCAGTAGTTCATATTTGTACCCGTAATGTTCCTGAAGGCTTACCGGCTGAAGACCTTGAGGAGAGATGTAAACGGTCACGAAGGTCCAAACAGTGTGTCTCCTATAGGAGTTCCTTCCTGCTGAAATAAAGTGGTCGTGGGCTACGGCCAGAGAGAAAGTGGCGACTACTGCAGTAAGCAGAGCACATCAATGGAGTAAGTCCAAGCAATCCGTTGTTCGGTTAGTTGGGATCTGACATAAAGTTAGGGATTAAGCAGGGGTAAGACGCTCTCTATCCATTGCAGCACACAGACACACCTCACGTATGCGTGTCCTATGTCATCATGCCATATTACTTTTAATCCTTTGCCCCTCTAATACATGTGTGCTACCAAAATGCTCAGCTGTACTTGGCATATTGTGAGCAGCCACTATGTACAAAGGTCTGGTTTCTATATGCATGAAGATGGTCTTCATGACTTGAAGATGTCTACATACATACAGCAGGTTGATAGCAAAGGTCCCTTCAAGGAATAGGCAAGCCTGATTTTTTTTTTTTCCATAGCTTCATAGATCAAAATTTGATTGCCATTAAAGCCAGGGTAGTTTCTGGTATATTTGTGGGAAAAAAAAAAAAGAAAAGAAAAAAAAGGTGGGACTAAATAGATAACAGTTGGCTCTTCCCATTACTCAGACAGTCAGCCTCTCTATCATCGTACAACATACTATAAAAGAATGTTGAAGTGTAATTATTTCTACTTCATCAAGTTCCTTTACTAAACAAGAAGAAACATTAAAGTAAACGAAAACACCACACAGATATCTTAGTCAGAGAGGCATACGGATAGGTAAAAGGCTTGAACTTGATGGACGTAGGTATTTTTTGGACCTAAAATATTACGAGCTTTATTCATGAAAGAGAGAATTAAAAGAGAATTAGCATTCTCCAGTTCAGCTGAATGGGAGCGCTCGGCTACTTCGGCCTTAAGTTTAAAATTCCCTGCAATTCTCGCTTTCTTAAATAAAGCATTATTTTACTAAGACAGATAAACCTGTCTCGCTGATTCCCAAAGAAAAACAACAAAGGATCACAGCCCCTTTAAACCAGTGTTTTCTTCCTTTCCGATCATACAGTAGTGGCAACATCACACGTGAACAAAACATACCTGCGCTCTTCTGCATCAGCCTTGGGTGTTGCGTGTGGCTTTCTTTCTTTTAGACTGGCCTGTTTGGTTTGTACAGTACAGCTGGCACGGTCCCATACACTAGCACTACATACAGGTCTGGCAGTCTTGCTGCTTTGTGCAGGTTTATTTGAATAGACTGTACCTCCTCTCTGTTTAGGCCATGTTGTAATCTGGGGCCTGGGTTGTATTTTGCTGCAGACAGCCTTTGGCATGTGTGGTTTGGATTCTTGTATACTTGGTTGGATCGCCGTGCTCTTTTGTTGTCTTGAGGCATTGCCCACACTGTGTGGCCTAGGTGCAGTTTTTGTAACATTAGAGGAGATCTGTTGTTTGGCACCAGCAATTGAAGAAGTGGTTTGCAAAGCTGTTTTTTTAACATTGGTTGGTTTTGCAGCAACGTTGACTACATGTTGAGGACCTTTTGGACATAAAGATTCACTCCTAGAAGACTTTACCGGATTGGGTTTGCCTGTGGCTTTACAGTTTTGCAAATCAAGATGGCTGACTTTAGTCCCTGAACAGGTCTTTTCACGTTGATCCTTAACAGGCTTGTTTACAGGTCTCTGGGTCTTTGACACAGGATGAGGAGCTGGTTTCCTATAGTTTAGGAATTTTCTCGGGTTTCTGAAGGTTGAAGCTTCCCTACCTGAAGCTGTATTCATCTTCTGTTCTTCTTGATTAGAGGATTTTGTCTTACTAGGTCTGTGAGCTTGCTGCTCAGTCTGTTTTTCTTTTCCCGTTTGTTCGGCCACACGGTGATCAATAGAGATGACATTTTCATGGTGATCAGCACCAATATTAACAGCATAGTCTATGGGTTGAGAATCAGTCTCTGAAATCCATCCACATGCTTCTGTTTGTAAACCCTTCACGGAGTTCAAAGGACACGAACAAGAGTCTGCGTCCATGCTTGGTTGTACTTTACTCTGGGCTTCATTCTTCTGTTGCTGGATGACATTTGAGACTGTGGTGCCACTTGGCAACTTCTTACCCTTATTTTCTACTGAAACCGAAAACTTCTCCTTCGCTGGCATTTTTGGATGCGCTATCCTTGATCGCTGCTGGAGTACAAGATTATTCGCAGTCTTAACCTTGTGTTCCCCGATAGCAAGGATTGCATTCGTGGGCACAGCATCCTTCTTTTGTTTGCAAACCTAGTGAAACAAAGACAATTAAATATTCCATTTAGTAAGAGAATAATAGTTTAGGATTTAAATATTTAAGAAAAATATATATAAACAAATAAAATATTGCAACAGTCTGTTTATGTGTAAACAGATACCATAATAATAATAAAAAATACTTGTTATCTTTTTGCTTACCTGTGCTGGTTTAGAAGGATGGTTCACAAGTTTATTTTGTAGGTTGGTAGAATCTCTCAAATACGGCCTGTGAAAATGTCAATACACAGCCATAGAGGTAGTTTAGCACGGAGGCATTATTTAAAATACATTTTAACTGTACAGATATGTGGCTTGCACAATGTATAGATCAAAAGTATTATCTTTAAAGTCATCACAAGGATTGTTTGCGTGAGAGTACAAAGTAATTGTCAAACAAAGAGACAAAGTTATTGTCAGCACATCCACAAACTTATGTGAACCATATAAATCAGAATTATATTTACTAAAGCATTTGAAGGCTCATTATGTTTAAGGTTATTTATCCTTGCAATCTGGAAAATCATAGAGGCTGCAAGGTTATACTCACTTTGCGTTATTCTGAGGCTTCAGCTTTCCCTTGGCTGCTAGGTACTCATATAGTTTTTGACGACGTTGATCTGCAAGAGAAGTACATAAGGAATTGTTAGAATGTTGACTATACCCCAGCAAACCCCCGCCCCCCCCTTTTTTTAATGGAGGGAAATGCCACATTATTGGTATTAAAATGGCTGCTTGATTTTTGCTCAGTCAACCACAGACAGAATCCAGCACCATCCTCGCTGCTGTGAACGTTTAAACATCACAGTCCATAGTGATAATAAATAAAACATTACAGAACTACTAGGCTATTTTAACCCCTTTGTGACGCATGGTGCTTGCGTCCCAGATGACGCAAGCACCAAAGGGTTACCTTTTGTTCCTGGCCACAGATCACAAGGTGATCGGTAGCCAGGAACACTATGGCAGAGACCTGATCAGGGTCTTAATAGACCCTGTGGGTCCCTGCCAAAAGATCGCAATACCTCCGGACATCGGGCACAGCGCAATTAAGCAAAATGTAGCTGGTGCTCGCTTTGAATGGGAGTTCCAGAGAGAGAGGGCAGCTCGGGCAACATCTGGCAGACTCAAGAGCTCATGAGGTTGGAGGAGAGCCTAAGTCAATCTGAGGAGCGCAGAAGACAGGTCAGAATTTAGACTGGCTCTATTTCTTGATCAAGAAAACTTACTTTCATTTCAATATTATGTTTATTTATTATCTGTTGTTTATGCCCAATTTCACAATAAAAACTTTAAAAAAATGGCAATCACATCCACACAAACAGACATCTAAAGCGACCCGCAAAAATGACATACTGAAGCATTAAAAAAGCTTTGGAAAATGTGTGTTACTGTCAGGGCCGGCCTTAGGGGTGTGCGACCTGTGCGAGCGCACAGGGCGCAACACCCCAGGGGGCGCCCGCCCGGCAGGTAGAAAAAAAAAAAGTTAAAGAAAAAAAAAAAGCCGGAGGAGGCACTGGCTGGGGGAGATCAAAAGATCCCCCCTCACCAGCCCTCTGCTCGGCATGCTGTGCTGGGTCCGGGGAGGGGGCGGAGCTAACCGGCACAGCGGTGTAGCTCCGCCCCCACCCTGTGAAGCAGAGCAGCGTCTGCTTCACAGGGAGCCCTGGGCAGCATGAGATAGTGCTGCTCGGCTCCCCATGCCTGCATTAAGCATGGAGCCTGCATTAAGCATGGGGAGCCCGAGCAGCACTTTGTCTTGCTGCCCATGGCTCCCCGTAATGCAGACTGTGCTCTGCTTCCCGGGGTGGGGGCGGAGCTACACCGCTGTGCCGGTTAGCTCCGCCCCCTCCCTGGATCCACCTTTGCAGGCAAAGGTAAGGGAGGGGGGGAGAGAGACAGAACAGGGGGAGAGAGAGACAGACAGACAGAACAGGGGTTAGGGGGAAAGAGAGACAGACAGAACAGGGGTTAGAGAGACAGACAGAACAGGGGTTAAGGGGGAGAGACAGAACAGGGGGAGGGGAGAGAGAGAACAAGTGGAGGGGGGAGAGAGAGAGAACAAGGGGAGGGGGGAGAGAGAGAACAGGGTTAGAGAGAGAGAACAGGGGGAGGGCGGAGAGACAGAACAGGGGAGGGGTGAGAGAGAGACAGACAGAAAAGGGGCAGGGGGTAGAGACAGAACTGGGGGGGGGGAGAGACAGACAGACAGACAGACAGACAGACAGACAGACAGACATACATACATACATACATACATACATACATACATACATACATACATACATACATGGCGAGGAAGAGGAAAGGGACAAACATGGGAAGGGAGAGAGAGACACAAACATGGGGGGGGCGCCAGAGGGGAAGCCCGCACAGGGCGCCGGAACACTTAAGGCCGGCCCTGGTTACTGTATTTCATTGACAAGCTCTGATCTGAAAAACGTTTTATTAAGGGAAAAAAAGATGCTTTCATTTATTGGGGAACAAAATCTCTATTGCCTGTTAGGAATCAGGAATGTATGTGGCCATCTGTTTATAGATATTTTATTTTCTATAGTATACTAAAGCTGCATCCCACTCTCCTGTCCAAAAATGCTGCTTTACAGCTTGTCATTTAAATTAAGGGGGGGGGGGGGCAATTGTCTGGGTGTGAGGGTGGCCATGTACCCAATCTTGCACAGTGCTGTCACTGGAAGACATGTACCACTCAGGCACTTTGTGAACATGGTGAGTAGGTGGGGTGAGAGCAGTTATGGCACATCACCAATCAAATCAATCAATTTGCTCACCTACCCCAAGACAGAAACAATCTAATGGTGGGATGTATAAAGGTGGAGACTCCACGCCTATAGGTACATGTTTAATAAGTACACTTATGGTAATGAAAGAGGAAGTCTTCAAGTACTAGTGGGGCGTGCCCTGCTAATCAACACTATTGCGTGTGTATGTTAAGTGTACTATAAAGACAAAGGTGGCATCTGGGTTAATATGGCGTATTAATGCTATGAGGGTGAGCAGTGCATCTCACCGTCTGCAGTCAGCTTCTTAGGCACTTCCATCTCGCGCATATAATGTTTGCAAGCGCGAGATGGAAGGGATTTGAACTGGCCAATCACGATCTACAGGACTTTTTTTTAATTTTTTTTATTACCCCCTCTTAACTTTATCAATAAGCAGCACGCTATCGCGCGAACCCATGATGACGTACGGGGAACAGTGCGCGTTTTCTGTTGGCTAGTTGTCACGTGGTGTGCTGGTGACGCGTGTGACTGAGAGGAGGGGTCTCAGAACTGGAACTCTCTATTGGTGGCCGCTTTTTGTTGTTATGACGCTGTGAGGCGCGCGCTTCCTGAGGTGTTAACGGCTTGATAGCTCCCGCTAGTGTTCTAGTGTTAGTGATTGCTTTGTTACTGAGGGACTAGTCACCGTGTTAAACCGGTGTATAATCATGCAATTGACTGCTTAGTCTGTAACTTAGCTTAACCCCTTAAATAACACGGTAACCGTTACTTATATATAACAAGAGATGTAGTAGTTTGAGCCTCTAAACATAAATAGGGATAATATGTAGGGATAACCTACAAAATCTGCAAGATAGAGAGTGGGGTGACGTCTCAAAAACATGTAAAATCTAACTTTTATTGGTCTGCTTTTAAAGTAAGCTAAAAGAAGGATAAAATGTGTGGAACTTGTTTAAAAAAAACCCAAAACTGATTTAAAAAATGTCTATTTTGGCCAAGTGTATCAATACTTAACCCACTGCTGCTCAAACTGGCAATATAAATTGTAATTAAAGTAGGAACAAAGCAAGTGAAATGTATTCTTTAAACTCTATTATCATGAAATGTCCCTATGTTTTCCATTATGTTGCCAATATGAGCAATGTATCCAGGGACACAAGGACTACTTGTGCTGCTGAAAGAGCATGCAAAGTGCAGCCTGATATAGGAAATACCTATATATTTCAGCCAGAATCCAATTAATCATGGTAGTTGAGATCGCCTGATTATTTAACTGTATTCTGTCTGTGGATATGCAGTCTTCATACTAATTCGCAGTTTATGGTTAAAATAAATACTTTTTTTGGGGGAGCTGGGACTGGGAGTTCCCACTTGTGTTGTAATAAATTGTTTCGGTAATTTCTATTTGCCCAATTTCCGCAAGTGCCTCATTAACCTGGAATAACTGGTCGTGCCTGTTGCACTATGGTCCACTTTGAATTACAATCTGCTGTCTATTGGTAGTTAGAGTGATGCTGGAATTAATATTTATTTGTGCCTTACAGAAGAGTTTTATTTCAGCCCCAATAGTAAATGCTTCTATAGTAGGGGCAGTTTCCCAAATCTATTAAGTGTACTGCAGTGGACTTATTTAAAACTGCAAACATTTGACACCTTCATTGAACTGGCATGTGTGTTATGGTTTTATGGCCCCCCTAACCAGGGAGTGGAGGGATCAGAGGTGCTGGATCTCTGTAGAACTGACTAATTTACTAATGAGAACATTCTTTAATACCCTATGTTTTTCTTGCCCTTTTTTAAAGTGGTTAACAATGTTTAGTAATTAGGAATATGATTTTAGCCTCATTTATGCCCGATGAAGGGACCTAACAACTTGGTCTTGAATGCCTTTAACCAAACTCTGTTACTCAATAAATGGTATCATTTGAATCCTACTTGTTAACTGTTTTTCCATGGCTAACACTGTACTCCTTTAACTTTTCCAACTATATTAGAAATTCTTATAAATGGTGTTGCTTTACCCTGAAATGGTCAGTAGGTGGTGCCTTGCTAACACGTTTTGAGAGCTTTTAGCAGTGAAGGGCGAGAGAAAGTTTTAGTATGCGCAGAAAGTAACAGATATTATGTAGCCGACTAATAATCATGGTGATGCTGGTATTCTCCTAGATAGGATTGTCAAGTGTTCAGTTTACGCCTTAACACTCCACTATTTGGGGTCTCTGTCCAGGAAAAAACTATACAAGACATTCGCATACCTCCCAACATTTCAAATGTCCAAAGAGGAACACATTTATTTTTGTGGTGGTGGCTGAACATGGGGCTTACCCCGGAACTTTTTCATTGACTTTATGACCAACTGTAGTTATTTATGTAATTTGATAAGTCATTTATAGCAAGATTTAAAGGAACAGTCTAGTCCCCAAACTCACTTTGGTGCAAGTTGCAGACCACTGCTGTATGGTGAACAGGCTTTTTTTCCCCCCCCAGTGTGATTTAAGGCAGGAATTCAAAATCACATTTTTGATTTCTCTGTATGTATACTACAGGTGCGGCAGTACTGATTATATAGACACTGGTGATTTAATTTTTTTTTTTCTTTTAGTCACTTCCTGTGCTGCTGCAATACATTTTGTGTGCTCTTGTACACCGTAGGATCTCTTAAAGGGACACTCCCTCCAAAAAATGAAAAGGTTTTATTTATTTTTTATTCTGCAAATTGTTGATTTCTGATATGTATTTGTTTTTGTTATGTGACTATTTAATAAAATATGTAACTAAACAAGTGTGACTGGGTGCTGCCATTTTGTGAAATAGTGCCACCCCCTAGTGACTTTACAGTACTAGTATCTCACTTTGGGGCTGGGGACACAGAATGCAGTCTATAAGTTAGAATTCTGAACATAGACTTGAACTGAATGGGAGGGTAATGTAATTATTATATCACAAGGGGGCTGAGTTATGATCCTGTTTGATCAGGTCAATCTTTCTTTATGTTGGAAGGCAGGTAAAAAAAAAGTTGTACACAGCCTCCTAGTTCTGCCCACTATGATACCCAGGACCCAGGAAGAGAGCAGGGGAGTATCTAATGACATCATCATTCAGGCTTTGGCAACAGTTGTAAATTGAGACTAGCTGGAAGATTTCGGATGATGTTGCATCATGGGAATTGTTCATAAAATGGATGCTGGAGATAAACACCTAATTTTATTTTTCCTTTTATATACAATGAACTCAATCATATAAAAAAACAGTGGCAAATGATTTAAATATGTGTTTGTTTTAAATGCACAGGTTATCTAGTTACATCTTATGTACGTGGTAGTGTATATTTAACAGTGCACACATTGTCTGGTGACCTCACTAGAAAGACAGGGAATTCCATTTATTTGAATGGCATTATACTAAGTCTCCTGCCACCAAAAAAAGGAAATTTACTTTTACTCATATAGTGTGGGCAGTCCTGGTTTCTTGCAAACTGTTGTAATTTCACCTAGCTGTAAGTATTATACATTTTAAGCAATGCAAAATGTAAAGTTCCTTGAAATCACATTAATATGCATTAACATTTGGAAGATGCAATTTGGGCACCAGACAGTCCCTTTATAAGAGCATACACTAAACCTGTCCAGGCCCTTCTTGTATCCACTAATATGCAGGATCTTGTTTTCACATTGTTCCTTCCAGTTTTTTTTTAATCGTATTTGCACGACTGTAAGATGACCCTGATTATAAGACGTCCCCCCCAAACATTGGATATTCATTTCGGAAAAAAATAAAATAAAATATATATCCTTGTAATTTAATTGCGGGGTTTTGTGGCTTAACCAGGTGTCAATTCAGTGACAAGAATTTTTGCTTTGTACTCTTGACACCATGGTGAGAGTTCATCTATTTTGGGTTGAAGGCATATGTTGCAATGGACACGAGAGAGACCCTTATTGAAAGTGATTTATGTTACCATTGGTTTTCTTAAAAAAATAAACTTCATAAACATAAATATTAATTTATATATATATATATATATATATATATTTATATATATACAGGTACATAGATTGAAAATAAGCAACAATCTTACATAATTAGTAACACATTCAAATTCATTTTTGTTTTTAAAAGAAATAAATCAGCAAATGTCGTAAATATAAATATTTATTTATTAAATGTATGACAAGTGCAGAAACAGATTGAATAAATAAGCAATAATAAATATTACATAATATCTAATACATAAACATAAATTAATATATATTAATATACTAATATTCATTTTCAATGAATAAAACTCTTAATGGCGTTACTTGTGTAGTCTCTCATAGAGAAACTTAAACTTTATAAAAGTAATAGAAACATAGAAACATAGAATGTGTCGGCAGATAAGAACCATTCGGTCCATCTAGTCTGCCCAAATTTTTTTTTTTTTGAGTACTTTTATTAGTCCCCCTTTTCAGGTCTAATAGCTAGGATAGCCTTGTGTCTATCCCACGCATGCTTAAAATCCTTGACTGTGTTTACCTCTACCACTTCTGCTGGCAGGCTATTCCATACATCCACTACCCTCTCAGTAAAGTAATACTTCCTGATATTACTTTTAAATCGTTGCCCCTCTAATTTAAGACTATGTCCTCTAGTTGTGGTAGTTTTTCTTCTTTTAAATATACTCTCTTCCTTTACTGTGTTGATTCCCTTTATGTATTTAAATGTTTCTATCATATCCCCCCTGTTGCGTCTTTCCTCCAAGCTATACATGTTAAGATGCTTTAACCTTTCCTGGTAAGTTTTATCCTTCAACCCATGAACCAGTTTAGTAGCCCTTCTCTGAACTCTCTCCAAAGTATCAATATCCTTCTGGAGATACGGTCTCCAGTACTGCGTACAATACTCCAAGTGAGGTCTCACCAGTGCTCTGTACAATGGCATGAGCACTTCCCTCTTCCTACTGCTAATACCTCTCCCTATGCAACCAAGCATTCTGCTAGCATTTCCTGCTGCTCTATTGCATTGCCTACCTACCTTCAAGTCCTCTGAAATTATTACTCCTAAATCCCTTTCCTCAGATGTTGAGGTTAGGACTGTACCAAATAGTCTATATTCTGCTTTTGGGTTTTTACGCCCAAGGTGCATAATCTTGCACTTGTCCACATTAAATGCCAGTTGCCACTGCTCTGACCATTTTTCTAGTTTAGCTAAATCATTTGCCATTTGGCTTATCCCTCCATGAATATCAACCCTGCTGCAAATCTTTGTATCATCAGCAAAAAGACATACTTTACCAACAAGACCTTCTGCAATATCGCTAATAAAAATATTAAAGAGAATGGGTCCAAGAACAGATCCCTGAGGTACCCCACTAGTAACAAGACCTTGCATCGAATATACCCCATTGACTACAACCCTCTGTTGCCTGTCACTCAGCCATTGTCTAATCCATTCAACAATATTGAAATCCAAACTCAAAGATTTCAGTTTATTGATAAGCCTTCTATGTGCGACAGTGTCAAAAGCCTTACTGAAATCTAGGTAAGCAATGTCTACTGCACCACCCTGATCTATTATTTTAGTTACCCAATCAAAAAAATCAATAAGATTAGTTTGGCATGATCTCCCTGAAGTAAACCCATGCTGTCTCTGATCTTGAAATCCAAGCGACTTTAGATGTTCAACAATCCTATTCTTTAACAAGGTTTCCATTATTTTCCCCACTACTGAAGTAAGACTTACTGGTCTATAGTTGCCCGCCTCCTCCTTACTACCTTTCTTGTGAATGGGCACAACATTAGCTAATTTCCAATCTTCTGGAACTACTCCTGTTAACAATGATTGGTTAAATAAATCTGTTAACGGTTTTGCTAGTACACCACTAAGTTCTTTTAATAACTTTGGATGTATCCCATCAGGTCCCATCGACTTATTTGTCTTTACTTTAGACAGCTGAAGTAAAACCTCTTCCTCTGTAAACTTACATGCATCAAAAGACTCATTAGTCTTTTTCCCTAAATGAGGTCCCTTACCCTCATTTTCATTTGTAAAAAATGAACAAAAATATTCATTAAGGCAGTCTGCCAAGCCTTTATCCTCTTCTACATAGCATCCTTCTTTTGTTTTTAATCTAACTAATCCTTGTTTTACTTTCCTTTTCTCATTTATGTATCTAAAAAATGTTTTATCCCCCTTTTTCACTGACTGGGCTATAGTCTCTTCTGAGTGTGCTTTGGAAGCTCTTATAGCTTGCTTTGCCTCTTTCTGCCTACTCTTATAGATCTTTCTATCTTCCTCACTCTGAGTATTTTTATAATTACTAAATGCTAGCTTTTTATTTTTTACTATTTTAGCCACCTCTGCAGAGTACCACAGTGGTTTCTTCAATTTTTTGCTCTTACTGACAAGCCTTATGCAATTTTCTGTTGCCTTCAGTAGTGCAACTTTTAGATAATCCCATTTCTCCTGGACTCCATTTAAATTGCTCCAGTCTGATAATGACTCCTTCACACCTAATCTAATTTTAGAAAAGTCTGTTTTTCTAAAATCTAAAACTTTTGTTTTTGTGTGGTGTGACTGCGTTACTGTTCTTATATTAAACCACACTGTCTGGTGATCACTAGATCCTAAACTTTCACCTACAGTAATATCTGATAACAAATCTCCATTTGTGAACACTAAGTCTAGTATGGCCTGCTTTCGAGTTGGCTCCTCCACTACTTGTTTTAGAGATAATCCAAGTAGGGAGTTTAGGATATGCGTACTCCTGGCGCAAGTAGCTGTTTTGTATTTCCAGTTCACATCAGGAAGATTAAAGTCACCCATGATGATCACTTCTCCCTTCATTGTCATTTTTGCTATTTCCTCAACTAGTAGATTATCTAACTCCTCTATTTGTCCAGGGGGCCTATAAATCACACCTACCCGAGTTACCATATGATTACCAAATTCTAATGTAACCCAAACTGACTCTATGTTCGCCTCACTAACTTGTATTACGTTACATTTTAAGCTATTCCTCACATACAGGGCCACCCCTCCCCCTTTTTTACCTTCTCTGTCTTTTCTATATAAAGAGTACCCTGGTATTGAAATGTCCCAGTCATGTTTTTCATTATACCATGTCTCAGTAACAGCCACTAAATCTACATTCTCAGTTGCCAATATTGTCACAAGTTCATGGATCTTATTCCCTAAACTGCGAGCATTTGTAGACATGACCCTAAGCTTATCATTTTTCAGCACACTGACTACAGGTAACTTCTTTACCTTTTTTGGGGGGCAATTGGATTGATGTTTTATCGCCATTTTGCCCCCCTCTTTTAGTTTAAAAACCTCCTAGCAAAACCTCTGAACTGCTCACTGAGAACATTCGTTCCCTTTTGAGAAAGATGCAAACCATCTTTTTTGTACAGTTCCTTTCTATCCCATAGTGAACTTCCATGAGAAACAAAGCCAAATCCTTGCTCCCGACACCATTCTCCAAGCCACAAGTTGAAGTCCCTAATACGCATCCGTCTATCATTCTGAATGTTATGCACAGGCATAACTTCAGAAAAGGACAGTGTGGACACAACCTGCAGTATATCATTGGCAAGAACACGAAAAGCTTCCTTCACCTCTGAAACCTCATTGCAAGCCAAATCATTTGTCCCTAGATGAACCAGTACATCCAATTCTCCTTCCTGATTTGCTTGCTTAACAATATTAGAAATACGCCTCCTGTCTCTGCGAGCAGTAGCTCCAGGAAGACATCTCACTAAGCCAATACTGTCCAACTCCGCACCTCTTATGATAGAATCGCCCAACAACAACTGCTTTCTATCAGGCCTCACCTTCTCCTTGCACACCTTAGCCACATAGGAGAGTGGTTCCTCAAACTCTGCGTCTGAGCTTGCCTCCACAACACCACTGCACTCTGCAAGTGCTGAAAATGAATTCTGGACAGCCACAGACTGCGGGACATGCCTTTTATCCACAACTCTAAGCCTACCAGATCCAACAGTAATCCACCTGCCATTCCTAGGAAGCCTCTGCGGCAATGGCCTCTGTGGCAGTGACTTCGCAACATTCTCAGCCCGAGTTTGTTTTACAGATAAATTACAAATCTCGGACTTTAAAAATGCAATCTCCTGCTGCAATCTTGAGAACTGTCTACAGATTAGACAGCCTCCAAACCTCCAAAAAATGGAATGTGAAACAAATGCAGAACAATTATCACAGTAAACCAAATCTGCCATTTTAAGAATTTAAATCAAAAAGATCTTTTAGTTTTGCTCACCTCTTGTATACCTCAGACTACCTCCAGAGTATCTCCAGAATATCTCTTAAATATACTCTTTGAAAAGCAGCTCTTAGAATTCAATTCCTTAGCAATTTGAAGCAGGAAATCAGTACAAACCACCACACAATAACTTGACTAAATGAATCTTACTTGTATCAGTAGAAAAGAAGATCTCAGCAAGTTAAAATAATCAAGTCTGTCTCCAGAATATCTCTTAAATATACTCTTTGAAAAGCAGCTCTTAGAAGAGCAGCCAAGCTATTAAATTAGCCAAGCTAATTTCTACTATGCCTTATATACACACACCTACAAGCACCAAGGAAGGTTTTAACACCTGAGTGGGCCTATGCTAATTAGAACCAAACAATGACAAACACCTAAGTATTCAATTCAAATTCCTTAGCAATTTGAAGCAGGAAATCAGTACAAACCACCACACAATAACTTGACTAAATGAATCTTACTTGTATCAGTAGAAAAGAAGATCTCAGCAAGTTAAAATAATCAAGTCTGTCTCCAGAATATCTCTTAAATATACTCTTTGAAAAGCAGCTCTTAGAAGAGCAGCCAAGCTATTAAATTAGCCAAGCTAATTTCTACTATGCCTTATATACACACACCTACAAGCACCAAGGAAGGTTTTAACACCTGAGTGGGCCTATGCTAATTAGAACCAAACAATGACAAACACCTAAGTATTCAATTCAAATTCCTTAGCAATTTGAAGCAGGAAATCAGTACAAACCACCACACAATAACTTGACTAAATGAATCTTACTTGTATCAGTAGAAAAGAAGATCTCAGCAAGTTAAAATAATCAAGTCTGTCTCCAGAATATCTCTTAAATATACTCTTTGAAAAGCAGCTCTTAGAAGAGCAGCCAAGCTATTAAATTAGCCAAGCTAATTTCTACTATGCCTTATATACACACACCTACAAGCACCAAGGAAGGTTTTAACACCTGAGTGGGCCTATGCTAATTAGAACCAAACAATGACAAACACCTAAGTATTCAATTCAAATTCCTTAGCAATTTGAAGCAGGAAATCAGTACAAACCACCACACAATAACTTGACTAAATGAATCTTACTTGTATCAGTAGAAAAGAAGATCTCAGCAAGTTAAAATAATCAAGTCTGTCTCCAGAATATCTCTTAAATATACTCTTTGAAAAGCAGCTCTTAGAAGAGCAGCCAAGCTATTAAATTAGCCAAGCTAATTTCTACTATGCCTTATATACACACACCTACAAGCACCAAGGAAGGTTTTAACACCTGAGTGGGCCTATGCTAATTAGAACCAAACAATGACAAACACCTAAGTATTCAATTCAAATTCCTTAGCAATTTGAAGCAGGAAATCAGTACAAACCACCACACAATAACTTGACTAAATGAATCTTACTTGTATCAGTAGAAAAGAAGATCTCAGCAAGTTAAAATAATCAAGTCTGTCTCCAGAATATCTCTTAAATATACTCTTTGAAAAGCAGCTCTTAGAAGAGCAGCCAAGCTATTAAATTAGCCAAGCTAATTTCTACTATGCCTTATATACACACACCTACAAGCACCAAGGAAGGTTTTAACACCTGAGTGGGCCTATGCTAATTAGAACCAAACAATGACAAACACCTAAGTATTCAATTCAAATTCCTTAGCAATTTGAAGCAGGAAATCAGTACAAACCACCACACAATAACTTGACTAAATGAATCTTACTTGTATCAGTAGAAAAGAAGATCTCAGCAAGTTAAAATAATCAAGTCTGTCTCCAGAATATCTCTTAAATATACTCTTTGAAAAGCAGCTCTTAGAAGAGCAGCCAAGCTATTAAATTAGCCAAGCTAATTTCTACTATGCCTTATATACACACACCTACAAGCACCAAGGAAGGTTTTAACACCTGAGTGGGCCTATGCTAATTAGAACCAAACAATGACAAACACCTAAGTATTCAATTCAAATTCCTTAGCAATTTGAAGCAGGAAATCAGTACAAACCACCACACAATAACTTGACTAAATGAATCTTACTTGTATCAGTAGAAAAGAAGATCTCAGCAAGTTAAAATAATCAAGTCTGTCTCCAGAATATCTCTTAAATATACTCTTTGAAAAGCAGCTCTTAGAAGAGCAGCCAAGCTATTAAATTAGCCAAGCTAATTTTTACTATGCCTTATATACACACACCTACAAGCACCAAGGAAGGTTTTAACACCTGAGTGGGCCTATGCTAATTAGAACCAAACAATGACAAACACCTAAGTATTCAATTCAAATTCCTTAGCAATTTGAAGCAGGAAATCAGTACAAACCACCACACAATAACTTGACTAAATGAATCTTACTTGTATCAGTAGAAAAGAAGATCTCAGCAAGTTAAAATAATCAAGTCTGTCTCCAGAATATCTCTTAAATATACTCTTTGAAAAGCAGCTCTTAGAAGAGCAGCCAAGCTATTAATAACACTTTAAACAGTAAAACGGAATGCTGTTAGGTGATTACTAATCAGTCTTAATAGGGAAACCAACATTCAACATGGCAGATTTAACAAAAACCATGTTTTTGCTCTATTCATTGTGTCTGCCTAACTGCAAAATTTGTTTTATATATTTTAAATGTATTTGTATTGCTTTATGGTGTGAATTGTATGTGGCATGTTCAGTTCCTCATTCATAATAGTATTGCAATGTTAATTAAACTTAACATGCTTTTTGTATGTATTTGTTATGAATTTGGTTGGCACACTGTATACACAACTATTATATTCCTATATCACAACAGACCTCACATTTAACAGCGATGTTATTTATGCCTTGTACTTGGTACATACATGCAGGATTGGGTTTTTGGATCACAGATTATTGTTTGTCAAAAACAAAGAACTCTTTGATAAATGTTTGATCTGCTTTAGACTTCATTCGGACCACTTCATTTCCTCGTTGTGAAGTGCTGATGTACCAGTCAGGATGAGCTAGGGATTCAAAATTGAACGTAGAAGCGTTTGATAACTCATTTTCAGATCTCAGGAAAATGAATCGCTGCAAGTCTTCGTTTGAAATGTCTTTAATGTTTGCAACCTCCTGAAAGAAAGACGAGTTTATTAGAAATATTTCAGCATGGTGTTACATAATCAGTGTAAATGCAGCCTGACGGAGCTACAGCCAATGTAAAATAACAGTCTACATAGCCCCTCAAAACAGGGGTGGCTGACCTTGTCCCCCCTGCTGTTATCAATAGGTTTACTGAGCATGGCCACAGCTGTGGTCTGCAACATATGGAGAGACAACATTTAGTCATCACTAGTCTAGCATCACTGGTTTGAGGGCAGCCAAGGAAAAACAGAATGTGTTAAATCTAGAAAAATCACTGCCAAACGCCCCATGACTTGTTGATTACTTGTGGATAACCTAAGTTGGAAAGAATCTCCCCTTACCTCCACCTTTCTGTGAGGCAAAAAAATATAGCTATGGGCCCTGAAGGGTGTGTAGTCTGATTTGGCAATTGAGAAAACTTTAAACATTCCAGCTGATGTGGACTGTATATCTTATAATGCTAGGTGTGCCACAGAAGCAGCCCATAGCAGCTGGACCACCAGGGAGAACAATGCTATGTGGTAAAGTTTACTTACTTCCAAGTGCAGCTGAGGTTCATCTCCTGCTAAAGTGCAGGACAGGTAGAGATTCCTTCCCGCAAGTCCTAATGTAACGGGCTGTTTCATGCTTCTGTCCAAATTCTGTGACCGATAAAATGACATGCTTATCGTCTCTGAAAAGAAAAACATATGTAAGCAAGTCGCCCCTAATCCATAAACCTATGGAAGTAAATATGTTTGAATATTTATTTAATGTCGTTTTCTGACATTATGGTAATATTAACTTACCTTCTCTCTTTGTGTTCAGGCCTTGAAGGTGAACAGCCACGAGTTGGGCATTGCCTCTGAATTGCTGCAAAGCCATGCACTTTTGTGTAGCATCCCTAATCCAGCATTCACTTGTACTGTGCAAACTGAATCTGGAAGGTGAGGAATGGGTAACGGCTGCATTCTCAATGGAAATGTCCTCTGAAAAAAAGAAATACAGATGATCAGATGGCAATTCTTCCAATGACTTTTTTTTTGGTTTAACAAATGTTTTTTCATTCGTTTCTTTTGCTTCAAGTAAATTGATTTTCCAGAATCCTTAAATGGTACGATTATTCTATCATTGTAATCATTGCAATGCACTGTATTAAACCACATTGCCACCTTCATCCGGCAAATGTTGTACACCACTCAGATGTCACATGCAGTCACACACTCCGGCTAGTCAAGTTTTGCTAGACCTGTTGCTGTCCAACCTCCTGAATTAAATATTCTCATTGTCCATAGTTCCTAAGTGTGCACGATGGCTCTGACAGTGGAACAATCAACAGGAAGATTTTATTGGTTTTCCTAGTCATTGTTCCAATTAAGGAATGTATTCTTGGCATTGTCTCTCTATAAATAGCCCACAATCTTACAGTTCACTTCCGATTTAATAAACTGCCTCTGATCTCTCAGATCCTTACCTTGCACAAAAATGTCATTCAGCAGGTTAATGAGATCTGTGTCTTGGAATAACTTGTGACCACTTATCCCGCTTTTCAATCGCTACCACTAGCACGACGGCTTTCTTGAAGGAGTATGGCGATTCAATGTGATTGGTGACCTGCAGCTGTACGGGAGAGGTGCATGCAGAACAACTGCTGTGACAGGAGAACCACTGGGAATCTTGGATGGTTTTCTGCCAAAAGAGAAATTGGTCAAGTTAGGTATGTTTACATTCTCACTGGACAACACATATTCCAGACCCAATAGAGCTAAACTATTGTACTAAGCAGTGACAGGCTAGAAAGTGAAGGCTCTTGTTATTCATTGCATTGAAATGAGGCTTCACATAGGAAGATCGATTGTAATAGCAGGTAACAACCAATAACCCCATGTGATTTGTCCATAACAAATCCTCCGTATAGCGATAGCCATTCTGTTGCAGTGCTGGCCTTTACTATGTCTACTATAAGTTTATTCCACATAGTTTATACTGTGCCTGAAATTACTAGATTTCAACCTTTACCCCCAAATAGCATATAAACTTATCAGACTAATGACTGCATTATTCTTATTAATTGACTCTCCACATTTTTGATCACATACAGTTTGTTTTGACATTTACCTTGGTTTCGCAGGAATAGTCTTCATAAAAAATGTCTTCATGTTCACTAAAAATGCAACAGAAAAAATAAGCATGCGTTTAGTTTCTTTCTTTTCAGACCCATCTGTGTATATATACCGTATATTAATGTGATCATTATTTTAGCACTTTTATAGTGGTGCAAATTCTGCAGCAATGTGCAAATACCAGCGTTACAAATGTATAATAAATATAAGGTTAGTGCACATTAAATGTAATTAATTCGTAAGTAGTGTTACCTGTAACTGTCCATCAGATAAGAGTCGAATTCTGGTACTTGTGCCATTGTTATTTCTATTTAAACAAAAAAAGGATAATCTGTTAAACCAAATCTTAATCAGTCTGTGTGATCTTTAATTAGATCACTCTGATGTCTATATATGAGACAGCAAGCAAGATGATAAGTACCTGATGTGAACTGATTAGTTAGACTGAGCTCCTGTTACTTCTTGGTGTTTCTAGTCTTTGTCTTTGTCTGCTTTGTGCCTCTCGCTACTGGTGATTTTATATACACCGCTTCCGTCAGATTGTGCAATAATGGATTTCACATTCTACACACGCTGTTTGTTTAAACTGTTGGGAGTGTCCAGGATGTGAGAAAAAAAGGCTGGTTTAAATCAGTCTTTGTACAAGTGACATTTTCCGGAATATATTTGGCTTTTCCTTAAAATTGAAATGTTTAATTATAGGGAATGATAATCCCTTACGTGCTAAACCGTGAGCGTATGCAAAAACTAATTCTTAGAATTTCTTATACTCTTCAGAACTCACAGAGGGAGTAAAAAGACACAGAAAACACAGTGTATAGTATATCCCACAGTATATAGATACGCAATGTATCTTTGGTAAATGCAATCCCATACACAATCCAAATCCCCCCAGTATATTCACAAAGGAGAAGCCTTTCAGGACCAGGGCCAAGACTTGTAGCACTTCCAAGATAGGAGGTCGTTCTTTTCTGTGATATAAAGCCTGTTGATGGTCTGAACAAATTTTAAATATCGCCTCGCTATAGATAAGGAACTAAGAGGAAAAAACAACCGAGGAGGCACCAGAAGTTAATATATACAGCATTACTTTAATACAGGCTGAGTATGCGTTATCTGAAATTGCCTTATCCAAAGTCACCCAAACCTTTTTTGGATTTCACCACAAGTTGCAGATTCCACACACACCTGTCAGAATGCAAGAACACAACAGTTGACAGGGCCATCTTTAACACTGTTTGGACCCCTGGCATGCTTTTGCTTGTACCCCTGGACCCTGACACCCACCCCCCACTACCTGTCATGCAGTCACTCACTCCACCCCAACCCCCCCAAAACACAAAAAACAAACACACACAATTACCACCCAGTGCTGTCTTATATCAGTGGATACCTTAGTAATATAGCCGTGAGTACTTTTATTGTAGTGTTTAATAAGTGTATAATTGCAGCGTATAAAATGTATATATGGAACAAAATGTATGCATTGTGACAATATGGAATTCTGTGCACCTTACATCAGTGATCAAGAAAAAATAAGTAAAAGGGACAGTTCACCTACAGGGTCGGAAATAATATGTTTAGTTAGGGAGTGCATTATGTAAAGTAAAGAAAAAAAACTATATATTTGCTGGGTTATTTATCAGCACAATGTACATATTGATTTTTATCATTTACATGGAAAAACCTTCTCTGGATTTAAGGTCCATTTTAAAGCAGTGGTAAATCCCATATTTATTGTTGGGTTCACTAAAACAAATTGTTATTTTTACTTCACTACCTGGCCTTTCTAGGCTTGCTCCATATAGAAACACTGACAAATCACTTCCTCATTTTTGGGCAAAGAATGTAAGTGCACATATAAGTGCCTGTATGAACACGCTCCTTATGCATGTACTAGGGCAGCAACATTCACAATGCCTTTTATTGGATCTTCGTTTGTGAAACAATTTCAAAGCTTTGTCTGTACATTGCACACTTGCAGTCACTGCTCTCTACATTTATGTATCCGACAACTGGAACCAAATTAAAGCTAAAATTGGTCTTAAGAAAATAATAATTTCTGCCCTACCATTAACTCTGATTAACCATTTGATGGAAAAGATTGACCTAACGAAGTGGATACAGAAAGGTATGGTTCTGATTGATGACCTGATAGAAAACGAGAATATAAAAACCTTTCCTGTTCTTCAAGATCAATTTGATCTTCCATCCCAAGATCTTTTTAACCCCATAACGCATATGGACGTATATATACGTCCTGAAAAGCATGGTCCTTGAGGACAATTAGGACGTATATATACGTCCTCCGTTTTCATGTAGTGTTGTGCTCAGGGGTCAAGTCCTGGGAAAAAAAGTGTGGGAACTCACACAAAATCCACTGCAACCCCCCCCCCCCCCTCATATATATTTCACCGAAAATTCTGTGAATTTTGCCCCTCTATGCCAGGATTCTGCCCCTCTATATGCCAGGATTTTGCCCCTCTATTCCAGGATTTTGCCCCTCTATGTCAAGATTTTGCCCCTCTATTCCAGGATTCTGCCCCTCTATATGCCAGGATTTTGCCCCTCTATGTCAGGATTCTGCCCCTCTATATGCCAGGATTTTGCCCCTCTATTCCAGGATTTTGCCCCTCTATATGCCAGGATTTTGCCCTCTATATGCCAGGATTTTGCCCTCTATGTGCCAGGATTTTGCCCTCTATGTGCCAGGATTTTGCCCTCTATGTGCCATGATTTTGCCCCTCTATGCCAGGATTTTGTCCCTCTATTCTATAGTGTGCCAGTCAGATACCAGGAATAGTGTGCCAGTCAGAGACCAGGAATATTGTGCCAGTCAGATACCAGGAATAGTGTGCCAGTCAGATACCAGGAATAGTGTGCCAGTCAGAGCCCAGTAATATTGTGCCACTCAGAGCCCAGTAATATTGTGCCACTCAGAGCCCAGTTAAATTGTGCCAGTCAGATACCAGTACTATTGTGCCAGTCAGATACCAGTACTATTATGCCATTCAGATGCCAGAAATAGTGTGCCAGTCAGAGCCCAGTTATAGTGTGTCACTCAGAGCCCAGTTATAGTGTGCCACTCAGAGCCCAGTTATAGTGTGCCACTCAGAGCCCAGTTATAGTGTGCCACTCAGAGCCCAGTAATATTGTGCCACTCAGAGCCCAGTAATATTGTGCCAGTCAGATACCAGTAATATTGTGCCAGTCAGATGCCCAGTAATATTGTGTCACTCAGATACCAGTAATATTGTGCCAGTCAGATGCCCAGTAATATTGTGTCACTCAGAGCACAGTAATATTGTGCCAGTCAGATACCAGGAATAGTGTGCCAGTCAGAGCCCAGTAATATTGTGCCAGTCAGATACCAGGAATAGTGTGCCAGTCAGAGCCCAGTAATATTGTGCCAGTCAGATACCAGGAATAGTGTGCCAGTCAGATACCAGGAATAGTGTGCCAGTCAGATACCTGGAATAGTGTGCCAGTCAGATGCCGAGTAATAGTGTGCCAGTCAGAGCCCAGGAATATTGTGCCAGTCAGATACCAGTAATATTATGCCATTCAGATACCAGTAATATTGTGCCAGTCAGATGCCCAGTAATATTGTGCCACTGAGAGCCCAGTAATAGTGTGCCACTCAGATACCAGGAATATTGTGCCACTCAGAGCCCAGTAATAGTGTGCCAGTCAGATACCAGGAATAGTGTGCCAGTCAGAGCCCAGTAATATTGTGCCAGTCAGATACCAGGAATAGTGTGCCAGTCAGATGCCCAGGAATAGTGTGCCAGTCAGAGCCCAGGAATAGTGTGCCAGTCAGATGCCCAGTAATATTATGCCTCTCAGATGCCCAGTAATAGTGTACCAGTCAGATGCCCAGTAATAGTGTGCCAGTCAGATGCCCAGTAATATTATGCCAGTCAGATGCCCAGTAATATTATGCCAGTCAGAGCCCAGTAATATTATGCCAGTCAGATGCCCAGTAATATTATGCCAGTCAGATGCCCAGTAATATGCCAGTCAGATGCCCAGTAATAGTGTGCCAGTCAGATGCCCAGTAATATTATGTCAGTCAGATGCCCAGTAATATTATGCCAGTCAGATGCCCAGTAATAGTGTGCCAGTCAGATGCCCAGTAATAGTGTGCCAGTCAGATGCCCAGTAATATTATGCCAGTCAGATACCAGGAATAGTGTGCCAGTCAGATGCCCAGTAATATTATGCCAGTCAGATGCCCAGTAATAGTGTGCCAGTCAGATGCCCAGTAATAGTGTGCCAGTCAGATACCCAGTAATATTATGCCAGTCAGATACCAGGAATAGTGTGCCAGTCAGATGCCCAGTAATATTATGCCAGTCAGATACCAGGAATAGTGTACCAGTCAGATGCCCAGTAATATTATGCCAGTCAGATGCCCAGTAAGTGTGCGAGTCAGATGATCAGTAAGTGTGCCAGTCAGATGATCAGTAAGTGTGCCAGTCAGATGATCAGTAAGTGTGCCAGTCAGATGCACAGTAATAGTGTGCCAGTCAGATACCAGGAATAGTGTGCTAGTCAGATGCCCAGTAATATTATGCCTCTCAAATGCCCAGTAATATTATGCCTCTCAGATGCCCAGTAATATTATGCCTCTCAGATGCCCAGTAATATTATGCCAGTCAGATGCCCAGTAATATTATGCCTCTCAGATGCCCAGTAATATTGTGCCTGTCAGATGCCCAGTAATATTGTGCCTGTCAGATGCCCAGTAATATTGTGCCTCTCAGATGCCCAGTAATATTATGCCTCTCAGATGCCCAGTAATATTATGCCTCTCAGATGCCCAGTAATAGTGTGCCAGTCAGATGCCCAGGAACCACCCTCCTCCCCATCACTTACCTGGTAGCTGCTGCTCCGTGTGCCTGGACGGACACCTCCTCCGTGCAGAGAAAAGCCTGCGAAACGGGCGAAATCTCGCGTCTCGCGAGAATTGGACTTAGGAAAAAATTTTTTTTTTTCCCCCCCCCAATCACGGCGGCTCAAATCCAGATCCGCCACTGCAGGAGCAAAGGGAACGGCGTTCCTGCCATGAAAAAAGTGCAGGAACGCCGTTCCCACGCGTTCCTGCAGGACTCGAGCCCTGGTTGTGCTCCTTAGCGCAATGCTACATGCCTGCAGCTACTCTCAGAGGCAGCCTCTGAGAGGAGAGCGACGGAAGAGAGAAAAAAAATATATTCTGTCGCTCTGAAACCACTACTTTGACTTCTCCTGGAGACAGTTAGGAATATAACAGTTAGAAATAGAAAATAAAATAAATAAATAAATAAATGGAAAAAGATAACCCTTGATCTACTAAACCTAGATCTAGGGTTAGGGTTGATGTAGATTAATTTAGAAATAAACAAAAATGTTTAAAAGTCTATCTGTTCCTGTCCAAATCTGAGATGAATAAATTGCGTATACGCAGAAGTAAGTTCACACTGACACATGCAGTTCAGGTTAAAAAAACTTCGAGGAAATTTATTAGCATCTGGCAAAATTCAGGCTTACAAGCCCTTATAAAAACAGAATGACATCATCATTGAATATCAGATAATAACAAATAAACATCATTAATTGGGTTAAATGTTAAGTGGCTGTGTCAATGTCCACCCATCAATATGATTAATTGGCCCAAAAACTAAGTGGTTAGCTAGGTGTCCTCCCACCGAGAGATGGTATTGTTCTGAACACGGGTGTGGACGTATGGCTCAAGCACCATCTTTCCCAGCACGAGACTTACTCGTTGGAAGGGGGGCTTGGGCATCATTTTGCTTAGTTAGTGATGTCAGTCTCGTGGTCGGGTGCAAGGTTCTTTTATGAATAGAACATTTCATTTGGCCGGTGTTCTCATGGCCTTCAGATTATACTATGTTGCAAATTACAGGAGGTTCAGTAATTCCGGGGCTAGTTATGTCCTTAGAGAGAGAATACAGTCTCTATTCATTATACTAAATACTGTCAGGAAATTCTGTCATGTAATGTGAACAAAATGGAAGGTCTGTCATAATGTGAGGTTAAAATGGAGTTAGTACAATAATTCAATACAGGTTTCAATAAAGATTTTTAATAATTCTACATCAGTCCCCACTATGAAATGTTAGATTCTAAACGATAATCTTTATTTGTTAGTATCAGAAGACGTGTTAGCCCAAAGGCACAGAAACCCTGTGGCCGCTAGCTTGGTGTTATTGCTAAGTGCAATCCTGTCCCTTCATCTGTCCCTAGTTGGCTAACTCATCCGTCTGCTGGGCACTCGAACGCTTCACTCCATGGGTATCCCGCAGTGGCTAGCCCACCACATCTCCACACGGTAGTCTTTCCCAAACAGACAGATGCTGTCCCTAAGCTGGTCCCTACCTAGAATTCTTGCACTTTATCAATAAAAGGGATAGTTTGTAGCGGTATACAGGGCGAGTTAATATCTTGGAAATCTTGGTCATCAACTGTGAGATGTGTGAAAATGGGTGCCGCTTGGTCTACAGTCTTCAAGAGAAATTTTCTCAGACAAGGGAAAACACAACAAACGAAAAGAGCAAAAATAAAAAGAAAAATTAGTATTGCTATACCAATATGCATTAAAGCCTTTTGCCATCCTGTCATCCAACCAAACCATCTCTCCCAGGGATCCTTTATCCCAGAATTCCTTTTTAACTCTTCAGAGAGCTCATTCAACTTCTCTATGGCTAAGGTAACTTTACCATTAGGGCCTGTGTTTTCTGGAATGTAAGTACAACATGTCATGGTGTCGGGCAAAATTTTACATACCCCTCCTTTTTCGGCTAGAATCATGTCTAAAGCCATTCTATTCTGGAAGGACATTTGGGACGTAGCCTGCAGCTGTTCGGCTAAGCCCTGGAGGGCATCCCTGGTGTAATTAACAAAGCGTTGTTGGTTGTAATAAATAGAATTTATCCAATTTAAATTCTTGTTTGCAGTGACTATGGTAAAAAATGATTCAAACCCTGCAGCAACTTCATCTCTTTCTTTAAACTCATTGGGCACCCCCCTAGGCACCCCAATGGCATCGATATAAACATGAGGGTCAAAACTGCCTTTAACTGGGGCTTCACGCTTTACTTTGGTTGGTGTGTGTTTGGACTCATGGGTGTCGGGGTGTGTGTCAGAGATAATGTGTATAGGCATGATGGCTTTGGCCAGAGTACACTCCCCCCACCATTCTTTGTCCATTCTGGATCTTAGCTGTAAATCCCCACACAACCAGTAAATATCCCCTAAAGATCTGGTATGGAATTGTAGAAGGTTCATGGAGACAGTTCTGTAGGTGGCACAATACCCTTTAGAGAAGTTACCCACAAATTTACCAATCCCATCATAATTAGCATAACAGGTGTAATTACCTTTATAAACTGTAACACCATCTGGGGGTTTGCAATCCTTGGCTAGAAGGGGATATTCTACTGTCCATGCTTTACATATGGACCTGTTGAATTCGTAATGATAGGCAAAAAGACTCAAAACACATTCTTCTACATCTACTGGCAAGGTTAAAGGCACGGTGCCCAGGTGAGGCCGGGCACCACCACACACATAGCATGGGGTTCTGTTATGCTTATTGGCATTATATTTCATCCATTCTAACCATAGATTAACATCATTAAAACCTGTTTCAGCGGCCATGGTATCTTCAAATGTGGGGTTTGCAATGGCCATCATGTCTTTAAAGGACTGGATGTGTGGTTTCAATGGATTTGAGACCATGTGGGTGGTCCCTTGCCACTCAGAAGAGTGGCACATATCTTTAAGGTAGAATACCTCCTCCAGGTTTTCTTAGGGTCATTCTTTGGAGAAGGGATCTACCATGATCATCTACTTTAGATAAAGCACTTTTTGGTTTGTAACCCCAGGCAGGCCCGGCATTCCATCCTGCCGCCCCCCAATGGTTACAATTGGGCCCCCATTGTTTGTCAACTACACAAACATAGGGGTCGTTTGAATGAGGGATATCTCTATAGATATTCTGAATCTGTGACGTGGGGAATGGGCATTCTACGATGTCACAGTAATCAAAAGTATAAGTAGCCACACGGGTACATGATGAATTATACCAGAAGGTGTACCCACTGGCATCTTTGGTGATGGCTACTTGTTGGGCTTTAATTAAACTGATTAAGGAGATAATATACCAGAGGTACATGGTTGTGTGGGACCGGCTTCCTCTGGGGCAGGAACTTTCTTACAATGGGAAGCGTGGATCCAATGTGGCCTGCCGGCCAATTTGACGGAGGTTGCGGTGATCAGGAGAACCTGGAATGGTCCGTCAAATCTTGGTTCCAGGGTGTGTTTCCGCACAAATTTCTTGACTAGAACCCAATCTCCGGGAAGCAGGTTGTGAGTACCTGTATCCAAATCGGGATAGAAGTTACTGATCAATGTTGTGATTCCGGGTGCTTCATAATACTTCTGTATGAGGGCAGCCATCAAATCTTTTGACAGGTGTGCAGGTCCATGTGCCCATTGGACAACTGCTGGATATAAATTTTTAGGAAGGCAGAATTTAAAGTTGTTGTAGTATATTCCGTCCTTTAGGACAGCCCCTTTCTTCTTCCATTTCTGGATTTCTTCGGGGGTAATTGCGGCTTGCTGTTCCCGCAAAATTCTTAGATCAGTAGGAAGGGTCTGTAGGGTAAAAATAGGAGCTTCTTCTTGACCGGACACTTCTTCATCCACTTCCTGCAAATTTATTGCTGCTTGCTTAGCAGCCTGATCAGCCAAATGGTTGCCCTTTGCTTCATCTGTATCCAACTTCCCATGTGCCTTGACTTTCAAGACGGCCACTTCTTCAGGGAGTAGGAGGGCATCCATTAGTTCCTTGATTGCAGAGCTCTGTTTGACTGGTGTACCGGCAGTGGTAAGAAATCCTCTCGTCTTCCAAATGAGGCCGAAGTCATGTGCCACACCCAGGGCATATCTTGAATCTGTATAGATGTTGGCACGTTTTCCTTCGGAGATTTTGCATGCTGAAGACAGGGCTTGTAATTCAGCTTCTTGTGCAGACATTGCTGGCGGTAGAGATGATGATTTGATAACTTCATCTGTTGTGGTCACGGCATATCCTGTGTGGTATTTTCCTTCTTCATCAGCATACCTTGAACCATCCACAAACAGAGTGAAGTCAGGATTTGTTAATGGATTCTCATGTACAGTTGGCAGATGTATTGTTTCCATTTTCATTTGTTCAAAACAGTCATGAGGTGTCTCTGGGTCATAGTTATTCACTATGACCAGGTCTTGGAATTCATTTTTCAGGAAATGGCGTGGCCATGCTTCAAGAAGGTCAGTTGTTGGGTACTTGACAATGCCATTTTCCTGTAGCTTTGATTCATCCATGGTGGCCCATAATTTTGCCATGGGCCCAAGATCATTCCATGATTTTGTTTTCAACTTGGTAACAGGGACATGTGGAATAGCAGTATCCCAATGACGGTACAAGTAATTGAGTTCTGGGGGTAGTTGGATCAGGACCATGCTATTGCCTTCAGAATCACAATAGAAGTCTTGGGCAGTGAGTTTCACCTCCACCCAGTGGTAGAGTTCATCTTCATAGCAAGGTTCAGGAGTGATGTTTGGCTTGTACCATGTGGTACAGAAGGCATATCCTGGACCCTCACAGAGAGGTGTTTGTTCTTTATAAAAGGTTAAATCAGGATGCATTCTCTTGATGGTCCCAGTGAGAAGAAAAACATAGGTTTCATCCATGATAAACCCATAGTGGATACCCCCCTCAGGGAGTGGAAGAAGAGTGGATGGATTAAGAACTTGACATCTGTGTATGGTAATGTTGTCAGGCAGCAGGAGATGACACTGTAAACGTAGGTGTCTAGCGGGAGACACATGCTTGAGCTGAACTTGGTTGATGATGGCAGAGATGTCATGAGGGGCCAATACAACCAAGGGGTGGCCAAGGACCAGGTCTGCAGTTCTTTCAATAAGTTCCCTTGCAGCAAAAACAGCTCTAAGACATGAAGGGGTCCCTCTGGCCACGATATCCAGCTGGCAGGAGAAAAATCCAATAGGCCTCTGGCGGCCTCTTAAATCATTTGTTTGGGTAAGTACTCCTGTAGCATGGCCTTGTCTTTCAGAGACAAATAATTTGAAAGGCTTGGTATAGTCTGGCAGGGCCAGAGTAGGAGCAGATGCAATGGCACGTTTTAGAGTATGAAAATTGTCCAGTGCTTTATTGGTCAGGCAAAATGGGTCTGACTTGAGTGCATCATAGAGTGGTTGCATAAGCAGAGAGGCTTCTGGGATCCATGCTCTGCAATAGGAAATGAGGCCTAAGAAGGCATGTAGAGATTTTGAGGTCTTTGGAGGTGGAATATCCAGTACGGCTCTTACTCGGTCCCGAGTGAGATGTCTGGTACCTTGAGATAGGCAATGACCAAGGAAGAGTACTGTGGATTGACAGAATTGCAGCTTGAGACGTGAAGCTTTGCATCCTTGTTCTGCCAGATAGCAGAGGAGACTAATTGAACAGTCTTCAGTTGTAGGTATGTCATCTCCACAGAGTAATAAATCATCCACATACTGGAGGAGTACAACCTCTGGATGGTCTGTTTGCCATGGGTCAAGGATGGAGCACATGGCTTTTGCAAATTGACTTGGAGAGTTTTGTGCCCCTTGAGGCATGACAGTCCATGTATACTGTTGCATTTCATGAGTGAAGGCAAACAGATATTATAACACGTTACATCCTCAGGTTTGGTGCCTTTTGGGATAGGGGTGGAGCGGGACACCATGAGAGGAGCTGAGGAGGGAACTGGGGTTGGTCTCCTAGGAGTCTGGGCAGATTCCAGACCTCTAGCAACTAAGAGTAAGGTATCTAGAGAGACTACCTTATATTCAGGGCGTGCAGCAATGATTCCCTTGCGTATAGAGTCTTTTACACCTTGGACAAATGCACCTGACAGCATTTGTGAATGAATCTTGTCAGTAAGGTCAAAACCCAAATCTGTAAACATTTGAAACAGTCTTGCATGAAACCTTTCCACTGATTCTCCTTTTTCTTGTATAATATCAATAAGGCCAGCTTATTAAAGCCTGATCTGCAAGTTTGTCTTTAGCCCACTCTTTTAGCTGGCTGCAAAAAGTTACTCCGGAGGGGTAATCAGTGTCACTTATTAGCAGATCTGCACTGAGGTGGCGGGACATGCTGGGCCAATATGCATCCCCGGCTTTAATAGCACAAATGCTTAGTAAATCACGCCATGCTGCGGAATAAGTCTTTTGAATCTGAACTATCCCTCGGTAAAAAGGCATAGGCTGCTTTTCTGGGTCAGGGAGTGATTTCATTAAAGCACTAGCTTGAGTAGGATTAAAAGCAACATATTTAGGAGGGGCCTGATCCCCCCGATTCCCCCGACCTGCATGTCCGAAAGGATCATCGAGGGAACATTAGGGTTAAGGGAGGAAGTGGCGGCCATGTTGGATGTGGGCACATCCGGGGCAGACTGGGCCGGACTGGGCATGACCGGGGTCTGAGGAGTGGCTTGGAAAAAAAGGGGTAGGGGTAATTTGGATAGGGCAAGGACATGGGGTATGGTAAAGGGGTATGGCCAGGCCAACTGGGTGGGGGCTAGGGCGGAAACAGGGGAGGGCAGGACAGCTGGGTAAGGATTAGGGGAGGAGGTGGGAACCTGGACTGTGGGAGGGGTGAGTAACGGAGAAGACAGAGAAGGATTAGTAGATATGGGTGTAGGAGGAGTAGCCGGAGCGGGTGTAGTAGGATTGGCAATAGCAAGGGAGGAGGGGTTAGTAAACTGGGTGGATGCAGATGGGATGGTAGAATTATCAACAGAGAGAGAGCGTAGAGAAGGAATGGTGGATGTAACATTTAGATTAGACACAGAAGGTAGTGCAGGGATGGATGAGGATGATAGGTATGTTAGGGATGATGAAGGGGAGAATAAAGATCCATCAGAATTCAGGACCGGGCAAACAGGGGAAGTGACGGGATAGGTATTGGGAGGGTCGGGAGTGGGGAACATGGTCAGCTGGCTATCGCTTATTGCTGACTGAACCTTGAGAATGGACATCCCCTGGGCACCATCTTGGGGCGTTGGCTGAGGGAATGCCCCAGTAACACAATTCTTGTGATATACATACAGTTTTACACCTTTATGATTTATCTCTTCCTCAACCCAACCTTCCTGCTGAATAGCCTTCGCTACTCTGTACCATGCTTCAGCAGTACGCAATAAATCATTATCTGTAAGCTTGCCTTTCTTCTCTGTCAGTAATCTACGCCAGCTTTCCGGTTGTAATCTACCACATGAAGGCACAGCAATTTTACACACTTTAGCAATCTTTTTACCCTCTCTATCTTCAACTAAGTCACACGCGAGCCAGCCCCTACTGGGCTTACTCGCTTCCTGTCCCATATCCCCCTATACAAAGCGTCCCAAGTATAGGTAAAGGAAAATGAAACAGAACGTCTACAGTGCTCGACTGCCACTAGGAAGGGTGGGTCCCTCCTAAGTGCGTCTTCCCAAAACGTAGACCAGTCACTGAATCCGTGTACCCTAGGTGGTAGCCACGGATTGGAGCGGGGTGAGAAGTGTGTGACCAATCACTTCTCTCACAAAAGGAAATAGAAATGGATAGTGTAAATAATACAGAAAGTAGAATAAAAGTAAAAAGTGAAAGTAGAGACAGACCCAGGAGTTTGAATGACTCCCAATTAAGACAACATTTAAGACAACATTTCAATTGAAATACAGTGCATGCAACACAGTTCAAATAAATTCAACAGTAATCCCTTTCCTTTACTCTTGTGGCCAAAGCCACCTCACTCAACCTCGTAGTGTCCCCGCTCGGAGAACGATTTTCGTAAATCTCACTACCAGCGGCCGCGGAAAACAACTAACACCGGCCCGAGATCCGCCAGCCTCCCTCGTTACAGCAGTCCACTAAGTGTGGCCACCTCTATCCTCACTCCCGTAGTGCCCCTATGGACCCACCCATAAGTCTCACTACCCGTGGTGCAGGAAGACAGCAATGCCTGCTCGAATCCACCACCACAAAAATAAAATTCGGGAATGCCACCAGCTTCAGCGCTTCGAAACTGGAGGGTACCACCCTCTGCAAGCAGAGCAAGGTGCACAATGAGGCGGCTAGCTAGGCTATCAAAGTGACACCACGGGGGAATCCCCAGGAAGCATTGAGTCTACACCCCTCCACAGATTCCCCCCACTCTCTTTTTCCTTACTACTGTTAGCTAGACAGCACCTAAAAGAGAGAAAACAGGCAACGAGGACCCCCCAGGACAACTTCCACAGGTCCACCCCCCTTTTTCCATACAGTCTGGGCCACGTGACTCCTAAAAGGGGTAAAACAGGCAACAAAAGACCCCCAGGCAACCTCCCATGGGTCCACCCCCCTTTATTCCAAAAGAGGAAAAGAACAAAACTAACTAAACATAAACCACTAACATACCCAGGCAACAGATAGACTAAATGCAGGTAAACAAATGAGTAACAAGACACCGGGCAAGATATTACCTGTCTTTGATGCCCTCCCGGGAAGCAGTCACAGACACGTGGACGGGTCAATCAAAGGGGCTGGAACATACCGGTGGCTCCTGCAAAAGTCTCTACCGTGTAATCAGAGGTGATCAGTCTCCCTTCCTTCCCCCCCGATTCCTCCGTCCAACAGCGTCTTCCTTAGGACGGCTTACCGGCCAGAGGCCATAGCCCGGTGCCCCACGTTGGGCGCCAAATTGATGTAGATTAATTTAGAAATAAACAAAAATGTTTAAAAGTCTATCTGTTCCTGTCCAAATCTGAGATGAATAAATTGCGTATACGCAGAAGTAAGTTCACACTGACACATGCAGTTCAGGTTAAAAAAACTTCGAGGAAATTTATTAGCATCTGGCAAAATTCAGGCTTACAAGCCCTTATAAAAACAAAATGACATCATCATTGAATATCAGATAATAACAAATAAACATCATCAATTGGGTTAAATGTTAAGTGGCTGTGTCAATGTCCACCCATCAATATGATTAATTGGCCCAAAAACTAAGTGGTTAGCTAGGTGTCCTCCCACCGAGAGATGGTATTGTTCTGAACACGGGTGTGGACGGATGGCTCAAGCACCATCTTTCCCAGCACGAGACTTACTCGGTGGAAGGGGGGCTTGGGCATCATTTTGCTTAGTTAGTGATGTCAGTCTCGTGGTCGGGTGCAAGGTTCTTTTATGAATAGAACATTTCATTTGGCCGGTGTTCTCATGGCCTTCAGATTATACTATGTTGCAAATTACAGGAGATTCAGTAATTCCGGGGCTAGTTATGTCCTTAGAGAGAGAATACAGTCTCTATTCATTATACTAAATACTGTCAGGAAATTCTGTCATGTAATGTGAACAAAATGGAAGGTCTGTCATAATGTGAGGTTAAAATGGAGTTAGTACAATAATTCAATACAGGTTTCAATAAAGATTTTTAATAATTCTACATCAGTGTCATAAATAGGGTTATAATTAAGGTTACAGGGGGGTTCGGGTGAGTACAAGGGTTAGATAAAGGGGTAGGGGTAGATTTAGGGTTAGGGTAAATTTAGGGTTGGGGTTAAAAGGTCACTGTAGAAGAAAATGGTTAGAAAACAAAAAAAAAACACTAATATTGTTTATTGCCCTATTAGTTGAAATAAAACATAAGCAAACATTGGTATTTCTAAACTCAGGAGAAATAGTAGAAATATAGACGGGGTCTTTTTTACCATTTGTAATTGTTTAAAAAAAAAAAAATCAGGTCAAAGTTAGAAGAAGTGTTTTTTACATTACATTAACATCTACATTAACATTTATTTGTACAGCGCCACCAATTCTCGTAGCGCTTATAACAGAGCATAAAAGGGAACTACATACTAAGTTAGACAAACTAGTACAGACTGGTACATGAGGTAGAGAACCCTGCTCATAAGCTTACAACCTAGAGGGAATGGGGTCCATGAGACAATTAAGGGATATTTTCATAATATTTTATATTTTTTTGTTTTTTTTTGTTTAAAATCTTTTTATTGGCAACAATTGTGTCAAATGGGAAATACTTCTACACGCAGGTAGGTTGAAAATAGGGAGCAATTTGACAAGCATTTACAGGTTATTTACATAAACAGTAGTAAGGTTATAACTGTGTGTTTGAGTTGCAAGCTCTTACAATAATGTTACGTTTGAATACAAAGCAGTGTAATTGGAACTTTGTTGGGGCTGCTAATATTCGATCAGTTGCTTTACCAGGTATGAGTATATGTGTAGGATGGTGTTGAGCCTTTGTTGCACTGTGGATTTATCCATTAGTGAGAAGTACTTCACTATAAGGTATAGAAGGGAACAATAACAGTAAACAATACACAAACTAGTATTTCCGTTGCTTTGAATATTAGTTACAGTTGGGTGTAGGAATGAGTCCTCGCATGGTCTTCCTTGGCTTTTATCGATTTCTCAAGTAATTGTTACTTGAGAAAGGGAGTCATCATCTCAGTTATAAGTCCTTTCAGGCTAAGAACATGGTATGATGACTCTTACTTCTGTTATAGGAATGTCGGCTCTAGAGTTTCTAGCGTTTCATTAACCGTTTTGGAATCTAGATACATAATCCAGGGGCCCCATTTCATAGAGATCTCCATTCCTTTACCTTTGGCAGTGTATATAAGGTCCTCCTTTTTACAGATCTTTTCCACCGAGGCGACCCAATCCTCGCACGTTGGGGAGACACTTTGTTTCCATAATTTTGAGATTAGCATTTTTGCCGCGTTTAGGAGAGGAGGGGTCATCGACTTCTTATAAACATTTATCTGTCGGGGGGGTATGGTGTATGAGGACTCTTAAGGGGTCGGGTTGGAATTCTGGATCATCGATCTGTTGAATGGTGCAAATCACCAGGTCCAGGAAAGGCCTTAGAATGGTGCATATAATCCCCTCTCTCCTTCTTGCATCTCCAACATTTATCTATGATCGTTGGGTATTGTGCATGAAGGATAGATGGGACCCTGTACCACCGTGTATATATTTTATAAGAATTTTCTTGTGCTAATGAGTGGGGGGAGCATTTATGTATTTGCGAATACATTTTCCTCCATTGGTTGTCTGTGAGAAGGGTCTGTGTGTCTTTCTCCCATAGTCTCACATAATAAGGCTTTGTTTCCGTTGAGTTCTCAAGTAGCATGTTGTAAATTCTAGAAATAAGTTTAGCGGGAGGTTCCTCAGAGTGGCATAGCGCTTCAAAGGATGTTAGAGTTTCGGGATATTAATGTGTTTTGAGGAGAGTGTCTACGTAATGTTTTAATTGTCTATATGTGTGGATATTTAATTGGTTGTTGGGTTGGTCTTGGACTAAGTCTTTTAGAGGTTTTATTTTCCTTTCTGACATTACATGTCCTAATCTAGGATAGAGCACATCTTGTGATATCAAGCGTCTTATCGTTGGAACACTATATCCTGGAGGGAAATATGGTGAGTAGCTGTTCGATAGAGATCAGTGTCAGGGAGGGATACTCCTCCTTGATTCTTAGGTCTCGTGAGATATGAGTAGGCGAGTCTAGGGTGTTTGTCCCCCCACACAAATATATATAGGAGCCTTGGGAGTATATTCATTTTAATAGTGCTGATTCTTCCGAACCAGGATAAACATTTTGACGACCATTTGGCCAGGTCAGCTTGCAAGGTAAAAAGGTGTTTGAAGTTGAGAGTGTAGAGAAGAGAAATGTCGGAGAGAACATGTATTCCCAAGTATTTGAGTGACGACGGGGCCCATCGGAAGGGGAAATTAAGTCTGAGGGAATCCGCATCTGAAGGGGAAACCGTAAGATTAAGTATCTCTGATTTCGAGAGATTAGCTTTAAAAGGAGATAGTTTGGAAAAGATTCCCATTTCTCTCACCAGGTTGGGTATCGAAACTCTAGGGTTGGTGACAATGAACAAGAGGTCATCAGCAAATGCTGAGACCTTGTGTACGCGTGGGCCAGTGGTCAGGCCTGTAATGTCTGGGTTCGTCCGTATGGCCTCTAGAAAGAGCTCCATGGTCAAAACAAATAACAGGGGCGATAACGGGCATCCCTGCCTGGTGCCATTCGACACGGTGACTGGATCAGATAACAGGCCATTAACTCGAATTCGTGCTATTGGAGAGTGGTATAGCTCACCTATCCAGTTCAGCATGTTTGGGCCTAACCCCAGATGTTTTAGAGTAGAGAAAAGGAATGTTCAGTTCACCCTGTCAAATGCTTTTTCTGGGTCTATAGAGAGGAGTAGTGTTGAGGTAGATTGTGAGTGTGCATGGTGAATCTGGTTGACAATTCTAGTAGTGTTGTCTCTAGCTTCGCGTCCGGGGACAAATCCTGCTTGATCATTTTTTATTAGGGACGGGAGGGAGAGTTTTGAACTATTGGCCAATATTTTTGCAAAGAGTTTAGTGTTGTTATTTAACAATGAAATTGGGTGGTAACTAGCACAAACAGTAGGGTCTTTATCTCGCTTGGGTATGACAGTAATATGAGCTTCCTGGGCCTGTGGCGGTAAGACCCCCTCATGGGCAAGAGAATAAAATGCTCTTATAAAATGGGGGGTTAAGAGAGTCGAAAATAATTTTTAGTAGGACAGAGCCAGGCCGTCTGGACCTGGGCTTTTGCCCATTGGGGAATCTTTCAGGGCAGTCAGAACTTCCTCCTCCGTGATAGGGTCGTCCATGAATGTTATGTCTCCTTCAGTGAGTTTAGTCTGAAGGTGTTTGTTTAAGTAAGATTCAATTTCCTCTAGGTTACCTAAGGGAGTACTTGCCTGTGTATGTCCTATGTTGTATAGATCTTGATAATATAACCTAAAGGCTTCTGCTATTTGCTCAGTGGTGTGAACCAGTTGGTCATTTTGATTTTTTATCTTGGCGATGAAAGAGGCATTTTGCTTAGCTTTCAAGGCCTTAGCGAGGTACCTGTTCGTATTGCCTACTTTTCGCAATCATAAACGATCTCTGTGTCGCTTGGGTGCATAGAGTGGCCAATTGAGTTCGGGCGGCTATGAGAGATTGGTACTCTTTTGTGGACAGTGTCTGCTTATGCCTAGTTTCTAAAGCGGCTATTTGGTGAAGGCGAGTCGCTATAGCGGCTCTGTTTATCTTCTTATCATATGCTGCAATACTTATTAGGTGTCCTCTCACAGTGGCTTTATGTGCTTCCCATATTATTGTCGGTCAGCTCTTGGCAGAGGTGTTTTCATTAAAATAATTTTTAAGGACATTAGTTATTTTATCTACATAGTCTTTATTTTTGAGAATGTTTTTGTTAATCCGCCTATTGGGGAGTCTCCTTATGTATTCAGGAAGTTGTAAGGTCATTAAAGTTGGGGCATGGTCACTCCAGGTAATGGAGCCTATTGATGCACGTTTTACTAGGCCTAAGTGTCTGTGTGAAATAAATAAGTAGTCTATACGGGAGTATTTTGTGTGTGACGGTGAGTAATAGGTGTAGTCTTTTACCTGTGGATTTAGTATTCTCCAAACATCTGCAAGTTGGGCTGTGTGCAGGGCTTTTTTGGCTTGCCTGATTTTGGAGTAGCGTAGGTGGGTCGTCCTGGTGGAAGTGTCCAGAAGTGGGTCCATAGCCATGTTCAGGTCTCCTCCTATGATCAAGATACCTTCCAGGAATTCAGAAAATTCTGCTAAGATTGAACAGATAAACTGAGTTTGGTCAACGTTAGGAGCATATACACTACCTATCGTCACTAGGTGTGGGCCTATAAGGCCTTTTATAAAAATAGCTCTGCCTTCGCTATCCGTTTTAGTATCTTTGAGGGTAAAAGGCAAATGTTTTGAGAGTAGGATCGCCACTCCTTTTGTTTTTTTAACAGGTGAATAGGAGTGGTGAGAGCTGGTATAGATATAATCTTGTAGCTTCGGGGGTTTTGAACGTTTAAAGTGCGTCTCTTGTATCAGGGCTATTGAGATTTTAAGAGCTCTCAAGTCGCCGAAGAGACGGGATCGCTTAGATAGGGAGTTTAAGACTTTTGCGTTAATGGATACAATGCCATGGTCTTGTAGCTTTCTTTCAGCCATCTAGGTGAGTTCTTAATAAGTAAAAATATATCTTCAAGGTAGCCAGGGAAGACCGTGTAACACAGAAATACACATTAATACATTGAAAAGACATTAAAAACATTAAAACCACTATAACCATTGAAACTTACTTATGCAACGTAAGTGCATCCCAGGGGACATTCTCTATGTCTCCTGTGGTGCCACATATTTACAATGGCGCCTAGGCACTCTCTGGGAGAAATGGTGAGAGCCCAATTTTACAAACAAAAGGGAGTAAATCTCCTCAGGTTAAATATACGCAATTAGGGATATTCGATCAGTCCATTTGACTAATTGACCGCAGAGGGGAAGGGAGGGGGCATGAGGGAAAAGAAGAGAAGGAAAGGGAGAAGGAGTGGGGGAAGAAAAGGGGGAGAGAGAGGAAAGAAGAGAAAAAAAAAGAAAGGTTCCTTGGTCCAAGTCGCTTCGTTGGGTAAATGCGACATGAAATGTAGTCTGATTCTCGATACTCCTACATGCTGAGGTCCGGCAAAGTTTTATGAGTTAAGTGAAAAGTTGAAGCTCTCCCGGATTTTGGGTGTCCTGAGTCTGGGAGGCCTGTTGCAGAGAGGGTGTAAATGCTTCGCCTTTAGGTGGACGATTGCGGCGCTTTCTCTGCGGTCGTGGGGTCCAAGGCTTGTTCTTCATCTGTGGGAGGAGGAGGTCTATCTGGTCTGCTTTCAACCATGCTGACACATGATGGAATCTTGAGATCAGCACAGAATCCCGTTACCTCCTCTGGTGATGTTAATGTATAGGTTGAGTTGTCTCTCCGAACTTTAATACTTAGTGGGAACCCACATTGAAATGGAATATTGGCTTTTTTCAGTTCCTCCGCTATTGGTCGCAGTAGTTTTCTTGCCTGTAACGTAGCCCAGGCTACATCAGGGAGCAGGAGAATCTGTGAACCGCAGAACACAATTGGTTGCTTCTTTCTTGCCACTTGGAGGATCTTTTCCTTTGTCAGGTAAGAATGCAGGCAACATACAATGTCGCGAGGGAACCGCCCTGTTGGGTCTCTGGGCTTTAGGGCTCTGTGGGCCCTATAAATTAGTACAGGTTGATCATTAGGATTATTTAGTATTTGGGCGAACAGGTCTGTTACCGTTTTTAGAGTGTCTTCTGGTTCCTCCGGTTCTGCCAGTCCCCTTATACGAATCGACCTGCGTCCTCTGTTTTCGAGGTCAAGAAGTTGTTGAGCTAGCATCATCGAGACCCGTCTCTGTTGGCGGAGCTCTTGTATAACCGTTCCCAGAAATGAAAAAAAAAGTGAAAAAAATAAGTAAAATTGAAAGTAAAAAACCCAAATACAATAAAAACTATACAGATTGATGTACACGTGTTGCAGGGTCTGAGTGATAAAAAAAAAAATTCCCCAGGGGCCCAATTCCTGGCCCTGTCATTGAATGCCGAAAAAGGCATTCAACAGGGTTGGATGGGGTTACCTGAGGCAAAAGCTATAGGCGTGCGGTATTGTGTGATGATTTTGGATGCAATAATGGCCCTATATGTATCCCCAAAAGCAAGAACAGTGGGTATGGGTATTCTGTCAAAATGGTTCAGTCTATCTAATGGTACTAGGCATGGTTTCCCACTGTCTCCTCTTTTATACCTCTTGTCTATAGATCCTCTGGCAAATGGTATAAGAGATAACAACAAAATTAAAGGATTTAAGTCGCACTGCGTGGAATACATTAGTCTCAATGCAAATTATGTCTTGATTACATTGGAGAACCCAGTAGTTTCTCAAAAAAGAATCAGTCCTTGTTATTGAACATTTTAACACTTATTAAAACTATAAATAAAATATTGTAAACACTATACTCCTCCCATGTAATAGAACAAGTAAGGAAAGAGAGGACATTAGAAAGGGATATACATTTTCTTGGGCAGAAAAACAATTTGCTTACCTAGGCATTACAGTAAATAGAAAACCATAAAAGATATGAATACATTACCATTGATTAAACAGATCAATAAAGAGTTAAAAGATTTCAAGAACTCATGGCCAGGTAGGAAAAAGTCCCATGTAATGCCAAAATTATGCTATTTGTTATGGATGATTTTCCCTAGAGGCAGGCACTTTGTTATTAATAAATGCAACAGCCAGTTTGTCCATTTAAAATACCACAGTTTGTCCATTAAAATATTCCCTAACCAGGTGCCCATATCTTTTTTATTTTTATTATCAAAATTACAAAATACATTCATGTGACGAAGTGCCCTTCTCCACTTGGTCCTGGAGAGGCCTGCTTGCCAGCCTCCTCCCCTGTGACTATGGCCCTGGGTGTATGGCCCTTTAAGAAGCTGTATTGGGGCTTATGGACTTTTATGGGACTGGTGCTGGCCCTTTAAGCACATTTTTGGGGCATGGTGAAAATCGGAACAATGCCCCTTTAAGACGGTGTCCCCAGAGTCCCCAGACTAGGAAAATGTGCTTGCGGTCGCTCATAAAGGACTTCCAGCGAACTTTTGAACTACTGGGTGGAATTGTCAGATTTTTAGTTATGTTCATATTTATTTAAAGTATGCTGATTCTGAAAATGTATGTTTAATGTGAATGTGATGCATACTTTGAAAGTTATTAATATTGTCTAAAAACGGTATATTTTCTGCCTGTGATAATTAAGTTAGTCTATTGTGTGGAGATAATTGTATCACAGGCAGGGGGGGGGGGGGGGGGGATTTTGCTGTAAGTGCTGGGAGTGTCTGAGTGTATTGTACGTATTGATTGGTTGTTTTTCAAAACCCTGTGGGTGGTCCTATCTGTGGGAAAATGGGCATAAAAGCAAAGTGTTTGATTAAAATCCTGAGATCTTCTTGACCCTCAACTTGTAGTCCTATCTCTTGATTGAAGGGGACAGCTATACTCACACTGGGCATTGCTATGTTCTCCATGCTCCCTTGAGCTTTAATCACTTAGCTCTTTTAAGAGCTTGTTCCTGATACGCTCTCCTAGAGGAGAGGTCTTCCCCACACGGCCCTGGAGGACAGAAGCGTATCCAGGGTGGACAAAAAACAGCGAGACTCCAGTTAAGGTACGGCGGTTGTGGAGTCTGCAGTGGTTGTGGTGTCCGGTGTGGTGCTTGTGGTCCTCGGCGCAAGCTAGGAAGCGTCCATCAACGGAAGGTACTCGGTCGGAGTACAGGGAGTTCCGTTACAATTCAGTTATTCTTTTCATTCAATTTTTCTCTTTAAAAACATTATATATTTTTTCTTATTGTGAATAGAAAGAATCTCCATTACTTTGATATAAATTCCATTATGATTACATACTAACGCACAACATATAAACACATAAATCACATTGTGGTATCCAAATTTTTCCTAATAGTTTTCTTGTTCACCTTATGCTTTTGCTTTATATTTTTCACTTTACTTTATTATTCGCTTCCCCCACAATATGATTGAAACATAGACATGTACATTTACACTCTCATGTTTTCATACTCCCTCTGTGATTCACGTTGCTTTTACCCCCCATCCTCATGCCTGTCTCTCCCTTCCTATGTTTGTCCCTTTCCTCTTCCTTGCCATGTCTGTCTCTGTCCAACTTCCCCATATCTGTTCTCTCTCCCCCTCCTCCTCCATATCTTTTCTCTCTCCCCCTCCTCCTCCATATCTATTCTCTCTCCCCCTCCTCCTCCATATCTGTTCTCTCTCCCCCGCCTCCCCATATCTGTTCTCTCTCTCCCCCTCCTCCCCATATCTGTTCTCTCTCTCCCCCTCCTCCCCATATCTGTTCTCTCTCCCTCCTCCCCATATCTGTTCTCTCTCTCCCCCTCCTCCCCAAATCCGTTCTCTCTCCCCCTCCTCCCCATATCTGTTCTCTCTCTCCCCTCCTCCCCATATCTGTTCTTTCCCCCTTCCTCCCCATATCTGTTCTTTCCCCCTTCCTCCCCATTTCTGTTCTCTCTCCTCGTCTCCCCATACCTGTTCTCTCTCCCCTGTCTCCCCATATCTGTTCTCTCTCCCCTGTCTCCCCATATCTGTTCTCTCTCTCCCTCCTCCCCATATCTGTTCTCTTTCTCCCCCTCCTCTCCATATCTGTTCTCTCTCCCCCTTTTCTCTGTTCTCTCCCCTTCCTCTGTTCTCTCCCCCTCCCCCTTTTCTGTTCTCTTCCCCCTTCATCTGTTCTCACTCCCCCCTCCTCTGTTCTCCCTCACTCTCCCATTCTTCGGATTTCCGATACCCTGCATTTTCACTGGGTACGGGGAATGTGAGCAGCACTTACTTATGCTGCCCGCGGCTCCCTGTGAAGCAGACGCCACTCTGCTTCCCAGTGTGTGGGCGGAGCTTCACCCCTCACCCGGTGTGCTCCGCCCCCTAACCGGATCCATCAGTTCGGCCGTGCAGAGGGCTGGTGAGGGGAGATCTTTTGATTATCCACTGTGAGATGCGGAGAGGTCTGCATATCGGAAGTTGCCTAAGTCACATCTGCATTTTTCCCTCCTGCGCACTAGAAAATCCTGGTAGGGTGCTGGGAGCCTGAGGTAAGTCCTGTGTATGCAGTCTAATGGTCTGGGGTCCTGTGAGTAAATCTAAGATCTGGGGGTGTATGTATTTATGTATATATATATATATATATATATATGTATATGTGTGTTGATACATGTATGTGTATCTGTATATAGTGAAATCTAGAGCTAGCAAAAAAGACCTTAACTAGGGTTAACCCAAGGAAAACATTTTAGGAAGGGATGAAATAGGATTGTGAGGTCTCAAAAATACATAACTTTTAGTCATATAAGTTAAAATATATATATATATAACACATATACAACAAGACCAGTGCAAAAGACACAAATGAACTACCCCTTTACTAAATATAGAAAAGCCCCACAATGAATCCAAGGGGGTAGTGTATTACAGACTGCCTGATAGAGACACATTAATCATTTTTATTTGCTTATTGAAGTAAATGTCTCCAAAGACAATTGTGTACTAAGATCCGGCTCAGAGCTTACAGCTGAAAATATATAATTGACTATACAGGATTTTTAAAAAAATCCTTTAGTTTCACTTTTTAAGATCAGTAGACAGCAATGCTGTTATGTGCATATATCATTTCTTATATCCTTTTTATGATACAAACTGAACTTAACTTCTGAATAAATTGCTACTGATTTATAATCCCACTGTGCTTTTCACAATAGTATTTCACAATAGTATTCATGTAGAGAGGCTATTATTCAATAAATCTAATATATTCAATTATAAATAGCCAATTGTAAGCTCTGAGCCGGATCTTAGTACACAACTGTCTTTGGAGACATTTACTTCAATAAGCAAATAAAAATGATTAATGTGTCTCTATCAGACAGTCTATAATACACTACCCCCTTAGATTCATTGTCGGGCTATTTATACCTGTAAAATATTTTAGTAAAGGGGTCGTCCATGATTATTTTATACATTTTTGTCTTCCACTTTTTTGGCACTCTTTATGCACGTATGTACTGGTCTTGTTGTGTATGTTTTCATATATATATTAACTTATTTTATTAAGTTATGTTTTATACTTTATATATAAATATATATACCGTAATTCAATTTCAGTGTCTGGAGTTCTGGGGCTTAACCAGGATTCAATAGCAAGAAATTCCAGTTCTGCTTCTGACACCATGCTCTGAGTTAAACTGTTTTGGGCAGAAGGCGTTTCACACAAATTGTTCACGCAATTGTACACAAGACCCTTATTGAATGTGATTTTATATTGCCATTTTTGTCTAAAAAAAAAAAAAAAATCAGCAAATGTCGTAAATATTAATTTATTATATGAAAAGTGCAGAAACAGATAAATAAGCAACAATAAATATTACATAATATCTAATACATAAACATAAATTAATATTCGTTTTCAATGAATACAACTCTTAATGGCGTTACTTGTGTAGTCTCTCACAGAGAAACTTAAACTTTATAAAAGTTATAACACTTTAAACAGTAAAACGGAATGCTGTTAGGTGATTACTAATCAGTCTTAATAGGGAAACCAACATTCAACATGGCAGATTTACTTTAAACAAAACCCTTTTTTTTTTATCTATACATTGTGCCTGTCTAATAGGAAAATAATTATTTGCATTGATCCTACCGTATTTAATGAGTGCTAAGAGGCTTTAATATATCTTATTGGCGAAAATTATCCTTTACACAAACTGAATACTTCTGGTTCCAAGCATTTTCAATAAAGAATACTCAACCTGTATTTGATATATTTGGTTGGCACAGTGTACACACACCTATTATATTCCTATAACGCAACAGACAGGGCCGGCCCAAGACATTGTGCTGCCTGGGGCGAAGAATTAAATGCTGCCCAATGCCCCCCACACAATAAATCACAATAATAACAACAACATCAACTATAGACATCCTCCAGTATGAGTTTGGTCACATAGCTTTATATAAAATATTTTAAATAAATGCCAGGATTAATAACCCCCTCAATATGCCAGAATTTTGCCATTCAACATGCCAGATTTAGCCACTCAGTGTGCCAGGATTTAACCCCTCAATGTGCCAGATTTTGCCATTTAAAATGCCAGATTTAGCCATTTAATATGCCAGGATTTTGTCACTCAATATGCCAGATTTAGCCATTTAATATGCCAGGATTTTGCTCGCTTTACACCATCCTCCTGGTGTATGAGTACTTACCTCCTGGATGCTCCATGCAGATGATGCTGGTCTCCTCCGTGGTCTTCCCTCCTGCACGGAGGAGGGAAGCTCAGCCACCATGGGCAGCGGCGGGGAGACGGCGTTTCAGCGATTCGGCCGCTGAGCGGCCGAAATAACGTTTATTAAGGCGGCAATGTGCTGCCTTTGCAAAAGTGCCGCCTGGGGCAGTTGCCCCACTCTGCCCCATTGTAGGGCGGCCCTGACAACAGACCTCACATTTAACAACAATGTTATTTCTGCCTTGTACTTGGTACATACATGCAGGTTTGGGTTTTTGGATCACAGATTATTGTTTGTCAAAAACAAAGAACTCTTTGATAAATGTTTGATCTGCTTTAGACTTCATTCGGACCACTTCATTTCCTCGTTGTGAAGTGCTGATGTACCAGTCAGGATGAGCTAGGGATTCAAAATTGAACGTAGAAGCGTTTGATAACTCATTTTCAGATCTCAGGAAAATGAATCGCTGCAAGTCTTCGTTTGAAATGTCTTTAATGTTTGCAACCTCCTGAAAGAAAGACGAGTTTATTAGAAATATTTCAGCATGGTGTTACATAATCAGTGTAAATGCAGCCTGACGGAGCTACAGCCAATGTAAAATAACAGTCTACATAGCCCCTCAAAACAGGGGTGGCTGACCTTGTCCCCCCTGCTGTTATCAATAGGTTTACTGAGCATGGCCACAGCTGTGGTCTGCAACATATGGAGAGACAACATTTAGTCATCACTAGTCTAGCATCACTGGTTTGAGGGCAGCCAAGGAAAAACAGAATGTGTTAAATCTAGAAAAATCACTGCCAAACGCCCCATGACTTGTTGATTACTTGTGGATAACCTAAGTTGGAAAGAATCTCCCCTTACCTCCACCTTTCTGTGAGGCAAAAAAATATAGCTATGGGCCCTGAAGGGTGTGTAGTCTGATTTGGCAATTGAGAAAACTTTAAACATTCCAGCTGGTGTGGACTGTATATCTTATAATGCTAGGTGTGCCACAGAAGCAGCCCATAGCAGCTGGACCACCAGGGAGAACAATGCTATGTGGTAAAGTTTACTTACTTCCAAGTGCAGCTGAGGTTCATCTCCTGCTAAAGTGCAGGACAGGTAGAGATTCCTTCCCGCAAGTCCTAATGTAACGGGCTGTTTCATGCTTCTGTCCAAATTCTGTGACCGATAAAATGACATGCTTATCGTCTCTGAAAAGAAAAACATATGTAAGCAAGTCGCCCCTAATCCATAAACCTATGGAAGTAAATATGTTTGAATATTTATTTAATGTCGTTTTCTGACATTATGGTAATATTAACTTACCTTCTCTCTTTGTGTTCAGGCCTTGAAGGTGAACAGCCACGAGTTGGGCATTGCCTCTGAATTGCTGCAAAGCCATTCACTTTTGTGTAGCATCCCTAATCCAGCATTCACTTGTACTGTGCAAACTGAATCTGGAAGGTGAGGAATGGGTAACGGCTGCATTCTCAATGGAAATGTCCTCTGAAAAAAAGAAATACAGATTTTTCTTCATTTAGTTTTTTTTTTATTTCTTTAAGTAAAAATACATGATTTTTCAAGTTCAGGATAAGTAAAAATATATGCGCTATTTTGCCACTTATATTATTACTCCATTTTCACCAGGTTACTGCATATTATTGGATATTTTACATGTGCATATCTTGGGTTCAATTTAATATGTTGTCTCTTATCCCTGGTTATTATCTTAAAATGTAATAGTATTTAATGGTCAGTGATAAAACTCTTGAAACTCACTGAATAGAGCACGTTAATGGTATTTAGTGGCTAATTCAATTTCCCTTGCTTGGTATTTAATGCATTGAAGCCTTGTTTTGTTTTGTTTTTTAAATCTTGTGTATTTACTGATTTAACCCTTTCAGTTCCTATGCTGTGCATTGTCACATCTGGTACAGAAATGCTTAAGTAACATAGGTCTGGCTGTTGATACGCCACCCAGATGTCACATGCAGTCACACACTCCGGATAGTCAAGTATTGGAAGACCTGTTGCTCTCCTACCTCCTGAATTAAATATTCTCATTGTCTGTAGTTCCTAAGTGTGCACGATGGCTCCGACTTCTAACAGTGGAACAATCCGCAGGAAGATTCTATTTATTTTGTTCCAATTAAGGAATTTATTCTTGGCATTGTTTCTCTATAAATAGTCCCCAATCTTACAGTTCACTTCCGATTTAATAAACTGCCTCTGATCTCTCAGATCCTTACCTTGCACAAAAATGTCATTCAGCAGGTTAATGAGATCTGTGTCTTGGAATAACCTGTGACCACTTATCCCCCTTTTCAGCTTTTCAATCGCTACCACTAGCACGACGGCTTTCTTGAAGGAGTATGGCGATTCAATGTGATTGGTGACCTGCAGCTGTACGGGAGAGGTGCATGCAGAACAACTGCTGTGACAGGAGAACCATTGGGAATCTTGGATGTTTTTCTGCCAAAAGAGAAATTGGTCAAGTTAGGTATGTTTACATTCTCACTGGACAACACATATTCCAGACCCAATAGAGCTAAACTATTGTACTAAGCAGTGACAGGCAAGAAAGTGAAGGCTCTTGTTATTCATTGCATTGAAATGAGGCTTCACATAGGAAGATAGATTGTAATAGCAGGTAACAACCAATAACCCCATGTGATTTGTCCATAACAAATCCTCCATATAGCGATAGCCATTCTGCTGCAGTGCTGGCCTTTACTATGTCTACTATAAGATCCACAAAACTAATACTGTGCCTGAAATTACTAGATTTCAACCTTTACCCCCAAATAGCATATAAACTTATCAGATTAAAGACTGCATTATTCTTATTAATTGACTCTCCACATTTTTGATCACATACAGTTTGTTTTGACATTTACCTTGGTTTCGCAGGAATAGTCTTCATAAAAAATGTCTTCATGTTCACTAAAAATGCAACAGAAAAAATAAGCATGCGTTTAGTTTCTTTCTTTTCAGACCCATCTGTGTATATATACCGTATATTAATGTGATCATTATTTTAGCACTTTTATAGTGGTGCAAATTCTGCAGCAATGTGCAAATACCAGCGTTACAAATGTATAATAAATATAAGGTTAGTGCACATTAAATGTAATTAATTAGTAAGTAGTGTTACCTGTAACTGTTCATCTGATAAGAGTCGAATTCTGGTACTTGTGCCATTGTTATTTCTATTTAAACAAAAAAAGGATAATCTGTTAAACCAAATCTTAATCAGTCTGTGTGATCTTTAATTAGATCACTCTGATGTCTATATATGAGACAGCAAGCAAGATGATAAGTACCTGATGTGAACTGATTAGTTAGACTGAGCTCCTGTTACTTCTTGGTGTTTCTAGTCTTTGTCTTTGTCTGCTTTGTGCCTCTCGCTACTGGTGATTTTATATACACCGCTTCCGTCAGATTGTGCAATAATGGATTTCACATTCTACACACGCTGTTTGTTTAAACTGTTGGGAGTGTCCAGGATGTGAGAAAAAAGGCAGGATCAAATCGCAGCTCAGTCTTTCTAAGTTATGTTTTTGTGTAATATTTTTGGGTTTTCCTTAATATGAGATGTTTAATAATAGGGAATGATAATAGAGGGAGTAAAAAGACACAAATAACAGTGTATAGTGTTTTTGGTAAATGCAATCGCATACACAGTCACATACAAAGGCTCAAGGACTTGTGGCACTTCGAAGATAGGTTGTTCCTTTCTGTGATATAGTTTCTACAATAGGACATCTCACTATAACATAATACAGGTTAAGTATTCCTTAACTAGAAATCCGTTTTCCAAAGTGATCTGTTATCCAAAACACATTTTTAAAGCGAGTAGATAGTATTGCCATCCCCAGAGACCTTAAGTCAGTGCTCCTACACATTGGTTGGCCAACACTGACCAAGGCACAAACAACTCTAACAATTCATACTCTTCTAGCTGCAAAAAAAATAATAGCTAGAGATTGGAGGCAGAGAAGAGAGCCTGAAATAAGACATTTTGAGAACCAACTGGGCTTTCAGCTTAAGATGGAGAGAGCTCTCTCTTCTGCCTCCGAATCTCCAAGAGATAGTATACGGAGATGGGTGGAGTGTCTTGAGAAGTGCGAAAAGGTCAAGACCTGGAAATGAGGGGATTTGAGGTGGGGGGTGGAGCCTTTTCCCGAGCGCATTAGATTTCCAACTATAGAGCGAATGTTGATTGTATTGTATGTATGGGTTGATGGGTAGGGAGGTATATGATGATGAATACAATAGTATGATAGTTACTTGAAGGGATATGTGAAAAGACGATCATGACCCCGGTTTTGCCTTTGTTTGATTGCTTTCCCCAATGTGAGCAATGAGACTTATCAATCTATGTACCCTCTGTCTATCACCCTACGTAGATGTATGTCTTTTTATATGATATGAAAATCTAATAAAGAATATTTGGGGTAGGGGGGGGGGGGGGGAAGATTTCGGATTAACCAACAAATTGCAAATTCCACACAAACCTGTCAGAATGCAAACACACAACAGTTTATTCAGTGTCCAGCCACCTTAAACTGCAATATAGCTGTAATGATACTGATGTTAGCAGGTTTGGAGTCCAGCAGCCAGATCAGCAAGGTCTTCTGCTAGAAGTAGCCACTCGTTACCCAGGTGGTTGAGCCCCTGAGCTTTGAGTGACAATCTGGTCTTTTAGCAGAGCTGTGAGGCTGGAACAAAGAGTATAAACGTAGTCAGGCAAGCCAAGGTCAGTGGGTAGGAGAAGGCAGAGTAGTGAGACGGTCCAAAATCGGTAACAGGTAAATAACAATCAATAGAAAGCTTGATATACTGCAGGCAGGAACCACAATAATCTGGCAAAGGTAGATTCACAGGAAGAGGCTTTTATAGGCTGAGAGTGAGCACATGACTTGACACAGGTGAGGAGAGTTGATGATAATAACAAGGCTTGGTATATTCATTGTAACTAGAACATAGGCTAAAATGTAAAAGACAGGCTAGCGAACCGGTAAAGAAGAGAGCTAGGAACATGGAAGTCAGTGTTCAAGTCCAGGCACGGTCAGTTCCTGACAATAGCCTTTCCATGAATGTCCAGAATCCCCTAATGCCCACAAACGCTAATATAAAGGTATGTGAGCAGACCTGAGACGCCAATAGCGGGTTCCCTATGATGCCTCAATCACTGCTACATCGCAGTAACTGATTTATTTGCTCTATACAGTATTTGCATTGATAGTACTGTATTTCATGAGTGCTGAGAGGCTTTAATATATCTTTTTGGTGAAAATGATCCATTATCCGAAATACTTCTGATCCCAAGCATCTTGGATATGGGATACTTAACCTGGACACTATAATATTGTGTTCTTTTGTGTCTTTTTTCTTCCTCTATGATCATCACCTTTTAAGATCTGGAGAATATGATAAGCTGTGAGAATTTGTTTCTCCTCACTGTTTTACACATATCTGTTTTGAGGTGAATATTTAAAGAGATAATCACTCGGCTGGGTTGAAGCAAAGTTTAATATTTGTTTATATACCGGATATTTAGAGCGCCATTATCTCACCCATTTGTTACGGAAACTAATCCCTTACTTTAACAGATAAAGTTGTGACAACCCAAATTAATGGCTGTCAGTATTAATTATATTATGCCCTATGTGAATGATAAAGAAAAAGTTATATCTGTTGTGATAGCAGCAAACCTGTCTACTTCTCAAAGCATGTGACTGAATTTAGAATTTAGAATCATTTTCAACGTAATCTACAGTAAAAACTGTAAATGGTGTTAAATTAAAATAATATTGCAACATATAGAAAATAAAATGGACCGGCTCCTTTAAGATAAGTATTATTTAACTATATATTTGCTGGGGTATTTGTCAGCACAATGTACAAATTGATTTTTATCATTTACATGAAAAACCTTATCTGGATTAAAGGTCCATTTTAAAGTGTTGGTGAAACCCATATTTATTGCTGCGTTCACTAAAATAAATTGTGAGTTGTTTCACTACCTTTCTAGGCTTGCTCCATATAGAAACACTGAAAAATCCCTTAATTACCAGCTTCACTGAATGAAGCCAATGACAGATGGGCAAAGAAGGTAAGTGCACATATAAGTATGGACACACTCTTTAGGCATTCTCTAGGGCAGTAGCGTTCACAGTGCCAACAGCTGTTTATAGTCACTTGCAATCTGCCGATAAAGGGCGTAGTGGATCTATGGAGTAACCTTCCAGCAATAGCGGTAGAGTTAGTACAGTAGAGGAGTTTAGAATGCACGGGGTAAGTATAACGGTATGCTGTCCATAAGACAAGTCTAATGTTTGCATGTGAGTATAAGGAGTTTCTATTGGAGTGCACACTAGAGATTCCCTCCTGGAATAGGCCTGAAGCCTTTTATTGGAACATCACAAATTAATTTGTGGCTTCACATAATGGAAACGTTTATAAGCTTGTTCTGTACATTGTAAACTTGCAGTCAGTGCTCTCTACCTTATTTATACGTGTTTCTTCATTTGACTAACCTAGTGCGTAACTCCCCTTTATCCTCTGTTCTCTGCACTATTGTTGGGCTACATAAATAAATAGTAATATAATTATGACACACTGGGAGTTTGATTGCACAGGGAGGGGATAGTGATAAGGTGATTCAGTAATGTTATGTGTGCTGCTGCTCATCGAATCCTTGTGTGTCCATGAGTAAATTCAGTTATTGCTCCTCATTTATACGCTGGGGTGCCTATATCTTAGAGGGACAGAGAAGGTGGTGAATGCATTATTACACTGGAGGAATGTATTGTATAGGCAATCACGCTATCCTGGGCAAGACTGTGAACCAAATAATTTTTTGAGGTTTTACAATTAGCAGATCACTAATAAACTGTAAACGCTTTGTTTGAATTGTTTTGGCCTCGGGTAATATAATGTCATATCGGAAGTTTGTCTGAGCAGATAATGCCGTTTACGTCTGTGCAGTTAGTTGCTCAGCTGATTTGTCTCATTTTAAGAATGTCCTGGAGATATAACAAGTCTTTTCTTGTCAGTGCTGTTTCATTGGAAAAGTGAAAAAAGGATCTCCAGCGCACAGTGTGGAACCATATAGAGTGAATACAGAAATATATAAAATCATACAACACCGTGAGAGCAAAATGAGTACTGATGTTCTTCAATGTAAATACGACTCAAAGTACAGTGTATAACACTGTGTGCAATATAGAATGTGAAACAATACTTGAATAATATCAATAGTGCAAAACACTGTGATAAGTGGATAAAAAGAAAACGAATGTACTGTGAATAAACGAATATCAAATAACAAATAAAAAATGTACAATTGTAACAAAATCAGTAATAATAAATAGATACAGCTCACTGTTAATCTGTAGAAATCATATGGCACAATAAAAGCCTGTGGATAAAACAAAAATACAAAATAGTGTAGTATATCACCGTAAAGTAAAATAAAACTGAGAGCTGGAGAACATAAAAACTTACAAGCGCAGCTCCTATAAACGTAGACGCACCGATGACAGCTTCTCAATCAATTCCAGTGTAGCCTGACACAGGAGTATTTCACTGTTAGCTGGCCAAATCAGGCACACCAGAAGATGCGACGGGGGAGAAATCCTCGGTGGATGATATATCTGAATTTAGACGGGCTATTGTGTGGACTTTATCGGCATCTGTAGAGAAGAGGCGTGTATTCCAGGTTGCTAGGAGAAGTTCATGCACGGGAATCTTGCATTGCAGAGATGCCACTTTTCGTATTGCTGGGTGTTTGTTCCACATGTTTTTTCTATTGCCGAAATTCATTCAGTAAATATTTCATTCAATTTTGGATACTCCATTGAGTTCTTTGGAGTAAAGATTTAGTCTAAATTCAGATATAACATCCATTTTGTTACAATTGTACATTTTTTATTTGTTCGATATTCGTTTATTCACAGCACATTCGTTTTCTTTTTATCCACTTATCACACTGTTTTGGACTATTGATATTATTCAAGTATTGTTTCACATTCTATATTACAGTGTTATGCACTGTACTCTGAGTCGTATTTACATTGAAGTACTCATTTTACTCTCACGTTGTTGTATGATTTTATATATTTCTGTGTTTACTGTACACACTGTCTACATACTGTGCGCTGGAGATACTTTTTTCACTTTTCTATTGTGTGTTCAATCTCTAGCAGCAGGGGAGGATTTATACTTTGTATACTTTTAATGCCCAGCTAGGGTCTGTGTATGGATTACTCATCCATCCTCTCTGTTTTTTCAGTGCTGTTTCATACCACAGTGTCAGTACATTGACACATAACTATGATTTGTAATATCCCATCAAAATCGGTCTACAGAGCATATTCAGATGTTTACCAACTAGAAAATGTAAAGCTGAGGCACAATCTGACATTATGTAGCAGTTGTTAAAAAGAGAGGGGATATTTAGCTAGAGTTGGGATTGCTTGATGACTACTCTCCCCTATTGATCTCACAAGAAGGTAACCCTTAATTGGCCAATTTGGCAAAATGGGGAAAAAAGGGTCCAACACTTGTTCCAGTGCTTTAATTCTATTTTTCTCGATTTCAAAAAATGAATAAGAATAGTAGGTAAAAAGAGAGAAAACATTTGGTTTAAACATCTATATAAAAACTATAACAAAAATGCAGTATGCGGTAAAGACTTGCAGCATTTCCAGGACACACCTCTCCATAGATATATTGAGAGAAATTACTGTAGGATTCTCTATTGTAATACAAAGTTACACACAAATAAGAAGAGTTTATATGTCTGCACATAATTGTGATAATTCAGTAGTTAATCCTGCATCAGTGAAATAAATGTATATTTTGTACTATTTTAAAATTGAGAACATGCTCAGCACTGTTGGTGATTTATATAAGTAGAGTAAAAATAAATGGTGACATCTTTTATACCCACGAGAAACAATAGAGGAAGAGAGTCACTAAACCTTACAACTTGTAGGAAATTTTGAGTAATTTCTGTTGTGTCACTACTCCTTGTCCATTTTCTGAACAGTGATTTAAAGGGGAAATGTACCTTGTGGCTTGGGTAATCCATTAGGCCCAAATTCTTTCTGTGACATTGAACTAGTTTTCTGTGGTAATTCTTTTAATATGCCATAATGGTAATGATATCCATTCCTTATTAAAATGTGCTATTACAGCATAAATGGTACAATTACCACATCAATCAACAAGTCATGTAAGAAACATTAAACTATATTTAAACATTAGAATGTGTCGGCAGATAAGAACCATTCGGTCCATCTAGTCTGCTCAATTTTCTAAATACTTTTATTAGTCCCAGTTCCCTATCTTATATCTAGGATAGACTTATGTCCCACGCATGCTTAAACTCCTTCACTTTGTTAACGCTATCACTTCCGCTGGAAGGCTATTATCAAATAATTAGAGAGGACTTAAATGAACACTAAATGCTTATATTTTACTTGTGCTTCTAATACAGAAGCACAAGTGAAATGATAGTTGTTCCTATTGTGAAGATAAACTGGCGTGTACTTTTGAAAGTACATGCCAGTTTATCCTCTCTCTGCTAGCCCAGAGAGAGCCCCGGGTTTTTGCCTGAGATCAGCAGGAGGGACCTTAACTAGATTCCCCTGTTGATGCCATGCAAAAACGAGGGGCTCTCTATGCGCTAGCAATCAGAGACCCTCACATTCAGCAGTGAGAGTGGGGCAAGTCAGCACACGACAACCAGGAAGTGCTGTGTCTCAGATGTGAGACACGGCAGATAGTAAATCTGCATGTATCTATTAAGATACACGTTGAGTTTACTTCAGAACAAGTTTTTTTTAACCCTTGCCTTCTTTAAGGAAGCAAGGGTTAAAAAAAAGTGCAATGTTCCTTTAAAGGTAGGGAGGCAATGTAATAGAGCAGCAGGAAATGCTAGCAGAATGCTTGGTTGCATAGGGAGAGGTATTAGCAGTAGAATGAGGGAAGTGCTCATGCCATTGTACAGAGCTCTGGTGAGACCTCACTTGGAGTATTAACTAACTGTAGGGAGGACGGATAATGGTTACTTCCAGTGAAGGGAAATCTTAATGCTTTAGCATACCAATACATTTTGGACAATGCTATGCTTCCACAGAGTGAGCCCCTTAGCTGTTCCAGAATGACTGTGTCCCAGTGCACAAAGCAAGACGTGGTTGGATGAGTTTGGTGTGGAAACATTTTACTGACCCACACAGAGCCCCATCGAACACCTTTGGGGTGAACTGGAAGGGAGATTGTGAGCCAGGCCTTCTCATCCAACATCAGTGCCTGACCTCACAAATGCTCTACTGGTATAATGGGCAAAACCCCCCACAGAAACACTAAAAAATATTGTGGGAAGCCTTCCCAGAAGAGAGGAAGCTGCTATAGCTGCAAACGAGAGACCAACTACATATTAATGTCATAAAAATGCCTGTCCGTTTATTGGACAGAAAAACTTTATACAAACACAGGTATATGAGCATTGAGTGATAACATGTATGTAAAAATGATTGGGTGAATATTTAGGTACAGGGATGCCACAATATAGGGATAGTTCTTCCCAGTGGATTTAGCTTACACAAGATATAGTAGTGGTATGGCTGGTAGGAGCAGTGATTGGACAACCTCATTAGCTTGCATAGGCTAAGTCAATATATGGCATAAGTGGCAAAGATAATTAACAGAAAATATCAGTACCCAAATATATCTCTTTGTTTATAAAATGGTTTCACTTAAAGCTGTATAGCACTCCATGGGGCTGAAATCTACCCACATATGCTATATAGTGTTAGCTAGCACTTGCACAGTGTGCCTGTGGCAGGCAAACGTCATGGTTATATGCATTGAATAGAACTTAATGCTTTCGTACAAAGAGGACAAAATAGACCTATATAATTAATCTCTTATAAAAAAAATAAATAGTAACATAATACAGTAAAAGCAAGCATATATATATATATCCCCGGGGTTTTGGGATTGATTTTTTTTCTTTTCTCTCCATATATAATTAGAATTCAGGAGAACTATAGAAGAAATATAAATAAGTAATGCGAACACGACTTCTATAGTCACAACTCTGATGGTGGAGGAGGAAGGCAGAATAGAGGGTCTTTTTTATAAATTTATATTTATATCTTTTTTTTTTTTTTTGCTTCTCGTTTTTCCTCTTCCTCTTATACACGAATAGAATTTATTAGAATCTTATAATTTATTAAGACTATATAATACCTCACTTGTGCTAGTTAGAGCACTGTACACACACAATTAATAATGTATTATTAGAATATGCATATTACACCCAATCCACGATAATCAGTCCACAAGTCAATTAATATAGCATTAGAGTTTAAATACACCAAGACATAAATCTTAACATGTAAACTGCCACAAGGCACTGAAATCATGATCAATCACTTAGTTTTCTCGAGGAGAGGGGGACGAAGAGAAGGGGCTTGGATAGAGTCAGGGAGAGATTCATCTCAGTATATGTCACCTCTCTTTCCTTACTTACGTCCTCCTTTTTCCTTTTTTTTTTCTCTCCTCTTTCTATGTGGCACAATTATGAAATATTTTATAATAAGGAACAGCCATGAAGTGTTATCCTTATTATAGGTTGGGGTTTTTTTTCTCCCCCTCCTTCTCTCCTATATTATGGAGATAGAACAGATAGAATTGAATGTTAGAGATGGAATACACAGTGATTATAGAAACTAGTCTAAATTCAGAGAATACTGTTGACCGGGCGGCTGATTGGGGGGTGGAGAGAGGAGAATCTATGTATGGGTTTCCTCCTTTACTCTCCATGTCGCTCTTATTTCCCCCCTGGTTTCTCTCTGTCCCCTCCCTCTGCACCACTTTACGCCCTCCTTGCATCTTGATCCCTCTTTTTCGGGATATATATAGATATTGGATGGAAATATGGATAATCACATAGATTTCAGAAAATATGTCTAATGAATGCAACGTCTCGAGATTCTATTGGCTTTACGGACCAGAGAGGTCTGTATATTTTTCGTGCCTTAGAGTTAAATGGGGAGGGCACGAACCCTAGCCCACAAGAAGGGTTTTGTGGCCCAAGGGTATATAATGTTTTATGTCGTCCAATGTTGGTGTCAAGGTGGAAGATGTCAGTGTCGGATCAGTAGAGGAGAGTTTAGGGACCTGGTTGCATTGGCTACAATTAAATGGTTGACCATTAACACTCAGAGGTTTAATACTGTGTTTAAAAGATCTATGTTGGGAAAAACATTAAAGTAAGAAAAAATAGAAGTGTCTCCTCTAGGAAACGCACTGGACTAGAGAGACGAACAGGATATAGCATAGTTGCCAGCGCAAAAAGTAAACACAGGATACTCAGCGCACCGTTTAAGGCAGTTTAATCCACCAAAAAATAACGACGTTTCAGCCCAGCACTGAGACTTGAAAATAGCTTAGTGCTGGTCTGAAACGTCGTTATTTTTTTGTGGATTAAACTCCCTTAAACAGTGTGCTTTATTTTTTGCTTTATGGGCGTGAATGACGCTCCCTCGTTGCACCCGATACTTGTAAGTGTGCCGACCCATTCATACTTTTAAATAGTTGCCAGCGCATCACTGGAAAAAACAGAAGAAAAGAGGAGTTGCATTTATGATTTCTGATCAAATTCATTTTGAAAAGATCATAGTAGAGGCCGTTCCTGAAGCTAGATATGCCATATTAGTATGTCGATTGAATGGAATTTTACCCACAGTCACTAATATATAGGCACCAAACAATACCCCCAGGTTTTTCTGAGGAGAGTATTAGAGAGGGTAGTCATAGTTAAACAGGGATATTTTAACATGGTGTTGGGACTCAAATCTGGACAGGAGACTCACAAACGGATCAAGCCCCAATAACCAGCAGATTAGACAATCAAAGATCTTTCAACAATTATTGAAGGAATTTCACATATATGACCTGTATAGAGCCTTCTGCCTAGATGAGAGGGACTTCACCTATTTCTCTAGAGTTCACGCATCGTATTCAAGATGAAATACATTTTTGGGTGATTCAGCGGCCTTGATAGCAGTAGATAAAATTGTGGTCAGAAATTGGTCAGACCACTATGCGGTAGTAATGGTATTAAATGAGAGGGACACAGTGAACCCTAGGATAGATAGGAGGCTAAACAGTAGACTCTTATAAAAGGGAAGTCAATAGGAGACATATTAAGGAAATAATAGTAAATTTTTTTAGGGAGAACGATATTGAGGGAATTTCACAAACGTCCTTATGGTGTATTTATAAATTTGTTGTTAGAGGCCACTTGATAATGTCTCCGGATAGGAAGCCGTACACGACAGGGGTGCCCCCTCTCGCAGTTGTTATATGCCCTCTATTTGGAACCATTTACGCAGGCAGTAAGGCTAAATCCACACATAGTAGGCTACATGAACACTGGAAACTGGGGTAAATTGCCCTTAAATGCAGATGACATAGTGGTCACAATTAAGGACCCAATACGATCGCTAAAAGCCTTAATGTTGGAAGTCAATAGATATTCTAAGATTTCCAATTATAAACTAAGTAGTAATAAAAGCGGTGCAATGTTAATAAATATCTCCACAGCCGATACACAAAATATTAGGTTCAAGTATAATTTCAGATAGATCCAGAAATAACAACAGACCAGAGACACTTTGAAGATCTGGAGTAATATTGAAGTATCCTGGTGGGGGAGGGTAAACAGTATAAGAGCGTATATTCTCCCAAAATGGATATATATGTTTAGGCTGATTCCACCATGTTTTCCTCCTGCTTGGCTGAAGGATACACAGGCATTATTTGTGAACCATGTGTGGGGAGGGAAAAGACCGCGTATTGCACAAAAGATCCTAAAAAGAAACGTCAGACAGGGAGGTATCGGTCTTCCCTACATACAATCATATCATGATGCGACACAAATTTGGCATTACTCTCTCATCTTCTTTTATAAGAATATAACTAACATAAGGATGTCCAGTTGGGCAGAGCATGGCCTAACGAAATATGTAAAACTGTGGGAAAGAGAGAATCTTAAATCTTTCTCCTCGGTAGTAGATAAATTCTCACTACCACCTAGTGAGTTATTCACCTACTTGAGAGTTAGAGGCTTCATACTAAAAGAACAGGGAAGAAAAAAGGAGCAAAAAAAGATCCTTCAGGACTCCTTAAAAGAGGAAACCACGATTAAAAGACTGGTGAAGAGTAGAATCTTTACTGAAGTCACTATAAATAAGCCTAATGCTTTGTTAAAATGGAAGATTGAAATGGGTCATAAGATTAACCTTTCAGATTGGTTGAGACCAATGAAAGGTCTGAGGAAATCCATCCACTGCTTGAATCTTCTCGAATTACATTATAAAATTATGTACCGATGGTATATGAACCCTGAGAGGGTAGGGAAGATATTTCTAGGAACGTCCAATGTATGCTGGAGATGTAGTAGAGAGGTAGGAACTTTCAGACATATATGGTGGACATGTCCATGCTTAGAAGAATTCTGGGACATGGTAATCAATTTGTTGCAATCAAAGTTTGTATCCTTCACCTCTACTGGTCCGACATGACACCGATACAGAAGTAAATAATGGAACACATCCTGTCATGATTCTCATTTCGCGAAACTGGAAATCTACATATGTTCCAGTATGGAGAGAGGTTTAATTAGTGGGAAACGGCGTAATCTCCCCGAGGAGGCCTACAATCTCTGGAAGGTGGAGATACACCAGGAGTAAATATATGCATTTTGGTCCCCTCGCCTCCCTCTGCCGACCCTTAATGATAAGAAGAAAATATTAATTTATAAATAGAATGACACCAAGACACCTGGTTTATATGTTATTGTTAAGTTATAGATAACAGGACAAAATATAATTTGCCATTTATTCTTTTTTTTATTATTATTTTAATCTTGTTTTCATCTTCTGTCTGTCATCATTGTTAACCCTTTAAGGACCAGGGATTTTCCTGGGCCAAGGACCAGAGCGTTTTTCAATTTTTAATACGCGGTTTTTGAAACATAAATTTCCTATCTCTCATTTAACGTACCCATACAAGTTATATGTTGTTTTTTAGAGGACAGTTAGAGCTTTCTTTTGATACCCTATACATAAAAATGATTTACATTTTAGTATTAAAAAATACATATAAAAGAGGATATTTTTGAGGAAAAAAAAGTTTTTCCCCATTATTTTCCCAATAATAAGCTACATAACTAGTGCAACACTAACCCACTTATCCCCCCTAATTAACTAACTAATAAAAAAGAAAAATATTGGTTCCCAAACCCCCCATAACAAAAAAGACAGAAAAAAACTCTGAAGAGTGCGATGTCAGATCAGTAAAAATCATGCAACAGGCATGCAGGGGTTAAATTTTATTAACTAAATATATTAAAATTACCTTTATTTATTCAAAAAAACTTTATAAATTGTAAAAATAAAAAAATCTGTTAAAAAATTATTTATTTTTACTTACAGGTCACTCTCTGTGCTTCACTATAAGAATGTGAAGCACAGGGAGTGAATTAGAGGCAAAGTCAGTGTGTGAACACACTGACTTTGCCATCTAATTTGCATGTTATTGCGGTGATGACTAAATCACCGCGATCACATGCCTGGAAACTGACCGATCGGGTCCAGGAGCTTTGCCTCGGGTGCGAGGCTTAGTCCTGGACCCGTTGCAGACTAGCTGGCGGTGCCCACGGAGCGCACCGCCGGCTAGACTGCATGACGAGTTAACTCGTCATAAGGTCGCTAACGCTGCGGCTCTTATGACGAGTTAACTCGTCATAAGGTCGGGAAGGGGTTAATGTACTGTTGTTGAGTTTATTACAAATGTTATTGTTTTGTATTCTGAAAATTTGCAAAAATAAAATAATTTAAAAAAAAGAGAGAATGTGTGAATAAAGTGTCCATGTCATTACAGCTGCTTGATTCAGGTTTCAGTCTTAGTATCAGTGGCGTCCCGAGGGGGGTGCGGACCGTACCGGGTGACACCACCAGTGGGGGGGTTGCATAATGAGCATACTGAGGGGCAATATCCTGGCATATTGAGAGCAAAATCCTGGGATATTAAATGGCATATTGGGGGGAAAACTCCTGGCATATTGAGGGGAAAAATCCTGGCATATTGGGGGGAAAAATCCGGGTATGTTGAGAGCAAAATACTGGCATATTAAATGGCATATTGGGGGGGGGGGGAATCCTGGCATATTGAGAGCAAAATACTGGCATATTAAATGGCATATTGAGGGGCAAAATCCTGGCATATTTAATGGCATAATGGGGGGCAAAATCCTGGCATATTGAGGGGCAAAATCATGGCATACTGGGGGAAAAAAGTCCTGGCATATTAAATGGCATATTGGGGGCAAAATCCTGGCATATTAAATGGCATATTGGGGGGCAAAATCCTGGCATATTAAATGGCATATTGGGGGGGCAAACTCTTTGCATATTGAGAGCAAAATACTGGCATATTAAATGGCATATTGGGGGGCCAAAATCCTGGCATATTGAGAGCAAAATCCGGGCATATTAAATGGCATATTGGGGGGCAAACTCCTGGCATATTGAGAGAAAAATCCTGGCATATTAAATGGCATATTGGGGGGCAAAATCCTGGCAAATTGAGAGCAAAATACTGGCATATTAAATGGCATATTGGGGGGCAAACTCCTGGCATATTGAGGGGCAAAATCCTGGCATACTGAGGGGCAAAATCCTGGCATATTAAATGGAATATTGGAGGGGCAAAATACTGGCATATTAATTGGCATATTGGAGGGGGGAAATCCTGACTTATTAAATGGCACATTGAGGGGCAAAATCCTGCCATATTAAATGGCATATTGAGGGGCAAAATAGTGTGTCTCATGTTATGTGTGTATTGGTGTCACTGTGTGTGTAAGTGGTAAGGGTGTGTGTAAGTGTGTCACTGTCTAAGGGTGTGTGTGTGTGTCACTGTGTCTGTGTAAGGGTGTGTGTGTGACTGCAAGGGTCTTTGTGTTTAAATGTGTGTTAGGGTGTCAATGTGTGACAAATTTAGAGCATGCGGATTGAATATTTAGATGTATTTATTTTCCACACTACACATTATACTTTTATATATATAATGCACCTTCGCCTGTGTAGACATAAATCCTTGCACTGGACCTGACCGGATGTGACGTAACGTGTGTCTGTGGAAGACTGCACTGAGGAGACGGCCGGGGACACAGAGACAGAGCAGCAAATAAGGAGGGATCTTAATACAAAATCTGGATTCTCTTTTTATCTGGTTTTTATAATAGCTGAATGTAATATGAATCCAATTTTACTAATCATACATTTTGCCAATCCAGTAGCGCCAGTTGGTTGAAGTTTTCCAGAAAATCATCTTTTTCTTTTTCCTATTTTATGCCTTTTGTTGTTTGCCATTGGGGAGATAGAATGATTGATGTCGTTAAGTAGTAATCTTTCTTTCCCCTTGGCTTTTGTGCTTGTTAGAGATATCCTTAAAATTACTTTTTATTACTATTATGCACTTAGATTTCATAACTATGCCGTTAACTGATAAATAAGGGTATATTGAGATTATGGTCTTCTGGATAAAGTTATGCCTTTGGAAAGGTACTCCAATGTGCGAGTCAATTCTTGGGGAGATAATTCCCTCATATTTTACACTTGCGACAGGGGCCTCTATGACAGGAGTTTATTACTAAAACATTGTAGTGACAATATGTCTGCAGTGATTTATCTCATATCAACTGAGGTTTAGACAAGAAATCGTTTGGTTGATTCTAAGAAGTTCTCACAAGCATTCTTTATTAAACACGTGTTCTTTAACATGGAGTCATGCATTAACTTAATTAAACTTTTATTTTTTTGGTGTGGGGGACTTTAAACATTATTTACTTGATAGCAGGCCCGCCATCAGGGGGTGACGGGTGATACCGGCGGGTCCAGGGGGCCCGGCGGGCCCAGGTCAAACCTATAAAAAGAAAATCACTGTTAAGCCGGTCCGTGGCTGTGAGGGAAGCGAAAAAAAAATGCGACCGGAGTTACTCAGGTCCACCCCCTCCCAGAGACTGTCTGGAGGGGGGGGGGGGGGGGCAGGGGAGTTGGGCGGAGAGATAACAGGGGAGTTGGGGGGAGAGAGAAAAGAGGAAGGGGTGGGAGAACGGGGAGGGGGGAGAGAGAACAGAGAGGCGGTGGAAGGAGAGAGAACAGGAGAGGGGGGAGAGAAAACAGGAGAAGAGGGAGAGAGAACAGGGGTGGCGGGGAGAAAACAGAGATGGGGTGGATGGGGAGAGATCGGGGGGAGAGAAAAGTGGGAAGGGTAGAAAATGGGCGGGGAGAGAACAGGGGAGGGGGGAGAGAGCAGATATGGGGTGGAAGGGGAGAGAACAGAGGAGGAGGGTAGAGAACAGGGGATGGGGAAGCGAACAGAGATGGGGGTAGGAAGGGACAAGAACAGAGATGGGGTAGATGGAGGAGAGAACCGAGATGGAGAGGAGGGGGTGAGAACAGATGGGAAGAGGGAGAGTACAGAAGAGGGGGGAGAAAACAGATGAGAGGGGGGAGAACAGAGATGGGGAGAGGGAAAGAGATATGGGGAGGGAAAGAGATATGGGGAAGGAGAGATAAGAGATATAGGGTTATGGAAAGACATATGGCAAGAGGGAAGAGAGATGAGGGATATGGGGAGAGGGAGAGTGTGGATGGGGGGGGGGGGGGGGAGGGGGTTGGCACCAAAAAGCACTTTTGCCTGTGTAGCAAAAAATCCTTCCACCAGCCCTGGTTCAGAATAACATGTTTCATTTATGTAGATGGATTTGGATAAGTCTAGAGATAAGTATGCAAGATTACACATTTACTATTCATATAAAAATGCACACTGTACATTAAATACTGAATGTTGTCAATATCTGTTCTATTTTATTATTATTATTATTATTATTATTATTACGGTATTATTATTTATTATACATTTATTTGTATACTTTGACAAACTTACATTTTTACTATTGATTGTCATCTTTTTCTTACAGGTTAACCAGGAAACATCGAGATGGGGAACAAAAAGAAGATCGAGCACTTCTTAAATCAATTATCAAAGTATGGAAAGAGATCAAGTTTCTACGTGCTTTCCAGAAGTTTACCAACACTCCTCTGAAACTCTGTTTGCGAAAGTAGGTTTGTTTATTTGTTTGTTTTAACACCAGTAAAAGGTCTATAAATTTAAAGAATGATAGTTGGCAAAAAATGTTTTGTTTAAGTGCATCACGTGTAGGCATTTTAAATAGAAATACTTTTAGTGAAAAAGCCATATTTTGCTTGTATAGTTCTCTCAGGGGGGCACCATGTGGTTTAGAATCTTTGGTTATATGGATTCCTTCATCTGACGCAAGATTCTAAACATGTCCACTCCCTGACCATGCAATACAAGCAATCAAGGGTCAATAATTAATTATATTCTTTCATTAAAAACATTTCTATTTAAAAAGCCTACACGTCATGCAAACATTTTGCTGGCTGTTATCCTTTTAAACTAGAGCCTCTCTGCAGGTAAAATTTAGAAGACGACCTGTGTGCGCTAAACGTTAAAATGGAGCTTTATTTGGTTTCCATGTTTACTGATCATAATCTGTTCATGTGACAATGGTTTATGTGTTTCACAAGCGACACAATACATGTTTAGAAGATGACTATACTTACAATATATATTAGAATAACGTATGTACACAGAACCACAAAGTCACCCTGGAATGGGGCTGCACTGGAAAATATGCAGCATTGTGGCTCTATACTGACCAGCCACACATAGCATGCCACTGCTGCACCTAATAACATTACAGTTTGACATTTATTGCAGTGTTTTGAGTCTCTTCACTCTCTGTTTTTGACAAGAACAGATGTGGCGTCTTAGGCAGTAAAATATTTTTCATTTACAAAAATATGGATCCTTAACCTGTCGAATGCCAGAGGCACATGATACTCTCTCCTCTGGTTTTCATATCTTACCTGTAAATTATTATTTTGTGACTTTAAGGAAAGACGTGAATAAGAAAAAGGATGAGGTAGAGGATGAGGCCGAGATCCAGGCTGAGATACATGAACTTATGGAAGAATATATGGAGGATTATGAAAAGAACAGGGCACAATACAAGAGTGACCTCCATAAGTGGAAAGCGTGGAGAAGGGCACAGGTATGAAGTACTGACAAGTACATGTAATCTGCATACTTCAGGATTTCATGAAGCTCATGTTTTCCCCAGTATGTCTAGACTGCTTCAAATCTGGCTCTACATTTTCTAGAACCTATTCTTCCAATGACATCACATGCAAACCCAGCTAATGACTTAATGGTTTAGTTTATTAGTAAATACTTCTATTACTGGGTACAGTCTCGTCATTCAATGTAATGCTTGGGGGGGTGGCTAGTGGGGTGAAATAATCAATGATGTTATTTATTAAATAATGGGATGTACATGCCAATGCATTTGTTTTATTAAACATGGAAACTAGAAAGAGAAGAAGACAATGTAGACCAGTGGTCAGGAAGATAACGCCGAACCAACGTACTCAGGGGAGAACCCGATAATGCCTTCACCTCCTGTAATGATGGACAGACGGGACATTGAACAGCAGGTTCGAGACAAAGCCGCTAGCATCAGGAGGAGACCTGGAAAACCAATAGTGATACCTGAGCTCAGCCTGTCTGCACCTATAACTCCAAGTGATATGTGCCCAAGGTAAATGCCTGTGATTGATGGAGATCAAAAGTCTCAGGACAGCGCTTACAACCAAATAAATACAATTATGTGTTATTGAACATAATAATGTAACATATACTGTTTTAACCCAAAATATATTGAATAAATAAAAGTATATCTTATTGTATTATATTTAATAACACTTTATATCGTCGTTAGCGCTGTCCATTTTTGTTGATATTCTTTGCTTTCCTTCTTTTAGAACAAGTGTGTGATGCTGGTTTTTTGGCATTAGTCTGGGAGGTTTATTTAAGGATGTGTTATTGTTTGAAATAAATGTATACATTTTTGACTGAAAGGTTTAGTATAATTAATTCACAATACATTTTTTTCATGGCGGTGAATTTATTTTAGCACTGTACTTGTTTTGTATTACTTGCTCAGCTATGCTATATATTCTATAACATGTATACTGTCATATATTAACCAGGTGGAATATTAAGTAATTGATTGTTAATCTGACTACTCTGTAATGCTTCATGTAAACTCACAAATAATGTTGCAGATTAAACAGTATTTAACTGAGCTAAGGCTGCCACCCAGCCAATAAAACAATTGGCTTGCGCCCAGTGTTACATCTATGGAGTGAAAAGCAAGACTGTTTTTTTGTTTTAAAGAAAATGCGGTATGATGAAACCAATAATAATAAAATAATAAACAAATAATATGGTAAACCGATTATTGCTGATTTAAATAAGAATATGCACTTTAAATTATTGATTGTATATAACTGATAATATTGAAATTGTTCATGATTATAATATTTATACACAAAAGTATGAAGACTATGTATGTGATTTTTTTATGTTGAAAAAAAATGAGTGAAATAATTAAATATAAAAAAGAATTATCAGCGCCGTAATCCAAATAGTACAAACTGTGCTAAACCACTTCAAGAGGAAACCAGTTTGTTGTGATGTTGGGTCCGGTTTGCTTTCCTTTCCAAATAACGAATTCATGTTGTTCCTTTTTCGATTTGTCTTGCTCTCGCAGGATGGAAGTGCTAAGACGTGAGGACATACAGAAACACTCTGTCTACATAAAAATCCTTTCTAACGATAAAGTGCTTTGGAGGACGGTGAAAAGCCGGCTGGGACCAGATTTCAGGGGCCACCTGGGACAGATTGCAAACGTGCAAATATTTAGCTGGCCTGAGAGTATTAAGCTACAGGTAATGACTACAATGTAGAACATGCTGTGTGTATTACACCCGTATTTGTGAGGTGTGTACTACAGGTACACACTATAAACTGACTTTCCATCACCTGCTCAATGTGTGACATAACATTTGTATGCATTGGTATATACGTATATCTCTAAAAACGTTCACTTCTTTGTTCTCTCCTTTTTTTTTTGTCCACCTGTATAGATTTATGAAACCGTTCATCGAAAGTGTGGCACCACTTTAGTAGCAGAGGTGTTTGTTCCTGGTCCTGTGTTAAGTGGACATGCTCCAGTGGAAGATACAGAGTTCAGCAGTTTCCAGCGAGTCATGTTCACCACGAAGGTGTCGGCAGCGGTAAGTGCTGATCTTTCATTATACAGTGACTGGATAGCAACCTGCTTCTTTGTTTCAGGTGTTCGTTCACTTGTGTTGGATTAAAGCGTCTCTCTCTTAATGTCCTTCATCACATTGTTTAAATCTAATATCGCATATCCTATGAGCAAAAATACATCATGTGCAGCTCTACTTATACAGTGGTTTAAAACTTCTAATCTGAGATGCTGCACTTTTTTATTTAAAAGAAAATGTTCTAGATTGTGGTATTTAATGGCCATTTTGTAGGTTATTGAATAGAGCCAAATAAGTCTTTGTGACTCTCCTGGCAAGCTGGGGTTAATTTGTCTGAATGACACCTATACCTGGCATGTGGACTTGCAGACTGTCCTGCCTGGCAAATAATAATAATAATAATAATAATAATAAAATAGAACAGATATTGACAACATTCAGTATTTTAATGGTAACAGTACGGAAATCCCCCAGCATCTGCTCGTGGCTTGTGCTGAATCAGCTGGTTTAGCAATAGCTTGTTTTTATGTTTATGATGTTATGTGCTGGTTGACAGTATGGAGACTGGTGGAAGTTGACTTTAAATTGTCTGAAACACACCACTCCACCCATAATACAGATCCTTATAACTGACCTGTTTTAATGAAGACTTTTCCCTCTTGTGACTCTACTTTGTCCTTTACTCACATTTCAGATGTTCCATTTTCATTTGAGGCAGATGGCAGTAATAAGATATCTTTGATGACATCAGGGAAAGTGTCTTACTGCATTTCCTGGGTTGTTGGAGATAATGGAGTGCCCTTGGTTCCTCCTGTTTTGAAGAAAAGTACCAGCAGTCAGAGGTAAAGGGAGTCACCAAACATTGCACAGCACTTTTCATTGCTCACTACACGTGTGACATTTTGTCTTGAAATTAGGAATTAGACTATTAGACTAAGCTCCTGGTCCACCCCAGAGCTGCAGGGGATTTGGATCCTCCCCGCAGGCAGTTGGTGGATGCATAAGTGGAGGTGTCGGGCAGCATCGAGGGATGTCTGTGCGGACCGAGCAGCGCACAGACATCCTCCTGCTGCCACCACTAGGCACCAGGGAGTGTACTGGCAGCAATTGGCAAGTCTTTGGATTTATTGGTAAGTTGGGGTAGACTGGCATGTCTGGGGATAGTAGAAATGTGATATACACAGCGCCTATTATGTGAAATCAAAGTGAACCCTTTACCAAAAAATAAATAAAAAAAAAAATTAAATTTAAATAATTATCATAAATGTATACAAACCCAGCGATACACTGATTGAGGATATTGACAATGAAATATCTCAGTGGATTGGACAGATGAGTCGCATTGAGAAAATAAGCTGCTAGTCTTTATTAGAAAACAGTGGAGCAAGCCACTGTAAAGGGAAACAGAATGGGAAGGTGAGTAGACTGCGCTTGGCAGTTAAACAGAGTAAGTGTCAATCAATATAAAAAAACCAAAGATAGTAAATTAATATAAAATATATAAATTTAATAATATATAAAAACCAATGCAATATATAAATACATATAGAAAAAATATACACAAATGTAACAAAAAAAAAATATTGACAAATTGTTAAAAACAAGAAACAATGATATGTGCCTTTAAATACAAATCAACAGACACAGATACAAAGGTAACCACAGGCAGAGTGTCAAATTACTCACTTGCTGATTGGGTTAGCAAAATACCATGAATAGTACATGGATATAGAAACGTGCTGGTCAGTAAAGAAGGAAGAATTGAGAACCTGGCCAGGTAACTTCACTTTAACAAGAGGGACGCGTTTCGTTCGGGGAACTTCTTCAGCCTCTAAGCAAACAGACCAGCATCAGCTGGTCTGGGGATGCATTTGCAAATAAAAGGAAATATAAAACAAGTAATGCATTTTCATTTTTCAATGCTTTAATGTGAAGCATGTAGGCTTATCCAATCTACTAGCACAAAGAGGAACCCAATTTTTTACTTACAATCAATACCAACTTTGGGGTTTACATGGGAGAAGGGCCCAATGATTTTTAACTTTTGCTATAATAGAAGTAAAAATAAGCAAAAATCCTTTAGGGACACTTTAAATGTCACAATTTGCTCCATGTTGGTTTAAAAAGAAAAATAGAATATTTTTGTGCTATTATCTTCTTTTTTTTTTTTTTTTAATTTTAATAGAAAAGTACAAAATACATTGATACAAAGTACATTAGTACAAATATGATTAACATTCACACTCAAAAAAAAAAATACATTTTACATCTATTGTTGGTTACTCAAAAGGCATCTGATTCGGGGTTTTTTCTTCTAACTGCGAAAAAATAGGGATATAGGATAAATTCTAAGTTAACAATAGATATAAAGAAGGGATCCTCCGGATGTCTATACTAGACTGTTTCTCCCGGGAGACTCCTATATTAAAACCATTTCTGCCTGTTGGACTCTCCGGGGGTAGCCTAAATCTACATAGAAATTCCCAGATTACCATTACCCGTCCCTACTGCGCCTCGCACTTTCAAGGCTATTAATCACCCTTATTTTAATAGATGTCTGATTTCCATGAAAAATCTTCATTCACACTCATTCTCCCAATCGTTCTTATAGTATATACGACTTATTCACCTCAATGATCTACATTTTCAATAGTTAATCTTAATCCATCTTCTCTTCCTTCCCACCTGTCTCCCTTGTACTCTTTTACTACCTAGGGCTATTTCTCTGTACAACATGGTTATCTAATTTTAATGAGTTTCTTTACACTCTACCTTCACCCTCTAAGTCCTGTCCCACCGCACCAGATATTTTCTTTCCCCCCTTCTCTTAATTTCCGTTTGCCCCGTATCTTCCCTGTCCCCAACTCCCCCCCTCCCTCCTATCCCTCCTTATCACCAGGAGAGGTCTTCCTATTTCTATTTATCCAGAGACCTATCAGCTAGCTTGTTATATTGAGACCAGGGGAGCCAGATCAATCTATTTCCGTATTTCACCTCTTCTAGTCTTTTGATCTTTTCAACCTCTCTGATCCAAACTCCCAACGGGGGAGTCTTGTCCTGCTTCCAGAACATTGGAATCACAGATTTTGCAGCATTTATAAGCCTTATAGTTTGAGTATTCCTATATTTTTTAACTGGTAGTTCTGTGTAGTTCAGTAGGATTAACTCAGGAGTCAGTTTAATTTTCATAGTGTCTAGCTGATAAATCACCTGTTTTACTTGGGTCCAGTATTCTTGTATTTTTCCACATTGCCACCATATGTGGAACAGATCTCCTATCTCCTCGTGGCACCTCCAACATATTTTACTAGCGGTCGGGAATATCTTGTTTATCTTTACTGGGACCCTGTACCACCTGATTAACAGTTTATATGATAATTCTTGATGTCTACTAGAAACTGAACATTTTTGTGTCATGTGAAAACATTTTAGCCATTCTCTTCCTGATAGTTGTCTTTTTAAATCTTTTTCCCATGCTGTTGTAAAGTGAGAGGGAATGGCTTCTGAGGTGTTTATCAGCTTATAGGCACGAGAAAGAGACCTTCCATTCTCCTCGTCGCTTCTACACCAAGCTTCAAAAACTGTATCGGTCAGCGGTATACCGTATCTTCTCCCTAACTTTTCTATATAATGTCTTATTTGTAGATAGGTTAGCATTTCTAAGCTGTTAAACGTTTCTTTATCTAGTAGGCTTTGTAGTTTTCTACATGACCCTTTTTCCACTAGGTCGCCCAATGTTAGAGCAGCTGCTCTTCCCTCTGGTACTTTAAATGGAGTTGGCCTTAGACCTGGGGGGTAATTCCGGATTATTACATATTGGTAACAATAAACTAGGGTAGCGGGTAATGAGTCCTTTCTTACGGCACTCAAGCCATGATTTGATAGTAGGCATTATTGTGGGATGGGACCGTTCTCCTGTCATTTTAAGTGGGTTCACTAGCCAAGGTACCTCTCGTATAGATGTATCAAAGTATTCTCCCTCCATGGTCACCCATTCCTTAGGGGTTTTCCTTGTCCAGTCTTTTATTCTACTTAAATGTCTCTCCATTATCATGGATCTAAATGCCAGTCTACTAGGTTTATTGGCCCAAATATATCTGGTGAATACTTGACGAATTGTTTTAAAGAACTGTGGTGGAATAGATATTGGGAGCATCTGCATCAGGTAAAGGATTCTAGGCATGATGTTCATCTTAATGACGCCTATTCTACCCAACCAGGTTATGTGGGGTAATGCCCATCTCCTTGTGTCTCCCATGAGAGTCTTAAGAAGAGGACCCAGATTTAGTTCATAGAGATCCGAATTGTCTGAGGTCAAGTGTATTCCCAGGTATTTCAGTGATTTACTACACCATCTATATGGGTGTTTTATCTTGAGTATCTCTTCCACCCTGGAGGATATATTAATATTCAAGATTTCTGATTTTAGTAACATAGTAATTTAGGTTGAAAAAAGACACAAGTCCATCAAGTTCAACCCTTCTACCTATCATTACAGCTTTTGATCCAAAAGAAGGCAAAAAACCCCTAAGGAAGCTATTTCGAATTTTGCCTCCTGGGGGAAAAAATTCCTTCTTGACTCCAAGAGGCAATCAGATTTCTCCTTGGATCAATAAGCTCTTTTATTAATGCTTATTCTATTATTAATAGCCCTGTATGTTCTGCTTTGCTAAAAAAACATCCAAACCATTTTTAAATGCATCTATTGTGGTTGCTAGCACTACCTCTCTTGGCAGTGAGTTCCATAACTTTATTGTCCTAACCGTAAAGAATCCCTTCCTTTGCTGTCTATGAAATCTTTGCTCTTCCAGTCTGAGGGGGTGACCTCTTGTTCTTTGTACCTTTCTGTTAATGAACAGGTCACTGGAGAGCTCTTTATATTGGCCCTGCAAATATTTATATAATGTTATCATATCCCCTCTGAGACGCCTTTTTTCTAACGTATATAAATTCAATTTTTTAAGTCTCTCTTCATAACTAAGATCCTCCAAACCCCTTATTAATTTTGTAGCTCTCCTTTGCACTTTTTCTAGTTCCTTAATATCCTTTTTAAGGACTGGTGCCCAGAACTGTACTGCATATTCAAGGTGAGGTCTTACCATTGATTTGTAAAGAGGCAAGATGATATCCTCCTCCCGTGAATCTATACCTTGTTTTATACATGCCAATATCTTATTGGCCCTTGCAGCTGCTGACTGGCATTGGGCACTGTTGCCAAGTTTGTTGTCTATAATTATTCCTAAATCCTTTTCATTAGTAGTTTTTCCCAGGGAAAAACCATTTAACGTATATGTTGCTTTGTTATTATTTTTCCCATAATGTATAACTTTACATTTGTCTATATTGAACCTCATTTGCCACTTTACTGCCCAGTCCCCCACTCTGTCCAAATCTTTCTGTAAAGAAAAAACATCAAGATTAGTCTTTATTGCCTTACCTAATTTAGTGTCGTCCGCAAACACGGAGACATGGCTCTCAGCACAATGTGGCAGATCATTAATAAACAAATTAAAAAGAAGAGGGCCCAAAACAGACCCCTGAGGTACTCCGCTTAATACCCTTGTCCAATTTGAGAATTTTCCATTTACAACAACCCTTTGTGTTCTATCTTTTAGCCAATTTTCAATCCACATACACACATTTGCCCCCAAACCTATTTCTCTCAATTTGTAGAGTAACCTTTTGTGTGGAACTGTATCAAATGCTTTCGCAAAATCCAAATAGATCACATCAACTGCCACACCTAGATCTATATTTTTACTGACTTCTTCATAGAATGTTATTAAGTTTGTTTGACAAGACCTGTCTTTCACAAAACCATGTTGACTTTTACTAATTATATTCTGGTTCAAGATGTATTCTTGAGTGTATACCTTTAGCAATCCTTCAAATAGTTTCCCCACTACAGATGTCAAGCTCACTGGCCTATAATTACCTGGCAGAGATTTTGATCCCTTTTTAAATATTGGAATGACATCCGCCTTTCGCCAGTCTGTTGGCACTATACCTGAACTGAATGAATCCCTAAAGATCATGAATAGTGGCCTGGCCAGAATTATGCTTAACTCTCTAAGTACCCTTGGGTGTATACCATCTGGTCCTGGGGCCTTGTCTATCTTAACAGAGTGTAATTGCTTAAGCACTTTTTCCTGTGTCAGCCAATCCCATGTTTGCGGCGAATGTCCCATAACTTCCTGTAGCAGGGGCTCGTCCATCTGCTCTTCCTTAGTATAAACAGAAGAAAAAAAAGTATTTAAAATGTCTGCTTTCTCTCTGTCCTCACTTACCAAATTTCCCATTTGGGATAACAAGGGCCCAACATTTTCCCTCTTTAGCTTTTTTCCATTTATATATTTATAAAACATTTTGGGGTTAGTTTTACTCTCCTTGGCAACCCTTTTCTCATTTTCCAATTTAGCCATTTTAATTGCCTTTTTGCAGGCTTTGTTGGCCTCTTTGTACTCTATAAATGATAATGCTGATCCTGTGTTTTTATAATGTTTGAATGCCATTTTCTTGTTTTGTATCTCCTGTTTCACGTTACCTGTAAGCCACATTGGTTTTGATTTGTGTCTTTTGCATTTGTTTCCCAAAGGTATATATTGGGATGTGTACTTTTGTAATGTGTGCTTAACCCCTTAGTGACCGAGTGCTATGTTGCATTTGACGTGCCTTGAAGACCAGAATTCCATTATTTTTGTCATACGTTTACTGAACTGTGAATTTCTTTCTTTGTGTTCAGTCCACGCACACAAATTATATATCATTTTTTAAAGGACAGATAGGGCTTTCATTTGATACTATTATTTTCATCATATGATATCATTTACTATTAAAAAAATAGAAAATATGATGAAAATATGCCATAAAAAACACTTTTTCCAACTTTGACCTGATTTTTTTTTTTACACAATTACAAATGGTAAAAAAGACCCCGTCTATATATTTCTATTATTTGTCCTGAGTTTAGTAATATCAATGTTTCCTTGTTTGTCTATGTTTTATTTCACGTAATAGGGCAATAAACAATATTAGTGTTTTTTTTGTTTTCTAACCATTTTCTTCTACAGTGATTTTTTTAACCCGAACCCTAAATTTACCCCAACTCTAAATTTAATCTAACCCTAAATTGACCCCCACCCCTTAATCTAACCCTTGTAATCATCCGAACCCCCATTTAACCCTAATTATTACCCTATTTGGACCCTAACCCTAGATCTAGGTTCTGTAGATCAAGGGTTAGCTTTTTCCATTTATTTATTTATTTAATTTATTTATTTAATTAATTTTCTATTTTGAACTGTAATACCGCCTAACTGCCTGTAGGGGCAGTCAAGTAGCGGTTTCAGAGCGACGGAAGAGATTTTTTTTTTCTCTCTTCCGTCGCTCTCCTCTGGGCACGCTGTATCGGAGGAGCATGCTCCTCCGATACAGCACACACCCGCGATCACCGGGTGATCGCGGTGCCCAGGAGGGCACAGATTGTGTTGCATGATGCCTCGATAGAGGCATCATTGCAACACTCTCACACATAGGCAGTGATAAGCTTTCACTGCCTATGTGTGTTAGCGCGCATACGATCACATTCGCGGTGATCGTATGCGCGCGGGGGGGTCGAGGGGGGGCTGAAAGCCCTCTCAGAGGCTGCTTCGGATCCGAAGCAGCCTCTGAGAGTAGCTTCAGACATGTAGTGTTGCGCTAATGAGCGCAACACTACATGAAAACGGAGGACGTATATATACGTCCTCATGGTCCTTAAGGACCATGCTTTTCAGGACGTATATATACGTCCACATGCGTTAAGGGGTTAAAGGCATTCCACTTGTCTTCTGTGTTTAGTCCAGAAAACAATCGTTCCCAGTCTAAATGTTCAATCGATGCCCTTAGTCCATCAAAGTTAGCCCTTCTAAAATTAAGTGTTTTGGTGGCGTATTTACCAATTTGCTTTTTTGCATTAATCTCAAATGAGACCATATTATGGTCACTATTCCCCAAGTGTTCTCTTATTTGGATGTTTGAGATAAGCTCCTCATTGTTTGTTATTACCAAATCCAGACAGGCATCCATTCTAGTTGCGGTGTCTACTAATTGTGCCATAAATTTGTTATTAAGCAGGTCCAGAAACTTGCTGCCCCTAGCTGAACTAGTTGTGCCACACTTCCAATCTATATCTGGGTAATTAAAATCTCCCATGATTAGAACTTCATTCATATTTGCAGCCTTTTCAATTTGTAATAAAAGCTGATCTTCTCCATCAATGCTAATATTTGGTGGCTTGTAGCATACACCTACAAGTAATGTGCGATTCTTTTTAGCGTCTAAGCTAATCTCCACCCACAGTGTCTCCACATCAGTTCCAGTTACATCATGTACACCTTCTTTAATACTGGGATTTAATTTAGGATTTACATACAGACAAATCCCTCCCCATTTTCTATTTACTCTGTCCTTTCTAAAAAGTGAGTAACCTTGTAAATTAACTGACCAGTCGTGGGTCTCATCCCACCACGTTTCTGTGATTCCGATTAAATCATACTGTTCAGCACTTACCAGTATCTCCAGCTCACCCATTTTGTTTGTCAAGCTTCTTGCATTTGCTAAAAGACATTTGAGATTACTACCCATTTTCTGTTTAGTTGACAAACACTTAATGTGTGCATGTTTAATTATATGGACCTCCCTTTGGTCTATGTTAACCCCACCACTGCTTTCCTCCTCTCCCATAGCTAGACCCACCTTCCAATCTACCCTAGCTACCATTGCTTCTTTTTGATCTTGACCCTCCCCCCCAGAGCTTAGTTTAAAAGCTCATCTAATCCTATAGCCATCCTCGCCCCTAATACTGCAGCCCCCTCATCATTGAGGTGCAGCCCATCCCGTCCAAAGAGTCTGTAGCCGACTGCAAAGTTTGCCCAGTGCTCCAAGAACCCAAATCCCTCTTGCTTGCACCACCTTCGTAACCACGCATTAATCTCCCTAAGCTCCCGCTGTCTCCCTGACGTAGCGCATGGTACTGGTAATATTTCCGAGAATATTACCTTGGAGGTCCTTTCCTTTAGCTTCTTTCCTAGTTCCCTAAAATCATTTTTAAGGACCCCCCACCTACCATTTACTTTGTCATTAGTACCAATGTGTACTATGACCGCTGGATCATGCCCAGCCCCTCCCAATAATCTGCCTAACCGTTCCGCAACATGCCGAACCCGAGCACCCGGGAGACAACATACAGTTCGGCATTCGGGGTCCTGGCGACAGATTACCCTATCTACCTTCCTAATAATAGAATCCCCTACCACCACAACCTGTCTAGCCTTCCTAGTGTCCTGGCTCCCAACTGCGCTGGAGAGGCTACTCACCTGGCTGCTAGGAGAGTCCGCCTGCCCCAGAAATGCCTCTTCTGAGCTAATCCCCCCAGCATCCTCACACAAGCTGGCAAACATGTTGGGGTGAACCAGCTCAGAACAAGCCTCCCTAGCTCTCCGACCCCTACTGCCCCTTACACAACTAACCCAGCTCTCTGCCCTAGAAACCTCTTCCCCTCCATCATCACCCTCCTCTACACTGGCCCCAGCCAATGCCTGCTCCGTGAGCAGTAAACTCCGCTCCATGTTGCTTATGTCCCTAAGTGTTGCCAGTTGCCTCTTTAGATCTAATATTATATTTTCCAAAGCAGCAACCTGCTCACATCTGCAGCAGTGGTATGGACCCTGTGGAACTTGCTCCAAGACCGCATACATGCTGCAAGACATGCACTTAGTGGCATTGTCCAACATGCTCTCTAGTGTAAACCACAAAAATAAAAATAGAATAAAATAAAAAAATAAAAGATTTATACTTTACCCTCCTTCTTTCCTTTTAACTCCTTCTTTGCTTCTAACTCCTTCTTTGCTTCTAACTCCTTCTTTGCTTCTAACTCCTTCTTTGCTTCTAACTCCTTCTTTGCTTCTAACTCCTTCTTTGCTTCTAACTCCCACACTTAAGCTTTTTTCACTCCCTTGTATTCGCCTGGCTCACTATTCGCTTGCTCCTTCCAGTTAAATGGCCTTCAAAGTAAAGAGACTCCCAGAGAAGGTTAATTAACTGATTGCAAACAGCCTTGCAAACCTTTTCCCTCCAAACAGTTTTTTTTTTTTTTCAACCAATCTTTATCAAAAATGCACACAAAATAAACAGTGCTCCCCTTGCAGTAAAAATCAAAATATACTTTCCTTCTTTGCTTCTAACTCCCACACTTAAGAAGCTTTTTTCACTTTAGAAGCTGCTCCCTTGTATTCGCCTGGCTCACTATTCGCCTGCTCCTTCCAGTTAAATGGCCTTCCTATAATTTGTTTATTTTAAAATTTGACACCTCCCCATATTCTCCCAGCTCCATACTTAGCCTATTTAAGGAGATTTCCGGACTCGTAATAAAAAGCAGAAGGTCATCTGCAAAGGCTGCTATTTTTTGCTCCCTAGACCCCATATCCAGCCCGGCTATATCTTTGTTTCCTCGAATTGCATTTAAGAGTGGTTCCATGGTTAATATAAAGAGAAGAGGAGACAAGGGGCAGCCCTGCCTCGTCCCATTCGACAGGGTGAACTGGTCTGAGAGTGTATCATTTACCCTTATCCTGGCTGTGGGAGCATTATACATTGCTCTGGTCCACATCAGGAAATTAGGGCCAACTCCCAGTTTCTTTAATACTTCCCAAATAAATGTCCAGTCCACCCTGTCGAATGCTTTCTCAGCATCCGTGGACAGGAGCAGGGAGGGGGACCCCATTTTCCTGGCCTTATGAATCAGGTTCAAAATTCTAACCGAGTTGTCTCGCCCCTCCCTACCCCGAACAAATCCGGCCTGGTCAGCGTCTACTACTTCCGGAATCAGTACCTTTAATCTATCTGCTAACAATTTAGCTAGTATTTTCAGATCTACATTCAACAGTGAGATTGGCCTGTAGTTTCCACACAGGTCCTCGTTTTTCCCTTTTTTATGTATCACTGTGATGTGCGCTTCCAGCATTGATTTATCTAACTTTTCGCCCTTAATAATAGATCCCATCACCTCTTTTAGTTGGGGGATCAATTCTTCCCCAAAAACACGATAATATAGTAACGGGAATCCATCAGGCCCTGGACTTTTACCAAGTGACATAGATTTAATTACCTGGCCTATTTCTCCCAATGTTACTGTTTGGTCCAAAATTTCGCTTTGTGACTGGGAGATTTTTTTTTTTAGATATCTCTTTAAATAGTCCCTGATCTTGATGACATGGTTAGTCTTTTCTTGGTTCCCTCTGTCTGGGTGTAAATTATAAAGCTCGTTAAAATATTGTTGGAAAACGCTTGCTATGTCTTTGGTAGTATGGTATATTTTCCCTCTAGGGTCTCTGATCTTTGCTATATAATTTCTTGCTTGTTTTATTTTTAAGGCCCTAGCTAGTAATTTCCCAGGTTTATTACCCTGTTCATAGAACATACCTTGAACCCTTTGTTGGAGGAAGGTTAATTTTTTATCTATCAGGTCTGCCAGCTGAGATTTCTTTTAAAGCCGTCAGAATCTCTTTTTGTAGGGTAGTTTTATGTACTTTTTCTAATTGTCCGATGTCATTTACCAGGGTATCTATTTGTTTTGTTCTTTGTTTTTTCAATCTAGACCCATGTTGGATGAACAGGCCCCTGAGAACGACCTTGTGGGCGGCCCACATCACCGTACTTGATACCTCTGGGGTTTTATTTTCCTGAAAATAGTTTTTTAAGTGAATTTTAAATTCTTTTAACAATAATTTATCCGTCAAGAGGCTCTCATTCAGTCTCCAACTAAAATTTTTTCCTGTTGAGTTAGGGAGTCTAATAGTACAGGTGACAGGGGCATGATCGCTCCAGGTCGTTATTCCTATGTGGGTGCTTGTCAAATATTCAAGGCAGTAATGGGACATTGATACCATATCTATCCTAGAGTATTTTCTATGCATTTCAGAATAGAATGTATAGTCTTTACATTGGTCATGTTGTGCTCTCCATACATCTACAAGCTGATTTTGTCTCAATGCTTTTTTTTACCTTACTAATTTTGACATCAGACATACGGGAACTGCCATCTGATGTATCCAACCTAGGGTCTAATACCATGTTCATATCAATTCCCAAGAACACCATTCCCTCTGCAAAAGTCCCCAGTTTATTTAGGGCCCGTGTTAGGAACTGTTGCTGCTTATCATTAGGTGTATAAATTGAGGCCAGGGTAATTTGTCTATCTCCTAGGTTTCCTTTAATAAATAGTATTCTTCCCTCTTCGTCTTTCCAAATAGTTTGGATTTGAAGAGGAAAGTTTCTGGAAAGCATAATCACCACCCCTTTAGTTTTTGAGCCTTTGGTATTATTTGTAAATACCAATGGAAAGAGGGTATTCTCAAGTTTTGGTTGGGTCCCTTCTTTGAAATGGGTTTCTTGTAAAAGAGCTACTTGAATTTTTTGTTTTTTCAAATCATGTTGTAGCTTAGATCTCTTAGCCGGTGTATTTAGCCCGTTTACATTCAAAGATAAAACTTTAATTGAGCCCATTTGTGGTCCTCTGGTGGTGGAAGATCATTCTCGTATCATGGGTGCCTATAGTCTCGTTTATACTTTCCTCATACCTCAAGCATACACATTCAACATCTAAAATCTGTATTATAGCGTACTGACCCCTGTACGCCCCTCCTCTCCCCGTGGACCTCTCAGTCAAGCCCCTCTTGACTCTATCTCCCCTGATTGTGGCCTGAGTCCACATTCAAGGCTGGTCCTAATTTGGGGGCGTGGATCTAATTGAACAGTCGCCTGGTAGGGACCCGCCTAGCTCTAAGAGACCTCAAAAAACACCATACATGCCTATCTCCCCGGTCTCTCCTTCTGTAAAGAGAGGAGAGAGACAGGGAGAATTGAAAGAGAAGAGAAAGACAGGGAGAATTGAGAGAGAAGAGAAAAGGGAGCATAAAAATAAATAAACAAATAAATAAAGTTCTCTCCCCTCCTCCCCCTCCGCCCCCCACAATAGGCGCGACAGTATCCCCCTCAAAGAGACAGTGGGCTTATTTTGTTTTTTCAGATTTCTCCCCCTGTATTAGTGTACCATATCCTCACATATTAATTACACTTATTTTTAAGATGGTTATCCTGTATTATCTCTAAGGCAAGAGTACTCGTAGCAATACCTATTTCATTTCATCGATGGTACTCTTTTTAGGAACATACAGTTGATAAAGCACGTCAAACTTATTATAGCATCACGTGTTTCATATTACCGTGGTTCCTTTAGAACATTACATTCTAAATAGGTACTGTCCATGTACACGTAAAAATTCATAACAAACATTTCGCAGGGGAGGAGAGAGAGATAGAAAGAGGGAAAAGAGAAAGGAAGGAAGAGGGGAAGAGAAGAAGCGGAAGCCAAGAAGACAGACATCTGGACCAATTTAACTAAACTTTTCAAACATGAATAATTATCCAATAAGCAAATAAGGCATCATCCCTTCTCTCAAAGTGTGGGGAAAAAAATAAATAAAAAATTCCCTCCCCTCCTCCCCCCCCCCCCCCCCCCGCCCTCCACAACAGGTACAATAGTATCCTCCTCCCAGAGACAGTGGACTGAATGATCAAACATATTTTGTCTTTTCCTATTTCTGCCCCTGTATTAGAGTACCATGTCCCCACATATTAATTACACTTATTTTTAAGATGGTTATCCTGTGTTATCTCTAACACAAGAGTACTCGTAACAGTACCTAATTTTGATTCATCAATGGTACTATTTTTAGGAACATACAGTTGATAAAGCACCTCAAATTTTTTGTAGCATCACGTATTTCATATTACACTAGTTACTTTAGAACATTATATTCTAAGTAGATACAGGTACTGTCCATGTACACATTAAGATTCATAACACACTTCCCAGAGGTATATATATCCCTGTCTAAAAGAAAAGGAGGGAGAGGCAGAAAGAGAGAAAAGAGAAAGGAAGAGAAGAAGCGGAGGCCCCAAAGACAGACAATTGGTCCAGTTCAACTAAACTTTTCAAACATGAATAATTATCCAATAAACAAAGTAGGACATCCTCCCTTCTCTCAAAAAAACAAAAAAAAACAAAGAACATTTCCCCCCCCTCTTTTCCTTTTCTTTCCCTATGTGTGTCTGAGGTCGTGAGTATTTTGATTCCTCAATCTAATTGACAGTGTCAGAACCCCTTGTGAGTTGCCCTCAGGCCTTTCCGTCTAATTCTCTATAATAAATCACTAACATGGCACCGTAATTATTCCTTTAGTGAATAAGCCAAAAAAAAAAAGAGAAGAAACCTGTGAACCAATAAACTCCCTCCTCTTATCTTTTATAGTGAGATATATGTCATATGTCGTGCTAAATAGGTCTCCAATTGAACGGGTCCTAAAGTGATATCTAATCTATTTGCATTAAGGCTGCCTCTTTAACCTATTACAATATCAGTGCTGAAACCCAATAAATTACCCCCTACAAATCTCAATCATTTCTTTACAGCTAGTGGGTAGTGTGCATTCCGGTAAAAAAAAACAAAAAAAAACAACAGTTAACCTGAGAACCAATAATACCACCCTCTTTACTCTCCTTGGGGAGGGGTTTAAATCATGAATCGTGCTAAAAAATCTCCCACATCGGGGTCTTAAAGAAGCTATTTACGATATTAATATGAAAACCCTGTGAATTACCCTCAGCAATTCTTACTCTTTCCATTACAACTAGTGAATAATATGTGATCAAAAGGAAAAAAAAAAAAAAGAAGGGTCTCTCAGAAAATTGTCCCCTTGTCTCTCACGCCCCCTCATCCTCTCTTAGGCATTAGCCTGACTTCCTGTCTCTTCCGAAAGTTATTAGTTTATCTTCTTGCGTTTTTGTGGATTTCTTTCCCATCTCTGCCCCGAGCTCTCCATCCTTTCGGGGACTTTTGGGATAATTTCCGGATCTGGAATTTCAATCGGTTCCAAGCCCAAATCTTATAGAAAGATGGTAAGATCTTCATAATACTTCAAGACAGTTTGCTTGTCATTTTTCCAAGCTGTTAAACTGAAAGGGAAGCCCCAGGTGTATCTAATTCCTGCTTCTCTCAGTGCCGATGTTATGGGTCTCAGTATCCTCCTGGTCTGCAGGGTGCCGTATGCTATGTCTTGATATATAGAGATCTTGGAACCTTCAATCATCTTGGGCTCCACTGATCTATACATTCTCATAATATCCACTTTATCCTTAAAGTTGTGTACGCAGCAGATGACATCTCTTGGAGAAGAGCCATCCGACCTTTTGGATCTCAAAGTCCTGTGGACCCTGTCTATTTTAAATGCTGAGCCTGTAGATCTATTTAAGATTTCGTTAAGGAAGTTGCTTACTGTAATTTCTAAGGCTTCGTTTTCCACGCTCTCCGGTATACCCCGGATGCTCATGTTGCACCTTCTACTTCTATTCTCTAGATCTTCAACCTGTCTACGTAGCAGGTAGATTGCTTTCTCCTGGGTATAGATTTTGATGTTCATTTCATTTGTAGTTTCCGTGCTTTTAACATGTTCATCCTCCAGAGTAGCCACTCTTTCTCCAATTTCACCAATATCTCTTTTAATGTCAAATAGATCAGAATGTAAGGGTTGAATTGCTTCTTTAACCAACTCAAGAATGTCATTTTTTGTGGGCAGTGATTTTAAGATTTCTTCCCACTTATTTGTTGGTTCTAGATTAGCACATTCATTGTACTGAGTCTCTATTGAGACAGGGCTCACAGGGCTAGTGGGAGTTATAGTTGAGGTTCTCTCTTTGGGGCTACTGTCTGCTGTTTTATTAATAGGACTTACTAGGAAATGTTTCAAGATATCAGCAGATTTTATATTATTTTTCTTTTTCTCCAGGTTTCTGAGGGCATTTTCGTGTTTGTTATGTTTGCCCATGGTAGTCCCTTAGAGGTTCTCCCCTTCCTCCCTCTCTCTCTCCTCCACCGCTCCTGGCTCACCACCCAAAAAAAGGATAAAGTTATGCGCCTCTCGGGCCCTCACCGTATAGTGTCCTGTTTGGATTACAGGGGTTAATCTCTCCCCTCTCTCTCCTGCCCGGTTATAATGCGTCTCCCTTCCGATTTCCTTTCGGGGAAGCCCCACGCTTTCAGAGACTCCTTCGTGGCAGAGAGGACTTCCGCGTCTGTGAACAGACTCTCCAAGTCTCACGCTACTTCGGGCGTCTGGGGGATCACATGGAGAGAAGCCACAAGAGAACTCGCAGTCTAACAACGCCAGACAAATGCAGGCTCCACCCGCGTTGCCACTCCGGACAAAGGCACAGGGATCGCCGTGAAGGTACCTGTCTCCTCCTCTTCCCTCTCTCTCGCTACCGGTCTCTGCTCAGCGGGTCTCAGAGCCCTCTCACCATGCGGCCATACTTTCCGGATATCCGGCTGTGCTATTATCTTCTGGTGACATTTTAAGTCATCATGGATAGAATCTGACCTGTTCTCTTGTATCGTCCACTGTATTTTAAAGTACAAAAAAGCGGCAGCTATTCTTTAAATATTGATGTTGTGTTATTGCTTCATTTATAAAGCTATGTTATCATCATAATATTATTTTTATTATACATAGTTTTCTTTTAACCATTTTATTTATGATCACTTTATACAAATAAAAGGCACAATGAGATGAACTCAAGCTGCATTAAAAGGATCCTGTTAATTTCCATTTATTATTTTTGTCGGTAGGTTTATACTGTAGTAATGGATTTATACCGCAGGTCTCCTGAATTGTATCTTAATAACTCATCAGTTATTACATATTTTATGTGTATTTTTCCATTTTAGAGCATTTAGCAGCATTGATGCGGTTGCCTCTATTGGAGCGTCTGGTTTAACAGACATGAAGAAATTGGCAAAATGGGCTGAAGAATCAAAATCTGATCCAAATGACCCCCGTAATGCATCTCTCATGCAGTTATTAATGGTAATCCCGGCTATAAAAAAATAAGTACAAGACACTTTCTTCCTTGAAGTTCTTGGCTAGTTAGAGAAGTTTTAGCACAACCTATTTCCTTTTCCCTCCATTCACAAGATGATTAATATATTGTTTCTTTTAATAAAAACCCAAGAATTATTACTTTTGTAGCTAACAAACTTTGCTATCTCCCATCTGTTAAATAAGCTTTCCCCACTGCATGGAATAATTACTGTAAACAAGTTCATAATACTGATGAGCTACTGTACATCATAGCTGTCCAACTGGAAGATCATAGGTCACATGTAACCCTTTATTAATGAAAGAATGGAAATTTCAGGCTGTGCTCTGATCTCACTGCAGGGCCTTGCAGCGGGATCCCACCTGTGAGATGAGGCCACTTTGAGTCTGACAGGGAACATTTTGCTAATTTGACCTGTGCCCAGAATTCTGGGTTTGGATACACCTCTGTGACATCACAAGTGAGGTGGCAAGTTATAGCAAGTTTTCAGCAGGGGCCAAAAAGGACCTTGTGATCGGGGCCAGGAACACAAAAACAACATTTTTTTTTACCTGCCTTCCATCACAAAGAGGAGATTGACCTGATCAAACAGGATTATAACTCCGCCCCCTTGTGATGTAATAGTTCCATTACCCTACCATTCAATGCAAATCTATGGTCAGGATTCTGACTTATAGACAGCATTCTGTGTCCCCAGACCCAAAGTGAGATACTAGTGCTGTCTCCGGGAGGAGATTATTTCATGTAATAAACTCACATAACAAAAACAAAAGACATATCTGAAATCAACAATGCAAAATAAAATTAAAAAAAACTTTTAATTTTTTCCCTTTAATGCCAAAGTAGCTGTGGTTGAAATTCCCATGTTAATTTCCTGGTTCATGAATACAGCCCTAAGGTGCTTGAACATAGCATCAAGCAATCAACCTCAAGCATGAAATTCTAAATCTAGCTCTTCACCCTGCACTTCGTATTGCTATATCACATTAACATGTCAAATAATGGTGATCCAAATTGTTCTCTAGAAGTAGGATCTCTTGCATTCAACGTGTTGATCTCATTTACAAGGTCAACATTATTATGTGGTGAGGCAGACAAAATGGCTAATCAATCATTTTAATAATATTTTGGGTACTTGAAAGAGATTTTATAGTAGACATTCCAACACCAAGATAAATACACCCAAGGATCCTACCCTAAGAGTAACATTTTCCAATTTAAGATTCTGGTATTCATGGCATGTATATGTGAGTAACAAATGTCTCCAGCCAATTATAATAACAAATATTTTAAACGAGGCCAGATAATTCAAAATCCTACAGTGAATAAAAACTATTGGTCCTGTACCACCTCCTTTTTTTTTAGATTACCAACTCTAGAGAATCCAATGCTCCAGCATTCTTCAGGCTCGACCCGTTCCAGAAAGAGTTTGATTTTGTGTCGGACGAAGAACTCAAACGAAGATCAAAACGGTTTAGACTTTTTCAGTTGTGCAAACAGGTAGTGGCAAAATTTCGTAACTATAAACCAAAGGCAAGTAGGAAACATACTGTAGATTCAATAGCCATGGGCGTAGGAGACGGGGGGGACGGATCCCCCCCAGGAAATAATGCGGGGGGGACAGGTAGGTTGAAATCCCCCCCAGCATACTTGCCAACCCGGGACAGTCCCGCGGAAAGTGAAAATGTCCCGCAACGTTTTCGATCCCGGGACAGTCCCGGGAGAATCAGCTCTGCAGCGATCACGGAGGTCACCTGATCACGTGACGTCATAGCGCGACGTCACGTGATCATGCGCACGGCTTGTGCGCGTCCTCCACAAGTCACGCAGCCCCACACTGGGATGAACGAGGTAGGAACAGTGACTGTGTCACTGCCAATAATGTACCGTTTTTCTTTTTATTATGGCAGCTTTGGAACGTGATTGATTATTGCAGCTCTTAGGGGCATTTAAAAAATGTCTCTTAGAGCTGCAATAATCAATGACTTCCGAAGCTGCCATAATAACATGTCTCTTAAATCTGCCAATGACTTCTACTAATGATGAGATGATCAAAAAATGTGGCAAAAAAAAAACCCTGGCAAATGAATGTGGGCAAAAAAAAAAAAAAACCTGGCAAATGAATGAGGGCAAAAAAAACCCTGGCAAATGAATGTGGGCAAAAAAAAAAAAAACCTGGCAAATGAATGTGGGGGAATAAAAAAACTCTGGCGAATGTGGGAAAAAAAAAAAACCTGGAAAATGAGTGTTGGCAAAAAAAAAAAAAAAAACCTGGAAAATGAATGTGGGCAAAATAAAACCCTGGCAAATGAATGTGGGCAAAAAAAAAAAAAAAACCCTGGCAAATGAATGTGGGTAAAAAAAACAAAAACCCTGGCAAATGAACGTGGGCAAAAGAAAAACACTGACAAATGAACGTGGGCAAAAAAAAAACCACTGACAAATAAATTTGGGCCAAAAAAACCACTGGCAAATGAATGTGGGCAAAATAAAACTGACAAATGAATGGGCAAAATAATGTAATTAATAAGTAATGATGGTCTGTGCCTTTGTAAGAGGCACAGACGAACCTGGAACGGAAATGCCCACCTTCCCTGCAATGAGATATAGCTTTGATCCCTGCTATTGATCTACATTTTTTTTAAATGTATTTTTTAAGATAAAAAAAAACTGCTCACTTGAATGTGTGTATGTATGAGTGTATGTGACAGATTGTGTGTATGTATGAGTGTATGTGATAGACTGTATGTATCTATGAGTGTATGTGACAGACTATGGATGTATGTATGTATGAGTGTATGTGACAGACTATGTATGTATGTATGTATGTATGTATGAGTGTGTGTGTGTGACTGACTGTAGAAGTGTGTGTTTCTGTGACTGACTGTATGAGTTTGTGTGTCTGTGACTGACTGTATGAGTTTGTGTGTCTGTGACTGACTGTATGAGTGTGTGTGTCTGTGACAGACTGTATGTATGAGTGTATGTGAAAGACCATGTATGAGTGTGTGTGTCTATGTGAATGACTCTGAGTGTATGTGTCTATGTTACAGACTGTATCTATGAGTGTGTGTCTATGTGACTGACTCTGAGTGTGTGTCTGACAGACTGCATGTATGTACGAGTGTGTGTCTGCGACAGACTGTATGTATGTATGTATGTATGAGTGTGTCTGTGAGAGACTTCATTTATGTATGAGTGTGTCTGACAGACTGTATGTATGAGTGTGTCTGTGAGAGACTTCATTTATGTATGAGTGTGTGTCTGACAGACTGTATGTATGAGTGTGTGTCTGACTGACAGACTGTATGTATGTGTGAGTGTGTGCCTGGCAGACTGTATGTATGTATGTATGTATGTATGTATGTATGTATGTATGTATGAGTGTGTGTCTATGTGACAGTATGTATAAGTGTGACAGGCTGTTTGTATGAGTATATGTGTCTATGTGACTGACTGTATATGACTGCATGTGATTGTGTGTATGTGCTGTTGCCTGGCTCCTAAAACTTAGTTAAGGTTGTCAAGCCCTGGTATAAATGTTAATATTTATATACATATATTTGGGGTCCACCTTAGGCTTTTGGAAATGCTGTAAATATTTAATATTTTACAGTTTATTTTCTGGTCAGAAATGTAATGTTTGTTTGCTGAGAGGGTAGTGGATGTATGTAATAGTCTTCCAGTAGAAGTGGTAGAGGTTAATACAGTAAAGGAGTTTAAGCATGCATGGGATAGGTATAAGGCTATCCTTGATATAAGATAAGGTCAGGGACTAATGAAAGTATTACTTTACTGAGAGGGTAGTGGATGCATTGAATAGTCTTTCCGTAGAGGTTAATACAGTGAAGGAGTGTAAGCATAAGGCTATTCTAGATATAAGATGAGGCCAGGGATTAATGGAAGTATTACTGTACTTTCTGAGAGGGCAGTGGATGCATGGAATAACCTTCCAGTAGAAGTGGTAGAGGTTAATACAGTGAAGGAGTTTAAGCATGCATGGGATAGATATAAGGCTATCCTAGATATAAGATAAGGACAGGCACTAATGAAAGCATTACTTTACTGCGAGAGTAGTGGATCTATGGAATAGTCTTCCAGTAGAAGTGGTAGAGGTTAAAACAGTGAAGGAGTTTAAGCATGCATGGGATAGGTATAAGGCTATCCTAGAAATAAGATAAGGTCAGAGACTAATGAAAGTATTACTTTACTGAGAGGATAGTGGATACATGGAATGGCATTCCAGCAGAACTGGTAGGTTCATACTGATGTATGTTTTATGGTGTACACACTACTCGCTGACTATATTTCATGTAACAGGGATAAAATGCACCTGCCTGATGTAGATGCTGTGCTGCAAATTTATCTGTTGTATACCAAGGATCCTGGTAATGTTGGTGGGAACTTGGTGATATAGTATACACTGTGACAAGCTTTATTTTTACTGCTGCTATACCAGTTTATTTTTACTGCTGCTATACCAGTTTATTTTTACTGCTGCTATACCGGTTACTTTTTACTGATGCAATGTGGGTTTATTTTTACGGATGCCATGTGGGTTTATTTTTACTGCTTTTTCACACACACACACACACTTAAAATTTAATGTTATAGGGGGCGTGTCTGGACAGGAGCCGATACTGGACGCGTATTAGAGGAGCTCCCGCATGGCCGACGGATAACTTATGCGTACAGACGACAAAATACCCTTCAACTAAGCTAAAACGCTTGGCAAGATGTCACAACACCGACACTCTCGCAAACAAGAGAAACTGTTGAAGTTTCTGGCGCCTAAAGAGGCTAAAAAGCAACTCAAACTTACCAGCGGAGGTATCCAAGATGGCGGACACAGTGAAGTGGAAGAGGAGGAAGCCACCGACGGAGATGAAATGGAATCGACGATCTCGGCTCCAATGACGGTGCCTATGGAGGAGATAAAAAAAATGCTGACAACCCTGCGGACCCAAATAAAGGGTGATATATCAGACCTCACGACTGAATTCGCCAGGGAGATGAGAGAACTGGGCAAAAGAACTGCAAAAGTGGAAACGAAACTAGATGACCTAGTGGACCACCAAAACCACATGCAGGATCATCACGCCAGGCTGGAAGAAGACCTACGAGCTCTCAGGGACAAGGTCGGGGATCTGGAGGACCGCTCAAGGAGGAACAACCTCCGTATCAGAGGCATCCCAGAGGAAGTCCTACCTGCACAGCTGGGAGACTGGGCCCAAGGCCTATTTGCGGCATTAGTGCCCGACATTAAAGGTAACGAAGCCCTGGTGGACAGAATACACAGGCTCCCTAAACCGAAGAATCTACCACCGGAGACCCCACGTGACACAATCCTGCGTCTACATTTCTTCCATTTCAAGGAAGCAGTCATGAATGCCAGCCGCACAAAAAAAGATCTATTGGGCCAGTATGCAAAGATCCAGATCTTTGCTGATCTGTCACCACACACCCTACAGCAGCGCAGAATGTTCCAGCCGATTACGGCAGCCTTGAGAGAGGCAGAAATCAAATACAAGTGGGGCTTAGCGGTCAAAATCCTAGTTTCAAGACAAGGATCAACCACAATCTTTCGTACTCCAGAAGAAGGCGTTTTGTACCTCAAACAATGGGCCATAGCCATTCCGGAATTGGAACGTACTAAAAGACAACGTCTGACCAGAGACAGCAGTCGCCGGCTCATCCCGACCCCAAAGCAACTGAAACCCGAACGGTTATTGAATTTTACACGTTGGACAAGGATAGAGTTATCTAGTACCTCTGCAAAACTTTCCTACTGTTTCGCTATTATTCCTGTCCGCTGGGACTGATAAGCCCCAAGTCAAGGAAGTTCGTGAAGTTCTGGAGCAAGACTAAATGTGGCAGACCAATCACATCTCAGTTGTAATACCACTCACAACATAATAGATGTTTGTATGTTTGCAGCAGATTGGGGTCAGTTTAGTTTGTGGGTGATTCCCCCCATTTTGGGCTTTCGCAGGCTAAATTTGCAAGAGCATGCCCCAGCCATTAACCCATGCCCGCTAATTTCATCGCCTGGAAGAAATGATGCGACTATAGTAGTTAAGTTAAGTTTGCCACCCCCCCCCATTTGTTGGTGTCCTGGGATGTGACCCCCGAAGGGGACTTTTAGGACCTAAGTGTCCCTTGTACATATATTACCGGATAAAAAAAAAAAAAAACTGCATAAAGAATAACAATAATGCGTGGCAATAGTTAAATAGAACCCTACTACAAACTAAACGGTAATACTGTACGCAATTTCTCTCTGACAGAGTTCCCCGTTCACTCCAGAGTAGTAGGTCTAAGTTGCAGAGATGCCGAGACAGTATTTAAAGCCCTCTAAGGAGGGATATGTAAAGGTATACCCACATCTGAAGGGTATGGTATACCCATAGTTAACAAATTCAGTATCTGTGGGCCATGTTGGTTTTTCCCACGAGTTTGGTTGATTGTGCAAAGCACCCTGTGCCCTGCCACGGCAACCCCCCCTCATCTGGGGATGGGTGTAGTGCATACATGTGTATTGTCAATGATTTACATGTTTTTTCTAGCACTATGGTTTGTTAGGCCCATTTCAGGCCTTTTCCATTTCTATGTCTTAATTTATGTGATTTTTATTATGTTTTTTATATCCTTTCTGTTCTAGATTTTTTAGTTTTCCTTGTGTGTTTTATTTTTTATTCCCCGGAACGAGATCCCAGAATCCGCATTCCGAATCACTATCCTTCAAACAAGACAACAGAGAAGAAGGAGCTTCAAGTACTCATCTGTTCTTCAATGAAGCCTGGATAGGTACAAAAACGCTAACCAGAGGGCTAAGGCCCAACTTCATACGGGCTGACGTGAGTAATATCTTAAGGTTTTACCACCTAACACTGAGCCACTACATTTTCAATGAAGGGGAAGGAAGGAAAAAAAAATAAAAAAAAATTTAAAATGTGGATTGACTGCCCAAAGCTTTTAACCCCTCCACAGAAATGTCGATAAAAATATTGTCAATCAATACTAAGGGGTTGAACTCCCCCCACAAACGCAGACTGTTATTCCAAGAAGCTACTAAGGCCCGTGCACAGATAATCTGCGCACAAGAAACACACTTCGCATCAGGCAAAATACCTAAAGTATCGACCAAATTATTTCCCGTAGTCTTCCACTCCTCTTCGGCTCAGAAGAAAGCAGGGGTATCTATCTGGTTCCATAACTCTTTAAACTTCAATTTAAATAAAGTTAAGCATGACCCGGGGGGTAGGTTCTTAGTAATAGATGCTACCATAAACAATCTCCCATACGTTATCATAAATCTCTACGCCCCAAACTCCAATTCCGTAGCCTTTCTTAGGAAATTCCTGAATCATAACCCTATTCCACCGAATGCAGAAACAATTATATGTGGAGATCTCAATTCTATAGCCGATCCCCAATTAGATTCCACCTCAACACCGTCAGCTAAATACCTACGTACTCTAAAGTCTCAAGGCCACAAGTTTCAACAGATATTGAAAGAGGCCAGATTATATGATGCGTGGCGGGTGCACAATGGAACTATGAAAGACTTCACATTTTTTTCCCAGATCCACTCCACGTATTCTAGAATAGATTACTTTCTGCTAGATAAAAATATTTTACAAATGTTAGTAGATTGCACGATAGGGACAATAGAATGGTCGGATCACGCCCCCATTTTCCTTATTTTATCAGAGACAGTTCCTTACAGAGGTAAAGGTTCCTGGCGTATTAGTGATTATCTCCTTACTAACCAGGCTACAAAAGACAGGACAAGGCTCAAATTAGAAGAATATTTTAAACTAAATGACTCACCAGAAATTAGGTCGGAATCTTTATGGGAGGCCCATAAGGCAGTCATCCGAGGGCATTTGATTGCCTCAGCATCCTATGAAAAAAAAAAGAGAGAATTAGAATTGAACTCACTCACAGCCCAACTCCATGTACTGGAGGCTGCAAATAAAGTCAAGGTGTCCCCATCGAGAAATTCCCAAATTACAGACATTAAAAATAAGATCTCAACCATTCAGTTATTCCGCACCCAAATGCAACTCCAAAGGCTTAAACAAAATTTTTATACACATGGAAATAAAGCTAGCAGATTGATGGCAAATAGATTAAAAAAAGAAGATGCAAAAAAAGCGATCCCGCACCTAATTTCACAACAGGGTACCAAAATCCAGCAGAAATCCCAACTGTTTTTGCTGACTACTACTCCTCTTTGTACAATCTAAAAGTAGACCCGGCCACCCACCAACCCGACCCAGTCCAAATAGATGAGTTTTTAAAGAAAATAACATTACCCCAAGTAGACCAATCTTGCCTGGTTAAACTTACAGCACCCATATCAGAGCAAGAAATCATAGATACAGTTAGATCCCTCCCCAGGAATAAAGCCCCGGGCCCGGATGGGTTTTCAAATTTATATTACAAAACGTTCATTGAGCAACTTGCACCATATTTGGTAAAAGTTTTCAAAGCATGCAGTTCCCAGGGAGCATTTCCCCCATCAATGCTACTAGCTCATATTATTACGATCCCCAAGGCAGGGAAGCCACCAACTTCTTGTCCTAATTTCAGACCCATCTCCCTGTTAAATACGGATGTTAAAGTATATGCGAAAATTCTGGCCAATAGGGTGAAAGGTATTCTGCCATCTTTACTGCATTATGACCAAGTGGGGTTTGTCCAGGGCAGACAAGGTACGGATAATATTCGCAAGATCATTGATGTAATTTCACTGATACATAAACAAAAAAACCCTAGTCTTCTGTTGGCCATAGACGCTGAAAAAGCTTTTGACCGCCTTCACTGGCTATACCTAGAAAAAGTTCTTGTAAAATGTAATTTCCCCCTAGAATATATCAAAGCGGTTATGGCCCTATACTCCACCCCTTCGGCAAAAGTTACTTACACAGGGTTCCAATCTCAACCTTTTAACATTTCTAATGGTTCCAGGCAGGGCTGCCCGCTTTCTCCCTTACTATATGTGCTAGCACTGGAGCCTTTAGCAGAAAGTATAAGATCCCACCCATCAATTACGGGCATTTCATACACACCAAACAGAGAAGTAAAACTGGGGCTGTTCGCGGACGATATATTAATAATGGTTTCCAACCCTTCAGAGTCGCTTCCCCATCTCCAAACGACCCTTAATGTATTTAGCAAAGTATCCTACCATAAAGTGAACAGTGCCAAAACACAAGCCCTCCCAATAAATGTACCCCGAAAGGTATTAGCTAAACTTAAATCGGAAAACGGGTTTCAATGGCGGACGGACAGTATTTCGTATTTAGGGATGCAAATTACAAAAGACCCCTCCCTCCTTAGGGCTGAGAATCTCGACAAATTATGGTTGGTAGCCAAACAGAATATGTCGTCATGGTCCCCCATGTACCTAACCTGGCTAGGCAGAATAGCTGCAGTCAAAATGTCAATTTTACCGAAACTTTTATATGTATTCAGGTCCCTTCCGGTCTCTATCCCACTTAGTACTCTAAATAATATCCAATCAGACATCAACAAATGTATTAATGCCCACAAACCTACCAGAGTCGCGAACAAATGGCTTAAATTACCAGGCGACCAGGGGGGATTGGGAATACCTTCCATATTTCAATATTACCAGGCAGCACGTATGGCCCAAACCATGCTAGTTCACTGCGACCCAGGAGTCATTGCTTGGGTGGACATAGAAGACTCACAAACCTTCCCGCATAGAGTCGCAGAGACTCTGTGGACTCAGAACATAATGACAAAAAAAACAAGCAGCGGGCTCCCAAGCACGGGCAATTCCCTGGCTATCTGGAAATGTTATGCGAAAATGATTCCCGAACTAACAAAATTGACAGCAACGACCCCTATCCTCAGTTTGGAAGGGATAGTGCCTGACCTAAACATGTTGCACTGGAAGGAAGCAGGTATCCGATACTTGGGGGACCTATTTCACAACCACAAATTAAAGTCATTTACAGACCTCAAAGATGAATTCCACTTATCAGACAAAGATTTTTTCAAATACCTCCAAATCCGACATGTTATGACTGAGTCCCCTAACACGTTGAATGCACCTCTCCACATCCCACACAAAATAACGCAAGCCTGTTTAAAAGTGCCTCACATAACAGGCGCCTTGTCTCTCTGCTACAAATCTTCTCAAACGCCTATTTTGTTAGTGGAGATGCCCTTCATTGTAGCATGGGAAGCGGAACTGAAAAGCCATCTGCCCCCGTCTTCATGGAAACAAGCAATCACCTTTCCTAAAAAGGTCTCCCACAGCGCAAACCATGTTGAACTCACGAAAAAAATACTATACAGATGGTACCTGGTCCCTACCAGACTGGCTAAAATGTTCCCCTCATCTTCTAATTTATGCTGGAGACAGTGTAACTGCCTGGGCTCTATGCTACACATTTGGTGGGATTTCCCTGGAATCAAACCTTACTGGTCTAAAGTTTTCGACATTGTTACGGAATCTTTAAAACTTCCTATCCCCAGAACTCCGGAGGTAGCATTACTCCATGTCCTTCCGAGAAATATCAACCATGCACAGAAAGTACTACTAGGACATATATTATTGGCGAGTAAGGTTCTTATAAGTCGACGATGGAAAGACCCGGATGCACCTGGGGTGGCGGAGCTCTATAACCTGATAACACACAATTTGATAATGGAACGAATGTTCTATGCTTCCACAAACCGGTTGCAGAAATACCAGGACATTATGGACTTGTGGGAGAAATCCCCTAAGCAACTGAAGTGAGGCCAAAGGAATACTCCTCCACCAATTGGGATCTCGTACCTCCCCCCCCCCAATTCCTTTTAGTTTTTGTCTTTTATTTTACTTCCTCTCCTGTTCGTCTTTTTGTATGTCTTGGTTTATATATTGATCACAGAAAAAAAAAAATTGGGATACAATGTGCAGTATTATTACGAAGGGAAAGTTCCTCTATAAGGTTCCAGTGGAAAGATTGTTTTTTGTTATGTAATGATAGAAGTGTACTGGATCGTAGTGTACATGTTTACATTTGTTTCCACTATGGTGTATCAAGTATTAAGCAGCGCTGATTTGTATCATAATAATAAAAATCTTTATTATTAAAAAAAAAAATGTAATGTTATAAACAACTCCCAGTTTACTGAATAAGAATATACCCTGCGAGCAAAAATGCTGTCCCCCCCAAATTTTGGGGGGTTCCTACACCCATGTCAATAGCTGACACCATAATATTTTATGGAGCCACAGCAGCAACTGTAATGTGTTTAAAGTTGAACTACAAGGGCTTTACTTTGTTTTTGTTTTTAAATGTAAGTTGCCAGGAGGTGTATGCACAGCACCATGGGTTAGAACTCTAAAACCCAGGAAGAGCAGCAGCTAGAAAAGAACTTCCCATAGACACCAATAGAATGTTCTGGCTCATTCCTTCACATTTAGAACTTGGTTCTAGATTTTAGTAATATTTACAGGTATAAGAGAAACACTAGTATATTTGAACAGCAAAGCTTTAAAAAAAAAATCTCAATAACATAAATACATTCAAAAGTATTAGGTGGTGATATTAAAATAATAGTAAGAAAATTTCTGATAGCTCACTTAACAAGTAAAACATCTTGGAAATGTCATGAAATGTGAAAGTGAGGGTGCTACAAAAATTAATCTAAAAAAACAAAAGGAAAAGATTAAGTAAAGCTGCTCACTGGTAAAAACGAGGCAACCAATTAGCCTCCAATTAAAATGTACAAAACAAAACAAAAACTGAACTGCAGCAATCAAAAATTACTGGGTGGTATGATTAACCCCTTAGTGACAAGACATGTTTACCTTGACTTTCCCTTGTTGACAATGGCTGTTTTGACATTTCTGGGGTGTTTGCATTTAGCTGTATTTTTTTACTCTCTCACATACTGTACCCACATATATTATATGTTGTTTTTATCATCACAAGAAGGGTTTTCATTAGATACCATTATGTTCATCATATCTTATAATTTACTACAAAAAAAATATAAAATATGATGAAAAAGCTGTAAAAAACACTTTTTCTAACTTTGACCTAAAATATAATTTACACAAATACAATCATTAAAAAAGACCCCATCTAAATAGCTTCTAAATGTTGTCCTGAGCGGATGCCTAGTGTGGCACAATTTGGGGGGCCTCAGCTAAGAAAAAACGCATGATCGGGCTGCCCATGCGTTTTTTCTTAGGGGGGACAGGGACGGAATGATGACAGTGCACATAACCAGATGCGCACCGGGTCACCTGACCTATCCACTCTCACTGCGAGGAGCTGAACAGGCAGCATGGTAGGACACCATGCTGCCTGCAACTACCCACCAGGGATCAGGGTCCTAGAGTGAGGGGGCATGTGATGGGGGGTGATGCAGGCATGTAATGTGTTGGGGTTAATGGAGGCATGTGATGGGGTTTATGGAGCCATGTAATGGGGTGATGGGGTTAATGGAGGCATGTAATGGGGGTGATGGGGTTAATGGAGGCATATAATTGGGGTGATGGGGTATATTAGAGGCATGTAATGGGGGAGATGGGGTTAATGGAGGCATGTGGTGGGGGTGATGGGGTTAATGGAGGCATGTCATGGGTGATGGGGTTAATGGAGGCATGTAATGGGGTGATGGGGCATGTAATGGGGGTGATGGAGACATGTAATGGGGTGATGAGGTTAATGGAGGCATGTAATGGGGTGATGGGGTTAATGGAGGCATATAATTGTGGTTGTGGTGTTAATGGAGGCATGTAATGGGGGTGATGAGATTAATGGAGGCATATAATGGGGTGATGAGGTTAATGGAGGCATATAATGGGGTGATAGGGCATGTGATGGGGCAATAGAGGTATGTGATGGGGAAATGGAGGTATGTAATGGGGGTGATGGAGGCATGTAATGGGGGTGATGGGACAAGTAATGGGGGTGATGGGGGTATGTGATGGGGTCATGTAATGAAATGATGTGGGTTATGGGGCATGTCGTGCGTGGGTAGGGGGTTGCCTGAATGTTGTCTGCCTAGGGCAGCACAATACCAAGATACACCACTGACTTAAACAAATAAATATTTGTTGATGATCAGGCGGCAGGTTTCAATATACATTTGGGCCATTGAAACCTGCCAACTGATCATCAACAAATATTTATTGGTTTAAGTATCTCTTATACACTATTACTTTTTTATTATTCTTAAATGTTAATGGTTTTGTCTATTTTTTCTAATATTTTAATCCCTAATTTTCTAAAATGTGTTTGAATCTGAAACAACCACCCCCATAACTCTCTGTTTTTTTTATTTCATTTGTTTTGGGGACAGGTCAAGCAGTCCGTCACAAAGAGATTCTTAACATCAAAACATCATGTTAATCTCTCCGACCTGGTTGTTGAAGAGGGAATGCCACGTCTTGGGTAAGAAACAGCTAAAACATATACAAATATCCATGACATTGATTTTTTTTTGGTGGGCTTTTATATATTTCTTTTAATTGCATGTTCAATATTATTCTCAACTATTAGTATTATAAACTTGTTATTTCATCCATACCCAAAGTATTTTATGTGATCAATACACAATACATGGACACATGTACAGGCACCTTGTGTAATATGAAATATGTGTAGATCATAGAGCACTGAGAAGCAACCTTTTTGAAATATTGTTAGTAGAGACCGGCCCTACCCAGTGAACCCTTCCAAGTACAGATTTTATTATCCATGTTTAATGCAATTGTATAAGAGAAGCCAAAGATGCTTGCAATCATTTTCATATAACCCAAATCATAAGATTCCATTTTCATTGCTCCATTTCGCAAGAAAATGAAGAGGGACACTTCCTTACTCCATCTAACACCTGTAAACATATTCATTTGTAGCACAAACTACCATATCATAGAGGTTGAGTATCCCTTATCCGAATTTAAAAAAAAAACAAAATGACCCGAGCAAAAAAAAAATGTTTCTATGTCGGTCAATTTGGATACTCACCTTCCCAGCGTCCAGTGGTAAACCTTTCGAATAAGCGGTCCTCACCTGTATGTCTGTTTTATTGACATTTATACTTATCCTCTTCCCTGCATTGTTTTCTAAGCACTGGTGGCTACGGGTATGTCATCACTCATTGTTACCATCCTACATGTCATCTGATGCATGGACAACGAACCAAGAGCATTTAATAATGTAACAAGATCTTCACATCCATTATCTATATGTTCCTTCATTGTACATGTACTATTTAGTCTAGTAATTGGCTCTTGGTTGCATGTAATATATGTATGTAAGCAAAATGTTTTCCACAAAGGTTGGGTGATTTGCTTCAGTTTACAAACTTAAATTAGTTGTATAACTTTTAATATACCAATTTCTTGATTTGACATCTTACTACATGTGTTGATTGATTTTGTGAGGTTGGGTAGGCACCAAACCTCATTCAGAAAGTGTTCGTACAAAAGTTTGTATTAAAAACCATTGTACCTGTGGGCTACAAACTCTAATTTAATTACAGAATAAATCACATTTTGCATGACCTGCCCTTCATTTACTACCTAATCTAGTTGCATGACCTTCATTCTCTTTCCAAAATTCATTTGGGCGACAGAGAAAACAATTAGCATTTTACTGTTTCTACATTTCTAAACATTACATAGTTACTTCTGCTTTATGGAGTGTTTCTGCGTACATTGTTCTTCTCAGTACTAATTGTAAAGTTCTCACTCAAGTTCATGGAGGTGGTTTAGAAATAATGTGAGAGTTACATTGAGCTGGTCTTTTGGTTTTGCCAATGTAATTACAATCCAAGAACCTATAGCCATATTTCCAGTAATGGGAAATCTGTATTACTTATATTTAATAAGTTCTAAATATCTTATGGTTTTCTCACTCTTACATTGTGCTACACATGAAAATAAAAGTTATATTTGGTACTGGATTAACATATTAGACCTTAGTAGACAAGTAACAAAATATCGCTAACAGCTATTTGGACCTGCAGATACTGTTCTACTGTTCTAAAAGCACATAGCAGATTTTACAGCAATAATGATACAATTACTACACCTCTCACAAACATGGTTGTTATCACATGAGGCCTGTGAGCCCTATCTGTGCCATTATTTTTAAGGCAGAAACATAACTCCAATTGATGTATTACCTTCCTTTGCCAGAATTCGAGTGTTGAACTTGTTGAAGCTGGCTGAGACGAAGCTGGCTGAGATGAAGTGGCCATGGAGCCTTTGATCGAATGAGAAGAAAGAGAAGAAGGAGAGGAAAGAGAGGTATATGACCGAACAGAATATTACAGATGGTGGCATCAAGGTCCTGGTTACTGTAAGGTGTGCCTATGACATCCTCATAAGAAAACTATTATCTAGGTCAGGGGTGTCCAAGTTTTTTCTGTGGTGGGCCACTTCACCAAAATTGTATGTGTGCGTGGGCCGCATTCATTTTTCATTCAGTGAAAAGTGTGTATATGTATGTATGTATGTTTGTATATGTATATATATCTATATCTATCTATCTATCCATATATATATATATATATATATATATATATATATATATATATATACATACACACACACACATGCTGCACATTACTGTATCACAAACTCCACTCCAATAATACCGTAAAAAAAACAAATTCATTTTAAAAATACACACAGCCACATGTACACAAATCCACACACATACAAAAATGAGACTGTCACACAGAGACACACTTTCACACACACACACACAGACTGACACACACATACATACACCTACATAGAGTCAAACTTACATACAGAGACACACATACACTTACATACCGTCACACTGAAAAACATACACTTACATACAGTCACACTGATACACATACACTTACACACAGTCACACTGATACACATAAACTTACACACAGTCACAGACAAACACACTTGCATACAGAGCCACACTGACACACACTTACACACAGAGTCAAACTGACACACACACTTGGACACAGAGTCACACTGACACACACACTTACAAATAGAGCCACACTGACACACACACACTTACATACAGAGCCACACACACACTTACATACAGAGCCACACACACACACTTACATACAGAGACACACACTTACATACAGAGCCACGCTGACACACATACACTTACAGTCACACTGACATACACACTTACATATAGCCACACTGACACACATTTACTTACATACAGAGCCACACTGTATGTAACACACACACACACACTTACACACATGAACTTCATGGTCCGCTTCTCCCGTCCCTCTGACCCCTGCGCTGACCTCATGCGCAGGTTAGAGGAGAGGTTATTCACACTTGACTGTGAGGAGCTATGTGCAAGGAACTTTGTTCCCTGATGCGCATAACGAGCTGACCGTCCGCCACTCTGAGCTGGTCACAGAAGTACAACTCTTAAAGGAAAAAACAATAGACCTTGAAGACAGGTCTAGGCGTAACAATATACGCATACATGGGATCAGTGAAGATGTGACTTTCTCTGAACTGTCGGAGTGGGTAACAGACTTTTTCAAATACTTGCTACCAGATGTCACAACCCCGGACTTACTCATAGACCGCATCCACAGAGTCCCTAAGCCAAAAACAATACCAAAGGACAAACCAAGGGATGTATTGCTCAGAGCACACTACTGCCACGTAAAAGAGGAAATCCTGCGAGCAAGCAGAACAAAAAAAGCATTGCCTTCAGAATATGAGGGCATTCAACTGTTTGCAGACCTATCACCTCTACGTTAATGAAGAGAAGAGAATACAGACCCATCACACTGGCGTTGAGAGGGGCTGAAATCCGTTACCGCTGGGGATACCCCACCAAATTGATCGTCTCTAAAGATGGAGACACGAGATTGGTCTCCTCTATCACGGAAGGAATGAAACTCCTTGAGCAATGGAAAATCCCCTATGAAAGGCAAGCCAACCTCGAATCCCCACAATCTTCACCTCAACCCTTATGGTGCAAGATTGGGAAAAATGGAAACAGACAGGTACAAGATCGTTCCGTACCTAAACCGACATCGTCAAGCCATCCCGCTGGTTAAGATGCACCATAAGAACTTTGTCTCTTGAAAAGGGACTACTCTCCCTAGTTGGTCTCGGCAACTCTTGTGTTGCAGGTGTACTTGGAGACTGCTTTACCCCAACTATCTGGAGACAAAAGTTGAAAGTTTATAAAGTTGAAAGTTCAGGGATAAAATAGATAGGTATACATGCTTAAAAACTGGTAATTTCAACACATGGAAATCCCTTGTTATAACAGTTAGTCCAACATTATTTGCACAAACTATAATATAACAATCTGGTCGTTTAAAAAAAAAAAAAAAAAGTTGTTATCACATACACCAATTAGTGCATAAGTAATGTAAGTTGTTTACCCGGCACTGTAATCATACCCGGATCCGGTGGTCAGACCAGAGCCACTACGCACCCTTACTTCTCATTTGGTATGAGAACCATGTCTAAAGTTTTGTTCTTATTGTTCTACAGGAATTTTTTGACATGTTATCTTCTAAATTCTCTATATGAGAATTTCTTCTACTGTCCTTTCTTTTCTTACACTATTCTAACAATTCTGCCCCTTTGCTTTCCCCTCCTCCTCGCCTTAAAGTATCTTACCAATCCGAACAAGTCTATAGTGCATTGTCAGTATGCTTCGTGTATATTTCATAACACCCTTATATTCCAGATCCTACAGATTGGGTATGTCGGACTAACCAGATAAAGGATGCAATATGTATTTAATTTGGAGTTCCTGGGAGGATGTTCTATCAGAATAAACATACAGTGTTTTATAGATAAGCATTTTTCCGTAATACATACATGGTTTTGACAATTTTATCTATGAACGTTAAAGGCTTAAATACGCCCCATAAAAGACGTTTACTACTAGAGGAGGCAAAAAAATTAAAGGCCAATATTATAGCCACCCAGGAAACCCATTTTGCTACACACCTTTAGGTGTAATGAAAGATTTCCCTACTGCTCTGCATTCAACAGCAGCTTCTAAAACAAGCTGGTGTCTCTATACTCCTACATAGGTCCCTAGCATTGGATGTACAACTAGTCAAAAGAGACACCAAGGGAAGGTATCTTCTTCTCAATTTGATGATTGACAACAACCAGTATACATTGATAAACCTCTATGCACCTAACACAAATTCCAGCCATTTTTTTAAAAGCACCCTGCAAAAGTTGGAACCACACTTCAAAGGGGCTTTAATTGTTATGGGCGACTTTAACCTGATAGCCGACATAGACATGGACAGTTCTAATAAACCAACAGGTAAATATAAGAAAAACATAATTAGGCAAAGCAAGCAATTTTCCCAAACTCTTCTTGATTTCAACATATTTGATTCTTGGAGATCCAGCAATCCTACATCCAGAAACTATTCCTTTTTCTCTAATGTCCACCTTACCTACTCAAGAATTGACTACATTTTAGTGGATGAGTCAACCTTACAAAAAATAGAAAACTGTGACATCGGTGACCTAACGTGGTCAGACCATGCTAGGATAATCTTCACAATTTCAGAACAGTTTAAGAATAAAGGAATCGGGTCTTGGAAAATCAATGACTATATAATCTCCCATACAGACAACAACAAATTTGTATTAGACAAGTTAAACGACTATTTTATGAATAACCCCTCAGACGGCACATCTCGTGAGACGCTGTGGCAAGCACACAAAACGGTCCTCAGGGGCCATTTAATTTCCCAAGCATCTTACATTAAAAAACAAAGAAATAAAAGAATAGAAGAGTTGCTGGTAAAATTACACGACTTAGAGTGTCTTAATAAGCAATCTATATCCAAGAAAAACATTAAAAAATGTCGCGAAATTAGAGCAGAACTAGATGCCTTACAATTATACCGCACTCAAATTATGCTAAAGAAATTAAAACAATCAACTATGTACATAGTAACAAGGTAGGAAGGTCTTTAGCCAGACGTCTCAAGAAAAAAGAATCTAATTCGAAGATATCATACCTGATCTCTCCCTCTGACGAGAAAATATTTAATCCCGCAAAATTCCCAGATGCATTTGCACAATTCTATACATCTTTGTATTACCTTAAATCTGACGCAAAGTTAAAACAACCCAAAGATACTGATATAAACTCATTTTTAGACAAAGTTGGACCAAATTACAGAACTACAATAAAACGAACTCAAAACACCTATTCTCGAGTCAGAAATTAGTCTTGCTATCAAGAACCTACCATTAAACAAAGCCCCCGGCCCGGATGGGTTTTCCAACCTTTATTATAAATTGTTTAGAAATACCCTACTCCCTTGTCTAACATCATTGTTCAACTCCTGTTCAGCAAATAAGTCCTTTCCCCGAGAAATGTTAACTGTGAAAGGGACCGACCGCGGGGTAGTCTGTTCAGCCAGCTCTAAGACCTGTAACACCAGATTGATGTGAACTACCGTGCTGATGATGAGACCAGGCAAGGCCTTGGAGAGCAAAGGACGACGAAGGAAAAGACTAGACAATGCTTCGTGTTCCTTAACTCTGCTTTTAATTGTTTAGACAAGCGTATATAAACGAAGATAAAAGCATTAGTTACTACAATATAATTGGTTATTCTAATATGTAGAAAGGCGTGTTTTACAAGAAAATACACTTAAAACGTCATATGTAAAATAGTGTTACAAAAATCATTCTTATGGAAAATTACAGAACTTTCAGAGACAACTTGTTGATGTTCCAGAAACCTCTTTTCTGGCCTTGGAATAGTAAGATAAGACCATTCTAATAACAATTACGCTACTGGCGTGATCTGGCCTTCCAGAAACTGCTGCAGACATCAGCTTCTTAGACACACTGTCAGCTTTTAACCCTCACAGATCCAAATTAACCCTTCAATACCACTCTTTTATCTATTTTTAAATAGATAACTATTCTATGCTCGTCTATAGATATTGTGGTAAGCATACACTTCTGCCGTCGGAGTACACTCCCACCAGTTATGCACTAACATCTTAACAACTTGCTGTACTTTCTCATCATGACCTGACATTAACGTCTGACTATACATATTACATCTCTCCTTCTCCTGATCAGCTGGTACCGTCATACTGGCTGTAGTGGTCCACTCAGTACGAAACCTGCGACAGTAATCACTAACACTTTCACCTGGCTTCTGTTTCAAAGCCATAACAACTCCCATATTCATTCGAGTTCTGCCCTGCCTTTCAAAAAACGCTTCAATTCCATCCCACATTCTATCTTTATGCGTGTCAGAGGACCACGCGTATGCTTCCTCAGCTTTAGCAATATCTTACCTGGGGTTCAGTGCAGATACCTCTTTCGGCCAATCCACATCCTTATGATTAGTTAAAATATCCAGACAAAATCTGATATCAGCTCCCGTGAACAACACACCACTAGTACATCTCTTTAGATACTTCACTGCACCTTTAGGGTTAACATACGGATCTGGACAACCCACGGTCCAACCCTTGACAACATTATCATCAACAGATTGCAGCACTACCTGCTCACCAACCAACATAAACGGATATGATCCCTCATCATTTGAACCTGATGCCAGGCTCTCACTTTTGGCTGGGGAGGATAGGGTTACAGTTTTGCTAGATACTGCTCTGGTGACTGGTCCCGTATAGGTTTCAGTTTTTGGCTCAACCGCCTTCGGGACCATCGGGTACAATTTCAGCTGTGATGCAGCCACCACTATAGGGGTTAAATCATTTTTCTCACTCCCATATAAGGGAGGAGCACTAGGTTTTTCCTGTGATCCCGTATCCACGGAGGGCATAAGAAAAGTATTGGGGTTTTCAGGTTGTTTTGGGAATTTGGCTTTCCCTTTATTCAGTTTCACTCCCTTTGGCTTGAGAGTACTGGGAATTTTAACATTGTCACACACAACAATCCAAAACTTTAAAAACAGTGTTGTGAATGGCTGTTCCCAACTTGGATCACCTTGATCAGGATCATCTAGAAAACTTTGACACATATTGCGATAATATAAATCAAATGACCCATCCGTGGGGAATAGAAACTCATATTTACATTTCTCTGTCCATTCTGCCACATCATCCACACCAGAATCAAATGTGCCTGTTACATATTTCCGCACATAGTATCTCGGGGTCCATTGTAGCTTATCAAACAATGGGGCTTTCTTAAGCTGACCCTTTACAAATTTTGGAGTTGCCAAGTCACTAACAGTTTGTCCCATTATGATCAACTTATATACTTATACAATATCAATCACAACAGTTTATGCCGGACAATTTTTCATGTTCACCCTCAGCACGGTTCTTAGGAATTTAGTAATGATAATTTGCAAGGTCTTTTAAACACTTTATACACGTCTCGTCTATATTATATTAAATGTACTGGAACAACCGCAGTACTTCTCCAAAAGAACTGGCACAATCCTCAGTTCAAAATACGGTCACTACCTCCTAAAACAGTGATATCCTACTGGAACACCCTCAGTAGTAGCATACAATTACTGGCACAATCCCTTAGCAATTTATCAGCAGCTGACTTATTTCAGTTCTGAGGCAGTCCCAGACTGCCAACAACAATCATCACAATTAGACCGAGACCGTGTAATCTTATAGAGGCTTAGATATACGTTACCGGATTCAAAGAAACACGGATAGCACAACGATTATAACAATCATGTACTCACCCGGTTTGTTTGAATCCCACTTCTGACACCAAACTGAAAGGGACCGACCACGGGGTAGTCTGTTCAGCCACCTCTAAGACCTGTAACACCAGATTGATGTGAACTACCGTGCTGATGATGAGACCAGGCAAGGCCTTGGAGAGCAAAGGACGACGAAGGAAAAGACTAGACAATGCTTCGTGTTCCTTAACTCTGATTTTAATTGTTTAGACAAGCGTATATAAACGAAGATAAAAGCATTAGTTACTATAATATAATTGGTTATTCTAATATTCTAATATGTAGAAAGGCGTGTTTTACAAGAAAATACACTTTTACATATGTAAAATAGTGTTACAAAAGTCGTTCTTATGGAAAATTACAGAACTTTCAGAGACAACTTGTTGATGTTCCAGAAACCTCTGTTCTGGCCTTGGAATAGTACGATAAGACCATTCTAATAACAATTACGCTACTGGCGTGATCTGGCCTCTCAGAAACTGCTGCAGACATCAGCTTCTTAGACACACTGTCGGCTTTTAACCCTCACAGATCCAAATTAACCCTTCAAACTGCACATAATTCCACCCTGCCAAAACCAGGTAAACCTCTACACCTGTGCCAGAACTTCCGCCCCATTTCCCTACTGAACACGGATGTGAAGATTTATGCGAAAATTCTGGCTACAAGACTAAAAACAATTATACCGTCATTGATACATTATGACCAGGTCAGTTTCGTCGAGGGCAGACAGGGAGTAGATAATACCAGGAAGTTTTCTTAACCTAATACATCACTCCTATAATACTGGTTCCCCCCGTCTCCTGCTTGCCCTCAACGCTGAAAATGCCTTTGATAGGCTCCATTGGGGATTTTTAGAAGCTACATTACACAGGTATAACCTACCACAAGGGTTTATAAATGCAGTTATGGCTCTATACTCACATCCCTCAGCAAAAACCCAATATGCAGGATTTCTATCAAAACCATTCCCTATAACTAACGGTTCAAGGCAGGGTTGCCCCCTGTCTCCACTATTATACGTTTTAGCGTTAGAACCCCTAGCAATAACAATAAGGCAAAATCCACACATCAATGGATATCAATTATCCAAATCTTCAAGTATTAAGCTGGGTTTATTTACGGATGACATCCTGATATCAATATCAAACCCATCCTCATCACTACCTCACTTAATGACAACCCTGAAAGAATATAGTTTAGGATCATATCACAAAATTAATCAAGATAAAACACAAGCCTTACCTCTGAAATGCCCTGTTTCACTAATAGATTTTCTTAAAAAGTCGTATAAATTTGAATGGAGAAACGATTCCATATCCTACTTAGGTATCCACCTATCGGCGAATCCTACCCAACTCATTCGGTACAATATTGTGGATACATGGAAGAAATTTAAAGCATAAATTAATTCATGGAGATCCATCTTTTTATCCTGGTTAGGTAGGATCTCAGCAATAAAGATGAACATCCTCCCAAGACTCCTGTATATATTCAGAACCATCCCTATAGAAATCCCAACTAGTTATTTTAAAGAAATGCAGTCATTTTTACTATGTTTTATTCATGGAAAACAAAAATCTCGCATCGCTAACAAATGGTTATATTTGCATAGGAAACAGGAGGGTTTGGGGATACCTAACCTTCAGAACTATTACAGAGCAGCATTAATGGCCCAAACGGTTCTCCTGCATTCACCTAAGGGCAAACTGGCTTGGGTGGATATGGAGGATGCCCAGGTAACTCCACATAGAATCTGCGATTATCTATGGTCAAAAACACCCCCTAGATTACCTACATCATCCCTCTACCTATGCTCTAATACTTCCATCAAAATCTGGAAATACTATGCGAAATGTTGCCCGGAGCTTATTAAACCCTCAGCAGCTACTCCGATGAGATCATTGGAACTGTCCATTCCAGACTCTCACTTTCACAAATGGGTAGAAAGAGGCATAACCTCACTCAAACACCTGGCTCCCAGTGGCAGCTTGCTTCAATTTGTAGACATCCAACACCAATATGGAATTGGCAAAGAGGACTTCTATAAATATTTGCAAGTGCGTCACTTTCTACAATCTGTGAATAGCCATCTAATTCAACCCTCGACCACGCCTTCTCCACTAGTACATCTATGCCAAATGTGAAAAAAGTATAGTGTTATAGGCGCTAACAAAATATCAAAAAAGGTTACTATAAATGTGCTGCTCACTTAAATGTAAAGAAAACACCTCTATTCTTTACTAATTAATAAAAGGTCAAAGGAGTAAAGGAGCGCAAGTATCAATTAACAGAAATACAAATTATGTGAAGATAAAAAATGATGTGCAACTTCGTGCGAAAAAACAACAATAAAACATGCAAGTGATCAAACAGATATATACTTATACTTAGATTTATATGTTTATATATTTTTTCTTATTTTTTCACTGTTGATTGGAGATTTCAAATTGATGTATATCTCTCAAAGAAAGAAAAAAATAAAAGATAATAGTGCTTTCTGTCAGACAAGGTGATGTATTGAGTTGAAAAATATGGACGGTACTCACGAATTTAAGAGCAGTATACTGCTCTCTTTTTAGGCAAATAAGGAGATCCCTGGCAGTATGTAGGGAATAATGATGTCAGCTGCTTTGCATGACGGCTCTCCCGATGTTTAGTATCCAATCACATATATAAAAAGGAAAATGCCACCATAGTAAAGTATTGTGCAAACAAGATACTTTAATTAAGGAATAAAAATGAAGGCTTACTTAAAAGTCTGTGAGTACAATTACGTAACTCACAGAAGCGCTTGATTAAAAAACACAGAACTCTGCCTGCAGCAGGTGGTGATCATGTAGCAGGAACAGAAAGCACCAGGGATTTGAAGCAACCGCCGGATAAATCAGCTGTTTTCACAGATCTTCACAGCAGCTGAAGTGTACAATGTCACGCCCCCTCCTCTCCTATATATACATATAAATCTAAGTATAAGTATATATCTGTTTGATCACTTGCATGTTTTATTGTTGTTTTTTTGCACGAAGTTGCACATAATTTTTTATCTTCACATAATTTGTATTTCTGTTAATTGATACTTGCGCTCCTTTACTCCTTTGACCTAGTACATCTATGCATACAGGCAAATAAAAATAAAAAATCTTTATCAGTTTGCTACCAGTTTCTCAACTCACACAATATTCCGGTCAAACTCCCTTGTATGGAATTATGGGAATCAGATCTGAGTATAGATTTGACGGCTCTGGAATAGAAAAATTCTTTAACCGCTCCGTACCAATTTTCTCATTGTGCGAATCACATAGAATTATGCAGAAAATTGCTATATAGATGGTATCTCGTCTCCACAAGACTAAATCGCATGTATCCAGGTGCGTCAAACCAATGCTGGAGAGGCTGTGGCCAAGAGGGTTCTATGCTTCATATCTAGTGGGCTTGCCCCAAGTTACTCAAGTTATGGGAAAACGTGTTTAACCTTATCACTGAAAGGGTAAACTACAAGGTACCTTTTCTGCCTGAGCTAGCGATATTGCACATTCTCCCAGATGATATTCATACTAAACAACTATCTTTCCATATATTGATAGCAACTAAACTACTCCTGGCCAGAAGATTGAAAACTAACTCAATACCGACTAGGTCTGAGATCATAAATCTGGTAGACAATAATTTATTAATGGAAAAAGCCCACTATTCCATATCAGGTAATTGCGCTCCTTTTGACAAATTAATACAACTCTGGAAAAACCCTCTCTATTAAGGGCAGCATTGCTGACAATCTTCAAGATATAGCTTTATTTCCCCAAATACTGAGGTACTGTCTCCCCTCTGTCACATATTTCTTTCTCCCCTCTTTCTTTTCTTCTATATTTCACAAAAGTTAATTGACCAAATTTTCTTTTTGGGCTCTAACGACTAGAGACTATATTCCTTTCAAAGATGTTTGGAAATGTTTCATGCTATATGGTTGTAAAATAATTTTCTTATCACCCAAGAAGCCCTTTATATGTATTATATTCGCTCATGTATTTGTGTAGATCGTATTTACATGTGTGAACTCCCCCTTCCCCTTTTTCATTTCTGTACCCTATTTTCTTTTATACAAAATCGCAATAAAAATTTATAAGCTTAAAAAAAAAAGATTGCTGTACCTGGTCATTAATAATGTGCTCAATTTATTCTCCTGATATTGGATGGTTGACTTTGTAGTTGTCTCATCAAAAGCAACCGGAACCCCATAGGCAAGCCTTTTAATGACCTAGTCAAAGTAAGGAATGTAGGAATATGCAACTATTATATAAGCATTTTTATGTTTTCAATTAACAGAGAGTTTTCACAAATATTTCTGTATCATAGATTAACACATAATAAACTTATATATGTTTTTTTTTCTGTCCAGTAAACCAACACAACCATCAAGGTCAACAAGGAGAAATGCCTTCTCTTGATTATAGTATTTTATTTATTTCTGTGTTCCATAAAGATTTCAGTGTGAGTGTGTGTGTATGTCAGTGTGAGTGTGTGTATGTCAGTGTGTGTGTATGTCAGTGTGAGTGAGTGTGTATGTCAGTGTGAGTGAGTGTGTGAGTGTGTATGTCATCTCCTGGTTGCTAGTGGAGGCAGTCGGAGGATGTCTGCATGATACACACAGACACCCTCCACTACTGCCCGGCACTTCCACCGTGACTTCTATGATGAAGCCGGAAGGTCTTATAATGAAAAACATGACTGGGACATATCAATACCATGGTACTCTTTATATAGAAAAGACAGAGAAGGTAAAAAAGGGGGAGGGGTGGCCCTGTATGTGAGGGATAGCTTAAAATGTAACGTAATACAAGTTAGTGAGGCGAACATAGAGTCAGTTTGGGTTACATTAGAATTTGGTAATCATATGGTAACTCGGGTAGGTGTGATTTATAGGCCCCCTGGACAAATAGAGGAATTAGATAATCTACTAGTTGAGGAAATAGCTAAAATGACAATGAAGGGAGAAGTGATCATCATGGGTGACTTTAATCTTCCTGATGTGAACTAGAAATACAAAATAGCTACTTGCGCCAGGAGTACGCATATCCTAAACTCCCTACTATCTCTAAAACAAGTAGTGGAGGAGCCAACTCGAAAGCAGGCCATACTAGATTTAATGTTCACAAATGGAGATTTGTTATCAGATATTACTGTAGGTGAAAGTTTAGGATCTAGTGATCACCAGACAGTGTGGTTTAATATAAGAACAGTGACGCAGTCACACCACACAAAAACAAAAGTTTTAGATTTTAGAAAAACAGACTTTTCTAAAATTAGATTAGGTGTAAAGGAGTCATTATCAGACTGGAGCAATTTAAATGGAGTCCAGGAGAAATGGGATTATCTAAAAGTTGCACTACTGAAGGCAACAGAATATTGCATAAGGCTTGTCAGTAAGAGCAAAAAAATTAGGAAACCACTGTGGTACTCTGCAGAGGTGGCTAAAATAGTAAAAAATAAAAAGCTAGCATTTAGTAATTATAAAAATACTCAGAGTGAGGAAGCTAGAAAGATCTATAAGAGTAGGCAAAAAGAGGCAAAGCAAGCTATAAGAGCAAAGCACACAAAGAAGAGACTATAGCCCAGTCAGTGAAAAAGGGGGATAACATTTTTTTTAGATACATAAATGAGAAAAGGAAAGTAAAACAAGGATTAGTTAGATTAAAAACAAAAAGAAGGGTGCTATGTAGAAGAGGATAAAGGCTTAGCAGACTGCCTTAATGAATATTTTTGTTCTGTTTTTACAAATGAAAATGAGGGTAACGGACCTCATTTAGGGAAAAAGACTAATGAGTCTTTTGATGCATGTAAGTTTACAGAGGAAGAGGTTTTACTTCAGCTGTCTAAAGTAAAGACAAATAAGTCGATGGGACCTGATTGGATACATCCAAAGTTATTAAAAGAACTTAGTGGTGTACTAGCAAAACCGTTAACAGATTTATTTAACCAATCATTGTTAACGGGAGTAGTTGCAGAAGATTGGAAATTAGCAAATGTTGTGCCCATTCACAAGAAATGTAGTAGGGAGGAGGCGGGCAACTATAGACCAGTAAGTCTTACTTCAGTAGTGGGGAAAATAATGGAAACCTTGTTAAAGAATAGGATTGTTGAACATCTAAAGTCGCTTGGATTTCAAGATCAGAGACAGCATGGGTTTACTTCAGGGAGATCATGCCAAACTAATCGTATTGATTTTTTTTGATTGGGTGACTAAAATAATAGATCAGGGTGGTAGACATTGCTTACCTAGATTTCAGTAAGGCTTTTGACACTGTCGCACATAGAAGGCTTATTAATAAACTGAAATCTTTGAGTTTGGATTTCAATATTGTTGAATGGATTAGACAATGGCTGAGTGACAGGCAACAGAGGGTTGTAGTCAATGGGGTATATTCGATGCAAGGTCTTGTTACTAGTGGGGTACCTCAGGGATCTGTACTTGGACCCATTCTCTTTAATATTTTTATTAGCGATATTGCAGAAGGTCTTGTTGGCAAAGTATGTTTTTTTGCTGATGATACAAAGATTTGCAGCAGGGTTGATATTCATGGAGGGATAAGCCAAATGGCAAATGATTTAGCTAAACTAGAAAAATGGTCAGAGCAGTGGCAACTGACATTTATTGTGAACAAGTGCAAGATTATGCACCTTGGGCGTAAAAACCCCAAAGCAGAATATAGACTATTTGGTACAGTCCTCACCTCAACATCTGAGGAAAGGGATTTAGGAGTAATAATTTCAGAGGACTTAAAGGTAGGTAGGCAATGCAATAGAGCAGCAGGAAATGCTAGCAGAATGCTTGGTTGCATAGGGAGAGGTATTAGCAGTAGGAAGAGGGAAGTGCTCATGCCATTGTACAGAGCACTGGTGAGACCTCACTTGGAGTATTGTACGCAGTACTGGAGACCGTATCTCCAGAAGGATATTGATACCTTGGAGAGAGTTCAGAGAAGGGCTACTAAACTGGTTCATGGGTTGAAGGATAAAACTTACCAGGAAAGGTTAAAGCATCTTAACATGTATAGCTTGGAGGAAAGACGTAACAGGGGGGATATGATAGAAACATTTAAATACATAAAGGGAATCAACACAGTAAAGGAAGATAGTATATTTAAAAGAAGAAAAACTACCACAACTAGAGGACATAGTCTTAAATTAGAGGGGCAACGATTTAAAAGTAATATTAGCAAGTATTACTTTACTGAGAGGGTAGTGGATGTATGGAATAGCCTTCCAGCAGAAGTGGTAGAGGTAAACACAGTCAAGGATTTTAAGCATGCGTGGGATAGACACAAGGCTATCCTAGCTATAAGACCGGGAACGGGGGACTAATAAAAGTACTCAAAAATATTGGGCAGACTAGATGGACCTAATGGTTCTTATCTGCCGACACATTCTATGTTTCTATGTCACGACAGACATGCAGGGTGGCAGCGGAGGATGTCTGCGCGCAATGCACAGACATCCACCGGCTGTTAGCGAGGGGGATACAGGTCCCCTGCAGCTCTGCGGGGTACCTGGATCCCAGTCTTATAATCTGCCCTCGATTTGAGGTCAGATTATGAAACGACTTTGAATATAAGACGAGGGGGCATTTTCAGTGCATTCTTATATTCAAGCAAATACAGTATACACATATGTAACATTAATCATTCCTATGCTGTTTAGCAGTCCTGTAATAAGGAACTGTCAGGATCGTCACCGTGACATCCAGACTGCCAGACGTGGTCGCCCCAGATGCACCCAGCAGGGGATTTGAGCTGTGGTTCTTCTGGACCGTATTCTGCTATTTTGCCTCTGAGCCATTTCAGAACTTTGGAATACTCATGTTTTTGTTTGTATTGCCTGCAGCACTAGGGGGCTGGACTTCACCAAAGGCTCAGACCTGTCAGTAACTCTTCAGCTGAAGCACATACCTAATTAACAAGGTATAAGACACTGCCTCTCCCTAAGAGCAGTGTCAGTTCATTGACTCTGGATTCCTTGTTTGGTTCCTGTGATTTTTGACTTCCAGTATTCCTAATCATTTTCGGCTTTTGACCTTGGATTTATTACCCGTTTATTCTGAATTCTGGCATCCTCTGACCTCTGGCTTTCCCACGAAGATTCTTTTGCTCTTGTCCTTGTCTGCAACTTTACCTGGATATCCTGACCAGCCTCCGTGCACAAACTCACAGGCCACGTGGCTTCTTACCTTGTCACCCTGGTCTGTGTTTGTTTGCAAGGGTGAGCATACATCTCTGCCTAAAAGACTTCCAACAAAGGTAAGCCCTGACAAAACATCTCTTCCTAAAAGCACTCCCAGCAAAGGTTTCCCTGACAAATGAACTGACCTAAAAAATGGAGTCTGCAGAGATGTCTCAATTGCTTACCCAGCAAGTATCCAGCCTGGCCCAGACTGTATTGGAGCTGCAGCAAGAAGTTTGTTTTCTTAAAGGCACAGTACGCCCAGCCCTGGAACCTGTTTATCCTGAACCGTTTACAATTATGCCGGAGAGATTTGATGGTAACAGTGCTTCATTCTTATGCTTTAAAGTGGATTGTGAATTGGTGTTTTCCCTGAAACCTCGGACTTATGCTAATGACTTCATAAGGGTCCGAGCAGCTATTAATCTGTTGTCTGGAAAAATTAAACAATGGGCACACAAAATGTTGCAGTCACAGAGTCCTGTCCTTGCTGGATGGGATACTTTCATGACTGCCATGGAAGCACAGTGCAAGACTCCTAGCAAGACCCCTGTGCCTAAATCATCACCACGTCCCAGAGGATCCCAGATTCCCAGAAACAAAGGGAACCTGTATCAGTACCACAACCCCGTACTGCCTCCTTATGCTCCTGTTCCTAGGGAGGTCTCAGAGCAACCCTACCTTCCTCTTGACTCAGATGAACCTATGGAAATAGGATTGGTCCAGCTCAAGGGGACTTGTGAAGAAAGAGACCGGCGAAGAAACCATGGCCTTTGCTTTTACTGTGGTGATAGAGGGCATTGGATCTCACTCTGCCCAATTCGCCCAAATCGGCCAGAAACCGTTCAAGTTGGGATTATGCTTACCCATCCGGCCAAGTCTACGCCTCTGCCTGAGAAACACCAAACTCACTGTCAATTTGGTCCACGCTCCGTGACACACGAGAGTACTCAGACCACGGTATTTAATGCAACCTGTGTTCCGCTAGAATCAGCTACCAGCACCCCTGAACAATCTCTACCTCCTGCTCCAGAAACATCTGTACCTCTACCTAAAAAGAATACTGTTCAAGCAAGCACCATCACCACTTCATGTCCAGCCAAAGAAGTTCTACCAGATTATTGCACTTATGCCTCAAATGGCACAGTAGTGTGCAAAACAGAACTAGAGATGTTTGAGAAAGCATTGAAAGAACGAAATGCATCTGCTGTGGGAACATCTAGAGCCAAGGCTACAATAGGTGCTTTGTTTCCAAATGATTTCTTGGAGGAGGACAGTTCTCCTGATCTTGAAAGTGATGAAGAAGAACCTAGTTACGCCCGGAGTGCGTTCTTAAGGGGGAGGTACTGTCAGGATCGTCACCGTGACATCCAGACTGCCAGACGTGGTCGCCCCAGATGCACCCAGCAGGGGATTTGAGCTGTGGTTCTTCTGGACCGTATTCTGCTATTTTGCCTCTGAGCCATTTCAGAACTTTGGAATACTCATGTTTTTGTTTGTATTGCCTGCAGCACTAGGGGGCTGGACTTCACCAAAGGCTCAGACCTGTCAGTAACTCTTCAGCTGAAGCACATACCTAATTAACAAGGTATAAGACACTGCCTCTCCCTAAGAGCAGTGTCAGTTCATTGACTCTGGATTCCTTGTTTGGTTCCTGTGATTTTTGACTTCCAGTATTCCTAATCATTTTCGGCTTTTGACCTTGGATTTATTACCCGTTTATTCTGAATTCTGGCATCCTCTGACCTCTGGCTTTCCCACGAAGATTCTTTTGCTCTTGTCCTTGTCTGCAACTTTACCTGGATATCCTGACCAGCCCCCGTGCACAAACTCACAGGCCACGTGGCTTCTTACCTGGTCACCCTGGTCTGTGTTTGTTTGCAAGGGTGAGCATACATCTCTGCCTAAAAGACTCCCAACAAAGGTAAGCCCTGACAAAACATCTCTTCCTAAAGCACTCCCAACAAAGGTTTCCCTGACAGGAACCTCAAACCAACAATATTTAGCTTAAATACATGAAGGAGGATGTAAATAAGTGAAACCAACCCTCCATTCTCTCCACCATACCCAGAGCTTACCTGAATGGAAATGGAAAGTGACAGCCGGTAATGATTCACCTTCATCGCGCGACAGCTAATAATTTTAGTATTAGGGTTTAGGGTGGTTACAATTAGGGTTTAGGTTTTAGAATTATTATTAGAGTTTAAGGGTTAATTTTAGTATTAGGGTTTAGGGGGTTAGTATTAGGATTCAGGGGTAAATTTTAGTATTAGGGTTTAGTATTAGAGTTTGGGGGTTAATTTTAGTATTGGGGTTTAGGGGATTAGTATTAGAGTCCGGGGGTTAATTTTAGTATTGGGGTTTAGGAAATTAGTATTAGTGTTCGGGGATTAATTTTAGTATTAGGGTTTAGGGTGGTTACAATTAGGGTTTAGGTTTTAGAATTAGTATTAGAGTTTGGGGGTTGATTTTAGTATTAGGGTTTAGGGGGTTAGTATTAGGATTCAGGGGTAAATTTTAGTATTAGGGTTTATTATTAGAGTTCGTTGGTTAATTTTAGTATTGTGGTTTAGGGGTTAGTATTAGGGTTCGGGGGTTAATTTTGCGCTCAAACCATTTGTCATGCGCACTTCGCTCAAGCTATTTGTCAGGCGTTTTGTCATGAGCACTTGTATTAATGGAACCCCTTACCCCCGCAGTATTAACTGAGCCTATTCTCTGTAGCAGAGCCCTCCATATTAAATGACCACCTTAGTTGCCCCATATTAACTGAGCCCCTTTATATGAGCCTCCTTGTCTTAACTGAGCCCCTTTATATGAGCCCCCCTGTCTTAACTGACCCCCTTTTTATGAGCACCCGTCTTAACTGAAAATGTTAAAAAACAGGAATTGTGAAATAAAAGCTAAAGGTGTGTGAATGTAAATAGAAAGGTGTGTGAATGGAGATACGAAAGGTGTGTGAATGGAGATGCGAAAGGTGTGTGACTGGAGATGCGAAAGGTGTGTGACTGGAGATGCGAAAGGTGTGTGACTGGAGATACGAAAGGTGTGTGACTGGAGATATGAAAGATGTGTGACTGGAGATATGAAAGGTGTGTGACTGGTGATACGAAAGGTGTGTGAATGGAGATACAAAAGGTGTGTAACTGGAGATATGAAAGGTGTGTGACTGGAGATACGAAAGGTGTGTGACTGGACATATGAAAGGATTGTGAATGGAGATAAGAAAGATGTGTGACTGGAGAAAGATATGAAAGGTATGGACCGAATGGTTCTTATCTGCCGACACATTCTATGTTTCTATGTGTAAATGAAGATACGAAAGGTGTGTAACTGGAGATACGAAAGGTGTGTGAATGGAAATAGAAAGGTGTGTGACTGGATATACGAAAGGTGTGTGACTGGATATACGAAAGGTGTGTGACTGGATATACGAAAGGTGTGTGAATGGAGATACGAAAGGTGTGTGAATGGAGATACGAAAGGTGTGTGACTGGAGATACGAAAGGTGTGTGACTGGAGATACGAAAGGTGTGTGACTGGAGATACGAAAGGTGTGTGACTGGAGATAAGAAAGGTGTGTGACTGGAGATAAGAAAGGTGTGTGACTGGAGATACGAAAGGAGTGTGAATGGAGATAAGAAAGGTGTGTGACTGGATATACGAAAGGTGTGTGACTGGATATACGAAAGGTGTGTGACTGGATATACGAAAGGTGTGTGAATGGATATACGAAAGGTGTGTGAATGGAGATACGAATGGTGTGTGAATAGAGAAATGAAAGGTGTGTGACTGGAGATACGAAAGGTGTGTGAATGGAGATTCAAAAAATGTGTGTGTCTGGAGATACGAAAGGTGTTTGAATGGAGATACCAGAGGTGTGTGACTGGAGATACGAAAGGTGTGTGGCCAGAGATACGAAAGTTGTGTGAATGGAGATACGAAAGGTGTGTGACTGGAGATACGAAAGTTGTGTGAATGGAGATATGAAAGGTTTTTGACTGGAGATACGATAGGTGTGTGATTGGAGATACGAAATGTGTGTGATTGGAGATACAAAATGTGTGTGAATGGAGATACAAGAGGTGTGTGATTGGAGATACGAAATGTGTGTGATTGGAAATACGAAATGTGTGTGATTGGAGATACAAAATGTGTGTGAATGGAGATACTAAAGGTGTGTGAATGGAGATTCAAAATGTGTGTGTCTGGAGATATGAAAGGTGTTTGAATGGAAATACGAAAGGTGTGTGACTGGAGATACGAAAGGTGTGTGGCCAGAGATACGAAACGTGTGTGAATGGAGATACGAAAGTTGTGTGAATGGAGAAATGAAAGGTGTGTGACTGGAGATACGAAAGGTGTGTGAATGGAGATTCAAAATGTGTGTGTCTGGAGATATGAAAGGTGTTTGAATGGAAATACGAAAGGTGTGTGACTGGAGATACGAAAGGTGTGTGACTGGAGATACGAAATTTGTGTGAATGGAGATACGAAAGGTGTGTGACTGGAGATACGAAATGTGTGTGAATGGAGATACGATAGGTGTGTGACTGGAGATACGATAGGTGTGTGACTGGAGATACAAAAGGTGTGTGAATGAAGATACGAAAGGTGTGTGACTGGAGATAAGAAAGGTATTTGACTGGAGATACGATAAGTGTGTGAATGGAGATACGATAGGTGTGTGACTGGAGATACGAAAGGTGTGTGAATGGAGATACAAAAGGTGTTTGATTGGAGATACGAAAGGTGTGTGAATGGAGATACAAAAGGTGTGTGATTGGAGATACGAAATGTGTGTGATTGGAGATACAAAATGTGTGTGAATGGAGATACTAAAGGTGTGTGATTGGAGATACGAAATGTGTGTGAGTGGAGATACGAAAGGTGTGTGACTGGAGAAAGATATGAAAGGTATGGACCGAATGGTTCTTATCTGCCGACACATTCTATGTTTCTATGTGTAAATGAAGATACGAAAGGTGTGTAACTGGAGATACGAAAGGTGTGTGAATGGAAATAGAAAGGTGTGTGACTGGATATACGAAAGGTGTGTGACTGGATATACGAAATGTATGTGAATGGAGATACGAAAGGTGTGTGAATGGAGATACGAAAGGTGTGTAACTGGAGATATGAAAGGTGTGTGAATGGAGATAAGAAAGGTGTGTGACTGGAGATACGAAAGGAGTGTGAATGGAGATAAGAAAGATGTGTGACTGGACATATGAAAGGAGTGTGATTGGAGATACGAAATGTGTGTGATTGGAGATACAAAATGTGTGTGAATGGAGATACGAAAGGTGTGTGACTGGAGATACGAAAGGTGTGTGAATGGAGAAATGAAAGGTGTGTGACTGGAGATACGAAAGGTGTGTGAATGGAGATTTAAAATGTGTGTGTCTGGAGATACGAAAGGTGTTTGAATGGAGATACGAGAGGTGTGTGACTGGAGATACGAAAGGTGTGTGGCCAGAGATACGAAACGTGTGTGGCCAGAGATACGAAAGGTGTGTTAATGGAAATAGAAAGGTGTGAGACTGGATATACGAAAGGTGTGTGACTGGATATACGAAAGGTGTGTGAATGGAGATCTGAAAGGTGTGTGAATGGAGATACGAAAGGTGTGTGACTGGAGATATGAAAGGTGTGTGAATGGAGATAAGAAAGGTGTGTGACTGGAGATAAGAAAGGAGTGTGAATGGAGATAAGAAAGATGTGTGACTGGACATATGAAAGGAGTGTGAATGGAGATAAGAAAGATGTGTTACTGGAGATACGAAAGGAGTGTGACTGGAGATACGAAAGGAGTGTGAATGGAGATAAGAAAGATGTGTGACTGGACATATGAAAGGAGTGTGAATGGAGATAAGAAAGATGTGTGACTGGAGATACGAAAGGTGTGTGACTGGAGATACGAAAGGTGTGTGAATGGAGATACGAGAGGTGTGTGACTGGAGATACGAAAGGTGTGTGGCCAGAGATACGAAACGTGTGTGGCCAGAGATATGAAACGTGTGTGAATGGAGATAGGAAAGTTGTGTGAATGGAGATACGACAGTTGTGTGAATGGAGATACGAAAGGTGTGTGACTGGAGATACGAAAGTTGTGTGAATGGAGATATGAAAGGTTTTTGACTGGAGATACGATAGGTGTGTGACTGGAGATACAAAAGGTGTGTGAATGAAGATACGAAAGGTTTGTGACTGGAGATATGAAAGGTATTTGACTGGATATACGATAGGTGTGTGAATGGAGAAATGAAAGGTGTGTGACTGGAGATACGAAAGGTGTGTGAATGGAGATTCAAAATGTGTGTGTCTGGAGATACGAAAGGTGTTTGAATGGAAATACGAAAGGTGTGTGGCCAGAGATACGAAACGTGTGTGAATGGAGATACGAAATTTGTGTGAATGGAGATACGAAAGGTATTTGACTGGAGATACGATAGGTGTGTGACTGGAGATACAAAAGGTGTGTGAATGAAGATACGAAAGGTGTGTGACTGGAGATAAGAAAGGTATTTGACTGGAGATACGATAAGTGTGTGAATGGAGATACGATAGGTGTGTGACTGGAGATACGAAAGGTGTGTGAATGGAGATACAAAAGGTGTTTGATTGGAGATACGAAAGGTGTGTGAATGGAGATACAAAAGGTGTGTGATTGGAGATACGAAATGTGTGTGATTGGAGATACGAAATGTGTGTGATTGGAGATACGAAATGTGTGTGATTGGAGATACAAAATGTGTGTGAATGGAGATACTAAAGGTGTGTGATTGGAGATACGAAATGTGTGTGAGTGGAGATACGAAAGGTGTGTGACTGGAGAAAGATATGAAAGGTATGGACCGAATGGTTCTTATCTGCCGACACATTCTATGTTTCTATGTGTAAATGAAGATACGAAAGGTGTGTAACTGGAGATACGAAAGGTGTGTGAATGGAAATAGAAAGGTGTGTGACTGGATATACGAAAGGTGTGTGACTGGATATACGAAATGTATGTGAATGGAGATACGAAAGGTGTGTGAATGGAGATACGAAAGGTGTGTAACTGGAGATATGAAAGGTGTGTGAATGGAGATAAGAAAGGTGTGTGACTGGAGATACGAAAGGAGTGTGAATGGAGATAAGAAAGATGTGTGACTGGACATATGAAAGGAGTGTGATTGGAGATACGAAATGTGTGTGATTGGAGATACAAAATGTGTGTGAATGGAGATACTAAAGGTGTGTGATTGGAGATACGAAATGTGTGTGAGTGGAGATACGAAAGGTGTGTGACTGGAGAAAGAAATGAAAGGTATGGACCGAATGGTTCTTATCTGCCGACACATTCTATGTTTCTATGTGTAAATGAAGATACGAAAGGTGTGTAACTGGAGATACGAAAGGTGTGTGAATGGAAATAGAAAGGTGTGTGACTGGATATACGAAAGGTGTGTGACTGGATATACGAAAGGTGTGTGAATGGAGATACGAAAGGTGTGTGACTGGAGATATGAAAGGTGTGTGAATGGAGATAAGAAAGGTGTGTGACTGGAGATACGAAAGGAGTGTGAATGGAGATAAGAAAGATGTGTGACTGGACATATGAAAGGAGTGTGAATGGAGATAAGAAAGATGTGTGACTGGAGATACGAAAGGTGTGTGACTGGAGATACGAAAGGTGTGTGAATGGAGAAATGAAAGGTGTGTGACTGGAGATACGAAAGGTGTGTGAATGGAGATTTAAAATGTGTGTGTCTGGAGATACGAAAGGTGTTTGAATGGAGATACGAGAGGTGTGTGACTGGAGATACGAAAGGTGTGTGGCCAGAGATACGAAACGTGTGTGGCCAGAGATACGAAAGGTGTGTGGCCAGAGATACGAAAGGTGTGTGGCCAGAGATACGAAAGGTGTGTGGCCAGAGATACGAAAGGTGTGTGGCCAGAGATACGAAAGGTGTGTGGCCAGAGATACGAAAGGTGTGTGGCCAGAGATACGAAACGTGTGTGGCCAGAGATACGAAAGGTGTGTGAATGGAAATAGAAAGGTGTGAGACTGGACATACGAAAGGTGTGTGACTGGATATACGAAAGGTGTGTGAATGGAGATACGAAAGGTGTGTGACTGGAGATATTAAAGGTGTGTGAATGGAGATAAGAAAGGTGTGTGACTGGATATACGAAAGGTGTGTGACTGGATATACGAAAGGTGTGTGAATGGAGATACGAAAGGTGTGTGACTGGAGATATGAAAGGTGTGTGAATGGAGATAAGAAAGGTGTGTGACTGGAGATACGAAAGGAGTGTGAATGGAGATAAGAAAGATGTGTGACTGGACATATGAAAGGAGTGTGAATGGAGATAAGAAAGATGTGTGACTGGAGATACGAAAGGTGTGTGACTGGAGATACGAAAGGTGTGTGAATGGAGAAATGAAAGGTGTGTGACTGGAGATACGAAAGGTGTGTGAATGGAGATTTAAAATGTGTGTGTCTGGAGATACGAAAGATGTTTGAATGGAGATACGAGAGGTGTGTGACTTGAGATACGAAAGGTGTGTGGCCAGAGATACGAAACGTGTGTGGCCAGAGACACGAAAGGTGTGTGAATGGAAATAGAAAGGTGTGAGACTGGATATACGAAAGGTGTGTGACTGGATATACGAAAGGTGTGTGAATGGAGATCTGAAAGGTGTGTGAATGGAGATACGAAAGGTGTGTGACTGGAGATATTAAAGGTGTGTGAATGGAGATAAGAAAGGTGTGTGACTGGAGATACGAAAGGAGTGTGAATGGAGATAAGAAAGATGTGTGACTGGACATATGAAAGGAGTGTGAATGGAGATAAGAAAGATGTGTGACTGGACATATGAAAGGAGTGTGAATGGAGATAAGAAAGATGTGTGACTGGAGATACGAAAGGTGTGTGACTGGAGATACGAAAGGTGTGTGAATGTTGATACGAGAGGTGTGTGACTGGAGATACGAAAGGTGTGTGGCCAGAGATACGAAACGTGTGTGGCCAGAGATATGAAACGTGTGTGAATGGAGATAGGAAAGTTGTGTGAATGGAGATACGACAGTTGTGTGAATGGAGATACGAAAGGTGTGTGACTGGAGATACGAAAGTTGTGTGAATGGAGATATGAAAGGTTTTTGACTGGAGATACGATAGGTGTGTGACTGGAGATACAAAAGGTGTGTGACTGGAGATACGAAAGGTGTGTGACTGGAGATACGAAAGGTGTGTGAATGGAGATTCAAAATGTGTGTGTCTGGAGATACGAAAGGTGTTTGAATGGAAATACGAAAGGTGTGTGGCCAGAGATACGAAACGTGTGTGAATGGAGATACGAAACGTGTGTGAATGGAGATACGAAACGTGTGTGAATGGAGATACGAAACGTGTGTGAATGGAGATACGAAATTTGTGTGAATGGAGATACGAAAGGTGTGTGACTGGAGATACGAAATGTATTTGACTGGAGATACGATAGGTGTGTGACTGGAGATACAAAAGGTGTGTGAATGAAGATACGAAAGGTGTGTGACTGGAGATAAGAAAGGTATTTGACTGGAGATACGATAAGTGTGTGAATGGAGATACGATAGGTGTGTGACTGGAGATACGATAGGTGTGTGACTGGAGATACGAAAGGTGTGTGAATGGAGATACAAAAGGTGTTTGATTGGACATACGAAAGGTGTGTGAATGGAGATACAAAAGGTGTGTGATTGGAGATACGAAATGTGTGTGATTGGAGATACAAAATGTGTGTGAATGGAGATACTAAAGGTGTGTGATTGGAGATACGAAATGTGTGTGAGTGGAGATACGAAAGGTGTGTGACTGGAGAAAGATATGAAAGGTATGGACCGAATGGTTCTTATCTGCCGACACATTCTATGTTTCTATGTGTAAATGAAGATACGAAAGGTGTGTAACTGGAGATACGAAAGGTGTGTGAATGGAAATAGATAGGTGTGTGACTGGATATACGAAAGGTGTGTGACTGGATATACGAAATGTATGTGAATGGAGATACGAAAGGTGTGTAACTGGAGATATGAAAGGTGTGTGAATGGAGATAAGAAAGGTGTGTGACTGGAGATACGAAAGGAGTGTGAATGGAGATACGAAATGTGTGTGATTGGAGATACAAAATGTGTGTGAATGGAGATACTAAAGGTGTGTGATTGGAGATACGAAATGTGTGTGAGTGGAGATACGAAAGGTGTGTGACTGGAGAAAGAAATGAAAGGTATGGACCGAATGGTTCTTATCTGCCGACACATTCTATGTTTCTATGTGTAAATGAAGATACGAAAGGTGTGTAACTGGAGATACGAAAGGTGTGTGAATGGAAATAGAAAGGTGTGTGACTGGATATACGAAAGGTGTGTGACTGGATATACGAAAGGTGTGTGAATGGAGATATACGAAAGGTGTGTGACTGGAGATATGAAAGGTGTGTGAATGGAGATAAGAAAGGTGTGTGACTGGAGATACGAAAGGAGTGTGAATGGAGATAAGAAAGATGTGTGACTGGACATATGAAAGGAGTGTGAATGGAGATAAGAAAGATGTGTGACTGGAGATACGAAAGGTGTGTGACTGGAGATACGAAAGGTGTGTGAATGGAGAAATGAAAGGTGTGTGACTGGAGATACGAAAGGTGTGTGAATGGAGATTTAAAATGTGTGTGTCTGGAGATACGAAAGGTGTTTGAATGGAGATACGAGAGGTGTGTGACTGGAGATACGAAAGGTGTGTGGCCAGAGATACGAAACGTGTGTGGCCAGAGATACGAAACGTGTGTGGCCAGAGATACGAAAGGTGTGTGAATGGAAATAGAAAGGTGTGAGACTGGATATACGAAAGGTGTGTGACTGGATATACGAAAGGTGTGTGAATGGAGATCTGAAAGGTGTGTGAATGGAGATACGAAAGGTGTGTGACTGGAGATATTAAAGGTGTGTGAATGGAGATAAGAAAGGTGTGTGACTGGATATACGAAAGGTGTGTGACTGGATATACGAAAGGTGTGTGAATGGAGATACGAAAGGTGTGTGACTGGAGATATGAAAGGTGTGTGAATGGAGATAAGAAAGGTGTGTGAATGGAGATACGAAAGGTGTGTGAATGGAGATTTAAAATGTGTGTGTCTGGAGATACGAAAGATGTTTGAATGGAGATACGAGAGGTGTGTGACTTGAGATACGAAAGGTGTGTGGCCAGAGATACGAAACGTGTGTGGCCAGAGATACGAAAGGTGTGTGAATGGAAATAGAAAGGTGTGAGACTGGATATACGAAAGGTGTGTGACTGGATATACGAAAGGTGTGTGAATGGAGATCTGAAAGGTGTGTGAATGGAGATACGAAAGGTGTGTGACTGGAGATATTAAAGGTGTGTGAATGGAGATAAGAAAGGTGTGTGACTGGAGATACGAAAGGAGTGTGAATGGAGATAAGAAAGATGTGTGACTGGACATATGAAAGGAGTGTGAATGGAGATAAGAAAGATGTGTGACTGGACATATGAAAGGAGTGTGAATGGAGATAAGAAAGATGTGTGACTGGAGATACGAAAGGTGTGTGACTGGAGATACGAAAGGTGTGTGAATGGAGATACGAGAGGTGTGTGACTGGAGATACGAAAGGTGTGTGGCCAGAGATACGAAACGTGTGTGGCCAGAGATATGAAACGTGTGTGAATGGAGATAGGAAAGTTGTGTGAATGGAGATACGACAGTTGTGTGAATGGAGATACGAAAGGTGTGTGACTGGAGATACGAAAGTTGTGTGAATGGAGATATGAAAGGTTTTTGACTGGAGATACGATAGGTGTGTGACTGGAGATACAAAAGGTGTGTGAATGAAGATACGAAAGGTTTGTGACTGGAGATATGAAAGGTATTTGACTGGAGATACGATAGGTGTGTGAATGGAGAAATGAAAGGTGTGTGACTGGAGATACGAAAGGTGTGTGACTGGAGATACGAAAGGTGTGTGAATGGAGATTCAAAATGTGTGTGTCTGGAGATACGAAAGGTGTTTGAATGGAAATACGAAAGGTGTGTGGCCAGAGATACGAAACGTGTGTGAATGGAGATACGAAATTTGTGTGAATGGAGATACGAAAGGTGTGTGACTGGAGATACGAAATGTGTGTGAATGGAGATACGAAAGGTATTTGACTGGAGATACGATAGGTGTGTGACTGGAGATACAAAAGGTGTGTGAATGAAGATACGAAAGGTGTGTGACTGGAGATAAGAAAGGTATTTGACTGGAGATACGATAAGTGTGTGAATGGAGATACGATAGGTGTGTGACTGGAGATACGAAAGGTGTGTGAATGGAGATACAAAAGGTGTTTGATTGGAGATACGAAAGGTGTGTGAATGGAGATACAAAAGGTGTGTGATTGGAGATACGAAATGTGTGTGATTGGAGATACAAAATGTGTGTGAATGGAGATACTAAAGGTGTGTGATTGGAGATACGAAATGTGTGTGAGTGGAGATACGAAAGGTGTGTGACTGGAGAAAGATATGAAAGGTATGGACCGAATGGTTCTTATCTGCCGACACATTCTATGTTTCTATGTGTAAATGAAGATACGAAAGGTGTGTAACTGGAGATACGAAAGGTGTGTGAATGGAAATAGAAAGGTGTGTGACTGGATATACGAAAGGTGTGTGACTGGATATACGAAATGTATGTGAATGGAGATACGAAAGGTGTGTGAATGGAGATACGAAAGGTGTGTAACTGGAGATATGAAAGGTGTGTGAATGGAGATACGAAAGGAGTGTGAATGGAGATAAGAAAGATGTGTGACTGGACATATGAAAGGAGTGTGATTGGAGATACGAAATGTGTGTGATTGGAGATACAAAATGTGTGTGAATGGAGATACTAAAGGTGTGTGATTGGAGATACGAAATGTGTGTGAGTGGAGATACGAAAGGTGTGTGACTGGAGAAAGAAATGAAAGGTATGGACCGAATGGTTCTTATCTGCCGACACATTCTATGTTTCTATGTGTAAATGAAGATACGAAAGGTGTGTAACTGGAGATACGAAAGGTGTGTGACTGGATATACGAAAGGTGTGTGACTGGATATACGAAAGGTGTGTGACTGGATATACGAAAGGTGTGTGACTGGATATACGAAAGGTGTGTGAATGGAGATACGAAAGGTGTGTGACTGGAGATATGAAAGGTGTGTGAATGGAGATAAGAAAGGTGTGTGACTGGAGATACGAAAGGAGTGTGAATGGAGATAAGAAAGATGTGTGACTGGACATATGAAAGGAGTGTGAATGGAGATAAGAAAGATGTGTGACTGGAGATACGAAAGGTGTGTGACTTGAGATACGAAAGGTGTGTGAATGGAGAAATGAAAGGTGTGTGACTGGAGATACGAAAGGTGTGTGAATGGAGATTTAAAATGTGTGTGTCTGGAGATACGAAAGGTGTTTGAATGGAGATACGAGAGGTGTGTGACTGGAGATACGAAAGGTGTGTGGATGGAAATAGAAAGGTGTGTGACTGGATATACGAAAGGTGTGTGACTGGATATACGAAAGGTGTGTGAATGGAGATACGAAAGGTGTGTGACTGGAGATATGAAAGGTGTGTGAATGGAGATAAGAAAGGTGTGTGACTGGAGATACGAAAGGAGTGTGAATGGAGATAAGAAAGATGTGTGACTGGACATATGAAAGGAGTGTGAATGGAGATAAGAAAGATGTGTGACTGGAGATACGAAAGGTGTGTGACTTGAGATACGAAAGGTGTGTGAATGGAGAAATGAAAGGTGTGTGACTGGAGATACGAAAGGTGTGTGAATGGAGATTTAAAATGTGTGTGTCTGGAGATACGAAAGGTGTTTGAATGGAGATACGAGAGGTGTGTGACTGGAGATACGAAAGGTGTGTGGCCAGAGATACGAAACGTGTGTGGCCAGAGATACGAAACGTGTGTGGCCAGAGATACGAAAGGTGTGTGAATGGAAATAGAAAGGTGTGAGACTGGATATACGAAAGGTGTGTGACTGGATATACGAAAGGTGTGTGAATGGAGATCTGAAAGGTGTGTGAATGGAGATACGAAAGGTGTGTGACTGGAGATATTAAAGGTGTGTGAATGGAGATAAGAAAGGTGTGTGACTGGAGATACGAAAGGAGTGTGAATGGAGATAAGAAAGATGTGTGACTGGACATATGAAAGGAGTGTGAATGGAGATAAGAAAGATGTGTGACTGGAGATACGAAAGGTGTGTGACTGGAGATACGAAAGGTGTGTGACTGGAGATACGAAAGGTGTGTGAATGGAGAAATGAAAGGTGTGTGACTGGAGATACGAAAGGTGTGTGAATGGAGATTTAAAATGTGTGTGTCTGGAGATACGAAAGGTGTTTGAATGGAGATACGAGAGGTGTGTGACTGGAGATACGAAAGGTGTGTGGCCAGAGATACGAAACGTGTGTGGCCAGAGATACGAAAGGTGTGTGAATGGAAATAGAAAGGTGTGAGACTGGATATACGAAAGGTGTGTGACTGGATATACGAAAGGTGTGTGTGAATGGAGATCTGAAAGGTGTGTGAATGGAGATACGAAAGGTGTGTGACTGGAGATATTAAAGGTGTGTGAATGGAGATAAGAAAGGTGTGTGACTGGAGATACGAAAGGAGTGTGAATGGAGATAAGAAAGATGTGTTACTGGAGATACGAAAGGAGTGTGACTGGAGATAAGAAAGGAGTGTGAATGGAGATAAGAAAGATGTGTGACTGGACATATGAAAGGAGTGTGAATGGAGATAAGAAAGATGTGTGACTGGATATACGAAAGGTGTGTGACTGGAGATACGAAAGGTGTGTGAATGGAGATACGAGAGGTGTGTGACTGGAGATACGAAAGGTGTGTGGCCAGAGATACGAAACGTGTGTGGCCAGAGATACGAAACGTGTGTGAATGGAGATACGAAAGTTGTGTGAATGGAGATACGACAGTTGTGTGAATGGAGATACGAAAGGTGTGTGAATGGAGATATGAAAGGTTTTTGACTGGAGATACGATAGGTGTGTGACTGGAGATACAAAAGGTGTGTGACTGGAGATATGAAAGGTATTTGACTGGAGATACGATAGGTGTGTGAATGGAGAAATGAAAGGTGTGTGACTGGAGATACGAAAGGTGTGTGAATGGAGATTCAAAATGTGTGTGTCTGGAGATACGAAAGGTGTTTGAATGGAAATACGAAAGGTGTGTGACTGGAGATACGAAAGGTGTGTGGCCAGAGATACGAAACGTGTGTGAATGGAGATACGAAATTTGTGTGAATGGAGATACTAAAACTGTGTGATTGGAGATACGAAATGTGTGTGAGTGGAGATACGAAAGGTGTGTGACTGGAGAAAGATATGAAAGGTATGGACCGAATGGTTCTTATCTGCCGACACATTCTATGTTTCTATGTGTAACTGGAGATACGAAAGGTGTGTAACTGGAGATACGAAAGGTGTGTGAATGGAAATAGAAAGGTGTGTGACTGGATATACGAAAGGTGTGTGACTGGATATACGAAATGCATGTGAATGGAGATACGAAAGGTGTGTGAATGGAGATACGAAAGGTGTGTAACTGGAGATATGAAAGGTGTGTGAATGGAGATAAGAAAGGTGTGTGACTGGAGATACGAAAGGAGTGTGAATGGAGATAAGAAAGATGTGTGACTGGACATATGAAAGGAGTGTGAATGGAAATAAGAAAGATGTGTGACTGGAGATACGAAAGGTGTGTGACTGGAGATACGAAAGGTGTGTGAATGGAGATACGAGAGGTGTGTGACTGGAGATACGAAAGGTGTGTGGCCAGAGATACGAAACGTGTGTGGCCAGAGATATGAAACGTGTGTGAATGGAGATAGGAAAGTTGTGTGAATGGAGATACGACAGTTGTGTGAATGGAGATACGAAAGGTGTGTGACTGGAGATACGAAAGTTGTGTGAATGGAGATATGAAAGGTTTTTGACTGGAGATACGATAGGTGTGTGACTGGAGATACAAAAGGTGTGTGAATGAAGATACGAAAGGTTTGTGACTGGAGATATGAAAGGTATTTGACTGGAGATACGATAGGTGTGTGAATGGAGAAATGAAAGGTGTGTGACTGGAGATACGAAAGGTGTGTGAATGGAGATTCAAAATGTGTGTGTCTGGAGATACGAAAGGTGTTTGAATGGAAATACGAAAGGTGTGTGACTGGAGATACGAAAGGTGTGTGGCCAGAGATACGAAACGTGTGTGAATGGAGATACGAAACGTGTGTGAATGGAGATACGAAACGTGTGTGAATGGAGATACGAAACGTGTGTGAATGGAGATACGAAACGTGTGTGAATGGAGATACGAAAGTTGTGTGAATGGCGATACGAAAGTTGTGTGAATGGAGATACGAAACGTGTGTGACTGGAGATACGAAAGGTGTGTGAATGGAGATATGAAAGGTTTTTGACTGGAGATACGATTGGTGTGTGAATGGAAATAGAAAGGTGTGTGACTGGATATACGAAAGGTGTGTGACTGGATATACGAAAGGTGTGTGAATGGAGATACGAAAGGTGTGTGAATGGAGATACGAAAGGTGTGTGTAACTGGAGATATGAAAGGTGTGTGACTTGAGATACAAAAGGTGTGTGAATGGAAATAGAAAGGTGTGTGTCTGTAGATATGAAAGGTGTGTGACTGGAGATAGAACGGTGTGTGACTGGAGATACCAAATATGTGTGACTGAAGATAAGAAAGGTGTGTGACTGGAGATACGAAACGTGTGTGACTGGAGATACGAAAGGTGTGTGAATGGAGATATGAAAGGTTTTTGACTGGAGATACGATAGGTGTGTGAATGGATAAATGAAAGGTCTGTGACTGGAGATACGAAAGGTGTGTGACTGGATATACGAAAGGTGTGTGACTGGATATACGAAAGGTGTGTGACTGGATATACGAAAGGTGTGTGAATGGAGATACGAAAGGTGTGTGAATGGAGATACGAAAGGTGTGTAACTGGAGATATGAAAGGTGTGTGAATGGAGATAAGAAAGGTGTGTGACTGGAGATACGAAAGGAGTGTGAATGGAGATAAGAAAGATGTGTGACTGGACATATGAAAGGAGTGTGAATGGAGATAAGAAAGGTGTGTGACTGGAGATACGAAAGGTGTGTGACTGGAGATACGAAAGGTGTGTGACTGGAGATACGAAAGGTGTGTTAATGGAGAAATGAAAGGTGTGTGACTGGAGATACGAAAGGTGTGTGCATGGAGATTCAAAATGTGTGTGTCTGGTGATACGAAAGGTGTTTGAATGGAGATACGAGAGGTGTGTGACTGGAGATACGAAAGGTGTGTGGCCAGAGATACGAAACGTGTGTGGCCAGAGATACGAAACGTGTGTGGCCAGAGATACGAAACGTGTGTGAATGGAGATACGAAAGTTGTGTGAATGGAGATACGGAAGGTGTGTGACTGGAGATATGAAAGGTGTGTGAATGCAGATATGAAAGGTTTTTGACTGGAGATACGATAGGTGTGTGACTGGAGATACAAAAGGTTTGTGAATGAAGATACGAAAGGTGTGTGACTGGAGATATGAAAGGTATTTGACTGGAGATACGATAGGTGTGTGAATGGAGAAATGAAAGGTGTGTGACTGGAGATACGAAAGGTGTGTGACTGGAGATACGAAAGGTGTGTGACTGGAGATACGAAAGGTGTGTGAATGGAGATTCAAAATGTGTGTGTCTGGAGATTCGAAAGGTGTTTGAATGGAAATACGAAAGGTGTGTGACTGGAGATACGAAAGGTGTGTGGCCAGATATACGAAAGTTGTGTGTCTGGAGATACGAAAGTTGTGTGTCTGGAGATACGAAAGGTGTGTGACTGGAGATAAGAAAGGTGTGTAACTGGAGATATGAAAGGTGTGTGACTTGAGATACAAAAGGTGTGTGAATGGAAATAGAAAGATGTGTGACTGGATATACGAAAGGTGTGTGACTGGAGATACGATAGGTGTTTGACTGGAGATACTAAAGGTTTGTGAATGGAGATACGAAAGGTGTGTGACTGGAGATACGAAAGGTGTGTGACTGGAGATACGAAAGGTGTGTGACTGGAGATACGAAAGGTGTGTGACTGGAGATACGAAAGGTGTGTGACTGGAGATACGAAAGTTGTGTGAATGGAGATACGAAAGGTGTGCGAATGGAGATATGAAAGGTGTGCGAATGGAGATACGAAAGGTGTGTGACTGGAGATACGAAAGGTGTGTGACTGGAGATACGGAAGGTGTGTGACTGGAGATATGATGGGTGTTTGACTGGAGATACGAAAGGTGTGTGACTGGAGATACGAAAGGTGTGTGACTGGAGATACGAAAGGTGTGTGACTGGAGATACGAAAGGTGTGTGACTGGAGATACGAAAGGTGTGTGACTGGTGATACGAAAGGTATGTGATTGTAGATCCGAAAGGTGTGTAAATGAAGATACGAGAGGTGTGTGAATGGAGATACGAAAGGTGTGTGAATGGAGATACGAAAGGTGTGTGAATGGAGATAGAAAGGTGTGTGTCTGTAGATATGAAAGGTGTGTGAATGGAGATACGAAACGTGTGTGACTGGAGATACGAAAGGTGTGTGAATGGAGATATGAAAGGTTTTTGACTGGAGATACGATAGGTGTGTGAATGGAGAAATGAAAGGTCTGTGACTGGAGATACGAAAGGTGTGTGAATGGAAATAGAAAGGTGTGTGACTGGATATACGAAAGGTGTGTGACTGGATATACGAAAGGTGTGTGAATGGAGATACGAAAGGTGTGTGAATGGAGATACGAAAGGTGTGTAACTGGAGATATGAAAGGTGTGTGAATGGAGATAAGAAAGGTGTGTGACTGGAGATACGAAAGGTGTGTGACTGGAGATACGAAAGGTGTGTTAATGGAGAAATGAAAGGTGTGTGACTGGAGATACGAAAGGTGTGTGCATGGAGATTCAAAATGTGTGTGTCTGGTGATACGAAAGGTGTTTGAATGGAGATACGAGAGGTGTGTGACTGGAGATACGAAAGGTGTGTGGCCAGAGATACGAAACGTGTGTGAATGGAGATACGAAACGTGTGTGAATGGAGATACGAAAGTTGTGTGAATGGAGATACGAAACGTGTGTGACTGGAGATACGAAAGGTGTGTGAATGGAGATATGAAAGGTTTTTGACTGGAGATACGATAGGTGTGTGAATGGAGAAATGAAAGGTCTGTGACTGGAGATACGAAAGGTGTGTGACTGGAGATACGAAAGGTGTGTGAATGGAAATAGAAAGGTGTGTGACTGGATATACGAAAGGTGTGTGACTGGATATACGAAAGGTGTGTGACTGGATATACGAAAGGTGTGTGACTGGATATACGAAAGGTGTGTGACTGGATATACGAAAGGTGTGTGAATGGAGATACGAAAGGTGTGTGAATGGAGATACGAAAGGTGTGTAACTGGAGATATGAAAGGTGTGTGAATGGAGATAAGAAAGGTGTGTGACTGGAGATACGAAAGGAGTGTGAATGGAGATAAGAAAGATGTGTGACTGGACATATGAAAGGAGTGTGAATGGAGATAAGAAAGGTGTGTGACTGGAGATACGAAAGGTGTGTGACTGGAGATACGAAAGGTGTGTTAATGGAGAAATGAAAGGTGTGTGACTGGAGATACGAAAGGTGTGTGCATGGAGATTCAAAATGTGTGTGTCTGGTGATACGAAAGGTGTTTGAATGGAGATACGAGAGGTGTGTGACTGGAGATACGAAAGGTGTGTGGCCAGAGATACGAAACGTGTGTGGCCAGAGATACGAAACGTGTGTGGCCAGAGATACGAAACGTGTGTGAATGGAGATACGAAAGTTGTGTGAATGGAGATACGAAAGTTGTGTGAATGGAGATACGGAAGGTGTGTGACTGGAGATACGAAAGGTGTGTGAATGCAGATATGAAAGGTTTTTGACTGGAGATACGACAGGTGTGTGACTGGAGATACAAAAGGTTTGTGAATGAAGATACGAAAGGTGTGTGACTGGAGATATGAAAGGTATTTGACTGGAGATACGATAGGTGTGTGAATGGAGAAATGAAAGGTGTGTGACTGGAGATACGAAAGGTGTGTGAATGGAGATTCAAAATGTGTGTGTCTGGAGATACGAAAGGTGTTTGAATGGAAATACGAAAGGTGTGTGACTGGAGATACGAAAGGTGTGTGGCCAGATATACGAAACGTGTGTGAATGGAGATACGAAAGTTGTGTGTCTGGAGATACGAAAGGTGTGTGACTGGAGATAAGAAAGGTGTGTAACTGGAGATATGAAAGGTGTGTGACTTGAGATACAAAAGGTGTGTGACTGGAGATACGATAGGTGTTTGACTGGAGATACTAAAGGTGTGTGACTGGAGATACGAAAGGTGTGTGACTGGAGATACGAAAGGTGTGTGACTGGAGATACGAAAGGTGTGTGACTGGAGATACGAAAGGTGTGTGACTGGAGATACGAAAGGTGTGTGACTGGAGATACGAAAGTTGTGTGTCTGGAGATACGAAAGGTGTGTGAATGGAGATATGAAAGGTTTTTGACTGGAGATACGATAGGTGTGTGAATGGAGATATGAAAGGTTTTTGACTGGAGATACGATAGGTGTGTGAATGGAGAAATGAAAGGTCTGTGACTGGAGATACGAAAGGTGTGTGAATGGAAATAGAAAGGTGTGTGACTGGATATACGAAAGGTGTGTGACTGGAGATACGAAAGGTGTGTGACTGGAGATACGAAAGGTGTGTGACTGGAGATACGAAAGGTGTGTGACTGGTGATACGAAAGGTATGTGATTGTAGATCCGAAAGGTGTGTAAATGAAGATACGAGAGGTGTGTGAATGGAGATACGAAAGGTGTGTGAATGGAGATAGAAAGGTGTGTGTCTGTAGATATGAAAGGTGTGTGACTGGAGATACCAAATATGTGTGACTGAAGATAAGAAAGGTGTGTGACTGGAGATACGAAACGTGTGTGACTGGAGATACGAAAGGTGTGTGAATGGAGATATGAAAGGTTTTTGACTGGAGATACGATAGGTGTGTGAATGGAGAAATGAAAGGTCTGTGACTGGAGATACGAAAGGTGTGTGAATGGAAATAGAAAGGTGTGTGACTGGATATACGAAAGGTGTGTGACTGGATATACGAAAGGTGTGTGAATGGAGATACGAAAGGTGTGTGAATGGAGATACGAAAGGTGTGTAACTGGAGATATGAAAGGTGTGTGAATGGAGATAAGAAAGGTGTGTGACTGGAGATACGAAAGGAGTGTGAATGGAGATAAGAAAGGAGTGTGAATGGAGATAAGAAAGATGTGTGACTGGACATATGAAAGGAGTGTGAATGGAGATAAGAAAGGTGTGTGACTGGAGATACGAAAGGTGTGTGACTGGAGATACGAAAGGTGTGTTAATGGAGAAATGAAAGGTGTGTGACTGGAGATACGAAAGGTGTGTGCATGGAGATTTAAAATGTGTGTGTCTGGTGATACGAAAGGTGTTTGAATGGAGATACGAGAGGTGTGTGACTGGAGATACGAAAGGTGTGTGGCCAGAGATACGAAACGTGTGTGGCCAGAGATACGAAACGTGTGTGAATGGAGATACGAAAGTTGTGTGAATGGAGATACGGAAGGTGTGTGACTGGAGATATGAAAGGTGTGTGAATGCAGATATGAAAGGTTTTTGACTGGAGATACGATAGGTGTGTGACTGGAGATACAAAAGGTTTGTGAATGAAGATACGAAAGGTGTGTGACTGGAGATATGAAAGGTATTTGACTGGAGATACGATAGGTGTGTGAATGGAGAAATGAAAGGTGTGTGACTGGAGATACGAAAGGTGTGTGACTGGAGACACGAAAGGTGTGTGAATGGAGATTCAAAATGTGTGTGTCTGGAGATACGAAAGGTGTTTGAATGGAAATACGAAAGGTGTGTGACTGGAGATACGAAAGGTGTGTGGCCAGATATACGAAAGTTGTGTGTCTGGAGATACGAAAGTTGTGTGTCTGGAGATACGAAAGGTGTGTGACTGGAGATAAGAAAGGTGTGTAACTGGAGATATGAAAGGTGTGTGACTTGAGATACAAAAGGTGTGTGAATGGAAATAGAAAGATGTGTGACTGGATATACGAAAGGTGTGTGACTGGAGATACGATAGGTGTTTGACTGGAGATACTAAAGGTGTGTGAATGGAGATACGAAAGGTGTGTGACTGGAGATACGAAAGGTGTGTGACTGGAGATACGAAAGGTGTGTGACTGGAGATACGAAAGGTGTGTGACTGGAGATACGAAAGGTGTGTGACTGGAGATACGAAAGTTGTGTGAATGGAGATACGAAAGGTGTGCGAATGGAGATACGAAAGGTGTGTGACTGGAGATACGGAAGGTGTGTGACTGGAGATATGATGGGTGTTTGACTGGAGATACGAAAGGTGTGTGACTGGAAATACGAAAGGTGTGTGACTGGAGATACGAAAGGTGTGTGAATGGAGATACGAAAGGGGTGTGACTGGAGATATGAACGGTGTGTGACTGGAGATACGAAAGGTGTGTGAATGGAGATACGAAAGGTGTGTGACTAGGGATATGAAATATGTGTGACTGAAGATACGAAAGGTGTGTGACTGGAGATACAGAAGGTGTGTGACTGGAGATACGATAGGTGTGTGACTGGAGATACGAAAGGTGTGTGAATGGAGATAGAAAGGTGTGTGCATGGAGATAGAAAGGTGTGTGAATGGAGATATGAAAGGTGTGTGACTGGAGATAGAACGGTGTGTGACTGGAGATACCAAATATGTGTGACTGAAGATACGAAAGGTGTGTGACTGGATATACGGATTGTGTATGACTCGAGATACAATAGGTTTTTGACTGGAGATACAATAGGTGTGTGACTGGAGATACAATAGGTGTTTGACTAGAGATGCGAAAGGTGTGTGAATGGAAATAGAAAGGTGTGTGACTGGCTATACGAAAGGTGTGTGACTGGTCATACGAAAGGTATGTGAATGGAGATCCGAAAGGTGTGTGACTAGGGATATGAAATATGTGTGACTGAAGAAACGAAACGTGTGTGAATGGAGATACGAAAGTTGTGTGAATGGAGATACGAAAGGTGTGTGACTGGAGATACGAAAGTTGTGTCAATGGAGATAGAAAGGTGTGTCAATGGAGATAGAAAGGTGTGTCAATGAAGATAGAAAGGTGTGTGTCTGGAGATACGAAAGGTGTGTGACTGGAGATAGAATGGTGTGTGACTGGAGATACGAAATGGGTGGGACTGAAGATGCGAAAGGTGTGTGACTGAAGATACGAAAGGTGTGTGACTGGAGATACTATAGGTGTTTGACTGGAGATACGAAAGGTGTGTGAATGGAGATACGAAAGGTGTGTGAATGGAGATAGAAAGGTGTGTGTCTGAAGATACCAAAGTTGTTTGACTGAAGATACCAAAGGTGTGTGACTGGAGATACGAAAGGTGTGTGACTGGAGATAAGAAAGGTGTGTGACTGGTGATACGATAAGTATGTGACTTTAGATACGAAAGGTGTGTTAATGTAGATATGAAAGGTGTGTGACTGGCTATACGAAAGGTGTGTGACTGGAGATACGAAAGGTGTGTGAATGGAGATATGAAAGGTTTTTGACTGGAGATACGATAGGTGTGTGACTGGAGATACAAAAGGTTTGTGAATGAAGATACGAAAGGTGTGTGACTGGAGATATGAAAGGTATTTGACTGGAGATACGATAGGTGTGTGAATGGAGAAATGAAAGGTGTGTGACTGGAGATACGAAAGGTGTGTTAATGGAGATTCAAAATGTGTGTGTCTGGAGATACGAAAGGTGTTTGAATTGAAATACGAAAGGTGTGTGACTGGAGATACGAAAGGTGTGTGGCCAGAAATACGAAACGTGTATGAATGGAGATACGATAGGTGTGTGACTGGAGATACAAAAGGTGTGTGAATGAAGATACGAAAGGTGTGTGACAGGAGATATGAAAGGTATTTGACTGGAGATACGATAGGTGTGTGAATGGAGATACGAAAGGTGTTTGACTGGAGATACGATAGGTGTGTGACTGGAGATACGAAAGGTGTTTGAATGGAAATACGAAAGGTGTGTGACTGGAGATACGAAAGGTGTGTGGCCAGAGATACGAAAGGTGTGTGACTGGAGATACGAAAGGTGTGTGACTGGAGATACGAAAGGTGTGTGACTGGAGATACGAAAGGTGTGTGACTGGAGATACGAAAGGTGTGTGACTGGAGATACGAAAGGTGTGTGACTGGAGATACGAAAGGTGTGTGACTGGAGATACGAAAGGTGTGTGACTGGAGATACGAAAGGTGTGTGACTGGAGATACGAAAGGTGTGCGAATGGAGATACGAAAGGTGTGCGAATGGAGATACGAAAGGTGTGCGACTGGAGATACGAAAGGTGTGTGACTGGAGATACGGAAGGTGTGTGACTGGAGATATGATGGGTGTTTGACTGGAGATACGAAAGGTGTGTGACTGGAGATACGAAAGGTGTGTGACTGGAGATACGAAAGGTGTGTGACTGGAGATACGAAAGGTGTGTGACTGGAGATACGAAAGGTGTGTGACTGGTGATACGAAAGGTATGTGATTGGAGATCCGATAGGTGTGTAAATGGAGATACGAGAGGTGTGTGAATGGAGATACGAAAGGTGTGTGAATGGAGATAGAAAGGTGTGTGAATGGAGATAGAAAGGTGTGTGTCTGTAGATATGAAAGGTGTGTGAAAGGAGATACCAAATATGTGTGACTGAAGATACGAAAGGTGTGTGACTGGATATACGGATTGTGTGTGACTCGAGATACAATAGGTTTTTGACTGGAGATACAATAGGTGTGTGACTGGAGATACAATAGGTGTTTGACTGGAGATACGAAAGGTGTGTGAATGGAAAAAGAAAAGTGTGTGACTGGCTATACGAAAATTGTGTGACTGGTGATACGAAAGGTATGTGAATGGAGATCCGAAAGGTGTGTGGCCAGAGATACGAAACGTGTGTGGCCAGAGATACGAAAAGTGTGTGGCCAGAGATACGAAACGTGTGTGGCCAGAGATACGAAACGTGTGTGGCCAGAGATACGAAACATGTGTGAATGGAGATACGAAAGGTGTGTGACTGGAGATACGAAAGTTGTGTGAATGGAGATATGAAAGGTTTTTGACTGGAGATACGATAGGTGTGTGACTGGAGATACAAAAGGTGTGTGAATGAAGATACGAAAGGTGTGTGACTGGAGATATGAAAGGTATTTGACTGGAGATACGATAGGTGTGTGAATGGAGATACGAAAGGTGTTTGACTGGAGATACGAAAGGTGTGTGACTGGAGATACGAAAGGTGTGTGACTGGAGATACGAAAGGTGCGTGAATGGAGATACGAAAGTTGTGTGACTGGAGATACGAAAGGTGTGTGAATGGAAATAGAAAGGTGTGTGACTGGATATACGAAAGGTGTGTGACTGGTGATACGAAAGGTGTGTGAATGGAGATACGAAAGGTGTGTGAATGGAAATACGAAAGGGGTGTGACTGGAGATACGAAAGGTGTGTGGCCAGAAATACGAAACGTGTATGAATGGAGATACGAAAGTTGTGTGAATGGAGATACGAAAGGTGTGTGACTGGAGATACGAAAGGTGTGTGAATGGAGATACGAAAGGTATTTGACTGGAGATACAAAAGGTGTGTGACTGGAGATACAAAAGGTGTGTGACTGGAGATACGAAAGGTGTGTGACTGGAGATACGAAAGGTGTGTGAATGGAAATACGAAAGGGGTGTGAGTGGAGATAGGAAAGGTGTGTGACTGAAGATACAAAAGGTGTGTGACTGGAGATACGAAAGGTGTTTGAAAGGAAATACGAAAGGTGTGTGACTGGAGATATGATGGGTGTTTGACTGGAGATACGAAAGGTGTGTGACTGGAGATACGAAAGGTGTGTGTGACTGGAGATACGAAAGGTGCGTGAATGGAGATACGAAAGTTGTGTGACTGGAGATACGAAAGGTGTGTGAATGGAAATAGAAAGGTGTGTGACTGGATATACGAAAGGTGTGTGACTGGTGATACGAAAGGTGTGTGAATGGAGATACGAAAGGTGTGTGACTAGAGATATGAAAGGTGTGTGACTGGAGATACGAAAGGTGTGTGAATGGAAATACGAAAGGGGTGTGACTGGAGATACGAAAGGTGTGTGGCCAGAAATACGAAACGTGTATGAATGGAGATACGAAAGTTGTGTGAATGGAGATACGAAAGGTGTGTGACTGGAGATACGAAAGGTGTGTGAATGGAGATACGAAAGGGGTGTGACTGGAGATACAAAAGGTGTGTGACTGGAGATACAAAAGGTGTGTGAATGAAGATACGAAAGGTGTGTGACTGGAGATACGAAAGGTGTGTGAATGGAAATACGAAAGGGGTGTGAGTGGAGATAGGAAAGGTGTGTGACTGAAGATACAAAAGGTGTGTAACTGGAGATATGAAAGGTGTGTGACTGGAGATACGAAAGGTGTGTGAATGGAGATACGAAAGGTGTGTGACTGGGGATATGAAATATGTGTGACTGAAGATACGAAAGGTGTGTGACTGGAGATACAGAAGGTGTGTGACTGGAGATACGATAGGTGTTGACTGGAGATACGAAAGGTGTGTGAATGGAGATACGAAAGGTGTGTGAATGGAGATACGAAAGGTGTGTGACTGGAGATACGAAAGGTGTGTGAATGGAGATACGAAAGGTATTTGACTGGAGATACGATAGGTGTGTGACTGGAGATACAAAAGGTGTGTGAATGAAGATACGAAAGGTGTGTGACTGGAGATACGAAAGGTGTGTGAATGGAAATACGAAAGGGGTGTGAGTGGAGATACGAAAGGTGTGTGACTGAAGATACAAAAGGTGTGTAACTGGAGATATGAAAGGTGTGTGACTGGAGATACGAAAGGTGTGTGAATGGAGATACGAAAGGTTTGTGACTGGGGATATGAAATATGTGTGACTGAAGATACGAAAGGTGTGTGACTGGAGATACAGAAGGTGTGTGACTGGAGATACGATAGGTGTTGACTGGAGATACGAAAGGTGTGTGACTGGAGATACGAAAGGTGTGTGACTGGAGATACGAAAGGTGTGTGACTGGATATACGAAAGTTGTGTGAATGGAGATACGAAAGGTGTGCGAATGGAGATACGAAAGGTGTGTGACTGGAGATACGAAAGGTGTGTGACTGGAGATACGGAAGGTGTGTGACTGGAGATACGATGGGTGTTTGACTGGAGATACGAAAGGTGTTTGACTGGAGATACGAAAGGTGTGTGACTGGAGATATGAAAGGTGTGTGACTGGAGATACGAAAGGTGTGTGACTGGAGATACGAAAGGTGTGTGACTGGAGATACGAAAGGTGTGTGACTGGAGATACGAAAGGTGTGTGACTGGTGATACGAAAGGTATGTGATTGGAGATCCGAAAGGTGTGTAAATGAAGATACGAGAGGTGTGTGAATGGAGATAGAAAGGTGTGTGAATGGAGATAGAAAGGTGTGTGTCTGTAGATATGAAAGGTGTGTGACTGGAGATACCAAATATGTGTGACTGAAGATACGAAAGGTGTGTTACTGGATATACGGATTGTGTGTGACTCGAGATACAATAGGTTTTTGACTGGAGATACAATAGGTGTGTGACTGGAGATACAATAGGTGTTTGACTGGAGATACGAAAGGTGTGTGAATGGAAAAAGAAAAGTGTGTGACTGGCTATACGAAAGGTGTGTGACTGGTGATACGAAAGGTATGTGAATGGAGATCCGAAAGGTGTGTGGCCAGAGATACGAAACGTGTGTGGCCAGAGATACGAAACGTGTGTGGCCAGAGATACGAAACGTGTGTGGCCAGAGATACGAAACGTGTGTGAATGGAGATACGAAAGTTGTGTGAATGGAGATACGAAAGGTGTGTGACTGGAGATACGAAAGTTGTGTGAATGGAGATATGAAAGGTTTTTGACTGGAGATACGATAGGTGTGTGACTGGAGATACAAAAGGTGTGTGAATGAAGATACGAAAGGTGTGTGACTGGAGATATGAAAGGTATTTGACTGGAGATACGATAGGTGTGTGAATGGAGATACGATAGGTGTGTGAATGGAGATACGAAAGGTGTTTGACTGGAGATACGATAGGTGTGTGACTGGAGATACGAAAGGTGTTTGAAAGGAAATACGAAAGGTGTGTGACTGGAGATATGATGGGTGTTTGACTGGAGATACGAAAGGTGTGTGACTGGAGATACGAAAGGTGTGTGACTGGAGATACGAAAGGTGCGTGAATGGAGATACGAAAGTTGTGTGACTGGAGATACGAAAGGTGTGTGAATGGAAATAGAAAGGTGTGTGACTGGATATACGAAAGGTGTGTGACTGGTGATACGAAAGGTGTGTGAATGGAGATACGAAAGGTGTGTGACTAGAGATATGAAAGGTGTGTGACTGGAGATACGAAAGGTGTGTGAATGGAAATACGAAAGGGGTGTGACTGGAGATACGAAAGGTGTGTGGCCAGAAATACGAAACGTGTATGAATGGAGATACGAAAGTTGTGTGAATGGAGATACGAAAGGTGTGTGACTGGAGATACGAAAGGTGTGTGAATGGAGATACGAAAGGTATTTGACTGGAGATACGATAGGTGTGTGACTGGAGATACAAAAGGTGTGTGAATGAAGATACGAAAGGTGTGTGACTGGAGATACGAAAGGTGTGTGAATGGAAATACGAAAGGGGTGTGAGTGGAGATAGGAAAGGTGTGTGACTGAAGATACAAAAGGTGTGTGACTGGAGATACGAAAGGTGTGTGAATGGAGATACGAAAGGTGTGTGAATGGAGATACGAAAGGTGTGTGACTGGGGATATGAAATATGTGTGACTGAAGATACGAAAGGTGTGTGACTGGAGATACAGAAGGTGTGTGACTGGAGATACGATAGGTGTTGACTGGAGATACGAAAGGTGTGTGAATGGAGATACGAAAGGTGTGTGAATGGAGATACGAAAGGTGTGTGACTGGAGATAAGAAAGGTGTGTGACTGGTGATATGATAAGTATGTGACTTTAGATACGAAAGGTGTGTTAATGGAGATATGAAAGGTGTGTGACTGGCTATACGAAAGGTGTGTGACTGGAGATACGAAAGGTGTGTGAATGGAGATATGAAAGGTTTTTGACTGGAGATACGATAGGTGTGTGACTGGAGATACAAAAGGTTTGTGAATGAAGATACGAAAGGTGTGTGACTGGAGATATGAAAGGTATTTGACTGGAGATACGATAGGTGTGTGAATGGAGAAATGAAAGGTGTTTGACTGGAGATACGAAAGGTGTGTTAATGGAGATTCAAAATGTGTGTGTCTGGAGATACGAAAGGTGTTTGAATGGAAATACGAAAGGTGTGTGACTGGAGATACGAAAGGTGTGTGGCCAGAAATACGAAACGTGTATGAATGGAGATACGAAAGTTGTGTGAATGGAGATACGAAAGGTGTGTGACTGGAGATACGAAAGGTGTGTGAATGGAGATACGAAAGGTATTTGACTGGAGATACGATAGGTGTGTGACTGGAGATACAAAAGGTGTGTGAATGAAGATACGAAAGGTGTGTGACTGGAGATACGAAAGGTGTGTGAATGGAAATACGAAAGGGGTGTGAGTGGAGATACGAAAGGTGTGTGACTGAAGATACAAAAGGTGTGTAACTGGAGATACGAAAGGTGTGTGACTGGAGATACGAATGGTGTGTGAATGGAGATACGAAATGTTTGTGACTGGGGATATGAAATATGTGTGACTGAAGATACGAAAGGTGTGTGACTGGAGATACAGAAGGTGTGTGACTGGAGATACGATAGGTGTTGACTGGAGATACGAAAGGTGTGTGACTGGAGATACGAAAGATGTGTGACTGGAGATACGAAAGGTGTGTGACTGGAGATACGAAAGGTGTGTGACTGGAGATACGAAAGGTGTGTGACTGGAGATACGAAAGTTGTGTGAATGGAGATACGAAAGGTGTGCGAATGGAGATACGAAAGGTGTGTGACTGGAGATACGAAAGGTGTGTGACTGGAGATACGAAAGGTGTGTGACTGGAGATACGGAAGGTGTGTGACTGGAGATATGATGGGTGTTTGACTGGAGATACGAAAGGTGTGTGACTGGAGATACGAAAGGTGTGTGACTGGAGATACGAAAGGTGTGTGACTGGAGATACGAAAGGTGTGTGACTGGAGATACGAAAGGTGTGTGACTGGTGATACGAAAGGTATGTGATTGGAGATCCGAAAGGTGTGTAAATGAAGATACGAGAGGTGTGTGAATGGAGATACGAAAGGTGTGTGAATGGAGATAGAAAGGTGTGTGAATGGAGATAGAAAGGTGTGTGTCTGTAGATATGAAAGGTGTGTGACTGGAGATACCAAATATGTGTGACTGAAGATACGAAAGGTGTGTGACTGGATATACGGATTGTGTGTGACTCGAGATACAATAGGTTTTTGACTGGAGATACAATAGGTGTGTGACTGGAGATACAATCAGTGTTTGACTGGAGATACGAAAGGTGTGTGAATGGAGATACGAAAGGTTTGTGACTGGGGATATGAAATATGTGTGACTGAAGATATGAAAGGTGTGTGACTGGAGATACAGAAGGTGTGTGACTGGAGATACGATAGGTGTTGACTGGAGATACGAAAGGTGTGTTAATGGAGATTCAAAAGGTGTGTGTCTGGAGATACGAAAGGTGTGTGACTGGAGATATGAAATGTGTGTGACTTGAGATGCAAAAGGTGTGTGAATGGAAATACGAAAGGTGTGTGACTGGATATACGAAAGGTGTGTGACTGGAGATACGATAGGTGTTTGACTGGAGATACGAAAGGTGTGTGAATGGAGATAGAAAGGTGTGTGTCTTTAGATACCAAGGTTGTTTGACTGAAGATACGAAAGGTGTGTGACTGGAGATACGAAAGGTGTGTGACTGGAGATAAGAAAGGTGTGTGACTGGTGATACGATAAGTATGTGACTTTAGATACGAAAGGTGTGTTAATGGAGATATGAAAGGTGTGTGACTGGCTATACGAAATTTGTGTGACTGGAGATACGAAAGGTGTGTGAATGGAGATATGAAAGGTTTTTGACTGGAGATACGATAGGTGTGTGACTGGAGATACAAAAGGTTTGTGAATGAAGATACGAAAGGTGTGTGACTGGAGATATGAAAGGTATTTGACTGGAGATACGATAGGTGTGTGAATGGAGAAATGAAAGGTGTGTGACTGGAGATACGAAAGGTGTGTTAATGGAGATTCAAAATGTGTGTGTCTGGAGATACGAAAGGTGTTTGAATGGAAATACGAAAGGTGTGTGACTGGAGATACGAAAGGTGTGTGGCCAGAAATACGAAACGTGTATGAATGGAGATACGAAAGTTGTGTGAATGGAGATACGAAAGGTGTGTGACTGGAGATACGAAAGGTGTGTGAATGGAGATACGAAAGGTATTTGACTGGAGATACGATAGGTGTGTGACTGGAGATACAAAAGGTGTGTGAATGAAGATACGAAAGGTGTGTGACAGGAGATATGAAAGGTATTTGACTGGAGATACGATAGGTGTGTGAATGGAGATACGAAAGGTGTTTGACTGGAGATACGATAGGTGTGTGACTGGAGATACGAAAGGTGTTTGAATGGAAATATGAAAGGTGTGTGACTGGAGATACGAAAGGTGTGTGGCCAGAGATACGAAACGTGTGTGAATGGAGATACGAAACGTGTGTGAATGGAGATACGAAAGTTGTGTGAATGGAGATACGAAAGGTGTGTGAATGGAGATACGAAAGGTGTGTGACTGGTGATACGAAAGGTATGTGATTGGAGATACGAAAGGTGTGTAAATGAAGATACGAGAGGTGTGTGAATGGAGATACGAAAGGTGTGTGAATGGAGATAGAAAGGTGTGTGAATGGAGATAGAAAGGTGTGTGTCTGTAGATATGAAAGGTGTGTGACTGGAGATACGAAAGGTGTGTGTCTGGAGATACGAAAGGTGTGTGTCTGGAGATACGAAAGGTGTGTGACTGGAGATAAGAAAGGTGTGTAACTGGAGATATGAAAGGTGTGTGACTTGAGATACAAAAGGTGTGTGAATGGAAATAGAAAGATGTGTGACTGGATATACGAAAGGTGTGTGACTGGAGATACGAAAGGTGTGTGACTGAAGATACGAAAGGTGTGTGACTGGAGATACGAAAGTTGTGTCAATGGAGATAGAAAGGTGTGTCAATGAAGATAGAAAGGTGTGTGTCTGGAGATACGAAAGGTGTGTGACTGGAGATAGAATGGTGTGTGACTGGAGATACGATAGGTGTGTGAATGGAGATATGAAAGGTTTTTGACTGGAGATACGATAGGTGTGTGACTGGAGATACAAAAGGTTTGTGAATGAAGATACGAAAGGTGTGTGACTGGAGATATGAAAGGTGTGTGACTGGTGATACGAAATGTGTGTGAATGGAGATACAAAACGTGTGTAACTGGAGATATGAATGGTGTGTAAATAAAGATACGAGAGGGGTGTGACTGGAGATACGAAAGGTGTGTGAATGGAAATAGAAAGGTGTGTGACTGGATATACGAAAGGTGTGTGACTGGTGATACGAAAGGTGCGTGAATGGAGATACGAAAGGTGTGTGACTGGAGATACGAAAGGTGTGTGAATGGAAATAGAAAGGTGTGTGACTGGATATACGAAATGTGTGTGACTGGTGATACGAAAGGTGTGTGAATGGAGATACAAAAGGTGTGTGACTAGAGATATGAAAGGTGTGTGACTGGAGATACGAAAGGTGTGTGAATGGAAATACGAAAGGGGTGTGACTGGAGATAGGAAAGGTGTGTGACTGAAGATACAAAAGGTGTGTAACTGGAGATATGAAAGGTGTGTGACTGGAGATACGAAAGGTGTGTGACTGGAGATACGAAAGGTGTGTAACTGGAGATACGAAAGGTGTGTGACTGGAGATACGAAAGGTGTGTGAATGGAGATACGAAAGGTTTGTGACTTGGGATATGAAATATGTGTGACTGAAGATACGAAAGGTGTGTGACTGGAGATACAGAAGGTGTGTGACTGGAGATACGATAGGTGTGTGACTGGAGATACGAAAGGTGTGTGAATGGAGATACGAAAGGTGTGTGAATGGAGATAGAAAGGTGTGTGTCTGGAGATACCAAAGTTGTTTGACTGAAGATACGAAAGCTGTGTGACTGGAGATACGAAAGGTGTGTGACTGGAGATACGAAAGGTGTGTGACTGGAGATACGAAAGGTGTGTGACTGGAGATAAGAAAGGTGTGTGACTGGTGATACGATAAGTATGTGACTTTAGATATGAAAGGTGTGTTAATGGAGATATGAAAGGTGTGTGACTGGCTATACGAAAGGTGTGTGACTGGAGATACGAAAGGTGTGTGAATGGAGATATGAAAGGTTTTTGACTGGAGATACGATAGGTGTGTGACTGGAGATACAAAAGGTTTGTGAATGAAGATACGAAAGGTGTGTGACTGGAGATATGAAAGGTATTTGACTGGAGATACGATAGGTGTGTGAATGGAGAAATGAAAGGTGTGTGACTGGAGATACGAAAGGTGTGTTAATGGAGATTCAAAATGTGTGTGTCTGGAGATACGAAAGGTGTTTGAATGGAAATACGAAAGGTGTGTGACTGGAGATACGAAAGGTGTGTGGCCAGAAATACGAAACGTGTATGAATGGAGATACGAAAGGTGTGTGACTGGAGATACGAAAGGTGTGTGACTGGAGATACGAAAGGTGTGTGAATGGAGATACGAAAGGTATTTGACTGGAGATACGATAGGTGTGTGACTGGACATACAAAAGGTGTGTGACGAGATACGAAAGGTGTGTGAATGGAAATACGAAAGGGGTGTGAGTGGAGATACGAAAGGTGTGTGACTGGAGATACGAAAGGTGTGTAACTGGAGATACGAAAGGTGTGTGACTGGAGATACGAAAGGTGTGTGAATGGAGATACGAAAGGTTTGTGACTGGGGATATGAAATATGTGTGACTGAAGATACGAAAGGTGTGTGACTGGAGATACAGAAGGTCTGTGACTGGAGATACGATAGGTGTTGACTGGAGATACAAAAGGTGTGTGAATGGAGATACGAAAGGTTTGTGACTGGGGATATGAAATATGTGTGACTGAAGATACGAAAGGTGTGTGACTGGAGATACGAAAGGTGTGTGAATGGAGATACGAAAGGTTTGTGACTGGGGATATGAAATATGTGTGACTGAAGATACGAAAGGTGTGTGACTGGAGATACGAAAGGTGTGCGAATGGAGATACGAAAGGTGTGTGACTGGAGATACGAAAGGTGTGTGACTGGAGATACGGAAGGTGTGTGACTGGAGATATGATGGGTGTTTGACTGGAGATACGAAAGGTGTTTGACTGGAGATACGAAAGGTGTGTGACTGGAGATACGAAAGGTGTGTGACTGGAGATACGAAAGGTGTGTGACTGGAGATACGAAAGGTGTGTGACTGGAGATACGAAAGGTGTGTGACTGGTGATACGAAAGGTATGTAATTGGAGATACGAAAGGTGTGTAAATGAAGATACGAAAGGTGTGTGACTGGAGATACGAAAGGTGTGTGACTGGAGATACGAAAGGTGTGTGACTGGAGATACGGAAGGTGTGTGACTGGAGATATGATGGGTGTTTGACTGGAGATACGAAAGGTGTGTGACTGGAGATACGAAAGGTGTGTGACTGGAGATACGAAAGGTGTGTGACTGGTGATACGAAAGGTATGTGATTGGAGATACGAAAGGTGTGTAAATGAAGATACGAGAGGTGTGTGAATGGAGATACGAAAGGTGTGTGAATGGAGATAGAAAGGTGTGTGAATGGAGATACGAAAGGTGTGTGTCTGGAGATACGAAAGGTGTGTGTCTGGAGATACGAAAGGTGTGTGACTGGAGATAAGAAAGGTGTGTAACTGGAGATATGAAAGGTGTGTGACTTGAGATACAAAAGGTGTGTGAATGGAAATAGAAAGATGTGTGACTGGATATACGAAAGGTGTGTGACTGGAGATACGAAAGGTGTGTGACTGAAGATACGAAAGGTGTGTGACTGGAGATACGAAAGTTGTGTCAATGGAGATAGAAAGGTGTGTCAATGAAGATAGAAAGGTGTGTGTCTGGAGATACGAAAGGTGTGTGACTGGAGATAGAATGGTGTGTGACTGGAGATACGATAGGTGTGTGAATGGAGATATGAAAGGTTTTTGACTGGAGATACGATAGGTGTGTGACTGGAGATACAAAAGGTTTGTGAATGAAGATACGAAAGGTGTGTGACTGGAGATATGAAAGGTGTGTGACTGGTGATACGAAATGTGTGTGAATGGAGATACAAAACGTGTGTAACTGGAGATATGAATGGTGTGTAAATAAAGATACGAGAGGGGTGTGACTGGAGATACGAAAGGTGTGTGAATGGAAATAGAAAGGTGTGTGACTGGATATACGAAAGGTGTGTGACTGGTGATACGAAAGGTGCGTGAATGGAGATACGAAAGGTGTGTGACTGGAGATACGAAAGGTGTGTGAATGGAAATAGAAAGGTGTGTGACTGGATATACGAAAGGTGTGTGACTGGTGATACGAAAGGTGTGTGAATGGAGATACAAAAGGTGTGTGACTAGAGATATGAAAGGTGTGTGACTGGAGATACGAAAGGTGTGTGAATGGAAATACGAAAGGGGTGTGACTGGAGATAGGAAAGGTGTGTGACTGAAGATACAAAAGGTGTGTAACTGGAGATATGAAAGGTGTGTGACTGGAGATACGAAAGGTGTGTGAATGGAGATACGAAAGGTGTGTGACTTGGGATATGAAATATGTGTGACTGAAGATACGAAAGGTGTGTGACTGGAGATACAGAAGGTGTGTGACTGGAGATACGATAGGTGTGTGACTGGAGATACGAAAGGTGTGTGAATGGAGATACGAAAGGTGTGTGAATGGAGATAGAAAGGTGTGTGTCTGGAGATACCAAAGTTGTTTGACTGAAGATACGAAAGCTGTGTGACTGGAGATACGAAAGGTGTGTGACTGGAGATACGAAAGGTGTGTGACTGGAGATACGAAAGGTGTGTGACTGGAGATAAGAAAGGTGTGTGACTGGTGATACGATAAGTATGTGACTTTAGATATGAAAGGTGTGTTAATGGAGATATGAAAGGTGTGTGACTGGCTATACGAAAGGTGTGTGACTGGCTATACGAAAGGTGTGTGACTGGAGATACGAAAGGTGTGTGAATGGAGATATGAAAGGTTTTTGACTGGAGATACGATAGGTGTGTGACTGGAGATACAAAAGGTTTGTGAATGAAGATACGAAAGGTGTGTGACTGGAGATATGAAAGGTATTTGACTGGAGATACGATAGGTGTGTGAATGGAGAAATGAAAGGTGTGTGACTGGAGATACGAAAGGTGTGTTAATGGAGATTCAAAATGTGTGTGTCTGGAGATACGAAAGGTGTTTGAATGGAAATACGAAAGGTGTGTGACTGGAGATACGAAAGGTGTGTGGCCAGAAATACGAAACGTGTATGAATGGAGATACGAAAGGTGTGTGACTGGAGATACGAAAGGTGTGTGACTGGAGATACGAAAGGTGTGTGAATGGAGATACGAAAGGTATTTGACTGGAGATACGATAGGTGTGTGACTGGACATACAAAAGGTGTGTGAATGAAGATACGAAAGGTGTGTGACTGGAGATACGAAAGGTGTGTGAATGGAAATACGAAAGGGGTGTGAGTGGAGATACGAAAGGTGTGTGACTGGAGATACGAAAGGTGTGTAACTGGAGATACGAAAGGTGTGTGACTGGAGATACGAAAGGTGTGTGAATGGAGATACGAAAGGTTTGTGACTGGGGATATGAAATATGTGTGACTGAAGATACGAAAGGTGTGTGACTGGAGATACAGAAGGTGTGTGACTGGAGATACGATAGGTGTTGACTGGAGATACAAAAGGTGTGTGAATGGAGATACGAAAGGTTTGTGACTGGGGATATGAAATATGTGTGACTGAAGATACGAAAGGTGTGTGACTGGAGATACGAAAGGTGTGTGAATGGAGATACGAAAGGTTTGTGACTGGGGATATGAAATATGTGTGACTGAAGATACGAAAGGTGTGTGACTGGAGATACGAAAGGTGTGCGAATGGAGATACGAAAGGTGTGTGACTGGAGATACGAAAGGTGTGTGACTGGAGATACGGAAGGTGTGTGACTGGAGATATGATGGGTGTTTGACTGGAGATACGAAAGGTGTTTGACTGGAGATACGAAAGGTGTGTGACTGGAGATACGAAAGGTGTGTGACTGGAGATACGAAAGGTGTGTGACTGGAGATACGAAAGGTGTGTGACTGGATATACGAAAGGTGTGTGATTGGTGATACGAAAGGTATGTGATTGGAGATCCGAAAGGTGTGTAAATGAAGATACGAGAGGTGTGTGAATGGAGATACGAAAGGTGTGTGAATGGAGATAGAAAGGTGTGTGAATGGAGATAGAAAGGTGTGTGTCTGTAGATATGAAAGGTGTGTGACTGGAGATACCAAATATGTGTGACTGAAGATACGAAAGGTGTGTGACTGGATATACGGATTGTGTGTGACTCGAGATACAATAGGTTTTTGACTGGAGATACGAAAGGTGTGTAACTGGAGATACGAAAGGTGTGTGACTGGAGATACGAAAGGTGTGTGAATGGAGATACGAAAGGTTTGTGACTGGGGATATGAAATATGTGTGACTGAAGATACGAAAGGTGTGTGACTGGAGATACAGAAGGTGTGTGACTGGAGATACGATAGGTGTTGACTGGAGATACAAAAGGTGTGTGAATGGAGATACGAAAGGTTTGTGACTGGGGATATGAAATATGTGTGACTGAAGATACGAAAGGTGTGTGACTGGAGATACGAAAGGTGTGTGAATGGAGATACGAAAGGTTTGTGACTGGGGATATGAAATATGTGTGACTGAAGATACGAAAGGTGTGTGACTGGAGATACGAAAGGTGTGCGAATGGAGATACGAAAGGTGTGTGACTGGAGATACGAAAGGTGTGTGACTGGAGATACGGAAGGTGTGTGACTGGAGATATGATGGGTGTTTGACTGGAGATACGAAAGGTGTTTGACTGGAGATACGAAAGGTGTGTGACTGGAGATACGAAAGGTGTGTGACTGGAGATACGAAAGGTGTGTGACTGGAGATACGAAAGGTGTGTGACTGGATATACGAAAGGTGTGTGATTGGTGATACGAAAGGTATGTGATTGGAGATCCGAAAGGTGTGTAAATGAAGATACGAGAGGTGTGTGAATGGAGATACGAAAGGTGTGTGAATGGAGATAGAAAGGTGTGTGAATGGAGATAGAAAGGTGTGTGTCTGTAGATATGAAAGGTGTGTGACTGGAGATACCAAATATGTGTGACTGAAGATACGAAAGGTGTGTGACTGGATATACGGATTGTGTGTGACTGGAGATACGATAGGTGTTGACTGGAGATACGAAAGGTGTGTGAATGGAGATACGAAAGGTGTGTGAATGGAGATACGAAAGGTGTGTGACTGGAGATAAGAAAGGTGTGTGACTGGTGATACGATAAGTATGTGACTTTAGATATGAAAGGTGTGTTAATGGAGATATGAAAGGTGTGTGACTGGCTATACGAAAGGTGTGTGACTGGAGATACGAAAGGTGTGTGAATGGAGATATGAAAGGTTTTTGACTGGAGATACGATAGGTGTGTGACTGGAGATACAAAAGGTTTGTGAATGAAGATACGAAAGGTGTGTGACTGGAGATATGAAAGGTATTTGACTGGAGATACGATAGGTGTGTAAATGGAGAAATGAAAGGTGTGTGAATGGAGATACGAAAGGTGTGTTAATGGAGATTCAAAATGTGTGTGTCTGGAGATACGAAAGGTGTTTGAATGGAAATACGAAAGGTGTGTGACTGGAGATACGAAAGGTGTGTGGCCAGAAATACGAAACGTGTATGAATGGAGATACGAAAGTTGTGTGAATGGAGATACGAAAGGTGTGTGACTGGAGATACGAAAGGTGTGTGAATGGAGATACGAAAGGTATTTGACTGGAGATACGATAGATGTGTGACTGGAGATACAAAAGGTGTGTGAATGAAGGTACGAAAGGTGTGTGACAGGAGATATGAAAGGTATTTGACTGGAGATACGATACGTGTGTGAATGGAGATACGAAAGGTGTTTGACTGGAGATACGATAGGTGTGTGACTGGAGATACGAAGGGTGTTTGAATGGAAATACGAAAGGTGTGTGACTGGAGATACGAAAGGTGTGTGACTGGAGATACGAAACGGGTGTGAATGGAGATACGAAAGTTGTGTGAATGGAGATACGAAAGGTGTGTGAATGGAGATAGAAAGGTGTGTGTCTGGAGATACCAAAGTTGTTTGACTGAAGATACGAAAGGTGTGTGACTGGAGATAAGAAAGGTGTGTGACTGGTGATACGATAAGTATGTGACTTTAGATACGAAAGGTGTGTTAATGTAGATATGAAAGGTGTGTGACTGGCTATACGAAAGGTGTGTGACTGGAGATACGAAAGGTGTGTGAATGGAGATATGAAAGGTTTTTGACTGGAGATACGATAGGTGTGTGACTGGAGATACAAAAGGTTTGTGAATGAAGATACGAAAGGTGTGTGACTGGAGATATGAAAGGTATTTGACTGGAGATACGATAGGTGTGTGAATGGAGAAATGAAAGGTGTGTGACTGGAGATACGAAAGGTGTGTTAATGGAGATTCAAAATGTGTGTGTCTGGAGATACGAAAGGTGTTTGAATGGAAATACGAAAGGTGTGTGACTGGAGATACGAAAGGTATGTGGCCAGAAATACGAAACGTGTATGAATGGAGATACGAAAGTTGTGTGAATGAAGATACGAAAGGTGTGTGACTGGAGATACGATAGGTGTGTGAATGGAGAAATGAAAGGTGTGTGACTGGAGATACGAAAGGTGTGTTAATGGAGATTCAAAAGGTGTGTGTCTGGAGATACGAAAGGTGTGTGACTGGAGATAAGAAAGGTGTGTAACTGGAGATATGAAATGTGTGTGACTTGAGATGCAAAAGGTGTGTGAATGGAAATACGAAAGGTGTGTGACTGGATATACGAAAGGTGTGTGACTGGAGATACGATAGGTGTTTGACTGGAGATACGAAAGGTGTGTGAATGGAGATAGAAAGGTGTGTGTCTTTAGATACCAAGGTTGTTTGACTGAAGATACGAAAGGTGTGTGATTGGAGATACGAAAGGTGTGTGACTGGAGATAAGAAAGGTGTGTGACTGGTGATACGATAAGTATGTGACTTTAGATACGAAAGGTGTGTTAATGGAGATACGAAAGGTGTGTGAATGGAGATACGAAAGGTGTGTGACTGGAGATACGAAAGGTGTGTGACTGGAGATACGAAAGGTGTGTGAATGGAGATACGAAAGGTATTTGACTGGAGATACGATAGGTGTGTGACTGGAGATACAAAAGGTGTGTGAATGAAGATACGAAAGGTGTGTGACAGGAGATATGAAAGGTATTTGACTGGAGATACGATAGGTGTGTGAATGGAGATACGATAGGTGTGTGAATGGAGATACGAAAGGTGTTTGACTGGAGATACGATAGGTGTGTGACTGGAGATACGAAAGGTGTTTGAATGGAAATATGAAAGGTGTGTGACTGGAGATACGAAAGGTGTGTGGCCAGAGATACGAAACGTGTGTGAATGGAGATACGAAAGTTGTGTGAATGGAGATACGAAAGGTGTGTGAATGGAGTTAGAAAGGTGTGTGTCTGGAGATACCAAAGTTGTTTGACTGAAGATACGAAAGGTGTGTGACTGGAGATACGAAAGGTGTGTGACTGGAGATACGAAAGGTGTGTGACTGGAGATACGAAAGGTGTGTGACTGGAGATACGATAAGTATGTGACTTTAGATACGAAAGGTGTGTTAATGTAGATATGAAAGGTGTGTGACTGGCTATACGAAAGGTGTGTGACTGGAGAAACGAAAGGTGTGTGAATGGAGATATGAAAGGTTTTTGACTGGAGATACGATAGGTGTGTGACTGGAGATACAAAAGGTTTGTGAATGAAGATACTAAAGGTGTGTGACTGGAGATATGAAATGTATTTGACTGGAGATACGATAGGTGTGTGAATGTAGAAATGAAAGGTGTGTGACTGGAGATACGAAAGGTGTGTTAATGGAGATTCAAAAGGTGTGTGTCTGGAGATACGAAAGGTGTGTGACTGGAGATAAGAAAGGTGTGTAACTGGAGATATGAAAGGTGTGTGACTTGAGATACGAAAGGTGTGTGAATGGAAATAGAAAGATGTGTGACTGGATATACGAAAGGTGTGTGACTGGAGATACGATAGGTGTTTGACTGGAGATACGAAAGGTGTGTGAATGGAGATACGAAAGGTGTGTGACTGGAGATACGAAAGGTGTGTGACTGGAGATACGAAAGGTGTGTGACTGGAGATACGAAAGGTGTGTGACTGGAGATACGAAAGGTGTGTGGCCAGAGATACAAAACGTGTGTGAATGGAGATACGAAAGTTGTGTGAATGGAGATACGAAAGGTGTGTGAATGGAGATAGAAAGGTGTGTGTCTGGAGATACCAAAGTTGTTTGACTGAAGATACGAAAGGTGTGTGACTGGAGATACGAAAGGTGTGTGACTGGAGATACGAAAGGTGTGTGACTGGAGATAAGAAAGGTGTGTGACTGGTGATACGATAAGTATGTGACTTTAGATACGAAAGGTGTGTTAATGTAGATATGAAAGGTGTGTGACTGGCTATACGAAAGGTGTGTGACTGGAGATACGAAAGGTGTGTGAATGGAGATATGAAAGGTTTTTGACTGGAGATACGATAGGTGTGTGACTGGAGATACAAAAGGTTTGTGAATGAAGATACGAAAGGTGTGTGACTGGAGATATGAAAGGTATTTGACTGGAGATACGATAGGTGTGTGAATGGAGAAATGAAAGGTGTGTGACTGGAGATACGAAAGGTGTGTTAATGGAGATTCAAAAGGTGTGTGTCTGGAGATACGAAAGGTGTGTGACTGGAGATAAGAAAGGTGTGTAACTGGAGATATGAAAGGTGTGTGACTTGAGATACAAAAGGTGTGTGAATGGAAATAGAAAGATGTGTGACTGGATATACGAAAGGTGTGTGACTGGAGATACGATAGGTGTTTGACTGGAGATACGAAAGGTGTGTGAATGGAGATACGAAAGGTGTGTGACTGGAGATACGAAAGGTGTGTGACTGGAGATACGAAAGGTGTGTGACTGGAGATACGAAAGGTGTGTGACTGGAGATACGAAAGGTGTGTGACTGGAGATACGAAAGGTGTGTGACTGGAGATACGAAAGGTGTGTGACTGGAGATACGAAAGGTGTGACTGGAGATACGAAAGGTGTGTGACTGGAGATACGAAAGGTGTGTGACTGGAGATACGAAAGGTGTGCGAATGGAGATACGAAAGGTGTGTGACTGGAGATACGAAAGGTGTGTGACTGGAGATACGGAAGGTGTGTGACTGGAGATATGATGGGTGTTTGACTGGAGATACGAAAGGTGTGTGACTGGAGATACGAAAGGTGTGTGACTGGAGATACGAAAGGTGTGTGACTGGAGATACGAAAGGTGTGTGACTGGTGATACGAAAGGTATGTGATTGGAGATACGAAAGGTGTGTAAATGAAGATACGAAAGGTGTGTGACTGGAGATACGAAAGGTGTGTGACTGGAGATACGGAAGGTGTGTGACTGGAGATATGATGGGTGTTTGACTGGAGATACGAAAGGTGTGTGACTGGAGATACGAAAGGTGTGTGACTGGAGATACGAAAGGTGTGTGACTGGTGATACGAAAGGTATGTGATTGGAGATACGAAAGGTGTGTGAATGGAGATACGAGAGGTGTGTGAATGGAGATACGAGAGGTGTGTGAATGGAGATACGAAAGGTGTGTGAATGGAGATAGAAAGGTGTGTGAATGGAGATAGAAAGGTGTGTGTCTGTAGATATGAAAGGTGTGTGACTGGAGATACGAAAGGTGTGTGTCTGGAGATACGAAAGGTGTGTGTCTGGAGATACGAAAGGTGTGTGACTGGAGATAAGAAAGGTGTGTAACTGGAGATATGAAAGGTGTGTGACTTGAGATACAAAAGGTGTGTGAATGGAAATAGAAAGATGTGTGACTGGATATACGAAAGGTGTGTGACTGAAGATACGAAAGGTGTGTGACTGTAGATACGAAAGTTGTGTCAATGGAGATAGAAAGGTGTGTCAATGAAGATAGAAAGGTGTGTGTCTGGAGATACGAAAGGTGTGTGACTGGAGATAGAATGGTGTGTGACTGGAGATAGAATGGTGTGTGACTGGAGATACGATAGGTGTGTGAATGGAGATATGAAAGGTTTTTGACTGGAGATACGATAGGTGTGTGACTGGAGATACAAAAGGTTTGTGAATGAAGATACGAAAGGTGTGTGACTGGAGATATGAAAGGTGTGTGACTGGTGATACGAAATGTGTGTGAATGGAGATACAAAACGTGTGTAACTGGAGATATGAATGGTGTGTAAATAAAGATACGAGAGGGGTGTGACTGGAGATACGAAAGGTGTGTGAATGGAAATAGAAAGGTGTGTGACTGGATATACGAAAGGTGTGTGACTGGTGATACGAAAGGTGCGTGAATGGAGATACGAAAGGTGTGTGACTGGAGATACGAAAGGTGTGTGAATGGAAATAGAAAGGTGTGTGACTGGATATACGAAAGGTGTGTGACTGGTGATACGAAAGGTGTGTGAATGGAGATACAAAAGGTGTGTGACTAGAGATATGAAAGGTGTGTGACTGGAGATACGAAAGGTGTGTGAATGGAAATACGAAAGGGGTGTGACTGGAGATAGGAAAGGTGTGTGACTGAAGATACAAAAGGTGTGTAACTGGAGATATGAAAGGTGTGTGACTGGAGATACGAAAGGTGTGTGAATGGAGATACGAAAGGTGTGTGACTTGGGATATGAAATATGTGTGACTGAAGATACGAAAGGTGTGTGACTGGAGATACAGAAGGTGTGTGACTGGAGATACGATAGGTGTGTGACTGGAGATACGAAAGGTGTGTGAATGGAGATACGAAAGGTGTGTGAATGGAGATAGAAAGGTGTGTGTCTGGAGATACCAAAGTTGTTTGACTGAAGATACGAAAGCTGTGTGACTGGAGATACGAAAGGTGTGTGACTGGAGATAAGAAAGGTGTGTGACTGGTGATACGATAAGTATGTGACTTTAGATATGAAAGGTGTGTTAATGGAGATATGAAAGGTGTGTGACTGGCTATACGAAAGGTGTGTGACTGGAGATACGAAAGGTGTGTGAATGGAGATATGAAAGGTTTTTGACTGGAGATACGATAGGTGTGTGACTGGAGATACAAAAGGTTTGTGAATGAAGATACGAAAGGTGTGTGACTGGAGATATGAAAGTTATTTGACTGGAGATACGATAGGTGTGTGAATGGAGAAATGAAAGGTGTGTGACTGGAGATACGAAAGGTGTGTGAATGGAGATTCAAAATGTGTGTGTCTGGAGATACGAAAGGTGTTTGAATGGAAATACGAAAGGTGTGTGACTGGAGATACGAAAGGAGTGTGGCCACAAATACGAAACGTGTATGAATGGAGATACGAAAGTTGTGTGAATGGATATACGAAAGGTGTGTGACTGGAGATACGAAAGGTGTGTGAATGGAGATACGAAAGGTATTTGACTGGAGATACGATAGGTGTGTGACTGGAGATACAAAAGGTGTGTGAATGAAGATACGAAAGGTGTGTGACAGGAGATATGAAAGGTATTTGACTGGAGATACGATAGGTGTGTGAATGGAGATACGAAAGGTGTGTGACTGGAGATACGATAGGTGTGTGACTGGAGATACGAAAGGTGTTTGAATGGAAATACGAAAGGCGTGTGACTGGAGATACGAAAGGTGTGTGGCCAGAGATACGAAACGTGTGTGAATGGAGATACGAAAGTTGTGTGAATGGAGATACGAAAGGTGTGTGATTGGAAATACGAAAGGGGTGTGAGTGGAGATACGAAAGGTGTGTGACTGAAGATACAAAAGGTGTGTAACTGGAGATATGAAAGGTGTGTGACTGGAGATACGAAAGGTGTGTGAATGGAGATACGAAAGGTTTGTGACTGGGGATATGAAATATGTGTGACTGAAGATACGAAAGGTGTGTGACTGGAGATACAGAAGGTGTGTGACTGGAGATACGATAGGTGTTGACTGGAGATACGAAAGGTGTGTGACTGGAGATACGAAAGGTGTGTGACTGGAGATACGAAAGGTGTGTGACTGGAGATACGAAAGTTGTGTGAATGGAGATACGAAAGGTGTGCGAATGGAGATACGAAAGGTGTGTGACTGGAGATACGAAAGGTGTGTGACTGGAGATACGGAAGGTGTGTGACTGGAGATATGATGGGTGTTTGACTGGAGATACGAAAGGTGTTTGACTGGAGATACGAAAGGTGTGTGACTGGAGATACGAAAGGTGTGTGACTGGAGATACGAAAGGTGTGTGACTGGAGATACGAAAGGTGTGTGACTGGTGATACGAAAGGTATGTGATTGGAGATCCGAAAGGTGTGTAAATGAAGATACGAGAGGTGTGTGAATGGAGATACGAAAGGTGTGTGAATGGAGATAGAAAGGTGTGTGAATGGAGATAGAAAGGTGTGTGTCTGTAGATATGAAAGGTGTGTGACTGGAGATACCAAATATGTGTGACTGAAGATACGAAAGGTGTGTGACTGGATATACGGATTGTGTGTGACTCGAGATACAATAGGTTTTTGACTGGAGATACAATAGGTGTGTGACTGGAGATACAATAGGTGTTTGACTGGAGTTACGAAAGGTGTGTGTGAATGGAAAAAGAAAAGTGTGTGACTGGCTATACGAAAGGTGTGTGACTGGTGATACGAAAGGTATGTGAATGGAGATCCGAAAGGTGTGTGGCCAGAGATACGAAACGTGTGTGGCCAGAGATACGAAACGTGTGTGGCCAGAGATACGAAACGTGTGTGAATGGAGATACGAAAGTTGTGTGAATGGAGATACGAAAGGTGTGTGACTGGAGATACGAAAGTTGTGTGAATGGAGATATGAAAGGTTTTTGACTGGAGATACGATAGGTGTGTGACTGGAGATACAAAAGGTGTGTGAATGAAGATACGAAAGGTGTGTGACTGGAGATATGAAAGGTATTTGACTGGAGATACGATAGGTGTGTGAATGGAGATACGATAGGTGTGTGAATGGAGATACGAAAGGTGTTTGACTGGAGATACGATAGGTGTGTGACTGGAGATACGAAAGGTGTTTGAAAGGAAATACGAAAGGTGTGTGACTGGAGATATGATGGGTGTTTGACTGGAGATACGAAAGGTGTGTGACTGGAGATACGAAAGGTGTGTGACTGGAGATACGAAAGGTGTGTGACTGGAGATACGAAAGGTGTGTGAATGGAGATACGAAAGGTGTGTGAATGGAGATACGAAAGGTGTGTGAATGGAAATAGAAAGGGGTGTGACTGGAGATACGAAAGGTGTGTGGCCAGAAATACGAAACGTGTATGAATGGAGATACGAAAGGTGTGTGACTGGAGATACGAAAGGTGTGTGAATGGAGATACGAAAGGTATTTGACCTGAGATACGATAGGTGTGTGACTGGAGATACAAAAGGTGTGTGAATGAAGATACGAAAGGTGTGTGACTGGAGATACGAAAGGTGTGTGAATGGAAATACGAAAGGGGTGTGAGTGGAGATAGGAAAGGTGTGTGACTGAAGATACAAAAGGTGTGTAACTGGAGATATGAAAGGTTTGTGACTGGAGATACGAAAGGTGTGTGAATGGAGATACGAAAGGTGTGTGACTGGGGATATGAAATATGTGTGACTGAAGATACGAAAGGTGTGTGACTGGAGATACAGAAGGTGTGTGACTGGAGATACGATAGGTGTTGACTGGAGATACGAAAGGTGTGTGAATGGAGATACGAAAGGTGTGTGAATGGAGATACGAAAGGTGTGTGACTGGAGATAAGAAAGGTGTGTGACTGGTGATATGATAAGTATGTGACTTTAGATACGAAAGGTGTGTTAATGGAGATATGAAAGGTGTGTGACTGGCTATACGAAAGGTGTGTGACTGGAGATACGAAAGGTGTGTGAATGGAGATATGAAAGGTTTTTGACTGGAGATACGATAGGTGTGTGACTGGAGATACAAAAGGTTTGTGAATGAAGATACGAAAGGTGTGTGACTGGAGATATGAAAGGTATTTGACTGGAGATACGATAGGTGTGTGAATGGAGAAATGAAAGGTGTGTGACTGGAGATACGAAAGGTGTGTTAATGGAGATTCAAAATGTGTGTGTCTGGAGATACGAAAGGTGTTTGAATGGAAATACGAAAGGTGTGTGACTGGAGATACGAAAGGTGTGTGGCCAGAGATACGAAACGTGTGTGAATGGAGATACGAAAGTTGTGTGAATGGAGATACGAAAGGTGTGTGACTGGAGATACGAAAGTTGTGTGAATGGAGATATGAAAGGTTTTTGACTGGAGATACGATATGTGTGTGACTGGAGATACAAAAGGTGTGTGAATGAAGATACGAAAGGTGTGTGACTGGAGATATGAAAGGTATTTGACTGGAGATACGATAGGTGTGTGAATGGAGATACGAAAGGTGTTTGACTGGAGATACGATAGGTGTGTGACTGGAGATACGAAAGGTGTTTGAATGGAAATACGAAAGGTGTGTGACTGGAGATATGATGGGTGTTAGACTGGAGATACGAAAGGTGTGTGACTGGAGATACGAAAGGTGTGTGACTGGAGATACGAAAGGTGTGTGACTGGAGATACGAAAGGTGTGTGACTGGAGATACGAAAGGTGTGTGACTGGAGATGTGACGTGTGTGTCTGGAGATACGAAAGGTGTGTCAATGGAGATAGAAATGTGTGTGTTTGGAGATGCGAAACGTGTGTGACTGGAGATAGAATGGTGTGTGACTGGAGATACGAAATGTGTGTGACTGAAGATACGAAAGGTGTGTGAATGGAGATACGAAAGGTGTGTGATTGGAGATACGAAATGTGTGTGAATGGATATACGAGAGGTGTGTGAATGGATATACGAGAGGTGTGTGACTGGAGATACGAAAGGTGTGTGAATGGAAATACGAAAGGTGTGTGAATGGAGATACGATAGGTGTGTGACTGGACATACGAAAGGTGTGTGAATGGAGATACGAAAGGTGTGTGTCTGGAGATACGAAAGGTGTGTGAATGGAAATTGAAAGGTGTGTGACTGGATATACGAAAGGTGTGTGACTGGTGATACGAAAGGTATGTGATTGGAGATCCGAAAGGTGTGTAAATGAAGATACGAGAGGTGTGTGAATGGAGATACGAAAGGTGTGTGAATGGAGATAGAAAGGTGTGTGAATGGAGATAGAAAGGTGTGTGTCTGTAGATATGAAAGGTGTGTGACTGGAGATAGAACGGTGTGTGACTGGAGATACCAAATATGTGTGACTGAAGATACGAAAGGTGTGTGACTGGATGTACGGATTGTGTGTGACTCGAGATACAATAGGTTTTTGACTGGAGATACAATAGGTGTGTGACTGGTGATACAACAGGTGTTTGACTAGAGATACGAAAGGTGTGTGAATGGAAATAGAAAGGTGTGTGACTGGCTATACGAAAGTTGTGTGACTGGTGATACGAAAGGTATGTGAATGGAGATCCGAAAGGTGTGTGGCCAGAGATACGAAACCTGTGTGGCCAGAGATACGAAACGTGTGTGAATGGAGATACGAAAGTTGTGTGAATGGAGATACGAGAGGTGTGTGACTGGAGATATGAAAGGTGTGTGAATGGAGATATGAAAGGTTTTTGACTGGAGATACGATAGGTGTGTGACTGGAGATACAAAAGGTTTGTGAATGAAGATACGAAATGTGTGTGACTGGAGATATGAAAGGTATTTGACTGGAGATACGATAGGTGTGTGAATGGAGAAATGAAAGATGTGTGACTGGAGATACGAAAGGTGTGTGAATGGAGATTCAAAATGTGTGTGTCTGGAGATATGAAAGGTGTGTGACTGGAGATACGAAAGGTGTGTGAATGGAGATACGAAAGGTGTGTGACTAGAGATATGAAAGGTGTGTGACTGGAGATACGAAAGGTGTGTGAATGGAAATACGAAAGGGGTGTGACTGGAGATAGGAAAGGTGTGTGACTGAAGATACAAAAGGTGTGTAACTGGAGATATGAAAGGTGTGTGACTGGAGATACGAAAGGTGTGTGAATGGAGATACGAAAGGTGTGTGACTGGGGATACGAAAGGTGTGTGACTGGAGATACGAAAGGTGTGTGACTGGAGATACGAAAGGTGTGTGACTGGAGATACGATAGGTGTGTGACTGGAGATACGAAAGGTGTGTGAATGGAGATACGAAAGGTGTGTGAATGGAGATAGAAAGGTGTGTGTCTGGAGATAGAAAGGTGTGTGTCTGGAGATACCAAAGTTGTTTGACTGAAGATACGAAAGGTGATTGACTGGAGATACGAAAGGTGTGTGACTGGAGATAAGAAAGGTGTGTGACTGGTGATACGATAAGTATGTGACTTTAGATACGAAAGGTGTGTTAATGGAGATATGAAAGGTGCTGGCTATACGAAAGGTGTGTGACTGGAGATACGAAAGGTGTGTGACTGGAGATACGAAAGGTGTGTGAATGGAGATATGAAAGCTTTTTGACTGGAGATACGATAGGTGTGTGACTGGAGATACAAAAGGTTTGTGAATGAAGATACGAAAGGTGTGTGACGAGATATGAAAGGTATTTGACTGGAGATACGATAGGTGTGTGAATGGAGAAATGAAAGGTGTGTGTGACTGGAGATACGAAAGGTGTGTGAATGGAAATAGAAAGGTGTGTGACTTTATATACGAAAGGTGTGTGACTGGTGATACGAAAGGTGTGTGAATGGAGATACGAAAGGTGTGTGACTAGAGATATGAAAGGTGTGTGACTGGAGATACGAAAGGTGTGTGAATGGAAATACGAAAGGGTTATGACTGGAGATATTAAAGGTGTGTGACTGAAGATACAAAAGGTGTGTAACTGGAGATATGAAAGGTGTGACTGGAGATACGAAAGGTGTGTGAATGGAGATACGAAAGGTGTGTGACTGGGGATATGAAATATGTGTGACTGAAGATACGAAAGGTGTGTGACTGGAGATACGAAAGGTGTGTGACTGGAGATACGATAGGTGTGTGACTGGAGATACGAAAGGTGTGTGAATGGAGATACGAAAGGTGTGTGAATGGAGATAGAAAGGTGTGTGTCTGGAGATACCAAAGTTGTTTGACTGAAGATACGAAAGGTGATTGACTGGAGATACGAAAGGTGTGTGACTGGAGATAAGAAAGGTGTGTGACTGGTGATACGATAAGTATGTGACTTTAGATACGAAAGGTGTGTTAATGGAGATATGAAAGGTGTGTGACTGGCTATACGAAAGGTGTGTGACTGGAGATATGAAAGCTTTTTGACTGGAGATACGATAGGTGTGTGACTGGAGATACAAAAGGTTTGTGAATGAAGATACGAAAGGTGTGTGACTGGAGATATGAAAGGTATTTGACTGGAGATACGATAGGTGTGTGAATGGAGATACAGAAGGTGTGTGTCTGGAGATACGAAAGGTGTGTGAATGGAGATACGAAAGGTGTGTGAATGGAGATAGAAAGGTGTGTGTCTGGAGATACCAAAGTTGTTTGACTGAAGATACGAAAGCTGTGTGACTGAAGATACGAAAGGTGTGTGACTGGAGATAAGAAAGGTGTGTGACTGGTGATACGATAAGTATGTGACTTTAGATATGAAAGGTGTGTTAATGGAGATATGAAAGGTGTGTGACTGGCTATACGAAAGGTGTGTGACTGGAGATACGAAAGGTGTGTGACTGGAGATACGAAAGGTGTGTGAATGGAGATATGAAAGGTTTTTGACTGGAGATACGATAGGTGTGTGACTGGAGATACAAAAGGTTTGTGAATGAAGATACGAAAGGTGTGTGACTGGAGATATGAAAGGTATTTGACTGGAGATACGATAGGTGTGTGAATGGAGAAATGAAAGGTGTGTGACTGGAGATACGAAAGGTGTGTGAATGGAGATTCAAAATGTGTGTGTCTGGAGATACGAAAGGAGTGTGGCCAGAAATACGAAACGTGTATGAATGGAGATACGAAAGTTGTGTGACTGGAGATACGAAAGGAGTGTGGCCAGAAATACGAAACGTGTATGAATGGAGATACGAAAGTTGTGTGAATGGAGATACGAAAGGTGTGTGACTGGAGATACGAAAGGTGTGTGAATGGAGATACGAAAGGTATTTGACTGGAGATACGATAGGTGTGTGACTGGAGATACAAAAGGTGTGTGAATGAAGATACGAAAGGTGTGTGACAGGAGATATGAAAGGTATTTGACTGGAGATACGATAGGTGTGTGAATGGAGATACGAAAGGTGTTTGACTGGAGATACGATAGGTGTGTGACTGGAGATACGAAAGGTGTTTGAATGGAAATACGAAAGGCGTGTGACTGGAGATACGAAAGGTGTGTGGCCAGAGATACGAAACGTGTGTGAATGGAGATACGAAAGTTGTGTGAATGGAGATACGAAAGGTGTGTGACTGGAGATACGAAAGGTGTGTGAATGGAGATACGAAAGGTATTTGACTGGAGATACGATAGGTGTGTGACTGGAGATACAAAAGGTGTGTGACTGGAGATACAAAAGGTGTGTGACTGGAGATACGAAAGGTGTGTGTCTGGAGATACGAAAGGTGTGTGTCTGGAGATACGAAAGGTGTGTGTCTGGAGATACGAAAGGTGTGTGTCTGGAGATACGAAAGGTGTGTGACTGGAGATAAGAAAGGTGTGTAACTGGAGATATGAAAGGTGTGTGACTTGAGATACAAAAGGTGTGTGAATGGAAATAGAAAGATGTGTGACTGGATATACGAAAGGTGTGTGACTGGAGATACGATAGGTGTGTGACTGGAGATACGAAAGGTGTGTGAATGGAGATACGAAAGGTGTGTGAATGGAGATAGAAAGGTGTGTGTCTGGAGATACCAAAGTTGTTTGACTGAAGATACGAAAGGTGATTGACTGGAGATACGAAAGGTGTGTGACTGGAGATAAGAAAGGTGTGTGACTGGTGATACGATAAGTATGTGACTTTAGATACGAAAGGTGTGTTAATGGAGATATGAAAGGTGTGTGACTGGCTATACGAAAGGTGTGTGACTGGAGATATGAAAGCTTTTTGACTGGAGATACGATAGGTGTGTGACTGGAGATACAAAAGGTTTGTGAATGAAGATACGAAAGGTGTGTGACTGGAGATATGAAAGGTATTTGACTGGAGATACGATAGGTGTGTGAATGGAGATACAGAAGGTGTGTGAATGGAGATACGAAAGGTGTGTGAATGGAGATACGAAAGGTGTGTGAATGGAGATAGAAAGGTGTGTGTCTGGAGATACCAAAGTTGTTTGACTGAAGATACGAAAGCTGTGTGACTGAAGATACGAAAGGTGTGTGACTGGAGATAAGAAAGGTGTGTGACTGGTGATACGATAAGTATGTGACTTTAGATATGAAAGGTGTGTTAATGGAGATATGAAAGGTGTGTGACTGGCTATACGAAAGGTGTGTGACTGGAGATACGAAAGGTGTGTGACTGGAGATACGAAAGGTGTGTGAATGGAGATATGAAAGGTTTTTGACTGGAGATACGATAGGTGTGTGACTGGAGATACAAAAGGTTTGTGAATGAAGATACGAAAGGTGTGTGACTGGAGATATGAAAGGTATTTGACTGGAGATACGATAGGTGTGTGAATGGAGAAATGAAAGGTGTGTGACTGGAGATACGAAAGGTGTGTGAATGGAGATTCAAAATGTGTGTGTCTGGAGATACGAAAGGAGTGTGGCCAGAAATACGAAACGTGTATGAATGGAGATACGAAAGTTGTGTGACTGGAGATACGAAAGGAGTGTGGCCAGAAATACGAAACGTGTATGAATGGAGATACGAAAGTTGTGTGAATGGAGATACGAAAGGTGTGTGACTGGAGATACGAAAGGTGTGTGAATGGAGATACGAAAGGTATTTGACTGGAGATACGATAGGTGTGTGACTGGAGATACAAAAGGTGTGTGAATGAAGATACGAAAGGTGTGTGACAGGAGATATGAAAGGTATTTGACTGGAGATACGATAGGTGTGTGAATGGAGATACGAAAGGTGTTTGACTGGAGATACGATAGGTGTGTGACTGGAGATACGAAAGGTGTTTGAATGGAAATACGAAAGGCGTGTGACTGGAGATACGAAAGGTGTGTGGCCAGAGATACGAAACGTGTGTGAATGGAGATACGAAAGTTGTGTGAATGGAGATACGAAAGGTGTGTGACTGGAGATACGAAAGGTGTGTGAATGGAGATACGAAAGGTATTTGACTGGAGATACGATAGGTGTGTGACTGGAGATACAAAAGGTGTGTGACTGGAGATACAAAAGGTGTGTGACTGGAGATACGAAAGGTGTGTGTCTGGAGATACGAAAGGTGTGTGTCTGGAGATACGAAAGGTGTGTGTCTGGAGATACGAAAGGTGTGTGACTGGAGATAAGAAAGGTGTGTAACTGGAGATATGAAAGGTGTGTGACTTGAGATACAAAAGGTGTGTGAATGGAAATAGAAAGATGTGTGACTGGATATACGAAAGGTGTGTGACTGGAGATACGATAGGTGTTTGACTGGAGATACGAAAGGTGTGTGAATGGAGATACGAAAGGTGTGTGACTGGAGATACGAAAGGTGTGTGACTGGAGATACGAAAGGTGTGTGACTGGAGATACGAAAGGTGTGTGACTGGAGATACGAAAGGTGTGTGACTGGAGATACGAAAGGTGTGTGACTGGAGATAAGAAAGTTGTGTGACTGGAGATACGAAAGGTGTGTGACTGGTGATACGAAAGGTGTGTGACTGGAGATATGATGGGTGTTTGACTGGAGATACGAAAGGTGTGTGACTGGAGATACGAAAGGTGTGTGACTGGAGATACGAAAGGTGTGTGACTGGTGATACGAAAGGTATGTGATTGGAGATCCGAAAGGTGTGTAAATGAAGATACGAGAGGTGTGTGAATGGAGATACGAAAGGTGTGTGAATGGAGATAGAAAGGTGTGTGAATGGAGATAGAAAGGTGTGTGTCTGTAGATATGAAAGGTGTGTGACTGGAGATAGAACGGTGTGTGACTGGAGATACCAAATATGTGTGACTGAAGATACGCAAGGTGTGTGACTGGATATACGGATTGTGTGTGACTCGAGATACAATAGGTTTTTGACTGGAGATACAATAGGTGTGTGACTGGAGATACAATAGGTGTTTGACTGGAGATACGAAAGGTGTGTGAATGGAAAAAGAAAGGTGTGTGACTGGCTATACGAAAGGTGTGTGACTGGTGATATGAAAGGTATGTGAATGGAGATCCGAAAGGTGTGTGGCCAGAGATACGAAACCTGTGTGGCCAGAGATACGAAACGTGTGTGAATGGAGATACGAAAGTTGTGTAAATGGAGATACGAAAGGTGTGTGACTGGAGATACGAAAGTTGTGTGAATGGAGATATGAAAGGTTTTTGACTGGAGATACGATAGGTGTGTGACTGGAGATACAAAAGGTGTGTAAATGAAGATACGAAAGGTGTGTGACTGGAGATATGAAAGGTATTTGACTGGAGATACGATAGGTGTGTGAATGGAGATACGAAAGGTGTTTGACTGGAGATACGATAGGTGTGTGACTGGAGATACGAAAGGTGTTTGAATGGAAATACGAAAGGTGTGTGACTGGAGATATGATGGGTGTTTGACTGGAGATACGAAAGGTGTGTGACTGGAGATACGAAAGGTGTGTGACTGGAGATACGAAAGGTGTGTGACTGGAGATACGAAAGGTGTGTGAATGGAGATGTGACATGTGTGTGTCTGGAGATACGAAAGGTGTGTCAATGGAGATAGAAATGTGTGTGTTTGGAGATGCGAAACGTGTGTGACTGGAGATAGAATGGTGTGTGACTGGAGATAGAATGGTGTGTGACTGGAGATACGAAATGTGTGTGACTGAAGATACGAAAGGTGTGTGAATGGAGATACGAAAAGTGTGTGATTGGAGATACGAAATGTGTGTGAATCGATATACGAGAGGTGTGTGAATGGATATACGAGAGGTGTGTGACTGGAGATACGAAAGGTGTGTGAATGGAAATACGAAAGGTGTGTGAATGGAGATACGATAGGTGTGTGACTGGACATACGAAAGGTGTGTGAATGGAGATACGAAAGGTGTGTGAATGGAAATAGAAAGGTGTGTGACTGGATATACGAAAGGTGTGTGACTGGAGATAAGAAAGGTGTGTAACTGGAGATATGAAAGGTGTGTAAATGAAGATACGAGAGGTGTGTGACTTGATATACGAAAGGTGTGTGAATGGAAATTGAAAGGTGTGTGACTGGTGATACGAAAGGTATGTGATTGGAGATCCGAAAGGTGTGTAAATGAAGATACGAGAGGTGTGTGAATGTAGATACGAAAGGTGTGTGAATGGAGATAGAAAGGTGTGTGAATGGAGATAGAAAGGTGTGTGTCTGTAGATATGAAAGGTGTGTGACTGGAGATACCAAATATGTGTGACTGAAGATACGAAAGGTGTGTGACTGGATATACGGATTGTGTGTGACTCGAGATACAATAGGTTTTTGACTGGAGATACAATAGGTGTGTGACTGGAGATACAATAGGTGTTTGACTGGAGATACGAAAGGTGTGTGACTGGTGATACGAAAGGTATGTGAATGGAGATCCGAAAGGTGTGTGGCCAGAGATATGAAACGTGTGTGGCCAGGGATACTAAACGTGTGTGAATGGAGAAACGAAAGTTGTGTGAATGGAGATACGAAAGGTGTGTGACTGGAGATACGAAAGTTGTGTGAATGGAGATATGAAAGGTTTTTGACTGGAGATACGATAGGTGTGTGACTGGAGATACAAAAGGTGTGTAAATGAAGATACGAAAGGTGTGTGACTGGAGATATGAAAGGTATTTGACTGGAGATACGATAGGTGTGTGAATGGAGATACGAAAGGTGTTTGACTGGAGATACGATAGGTGTGTGACTGGAGATACGAAAGGTGTGTGAATGGAGATACGAAAGGTGTGTGAATGGAGATAGAAAGGTGTGTGTCTGGAGATACGAAAGGTGTTTGACTGGAGATACGATAGGTGTGTGACTGGAGATACGAAAGGTGTTTGAATGGAAATACGAAAGGTGTGTGACTGGAGATACGAAAGGTGTGTGGCCAGAGATACGAAACGTGTGTGAATGGGGATACGAAAGGTGTGTGACTGGAGATACGAAAGGTGTGTGAATGGAGATACGAAAGGTATTTGACTGGAGATACGATAGGTGTGTGACTGGAGATACAAAAGGTGTGTGACTGGAGATACGAAAGGTGTGTTAATGGAGATACGAAAGGTGTGTGTCTGGAGATACGAAAGGTGTGTGTCTGGAGATACGAAAGGTGTGTGTCTGGAGATACGAAAGGTGTGTGACTGGAGAAAAGAAAGGTGTGTAACTGGAGATATGAAAGGTGTGTGACTTGAGATACAAAAGGTGTGTGAATGGAAATAGAAAGATGTGTGACTGGATATACGAAAGGTGTGTGACTGGAGATACGATAGGTGTTTGACTGGAGATACGATAGGTGTGTGAATGGAGATACGAAAGGTGTGTGACTGGAGATACGAAAGGTGTGTGACTGGAGATACGAAAGGTGTGTGACTGGAGATACGAAAGGTGTGTGACTGGAGATACGAAAGGTGTGTGACTGGAGATACGAAAGGTGTGTGACTGGAGATACGAAAGGTGTGTGACTGGAGATACGAGAGGTGTGTGTCTGGAGATACGAAAGGTGTGTGTCTGGAGATACGAAAGGTGTGTGACTGAAGATATGAAAGGTGTGTGACTGAAGATACGAAAGGTGTGTGACTGAAGATACGAAAGGTGTGTGACTGGAGATACGAAAGGTGTGTCAATGGAGATAGAAAGGTGTGTCAATGAAGATAGAAAGGTGTGTGTCTGGAGATACGAAAGGTATGCGACTGGAGATACGATAGGTGTTTTACTGGAGATACGATTGGTGTTTGAGTGGAGATACGATAGGTGTTTGACTAGAGATAAGAAAGGTGTGTGAATGGAGATAAGAAATCTGTGTGACTGGAGATACGATAGGTGTGTGACTGGAGATACAAAAGGTGTGTGAATGAAGATACGAAAGGTGTGTGACTGGAGATATGAAAGGTATTTGACTGGAGATACGATAGGTGTGTGAATGGAGATACGATAGGTGTGTGAATGGAGATACGAAAGGTGTTTGACTGGAGAAACGAAAGGTGTGTGACTGTAGATATGAAAGTTGTGTGAATGGAGATATGAAAGGTGTGTGACTGGAGATACGAAAGCTGTGTGAATGGAGATACGAAAGGTATTTGACTGGAGATACGATAGGTGTGTGACTGGAGATACAAAAGGTGTGTGAATGAAGATACGAAAGGTGTGTGACTGGAGATATGAAAGGTAATTGACTGGAGATACGATAGGTGTGTGAATGGAGATACGAAAGGTGTTTGACTGGAGATACGATAGGTGTGTGACTGGAGATACGAAAGGTGTATGAATGGAGATACAAATTGTGTGTGATTGGAGATACGAAATGTGTGTGATTGGAGATACGAAAGGTGTGTGTCTGGAGATACGAAAGGTGTGTGTCTGGAGATACGAAAGGTGTGTGTCAGGAGATCCGAAAGGTGTGTGACTGGAGATACGAACAGGTGTGTGAATGGACATAATAAGATGTGTGTCTGGAGATATGCAAGGTGTGTGACTGAAGATATGAAAGGTGTGTGACTGAAGATACGAAAGGTGTGTGACTGAAGATACGAAAGGTGTGTGACTGGAGATACGAAAGGTGTGTCAATGGAGATAGAAAGGTGTGTCAATGGAAATAGAAAGGTGTGTCAATGAAGATAGAAAGGTGTGTGTCTGGAGATACGAAAGGTGTGTGACTGGAGATAGAATGGTGTGTGACTGGAGATACGAAATGGGTGGGACTGAAGATGCGAAAGGTGTGTGACTGAAGATACGAAAGGTGTGTGACTGGAGATACGGAAGGTATGCGACTGGAGATACGATAGGTGTTTTACTGGAGATACGATAGGTGTTTGACTAGAGATAAGAAAGGTGTGTGAATGGAGATAAGAAATATGTGTGACTGGAGATATGAAAGGTGTGTGACTGGTGATACGAAATGTGTGTGAATGGAGATACAAAACGTGTGTAACTGGAGATATGAATGGTGTGTAAATAAAGATACGAGAGGGGTGTGACTGGAGATACGAAAGGTGTGTGAATGGAAATAGAAAGGTGTGTGACTGGATATACGAAAGGTTTGTGACTGGTGATACGAAAGGTACGTGAATGGAAATACAAAAGGTGTGTGACTGGAGATACGAAAGGTGTGTGAATGGAAATAGAAAGGTGTGTGACTGGATATCCGAAAGGTGTGTGACTGGTGATACGAAAGGTGTGTGAATGGAGATACGAAAGGTGTGTGACTAGAGATACGAAAGGTGTGTGACTAGAGATATGAAAGGTGTGTGACTAGAGATACGAAAGGTGTGTGAATGGAAATACGAAAGGGGTGTGACTGGAGATAGGAAAGGTGTGTGACTGAAGATACAAAAGGTGTGTAACTGGAGATATGAAAGGTGTGTGACTGGAGATACGAAAGGTGTGTGAATGGAGATACGAAAGGTGTGTGACTGGGGATATGAAATATGTGTGACTAAAGATACGAAAGGTGTGTGACTGGAGATACAAAATGTGTGTGAATGGAAATAGAAAGATGTGTGACTGGATATACGAAAGGTGTATGACTGGAGATACGATAGGTGTTTGACTTGAGATACGAAAGGTGTGTGAATGGAGATACGAAAGGTGTGTGACTGGAGATACGAAAGGTGTGTGACTGGAGATACGAAAGGTGTGTGACTGGAGATACGAAAGGTGTGTGACTGGAGATACGAAAGGAGTGTGACTGGAGATACGAAAGTTGTGTGAATGGAGATAGAAAGGTGTGTGTCTGGAGATACCAAAGTTGTTTGACTGAAGATACGAAAGGTGTGTGACTGGAGATACGAAAGGTGTGTGACTGGAGATAAGAAAGGTTTGTGACTGGTGATACTATAAGTATGTGTCTGGAGATACGAAAGGTGTGTTAATGGAGATACGAAAGGTGTGTGTCTGGAGATACGAAAGGTGTGTGACTGGAGATAAGAAAGGTGTGTAACTGGAGATATGAAAGGTGTGTGACTTGAGATACAAAAGGTGTGTGAATGGAAATAGAAAGATGTGTGACTGGATATACGAAAGGTGTATGACTGGAGATACGATAGGTGTTTGACTGGAGATACGAAAGGTGTGTGAATGGAGATACGAAAGGTGTGTGACTGGAGATACGAAAGGTGTGTGACTGGAGATACGAAAGGTGTGTGACTGGAGATACGAAAGGTGTGTGACTGGAGATACGAAAGGTGTGTGACTGGAGATACGAAAGGAGTGTGACTGGAGATACGAAAGTTGTGTGAATGGAGATACGAAAGGTGTGCGAATGGAGATACGAAAGGTGTGTGACTGGAGATACGGAAGGTGTGTGACTGGAGATACGGAAGGTGTGTGACTGGAGATATGATGGGTGTGTGACTGGAGATATGATGGGTGTTTGACTGGAGATACGAAAGGTGTGTGACTGGAGATACGAAAGGTGTGTGACTGGAGATACGAAAGGTGTGTGACTGGAGATACGAAAGGTGTGTGAATGGAGATGTGACATGTGTGTGTCTGGAGATACGAAAGGTGTGTCAATGGAGATAGAAATGTGTGTGTTTGGAGATGCGAAACGTGTGTGACTGGAGATAGAATGTTGTGTGACTGGAGATACGAAATGTGTGTGACTGAAGATACGAAAGGTGTGTGAATGGAGATACGAAAGGTGTTTGAATGGAGATACGAGAGGTGTGTGACTGGAGATACGAAAGGTGTGTGGCCAGAGATACGAAACGTGTGTGGCCAGAGATACGAAAGGTGTGTGAATGCAAATAGAAAGGTGTGTGACTGTATATACGAAAGGTTTGTGACTGGATATACGAAAGGTGTGTGAATGGAGATACGAAAGGTGTGTGAATGGAGATACGAAAGGTGTGTGAATGGAGATACGAAAGGTGTGTGACTGGAGATATGAAAGGTGTGTGAATGGAGATAAGAAAGATGTGTGACTGGACATATGAAAGGAGTGTGAATGGAGATACGAGAGGTGTGTGACTGGAGATACAAAAGGTGTGTTTCCAGAGATACGAAACTTGTGTGGCCAGAGATACGAAACGTGTGAGAATGGAGATACGAAAGTTGTGTGACTGGAGATATGAAAGGTGTGTGAATTCGGTATGGACCGAATGGTTCTTATCTGCCGACACATTCTATATTTCTATGTTTCTATGTGTAAATGAAGATACGAAAGGTGTGTAACTGGAGATACGAAAGGTGTGTGACTGGATATACGAAAGGTGTGTGACTGGAGATTCGAAAGGTGTGTGAATGGAGATACGAAAGGTGTGTGACTGGGGATATGACATATGTGTGACTGAAGATACGAAAGGTGTGTGACTGGAGATACAGAAGGTGTGTGACTGGAGATACGAAAGGTGTGTGAATGGAGATACGAAAGGTGTGTGAATGGAGATAGAAAGGTGTGTGTCTGGAGATACCAAAGTTGTTTGACTGATGATACGAAAGGTGTGTGACTGGAGATACGAAAGGTGTGTGACTGGAGATAAGAAAGGTGTGTGACTGGTGATACGAAACTTGTGTTAATGGAGATATGAAAGGTGTGTGTCTGGAGATACGAAAGGTGTGTGTCTGGAGATACGAAAGGTGTGTGTCTGGAGATACGAAAGGTGTGTGACTGGAGATAAGAAAGGTGTGTAACTGGAGATATGAAAGGTGTGTGACTTGAGATACGATAGGTGTTTGACTGGAGATACGAAAGTGTGTGAATGGAGATACGAAAGGTGTGTGACTGGAGATACGAAAGGTGTGTGACTGGAGATACGAAAGGTGTGTGACTGGAGATACGAAAGTTGTGTGAATGGAGATACGAAAGGTGTGTGCATGGAGATACGAAAGGTGTGTGACTGGAGATACGGAAGGTGTGTGACTGGAGATATGATGGGTGTGTGACTGGAGATACGAAAGGTGTGTGACTGGTGATACGAAAGGTGTGTGAATGGAGATGTGACGTGTGTGTCTGGAGATACGAAAGGTGTGTCAATGGAGATAGAAATGTGTGTGTTTGGAGATGCGAAACGTGTGTGACTGAATATACGAAAGGTGTGTGAATGGAGATACAAAAGGTGTGTGATTGGAGATACGAAATGTGTGTGAATGGAGATACGAGAGGTGTGTGAATGGAGATACGAGAGGTGTGTGACTGAAGATACGAAAGGTGTGTGAATGGAAATACGAAAGGTGTGTGAATGGAGATACGATAGGTGTGTGACTGGACATACGTAAGGTGTGTGAATGGAGATACGAAAGGTGTGTGTCTGGAGATACGAAAGGTGTGTGAATGGGAATAGAAAGGTGTGTGACTGGATATACGAAAGGTGTGTGACTGGAGATACGATAGGTGTGTGACTGGAGATAAGAAAGGTGTGTAACTGGAGATATGAAAGGTGTGTAAATGAAGATACGAGAGGTGTGTGACTTGAGATACGAAAGGTGTGTGAAACGAAATAGAAAGGTGTGTGACTGGATATACGAAAGGTGTGTGACTGGTGATACGAAAGGTATGTGATTGGAGATCCGAAAGGTGTGTAAATGAAGATACGAGATATGTGTGAATGGAGATACGAAAGGTGTGTGAATGGAGATAGAAAGGTGTGTGAATGGAGATAGAAAGGTGTGTGTCTGTAGATATGAAAGGTGTGTGACTGGAGATAGAACGGTGTGTGACTGGAGATACCAAATATGTGTGACTGAAGATACGAAAGGTGTGTGTGACTGGATATACGGATTGTGTGTGACTCGAGATACAATAGGTTTTTGACTGGAGATACAAAAGGTGTGTGACTGGAGATACAAAAGGTGTGTGACTGGAGATACAATAGGTGTTTGACTGGAGATACGAAAGGTGTGTGAATGGAAATAGAAAGGTGTGTGACTGGCTATACGAAAGGTGTGTGACTGGTGATACGAAAGGTATGTGAATGGAGATCCGAAAGGTGTGTGAATGGAAATAGAAATGTGTGTGTCTGGAGATACGAAAGGTGTGTGACTGGAGATAGAATGGTGTGTGAATGGAAATATAAATGTGTGTGACTGGAGATACGAAACGTGTGTGAATGGAGATACGAAAGGTGTGTGACTGGAGATACGAAAGGTGTGTGACTGGAGATACGAAAGGTGTGTGACTGGAGATACGAAAGGTGTGTGACTGGAGATACGAAAGGTGTGTGACTGGAGATACGAAAGGTGTGCGAATGGAGATACGAAAGGTGTGCGACTGGAGATACTAAAGGTGTGTGACTGGAGATAGGAAAGGTGTGTGACTGGAGATACGGAAGGTGTGTGACTGGAGATATGAAAGGTGTGTGACTGGAGATATGAAAGGTGTGTGACTGGAGATATGAAAGGTGTGTGACTGGAGATATGAAAGGTGTGTGAATGGAGATACAGAAGGTGTGTGACTGGAGATACGATAGGTGTTTGACTTTAGATACGAAAGGTGTGTGACTGGAGATACGAAAGGTGTTTGAATGGAGATAAGAAAGGTGTGTGACTGGTGATACGATAAGTATGTGACTGGAGATATGAAAGGCGTGTGAATGGAGATATGAAAGGTGTGTGAATGGAGATTCAAAATGTGTGTGTCTGGAGATACGAAAGGTGTTTGAATGGAAATACGAAAGGTGTGTGAATGGAGATACGAAAGGTGTGTGGCCAGAGATATGAAACGTGTGTGAATGGAGATATGAAATTTGTGTGAATGGAGATACGAAAGGTGTGTGACTGGAGATACGAAAGGTTTGTGAATGGAGATACGAAAGGTATTTGACTGGAGATACGATAGGTGTGTGACTGGAGATACGATAGGTGTGTGACTGGAGATACGAAAGGTGTATGAATGGAGATACAAAAGGTGTGTGATTGGAGATACGAAATGTGTGTGATTGGAGATACAAAATGTGTGTGAATGGAGATACGAAAGGTGTGTGAATGGAGATACTAAGGGTGTGTGAATGGAGATACTAAGGGTGTGTGACTGGAGATACGAAAGGTGTGTGAATGAAGATACGAAAGGTGTGTGACTGGAGATACGATAGGTGTGTGACTGGAGAAACGAAAGGTGTGTGAATGGAGATACGAAAGGTGTGTGTCTGGAGATACGAAAGGTGTGTGTCTGGAGATACGAAAGGTGTGTGTCTGGAGATACGAAAGGTGTGTGTCTGGAGATACGAAAGGTGTGTGTCTGGAGATACGAAAGGTGTGTGTCTGGAGATACGAAAGGTGTGTGTCTGGAGATACAAAAGGTGTGTGTCTGGAGATCCGAATGGTGTGTGACTGGAGATACGAACAGGTGTGTGAATGGAAATAGAAAGGTGTGTGACTGGATATACGAAAGGTGTGTGACTGGTGATACGAAAGGTGCGTGAATGGAGATACGAAAGGTGTGTGACTGGAGATACGAAAGGTGTGTGAATGGAAATAGAAAGGTGTGTGACTGGATATACGAAAGGTGTGTGACTGGTGATACGAAAGGTGTGTGAATGGAGATACGAAAGGTGTGTGACTAGAGATATGAAAGGTGTGTGACTGGAGATACGAAAGGTGTGTGAATGGAAATATGAAAGGGGTGTGACTGGAGATAGGAAAGGTGTGTGACTGAAGATACAAAAGGTGTGTAACTGGAGATATGAAAGGTGTGTGACTGGAGATACGAAAATTGTGTGAATGGAGATACGAAAGGTGTGTGACTGGGGATATGAAATATGTGTGACTGAAGATACGAAAGGTGTGTGACTGGAGATACAGAAGGTGTGTGACTGGAGATACGATAGGTGTGTGACTGGAGATACGAAAGGTGTGTGAATGGAGATAAAAAGGTGTGTGAATGGAGATAGAAAGGTGTGTGTCTGTAGATATGAAAGGTGTGTGACTGGAGATAGAACGGTGTGTGACTGGAGATACCAAATATGTGTGACTGAAGATACGAAAGGTGTGTGACTGGATATACGGATTGTGTGTGACTCGAGATACAATAGGTTTTTGACTGGATATACAATAGGTGTTTGACTGGAGATACGAAAGGTGTGTGAATGGAAATAGAAAGGTGTGTGACTGGCTATACGAAAGGTGTGTGACTGGTGATACGAAAGGTATGTGAATGGAGATCCGAAAGGTGTGTGGCCAGAGATACGAAACGTGTGTGGCCAGAGATACTAAACGTGTGTGAATGGAGATACGAAAGTTGTGTGAATGGAGATACGAAAGTTGTGTGAATGGAGATACGAAAGGTGTGTGACTGGAGATACAAAAGTTTTGTGAATGGAGATATGAAAGGTTTTTGACTGGAGATACGATAGGTGTGTGACTGGAGATACAAAAGGTGTGTGAATGAAGATATGAAAGGTGTGTGACTGGAGATACGAAAGGTGTGTGGCCAGAGATACGAAACGTGTGTGAATGGAGATACGAAAGTTGTGTGAATGGAGATACGAAAGGTGTGTGACTGGAGATACGAAAGGTGTGTGAATGGAGATACGAAAGGTATTTGACTGGAGATACGATAGGTGTGTGACTGGAGATACGAAAGGTGTGTGGCCAGAGATACGAAACGTGTGTGAATGGAGATACGAAAGTTGTGTGAATGGAGATACGAAAGGTGTGTGACTGGAGATACGATAGGTGTGTGAATGGAGATACGAAAGGTGTTTGACTGGAGATACGATAGGTGTGTGACTGGAGATACGAAAGGTGTTTGAATGGAAATACGAAAGGTGTGTGACTGGAGATACGAAACGTGTGTGGCCAGAGATACGAAACGTGTGTGAATGGAGATACGAAAGTTGTGTGAATGGAGATACGAAAGGTGTGTGAATGGAGATACGAAAGGTGTGTGAATGGAGATACGAAAGGTATTTGACTGGAGATACGATAGGTGTGTGACTGGAGATACAAAAGGTGTGTGACTGGAGATACGAAAGGTGTGTTAATGGAGATACGAAAGGTGTGTGTCTGGAGATACGAAAGGTGTGTGTCTGTAGATACGAAAGGTGTGTGTCTGGAGATACGAAAGGTGTGTGACTGGAGATAAGAAAGGTGTTTAACTGGAGATATGAAAGGTGTGTGACTTGAGATACAAAAGGTGGGTGAATGGAAATAGAAAGATGTGTGACTGGATATAAGAAAGGTGTGTGACTGGAGATACGATAAGTGTTTGACTGGAGATACGAAAGGTGTGTGAATGGAGATACGAAAGGTGTGTGACTGGAGATACGAAAGGTGTGTGACTGGAGATACGAAAGGTGTGTGACTGGAGATACGAAAGGTGTGTGACTGGAGATACGAAAGGTGTGTGACTGGAGATTCGAAAGGTGTGTGACTGGAGATACGAAAGGTGTGTGACTGGAGATACGAAAGGTGTGTGACTGAAGAAATGAAAGGTGTGTGACTGAAGATACGAAAGGTGTGTGACTGAAGATACGAAAGGTGTGTGACTGGAGATACGAAAGGTGTGTCAATGGAGATACGAAAGGTGTGTGACTGGAGATACGAAAGGTGTGTGACTGAAGATATGAAAGGTGTGTGACTGAAGATACGAAAGGTGTGTGACTGGAGATACAATAGGTGTTTGACTGGAGATACGAAAGGTGTGTGAATGGAAATAGAAAGGTGTGTGACTGGCTATACGAAAGGTGTGTGACTGGTGATACGAAAGGTATGTGAATGGAGATCCGAAAGGTGTGTGGCCAGAGATACGAAACGTGTGTGGCCAGAGATACTAAACGTGTGTGAATGGAGATACGAAAGTTGTGTTAATGGAGATACGAAAGGTGTGTGACTGGAGATACGAAAGTTGTGTGAATGGAGATATGAAAGGTTTTTGACTGGAGATACGATAGGTGTGTGACTGGAGATACAAAAGGTGTGTGAATGAAGATACGAAAGGTGTGTGACTGGAGATACGAAAGGTGTGTGGCCAGAGATACGAAAGGTGTGTGAATGGAGATACGAAAGGTGTGTGAATGGAGATACGAAAGGTGTGTGAATGGAGATACGAAAGGTATTTGACTGGAGATACGATAGGTGTGTGACTGGAGATACAAAAGGTGTGTGACGGGAGATACGAAAGGTGTGTGGCCAGAGATACGAAACGTGTGTGAATGGAGATACGAAAGTTGTGTGAATGGAGATACGAAAGGTGTGTGACTGGAGATACGAAAGGTGTGTGAATGGAGATACGAAAGGTATTTGACTGGAGATACGATAGGTGTGTGAATGGAGATACGAAAGGTGTTTGACTGGAGATACGATAGGTGTGTGACTGGAGATACGAAAGGTGTTTGAATGGAAATACGAAAGGTGTGTGACTGGAGATACGAAAGGTGTGTGGCCAGAGATTCGAAAGGTGTGTGAATGGAGATACGAAAGGTGTGTGAATGGAGATACGAAAGGTGTGTGAATGGAGATACGAAAGGTGTGTGAATGGAGATACGAAAGGTATTTGACTGGAGATACGATAGGTGTGTGAGTGGAGATACAAAAGGTGTGTGACTGGAGATACGAAAGGTGTGTGTCTGGAGATACGAAAGGTGTGTGTCTGGAGATAAGAAAGGTGTTTAACTGGAGATATGAAAGGTGTGTGACTTGAGATACGAAAGGTGTGTCAATGGAGATAGAAAGGTGTGTCAATGAAGATAGAAAGGTGTGTGTCTGGAGATACGAAAGGTATGCGACTGGAGATACGATAGGTGTTTTACTGGAGATACGATTGGTGTTTGAGTGGAGATACGATAGGTGTTTGACTAGAGATAAGAAAGGTGTGTGAATGGAGATAAGAAATATGTGTGACTGGAGATACGATAGGTGTGTGACTGGAGATACAAAAGGTGTGTGAATGAAGATATGAAAGGTATTTGACTGGAGATACGATAGGTGTGTGAATGGAGATACGAAAGGTGTTTGACTGGAGATACGAAAGATGTGTGAATGGAGATACGAAAGGTGTTTGACTGGAGATACGAAAGGTGTGCACTGTAGATATGAAAGTTGTGTGAATGGAGATACGAAAGGTGTGTGACTGGAGATACGAAAGCTGTGTGAATGGAGATACGAAAGGTATTTGACTGGAGATACGATAGGTGTGTGACTGGAGATACGATAGGTGTGTGACTGGAGATACGAAAGGTGTATGAATGGAGATACAAAAGGTGTGTGATTGGAGATACAAAATGTGTGTGAATGGAGATACGAAAGGTGTGTGAATGGAGATACTAAGGGTGTGTGACTGGAGATACGAAAGGTGTGTGAATGAAGATACGAAAGGTGTGTGACTGGAGATACGATAGGTGTGTGACTGGAGATACGAAAGGTGTGTGACTGGAGATACGAAAGGTGTGTGTCTGGAGATACGAAAGGTGTGTGTCTGGAGATACGAAAGGTGTGTGACTGAAGATACGAAAGGTGTGTGACTGAAGATACGAAAGGTGTGTGACTGAAGATACGAAAGGTGTGTGACTGAAGATACGAAAGGTGTGTGACTGGAGATACGAAAGGTGTGTCAATGGAGATACGAAAGGTGTGTGACTGGAGATACGAAAGGTGTGTGACTGAAGATATGAAAGGTGTGTGACTGAAGATACGAAAGGTGTGTGACTGGAGATACAATAGGTGTTTGACTGGAGATACGAAAGGTGTGTGAATGGAAATAGAAAGTTGTGTGACTGGCTATACGAAAGGTGTGTGACTGGTGATACGAAAGGTATGTGAATGGAGATCCGAAAGGTGTGTGGCCAGAGATACGAAACGTGTGTGGCCAGAGATACTAAACGTGTGTGAATGGAGATACGAAAGTTGTGTTAATGGAGATACGAAAGGTGTGTGACTGGAGATACGAAAGTTGTGTGAATGGAGATATGAAAGGTTTTTGACTGGAGATACGATAGGTGTGTGACTGGAGATACAAAAGGTGTGTGAATGAAGATACGAAAGGTGTGTGACTGGAGATACGAAAGGTGTGTGGCCGGAGATACGAAACGTGTGTGAATGGAGATACGAAAGTTGTGTGAATGGAGATACGAAAGGTGTGTGACTGGAGATACGAAAGGTGTGTGAATGGAGATACGAAAGGTATTTGACTGGAGATACGATAGGTGTGTGACTGGAGATACAAAAGGTGTGTGACTGGAGATACGAACGGTGTGTTGCCAGAGATACGAAACGTGTGTGAATGGAGATACGAAAGTTGTGTGAATGGAGATACGAAAGGTGTGTGACTGGAGATACGAAAGGTGTGTGAATGGAGATACGAAAGGTATTTGACTGGAGATACGATAGGTGTGTGAATGGAGATACGAAAGGTGTTTGACTGGAGATACGATAGGTGTGTGACTGGAGATACGAAAGGTGTTTGAATGGAAATACGAAAGGTGTGTGACTGGAGATACGAAAGGTGTGTGGCCAGAGATACGAAAGGTGTGTGGCCAGAGATACGAAACGTGTGTGAATGGAGATACGAAAGTTGTGTGAATGGAGATACGAAAGGTGTGTGAATGGAGATACGAAAGGTGTGTGAATGGAGATACGAAAGGTATTTGACTGGAGATACGATAGGTGTGTGAGTGGAGATACAAAAGGTGTGTGACTGGAGATACGAAAGGTGTGTTAATGGAGATACGAAAGGTGTGTGTCTGGAGATACGAAAGGTGTGTGTCTGGAGATACGAAAGGTGTGTGACTGGAGATATGAAAGGTGTGTGACTGAAGATACGAAAGGTGTGTGACTGAAGATACGAAAGGTGTGTGACTGAAGATACGAAAGGTGTGTGACTGAAGATACGAAAGGTGTGTGACTGGAGATACGAAAGGTGTGTCAATGGAGATAGAAAGGTGTGTCAATGAAGATAGAAAGGTGTGTGTCTGGAGATACGAAAGGTGTGTGACTGGAGATAGAATGGTGTGTGAATGGAGATACGAAAGGTGTGTGACTGGAGATACGAAAGGTGTGTGAATGGAGATACGAAAGGTATTTGACTGGAGATACGATAGGTGTGTGAATGGAGATACGAAAGGTGTTTGACTGGAGATACGATAGGTGTGTGACTGGAGATACGAAAGGTGTTTGAATGGAAATACGAAAGGTGTGTGACTGGAGATACAAAACGTGTGTGGCCAGAGATACGAAACGTGTGTGAATGGAGATACGAAAGTTGTGTGAATGGAGATACGAAAGTTGTGTGAATGGAGATACGAATGGTGTGTGACTGGAGATACGAAAGGTATTTGACTGGAGATACGATAGGTGTGTGACTGGAGATACAAAAGGTGTGTGACTGGAGATACGAAAGGTGTGTTAATGGAGATACGAAAGGTGTGTGTCTGGAGATACGAAAGGTGTGTGTCTGGAGATACGAAAGGTGTGTGTCTGGAGATACGAAAGGTGTGTGTCTGGAGATACGAAAGGTGTGTGTCTGGAGATACGAAAGGTGTGTGACTGGAGATAAGAAAGGTGTGTAACTGGAGATACAAAAGGTGTGTGACTGGAGATACAATAGGTGTTTGACTGGAGATACGAAAGGTGTGTGAATGGAAATAGAAAGGTGTGTGACTGGCTATACGAAAGGTGTGTGACTGGTGATACGAAAGGTATGTGAATGGAGATCCGAAAGGTGTGTAAATGAAGATACGAGAGGTGTGTGAATGGAGATACGAAAGGTGTGTGAATGGAAATAGAAAGGTGTGTGTCTGGAGATACGAAAGGTGTGTGACTGGAGATAGAATGGTGTGTGAATGGAAATATAAATGTGTGTGACTGGAGATACGAAACGTGTGTGAATGGAGATACGAAAGGTGTGTGACTGGAGATACGAAAGGTGTGTGACTGGAGATACGAAAGGTGTGTGACTGGAGATACGAAAGGTGTGTGACTGGAGATACGAAAGGTGTGCGAATGGAGATATGAAAGGTGTGCGACTGGAGATACGAAAGGTGTGTGACTGGAGATAGGAAAGGTGTGTGACTGGAGATACGGAAGGTGTGTGACTGGAGATATGATAGGTGTTTGACTGGAGATATGAAAGGTGTGTGACTGGAGATATGAAAGGTGTGTGAATGGAGATACAGAAGGTGTGTGACTGGAGATACGATAGGTGTTTGACTTTAGATACGAAAGGTGTGTGACTGGAGATACGAAAGGTGTTTGAATGGAGATAAGAAAGGTGTGTGACTGGTGATACGATAAGTATGTGACTGGAGATATGAAAGGCGTGTGAATGGAGATATGAAAGGTGTGTGAATGGAGATTCAAAATGTGTGTGTCTGGAGATACGAAAGGTGTTTGAATGGAAATACGAAAGGTGTGTGACTGGAGATACGAAAGGTGTGTGGCCAGAGATACGAAACGTGTGTGAATGGAGATACGAAATTTGTGTGAATGGAGATACGAAAGGTGTGTGACTGGAGATACGAAAGGTGTGTGAATGGAGATACGAAAGGTATTTGACTGGAGATACGATAGGTGTGTGACTGGAGATACGATAGGTGTGTGACTGGAGATACGAAAGGTGTATGAATGGAGATACAAAAGGGGTGTGATTGGAGATACGAAATGTGTGTGATTGGAGATACAAAATGTGTGTGAATGGAGATACGAAAGGTGTGTGAATGGAGATACTAAGGGTGTGTGACTGGAGATACGAAAGGTGTGTGAATGAAGATACGAAAGGTGTGTGACTGGAGATACGATAGGTGTGTGACTGGAGATACGAAAGGTGTGTGAATGGAGATACGAAAGGTGTGTGTCTGGAGATACGAAAGGTGTGTGTCTGGAGATACGAAAGGTGTGTGTCTGGAGATACGAAAGGTGTGTGTCTGGAGATACGAAAGGTGTGTGTCTGGAGATACGAAAGGTGTGTGTCTGGAGATCCGAAAGGTGTGTGACTGGAGATACGAACAGGTGTGTGAATGGACATAGAAAGATGTGTGTCTGGAGATATGCAAGGTGTGTGACTGAAGATATGAAAGGTGTGTGACTGAAGATACGAAAGGTGTGTGACTGAAGATACGAAAGGTGTGTGACTGAAGATACGAAAGGTGTGTGACTGAAGATACGAAAGGTGTGTGACTGGAGATACGAAAGGTGTGTCAATGGAGATAGAAAGGTGTGTCAATGAAGATAGAAAGGTGTGTGTCTGGAGATACGAAAGGTGTGTGACTGGAGATAGAATGGTGTGTGAATGGAGATACGAAAGGTGTGTGACTGGAGATACGAAAGGTGTGTGAATGGAGATACGAAAGGTATTTGACTGGAGATACGATAGGTGTTTGAATGGAGATACGAAAGGTGTTTGACTGGAGATACGATAGGTGTGTGACTGGAGATACGAAAGGTGTTTGAATGGAAATACGAAAGGTGTGTGACTGGAGATACGAAACGTGTGTGGCCAGAGATACGAAACGTGTGTGAATGGAGATACGAAAGTTGTGTGAATGGAGATACGAAAGGTGTGTGACTGGAGAAACGAAAGGTGTGTGAATGGAGATACGAAAGGTATTTGACTGGAGATACGATAGGTGTGTGAATGGAGATACGAAAGGTGTTTGACTGGAGATACGATAGGTGTGTGACTGGAGATACGAAAGGTGTTTGAATTGAAATACGAAAGGTGTGTGACTGGAGATACGAAAGTTGTGTGAATGGAGATACGAAAGGTGTGTGAATGGAGATACGAAAGGTGTGTGAATGGAGATACGAAAGGTATTTGACTGGAGATACGATAGGTGTGTGACTGGAGATACAAAAGGTGTGTGACTGGAGATACGAAAGGTGTGTTAATGGAGATACGAAAGGTGTGTGTCTGGAGATACGAAAGGTGTGTGTCTGGAGATACGAAAGGTGTGTGTCTGGAGATACGAAAGGTGTGTGTCTGGAGATACGAAAGGTGTGTGACTGGAGATAAGAAAGGTGTTTAACTGGAGATATGAAAGGTGTGTGACTTGAGATACAAAAGGTGTGTGAATGGAAATAGAAAGATGTGTGACTGGATATACGAAAGGTGTGTGACTGGAGATACGATAGGTGTTTGACTGGAGATACGAAAGGTGTGTGAATGGAGATACGAAAGGTGTGTGACTGGAGATACGAAAGGTGTGTGACTGGAGATACGAAAGGTGTGTGACTGGAGATACGAAAGGTGTGTGACTGGAGATACGAAAGGTGTGTGACTGGAGATACGAAAGGTGTGTGACTGGAGATACGAAAGGTGTGTGACTGGAGATACGAAAGGTGTGTGACTGAAGATATGAAATGTGTGTGACTGAAGATACGAAAGGTGTGTGACTGAAGATATGAAAGGTGTGTGACTGGAGATACGAAAGGTGTGTCAATGGAGATACGAAAGGTGTGTGACTGGAGATACGAAAGGTGTGTGACTGAAGATATGAAAGGTGTGTGACTGAAGATACGAAAGGTGTGTGACTGGAGATACAATAGGTGTTTGACTGGAGATACGAAAGGTGTGTGAATGGAAATAGAAAGGTGTGTGACTGGCTATACGAAAGGTGTGTGACTGGTGATACGAAAGGTATGTGAATGGAGATCCGAAAGGTGTGTGGCCAGAGATACGAAACGTGTGTGGCCAGAGATACTAAACGTGTGTGAATGGAGATACGAAAGTTGTGTGAATGGAGATACGAAAGGTGTGTAACTGGAGATACGAAAGTTGTGTGAATGGAGATATGAAAGGTTTTTGACTGGAGATACGATAGGTGTGTGACTGGAGATACAAAAGGTGTGTGAATGAAGATACGAAAGGTGTGTGACTGGAGATACGAAAGGTGTGTGGCCAGAGATACGAAACGTGTGTGAATGGAGATACGAAAGGTGTGTGACTGGAGATACGAAAGGTGTGTGAATGGAGATACAAAAGGTATTTGACTGGAGATACGATAGGTGTGTGACTGGAGATACAAAAGGTGTGTGACTGGAGATACAAAAGGTGTGTGACTGGAGATACGAAAGGTGTGTGGCCAGAGATACGAAACGTGTGTGAATGGAGATACGAAAGTTGTGTGAATGGAGATACGAAAGGTGTGTGACTGGAGATACGAAAGGTGTGTGACTGGAGATACGAAAGGTGTGTGAATGGAGATACGAAAGGTATTTGACTGGAGATACGATAGGTGTGTGAATGGAGATACGAAAGGTGTTTGACTGGAGATACGATAGGTGAGTGACTGGAGATACGAAAGGTGTTTGAATGGAAATACGAAAGGTGTTTGAATGGAAATACGAAAGGTGTGTGACTGGAGATACGAAAGGTGTGTGGCCAGAGATACGAAACGTGTGTGAATGGAGATACGAAAGTTGTGTGAATGGAGATACGATAGATGTGTGACTGGAGATACAAAAGGTGTGTGACTGGAGATACGAAAGGTGCGTTAATGGAGATACGAAAGGTGTGTGTCTGGAGATACGAAAGGTTTGTGTCTGGAGATACGAAAGGTGTGTGACTGGATATACGGATTGTGTGTGACTCGAGATACAATAGGTTTTTGACTGGAGATACAATAGGTGTGTGACTGGAGATACAATAGGTGTTTGACTGGAGATACGAAAGGTGTGTGAATGGAAATAGAAAGGTGTGTGACTGGCTATACGAAAGGTGTGTGACTGGTGATACGAAAGGTATGTGAATGGAGATCCGAAAGGTGTGTGGCCAGAGATACGAAACGTGTGTGGCCAGAGATACTAAACGTGTGTGAATGGAGATATGAAAGTTGTGTGAATGGAGATACGAAAGGTGTGTGACTGGAGATACGAAAGGTGTGTGACTGGAGATACGAAAGTTGTGTGAATGGAGATATGAAAGGTTTTTGACTGGAGATACGAACCGTTTGTGACTGGAGATACAAAAGGTGTGTGAATGAAGATACGAAAGGTGTGTGACTGGAGATACGAAAGGTGTGTGGCCAGAGATACGAACCGTGTGTGAATGGAGATACGAAAGTTTTGTGAATGGAGATACGAAAGGTGTGTGAATGGAGATAGAAAGGTGTGTGTCTGTAGATATGAAAGGTGTGTGACTGGATATACGGATTGTGTGTGACTCGAGATACAATAGGTTTTTGACTGGAGATACAAAAGGTGTGTGACTGGAGATACAATAGGTGTTTGACTGGAGATACGAAAGGTGTGTGAATGGAAATAGAAAGGTGTGTGACTGGCTATACGAAAGGTGTGTGACTGGTGATACGAAAGGTATGTGAATGGAGATCCGAAAGGTGTGTAAATGAAGATACGAGAGGTGTGTGAATGGAGATACGAAAGGTGTGTGAATGGAAATAGAAAGGTGTGTGTCTGGAGATACGAAAGGTGTGTGACTGGAGATAGAATGGTGTGTGAATGGAAATATAAATGTGTGTGACTGGAGATACGAAAGGTGTGTGACTGGAGATACGATAGGTGTTTGACTGGAGATACGAAAGGTGTGTGAATGGAGATACGAAAGGTGTGTGACTGGAGATACGAAAGGTGTGTGACTGGAGATACGAAAGGTGTGTGACTGGAGATACGAAAGGTGTGTGACTGGAGATACGAAAGGTGTGTGACTGGAGATACGAAAGGTGTGTGACTGGAGATACGAAAGGTGTGTGACTGGAGATACGAAAGGTGTGTGACTGGAGATACGAAAGGTGTGTGACTGGAGATACGAAAGGTGTGTGACTGAAGATATGAAATGTGTGTGACTGAAGATACGAAAGGTGTGTGACTGAAGATACGAAAGGTGTGTGACTGGACATACGAAAAGGTGTGTCAATGGAGATACGAAAGGTGTGTGACTGGAGATACGAAAGGTGTGTGACTGAAGATATGAAAGGTGTGTGACTGAAGATATGAAAGGTGTGTGACTGAAGATACGAAAGGTGTGTGACTGAAGATACGAAAGGTGTGTGACTGGAGATACAATAGGTGTTTGACTGGAGATACGAAAGGTGTGTGAATGGAAATAGAAAGGTGTGTGACTGGCTATACGAAAGGTGTGTGACTGGTGATACGAAAGGTATGTGAATGGAGATCCGAAAGGTGTGTGGCCAGAGATACGAAACGTGTGTGGCCAGAGATACGAAACGTGTGTGGCCAGAGATACTAAACGTGTGTGAATGGAGATACGAAAGTTGTGTGAATGGAGATACGAAAGGTGTGTAACTGGAGATACGAAAGTTGTGTGAATGGAGATATGAAAGGTTTTTGACTGGAGATACGATAGGTGTGTGACTGGAGATACAAAAGGTGTGTGAATGAAGATACGAAAGGTGTGTGACTGGAGATACGAAAGGTGTGTGAATGGATATACGAAAGGTATTTGACTGGAGATACGATAGGTGTGTGAATGGAGATACGAAAGGTGTTTGAACGGAGATACGATAGGTGTGTGACTGGAGATACGAAAGGTGTTTGAATGGAAATACGAAAGGTGTGTGACTGGAGATACGAAACGTGTGTGGCCAGAGATACGAAACGTGTGTGAATGGAGATACGAAAGTTGTGTCAATGGAGATACGAAAGGTGTGTGACTGGAGAAACGAAAGGTGTGTGAATGGAAATACGAAAGGTATTTGACTGGAGATACGATAGGTGTGTGAATGGAGATACGAAAGGTGTTTGACTGGAGATACGATAGGTGTGTGACAGGAGATACGATAGGTGTGTGACTGGAGATACGAAAGGTGTTTGAATTGAAATACGAAAGGTGTGTGACTGGAGATACGAAAGTTGTGTGAATGGAGATACGAAAGGTGTGTGAATGGAGATACGAAAGGTGTGTGAATGGAGATACGAAAGGTATTTGACTGGAGATACGATAGGTGTGTGACTGGAGATACAAAAGGTGTGTGACTGGAGATACGAAAGGTGTGTTAATGGAGATACGAAAGGTGTGTGTCTGGAAATACGAAAGGTGTGTGTCTGGAGATACGAAAGGTGTGTGTCTGGAGATACGAAAGGTGTGTGACTGGAGATAAGAAAGGTGTTTAACTGGAGATATGAAAGGTGTGTGACTTGAGATACAAAAGGTGTGTGAATGGAAATAGAAAGATGTGTGACTGGATATACGAAAGGTGTGTGACTGGAGATACGATAGGTGTTTGACTGGAGATACGAAAGGTGTGTGAATGGAGATACGAAAGGTGTGTGACTGGAGATACGAAAGGTGTGTGACTGGAGATACGAAAGGTGTGTGACTGGAGATACGAAAGGTGTGTGACTGGAGATACGAAAGGTGTGTGACTGGAGATACGAAAGGTGTGTGACTGGAGATACGAAAGGTGTGTGACTGGAGATACGAAAGGTGTGTGACTGAAGATATGAAATGTGTGTGACTGAAGATACGAAAGGTGTGTGACTGAAGATACGAAAGGTGTGTGACTGGAGATACGAAAGGTGTGTCAATGGAGATACGAAAGGTGTGTGACTGGAGATACGAAAGGTGTGTGACTGAAGATATGAAAGGTGTGTGACTGAAGATACGAAAGGTGTGTGACTGGAGATACAATAGGTGTTTGACTGGAGATACGAAAGGTGTGTGAATGGAAATAGAAAGGTGTGTGACTGGCTATACGAAAGGTGTGTGACTGGTGATACGAAAGGTATGTGAATGGAGATCCGAAAGGTGTGTGGCCAGAGATACGAAACGTGTGTGGCCAGAGATACTAAACGTGTGTGAATGGAGATACGAAAGTTGTGTGAATGGAGATACGAAAGGTGTGTAACTGGAGATACGAAAGTTGTGTGAATGGAGATATGAAAGGTTTTTGACTGGAGATACGATAGGTGTGTGACTGGAGATACAAAAGGTGTGTGAATGAAGATACGAAAGGTGTGTGACTGGAGATACGAAAGGTGTGTGAATGGATATACGAAAGGTATTTGACTGGAGATACGATAGGTGTGTGAATGGAGATACGAAAGGTGTTTGAACGGAGATACGATAGGTGTGTGACTGGAGATACGAAAGGTGTTTGAATGGAAATACGAAAGGTGTGTGACTGGAGATACGAAACGTGTGTGGCCAGAGATACGAAACGTGTGTGAATGGAGATACGAAAGTTGTGTCAATGGAGATACGAAAGGTGTGTGACTGGAGAAACGAAAGGTGTGTGAATGGAAATACGAAAGGTATTTGACTGGAGATACGATAGGTGTGTGAATGGAGATACGAAAGGTGTTTGACTGGAGATATGATAGGTGTGTGACAGGAGATACGATAGGTGTGTGACTGGAGATACGAAAGGTGTTTGAATTGAAATACGAAAGGTTTGTGACTGGAGATACGAAAGTTGTGTGAATGGAGATACGAAAGGTGTGTGAATGGAGATACGAAAGGTGTGTGAATGGAGATACGAAAGGTATTTGACTGGAGATACGATAGGTGTGTGACTGGAGATACAAAAGGTGTGTGACTGGAGATACGAAAGGTGTGTTAATGGAGATACGAAAGGTGTGTGTCTGGAAATACGAAAGGTGTGTGTCTGGAGATACGAAAGGTGTGTGTCTGGAGATACGAAAGGTGTGTGACTGGAGATAAGAAAGGTGTTTAACTGGAGATATGAAAGGTGTGTGACTTGAGATACAAAAGGTGTGTGAATGGAAATAGAAAGATGTGTGACTGGATATACGAAAGGTGTGTGACTGGAGATACGATAGGTGTTTGACTGGAGATACGAAAGGTGTGTGAATGGAGATACGAAAGGTGTGTGACTGGAGATACGAAAGGTGTGTGACTGGAGATACGAAAGGTGTGTGACTGGAGATACGAAAGGTGTGTGACTGGAGATACGAAAGGTGTGTGACTGGAGATACGAAAGGTGTGTGACTGGAGATACGAAAGGTGTGTGACTGGAGATACGAAAGGTGTGTGACTGGAGATACGAAAGGTGTGTGACTGAAGATATGAAATGTGTGTGACTGAAGATACGAAAGGTGTGTGACTGAAGATACGAAAGGTGTGTGACTGGAGATACGAAAGGTGTGTCAATGGAGATACGAAAGGTGTGTGACTGGAGATACGAAAGGTGTGTGACTGAAGATATGAAAGGTGTGTGACTGAAGATACGAAAGGTGTGTGACTGGAGATACAATAGGTGTTTGACTGGAGATACGAAAGGTGTGTGAATGGAAATAGAAAGGTGTGTGACTGGCTATACGAAAGGTGTGTGACTGGTGATACGAAAGGTATGTGAATGGAGATCCGAAAGGTGTGTGGCCAGAGATACGAAACGTGTGTGGCCAGAGATACGAAACGTGTGTGGCCAGAGATACTAAACGTGTGTGAATGGAGATACGAAAGTTGTGTGAATGGAGATACGAAAGGTGTGTAACTGGAGATACGAAAGTTGTGTGAATGGAGATATGAAAGGTTTTTGACTGGAGATACGATAGGTGTGTGACTGGAGATACAAAAGGTGTGTGAATGAAGATACGAAAGGTGTGTGACTGGAGATACGAAAGGTGTGTGAATGGATATACGAAAGGTATTTGACTGGAGATACGATAGGTGTGTGAATGGAGATACGAAAGGTGTTTGAACGGAGATACGATAGGTGTGTGACTGGAGATACGAAAGGTGTTTGAATGGAAATACGAAAGGTGTGTGACTGGAGATACGAAACGTGTGTGGCCAGAGATACGAAACGTGTGTGAATGGAGATACGAAAGTTGTGTCAATGGAGATACGAAAGGTGTGTGACTGGAGAAACGAAAGGTGTGTGAATGGAAATACGAAAGGTATTTGACTGGAGATACGATAGGTGTGTGACAGGAGATACGATAGGTGTGTGACTGGAGATACGAAAGGTGTTTGAATTGAAATACGAAAGGTGTGTGACTGGAGATACGAAAGTTGTGTGAATGGAGATACGAAAGGTGTGTGAATGGAGATACGAAAGGTGTGTGAATGGAGATACGAAAGGTATTTGACTGGAGATACGATAGGTGTGTGACTGGAGATACAAAAGGTGTGTGACTGGAGATACGAAAGGTGTGTTAATGGAGATACGAAAGGTGTGTGTCTGGAAATACGAAAGGTGTGTGTCTGGAGATACGAAAGGTGTGTGTCTGGAGATACGAAAGGTGTGTGACTGGAGATAAGAAAGGTGTTTAACTGGAGATATGAAAGGTGTGTGACTTGAGATACAAAAGGTGTGTGAATGGAAATAGAAAGATGTGTGACTGGATATACGAAAGGTGTGTGACTGGAGATACGATAGGTGTTTGACTGGAGATACGAAAGGTGTGTGAATGGAGATACGAAAGGTGTGTGACTGGAGATACGAAAGGTGTGTGACTGGAGATACGAAAGGTGTGTGACTGGAGATACGAAAGGTGTGTGACTGGAGATACGAAAGGTGTGTGACTGGAGATACGAAAGGTGTGTGACTGGAGATACGAAAGGTGTGTGACTGGAGATACGAAAGGTGTGTGACTGGAGATACGAAAGGTGTGTGACTGAAGATACGAAAGGTGTGTGACTGAAGATACGAAAGGTGTGTGACTGGAGATACGAAAGGTGTGTCAATGGAGATACGAAAGGTGTGTGACTGGAGATACGAAAGGTGTGTGACTGAAGATATGAAAGGTGTGTGACTGAAGATACGAAAGGTGTGTGACTGGAGATACAATAGGTGTTTGACTGGAGATACGAAAGGTGTGTGAATGGAAATAGAAAGGTGTGTGACTGGCTATACGAAAGGTGTGTGACTGGTGATACGAAAGGTATGTGAATGGAGATCCGAAAGGTGTGTGGCCAGAGATACGAAACGTGTGTGGCCAGAGATACTAAACGTGTGTGAATGGAGATACGAAAGTTGTGTGAATGGAGATACGAAAGGTGTGTAACTGGAGATACGAAAGTTGTGTGAATGGAGATATGAAAGGTTTTTGACTGGAGATACGATAGGTGTGTGACTGGAGATACAAAAGGTGTGTGAATGAAGATACGAAAGGTGTGTGACTGGAGATACGAAAGGTGTGTGAATGGATATACGAAAGGTATTTGACTGGAGATACGATAGGTGTGTGAATGGAGATACGAAAGGTGTTTGAATGGAAATACGAAAGGTGTGTGACTGGAGATACGAAACGTGTGTGGCCAGAGATACGAAACGTGTGTGAATGGAGATACGAAAGTTGTGTCAATGGAGATACGAAAGGTATTTGACTGGAGATACGATAGGTGTGTGAATGGAGATACGAAAGGTGTTTGACTGGAGATACGATAGGTGTGTGACTGGAGATACGATAGGTGTGTGACTGGAGATACGAAAGGTGTTTGAATTGAAATACGAAAGGTGTGTGACTGGAGATACGAAAGTTGTGTGAATGGAGATACGAAAGGTGTGTGAATGGAGATACGAAAGGTGTGTGAATGGAGATACGAAAGGTGTGTGAATGGAGATACGAAAGGTATTTGACTGGAGATACGATAGGTGTGTGACTGGAGATATAAAAGGTGTGTGACTGGAGATACGAAAGGTGTGTTAATGGAGATACGAAAGGTGTGTGTCTGGAGATACGAAAGGTGTGTGTCTGGAGATACGAAAGGTGTGTGTCTGGAGATACGAAAGGTGTGTGACTGGAGATAAGAAAGGTGTTTAACTGGAGATATGAAAGGTGTGTGACTTGAGATACAAAAGGTGTGTGAATGGAAATAGAAAGATGTGTGACTGGATATACGAAAGGTGTGTGACTGGAGATACGATAGGTGTTTGACTGGAGATACGAAAGTTGTGTGAATGGAGATATGAAAGGTTTTTGACTGGAGATACGATAGGTGTGTGACTGGAGATACAAAAGGTGTGTGAATGAAGATACGAAAGGTTTGTGACTGGAGATACGAAAGGTGTGTGGCCAGAGATACGAACCGTGTGTGAATGGAGATATGAAAGTTTTGTGAATGGAGATACGAAAGGTGTGTGAATGGAGATAGAAAGGTGTGTGCCTGTAGATATGAAAGGTGTGTGACTGGAGATAGAACGGTGTGTGACTGGAGATACCAAATATGTGTGACTGAAGATACGAAAGGTGTGTGACTGGATATACGGATTGTGTGTGACTCGAGATACAATAGGTTTTTGACTGGAGATACAAAAGGTGTGTGACTGGAGATACAATAGGTGTTTGACTGGAGATACGAAAGGTGTGTGAATGGAAATAGAAAGGTGTGTGACTGGCTATACGAAAGGTGTGTGACTGGTGATACGAAAGGTATGTGAATGGAGATCCGAAAGGTGTGTAAATGAAGATACGAGAGGTGGGTGAATGGAGATACGAAAGGTGTGTGAATGGAAATAGAAAGGTGTGTGTCTGGAGATACGAAAGGTGTGTGACTGGAGATAGAATGGTGTGTGAATGGAAATATAAATGTGTGTGACTGGAGATACGAAACGTGTGTGAATGGAGATACGAAAGGTGTGTGACTGGAGATACGAAAGGTGTGTGACTGGAGATACGAAAGGTGTGTGACTGGAGATACGAAAGGTGTGTGACTGGAGATACGAAAGGTGTGCGAATGGAGATACGAAAGGTGTGCGACTGGAGATACGAAAGGTGTGTGACTGGAGATAGGAAAGGTGTGTGACTGGAGCTACGGAAGGTGTGTGACTGGAGATATGATAGGTGTTTGACTGGAGATATGAAAGGTGTGTGACTGGAGATATGAAAGGTGTGTGAATGGAGATACAGAAGGTGTGTGACTGGAGATACGATAGGTGTTTGACTTTAGATACGAAAGGTGTGTGACTGGAGATACGAAAGGTGTTTGAATGGAGATAAGAAAGGTGTGTGACTGGTGATACGATAAGTATGTGACTGGAGATATGAAAGGCGTGTGAATGGAGATATGAAAGGTGTGTGAATGGAGATTCAAAATGTGTGTGTCTGGAGATACGAAAGGTGTTTGAATGGAAATACGAAAGGTGTGTGACTGGAGATACGAAAGGTGTGTGGCCAGAGATACGAAACGTGTGTGAATGGAGATACGAAATTTGTGTGAATGGAGATACGAAAGGTGTGTGACTGGAGATACGAAAGGTGTGTGAATGGAGATACGAAAGGTATTTGACTGGAGATACGATAGGTGTGTGACTGGAGATACGATAGGTGTGTGACTGGAGATACGAAAGGTGTATGAATGGAGATACAAAAGGTGTGTGATTGGAGATACGAAATGTGTGTGATTGGAGATACAAAATGTGTGTGAATGGAGATACGAAAGGTGTGTGAATGGAGATACTAAGGGTGTGTGACTGGAGATACGAAAGGTGTGTGAATGAAGATACGAAAGGTGTGTGACTGGAGATACGATAGGTGTGTGACTGGAGATACGAAAGGTGTGTGAATGGAGATACGAAAGGTGTGTGTCTGGAGATACGAAAGGTGTGTGTCTGGAGATACGAAAGGTGTGTGTCTGGAGATACGAAAGGTGTGTGTCTGGAGATACGAAAGGTGTGTGTCTGGAGATCCGAAAGGTGTGTGACTGGAGATACGAACAGGTGTGTGAATGGACATAGAAAGATGTGTTTCTGGAGATATGCAAGGTGTGTGACTGAAGATATGAAAGGTGTGTGACTGAAGATACGAAAGGTGTGTGACTGAAGATACGAAAGGTGTGTGACTGAAGATACGAAAGGTGTGTGACTGAAGATACGAAAGGTGTGTGACTGGAGATACGAAAGGTGTGTCAATGGAGATAGAAAGGTGTGTCAATGAAGATAGAAAGGTGTGTGTCTGGAGATACGAAAGGTGTGTGACTGGAGATAGAATAGTGTGTGAATGGAGATACGAAAGGTGTGTGACTGGAGATACGAAAGGTGTGTGAATGGAGATACGAAAGGTATTTGACTGGAGATACGATAGGTGTGTGAATGGAGATACGAAAGGTGTTTGACTGGAGATACGATAGGTGTGTGACTGGAGATACGAAAGGTGTTTGAATGGAAATACGAAAGGTGTGTGACTGGAGATACGAAACGTGTGTGGCCAGAGATACGAAACGTGTGTGGCCAGAGATACGAAAGTTGTGTGAATGGAGATACGAAAGTTGTGTGAATGGAGATACGAAAGGTGTGTGACTGGAGAAACGAAAGGTGTGTGAATGGAGATACGAAAGGTATTTGACTGGAGATACGATAGGTGTGTGAATGGAGATACGAAAGGTGTTTGACTGGAGATACGATAGGTGTGTGACTGGAGATACGAAAGGTGTTTGAATTGAAATACGAAAGGTGTGTGACTGGAGATACGAAAGTTGTGTGAATGGAGATACGAAAGGTGTGTGAATGGAGATACGAAAGGTGTGTGAATGGAGATACGAAAGGTATTTGACTGGAGATATGATAGGTGTGTGACTGGAGATACAAAAGGTGTGTGACTGGAGATACAAAAGGTGTGTGACTGGAGATACGAAAGGTGTGTTAATGGAGATACGAAAGGTGTGTGTCTGGAGATACGAAAGGTGTGTGTCTGGAGATACGAAAGGTGTGTGTCTGGAGATACGAAAGGTGTGTGACTGGAGATAAGAAAGGTGTTTAACTGGAGATATGAAAGGTGTGTGACTTGAGATACAAAAGGTGTGTGAATGGAAATAGAAAGATGTGTGACTGGATATACGAAAGGTGTGTGACTGGAGATACGATAGGTGTTTGACTGGAGATACGAAAGGTGTGTGAATGGAGATACGAAAGGTGTGTGACTTTGTGATACGAAAGGTGTGTGACTGGAGATACGAAAGGTGTGTGACTGGAGATACGAAAGGTGTGTGACTGGAGATTCGAAAGGTGTGTGACTGGAGATACGAAAGGTGTGTGACTGGAGATACGAAAGGTGTGTGACTGGAGATACGAAAGGAGTGTGACTGGAGATACGAAAGGTGTGTGACTGGAGATACGAAAGGTGTGTGACTGAAGATATGAAATGTGTGTGACTGAAGATACGAAAGGTGTGTGACTGAAGATACGAAAGGTGTGTGACTGGAGATACGAAAGGTGTGTCAATGGAGATACGAAAGGTGTGTGACTGGAGATACGAAAGGTGTGTGACTGAAGATATGAAAGGTGTGTGACTGAAGATACGAAAGGTGTGTGACTGGAGATACAATAGGTGTTTGACTGGAGATACGAAAGGTGTGTGAATGGAAATAGAAAGGTGTGTGACTGGCTATACGAAAGGTGTGTGACTGGTGATACGAAAGGTATGTGAATGGAGATCCGAAAGGTGTGTGGCCAGAGATACGAAACGTGTGTGGCCAGAGATACTAAACGTGTGTGAATGGAGATACGAAAGTTGTGTGAATGGAGATACGAAAGGTGTTTAACTGGAGATACGAAAGTTGTGTGAATGGAGATATGAAAGGTTTTTGACTGGAGATACGATAGGTGTGTGACTGGAGATACAAAAGGTGTGTGAATGAAGATACGAAAGGTGTGTGGCCAGAGATACGAAAGGTGTGTGGCCAGAGATACGAAACGTGTGTGAATGGAGATACGAAACGTGTGTGAATGGAGATACGAAAGTTGTGTGAATGGAGATACGAAACGTGTGTGAATGGAGATACGAAAGTTGTGTGAATGGAGATACAAAAGGTATTTGACTGGAGATACGATAGGTGTGTGACTGGAGATACAAAAGGTGTGTGACTGGAGATACGAAACGTGTGTGAATGGAGATACGAAAGTTGTGTGAATGGAGATACGAAAGGTGTGTGACTGGAGATACGAAAGGTGTGTGAATGGAGATACGAAAGGTGTGTGAATGGAGATACGAAAGGTATTTGACTGGAGATACGATAGGTGTGTGAATGGAGATACGAAAGGTGTTTGACTGGAGATACGATAGGTGAGTGACTGGAGATACGAAAGGTGTTTGAATGGAAATACGAAAGGTGTTTGAATGGAAATACGAAAGGTGTGTGACTGGAGATACGAAAGGTGTGTGGCCAGAGATACGAAACGTGTGTGAATGGAGATACGAAAGTTGTGTGAATGGAGATACGATAGGTGTGTGACTGGAGATACAAAAGGTGTGTGACTGGAGATACGAAAGGTGTGTTAATGGAGATACGAAAGGTGTGTGTCTGGAGATACGAAAGGTGTGTGTCTGGAGATACGAAAGGTGTGTGTCTGGAGATACGAAAGGTGTGTGACTGGATATACGGATTGTGTGTGACTCGAGATACAATAGGTTTTTGACTGGAGATACAATAGGTGTTTGACTGGAGATACGAAAGGTGTGTGAATGGAAATAGAAAGGTGTGTGACTGGCTATACGAAAGGTGTGTGACTGGTGATACGAAAGGTATGTGAATGGAGATCCGAAAGGTGTGTGGCCAGAGATACGAAACGTGTGTGGCCAGAGATACGAAACGTGTGTGGCCAGAGATACTAAACGTGTGTGAATGGAGATACGAAAGTTGTGTGAATGGAGATACGAAAGGTGTGTGACTGGAGATACGAAAGTTGTGTGAATGGAGATATGAAAGGTTTTTGACTGGAGATACGATAGGTGTGTGACTGGAGATACAAAAGGTGTGTGAATGAAGATACGAAAGGTGTGTGACTGGAGATACGAAAGGTGTGTGGCCAGAGATACGAACCGTGTGTGAATGGAGATACGAAAGTTTTGTGAATGGAGATACGAAAGGTGTGTGAATGGAGATAGAAAGGTGTGTGTCTGTAGATATGAAAGGTGTGTGACTGGAGATAGAACGGTGTGTGACTGGAGATACCAAATATGTGTGACTGAAGATACGAAAGGTGTGTGACTGGATATACGGATTGTGTGTGACTCGAGATACAATAGGTTTTTGACTGGAGATACAAAAGGTGTGTGACTGGAGATACAATAGGTGTTTGACTGGAGATACGAAAGGTGTGTGAATGGAAATAGAAAGGTGTGTGACTGGCTATACGAAAGGTGTGTGACTGGTGATACGAAAGGTATGTGAATGGAGATCCGAAAGGTGTGTAAATGAAGATACGAGAGGTGTGTGAATGGAGATACGAAAGGTGTGTGAATGGAAATAGAAAGGTGTGTGTCTGGAGATACGAAAGGTGTGTGACTGGAGATAGAATGGTGTGTGAATGGAAATATAAATGTGTGTGACTGGAGATACGAAACGTGTGTGAATGGAGATACGAAAGGTGTGTGACTGGAGATACGAAAGGTGTGTGACTGGAGATACGAAAGGTGTGTGACTGGAGATACGAAAGGTGTGTGACTGGAGATACGAAAGGTGTGTGACTGGAGATACGAAAGGTGTGTGACTGGAGATACGAAAGGTGTGCGAATGGAGATACGAAAGGTGTGCGACTGGAGATACGAAAGGTGTGTGAATGGAAATAGAAAGGTGTGTGACTGTATATACGAAAGGTGTGTGACTGGTGATACGAAAGGTGTGTGAATGGAGATACGAAAGGTGTGTGACTAGAGATATGAAAGGTGTGTGACTGGAGATACGAAAGGTGTGTGAATGGAAATACGAAAGGTGTGTGACTGAAGATACAAAAGGTGTGTAACTGGAGATATGAAAGGTGTGTGAATGGAGATACGAAAGGTGTGTGAATGGAGATACGAAAGGTGTGTGACTGGGGATATGAAATATGTGTGACTGAAGATACGAAAGGTGTGTGACTGGAGATACAGAAGGTGTGTGACTGGAGATACGATAGGTGTGTGACTGGAGATACGAAAGGTGTGTGAATGGAGATAGAAAGGTGTTTGAATGGAGATAGAAAGGTGTGTGAATGGAGATAGAAAGGTGTGTGAATGGAGATAGAAAGGTGTGTGTCTGTAGATATGAAAGGTGTGTGACTGGAGATAGAACGGTGTGTGACTGGAGATACCAAATATGTGTGACTGAAGATACGAAAGGTGTGTGACTGGATATACGGATTGTGTGTGACTCGAGATACAATAGGTTTTTGACTGGAGATACAAAAGGTGTGTGACTGGAGATACAATAGGTGTTTGACTGGAGATACGAAAGGTGTGTGAATGGAAATAGAAAGGTGTGTGACTGGCTATACGAAAGGTGTGTGACTGGTGATACGAAAGGTATGTGAATGGAGATCCGAAAGGTGTGTAAATGAAGATACGAGAGGTGTGTGAATGGAGATACGAAAGGTGTGTGAATGGAAATAGAAAGGTGTGTGTCTGGAGATACGAAAGGTGTGTGACTGGAGATAGAATGGTGTGTGAATGGAAATATAAATGTGTGTGACTGGAGATACGAAACGTGTGTGAATGGAGATACGAAAGGTGTGTGACTGGAGATACGAAAGGTGTGTGACTGGAGATACGAAAGGTGTGTGACTGGAGATATGAAATGTGTGCGAATGGAGATACGAAAGGTGTGCGACTGGAGATACGAAAGGTGTGCGACTGGAGATACGAAAGGTGTGTGACTGGAGATACGGAAGGTGTGTGACTGGAGATATGATAGGTGTTTGACTGGAGATATGAAAGGTGTGTGACTGGAGATATGAAAGGTGTGTGAATGGAGATACAGAAGGTGTGTGACTGGAGATACGATAGGTGTTTGACTTTAGATACGAAAGGTGTGTGACTGGAGATACGAAAGGTGTTTGAATGGAGATAAGAAAGGTGTGTGACTGGTGATACGATAAGTATGTGACTGGAGATATGAAAGGCGTGTGAATGGAGATATGAAAGGTGTGTGAATGGAGATTCAAAATGTGTGTGTCTGGAGATACGAAAGGTGTTTGAATGGAAATACGAAAGGTGTGTGACTGGAGATACGAAAGGTGTGTGGCCAGAGATACGAAACGTGTGTGAATGGAGATACGAAATTTGTGTGAATGGAGATACGAAAGGTGTGTGTCTGGAGATACGAAAGGTGTGTGTCTGGAGATACGAAAGGTGTGTGTCTGGAGATACGAAAGGTGTGTGTCTGGAGATACGAAAGGTGTGTGTCTGGAGATCCGAAAGGTGTGTAACTGGAGATACGAACAGGTGTGTGAATGGACATAGAAAGATGTGTGTCTGGAGATATGCAAGGTGTGTGACTGAAGATATGAAAGGTGTGTGACTGAAGATACGAAAGGTGTGTGACTGAAGATACGAAAGGTGTGTGACTGAAGATACGAAAGGTGTGTGACTGAAGATACGAAAGGTGTGTGACTGGAGATACGAAAGGTGTGTCAATGGAGATAGAAAGGTGTGTCAATGAAGATAGAAAGGTGTGTGTCTGGAGATACGAAAGGTGTGTGACTGGAGATAGAATGGTGTGTGAATGGAGATACGAAAGGTGTGTGACTGGAGATACGAAAGGTGTGTGAATGGAGATACGAAAGGTATTTGACTGGAGATACGATAGGTGTGTGAATGGAGATACGAAAGGTGTTTGACTGGAGATACGACAGGTGTGTGACTGGAGATACGAAAGGTGTTTGAATGGAAATACGAAAGGTGTGTGACTGGAGATACGAAACGTGTGTGGCCAGAGATACGAAACGTGTGTGAATGGAGATACGAAAGTTGTGTGAATGGAGATACGAAAGGTGTGTGACTGGAGATACGAAAGGTGTGTGGCCAGAGATACGAAACGTGTGTGAATGGAGATACGAAAGTTGTGTGAATGGAGATACGAAAGTTGTGTGAATGGAGATACGAAAGGTGTGTGACTGGAGATACGAAAGGTGTGTGAATGGAGATACGAAAGGTATTTGACTGGAGATACGATAGGTGTGTGAATGGAGATACGAAAGGTGTTTGACTGGAGATACGATAGGTGAGTGACTGGAGATACGAAAGGTGTTTGAATGGAAATACGAAAGGTGTTTGAATGGAAATACGAAAGGTGTGTGACTGGAGATACGAAAGGTGTGTGGCCAGAGATACGAAACGTGTGTGAATGGAGATACGAAAGTTGTGTGAATGGAGATACGATAGGTGTGTGACTGGAGATACAAAAGGTGTGTGACTGGAGATACGAAAGGTGTGTTAATGGAGATACGAAAGGTGTGTGTCTGGAGATACGAAAGGTGTGTGACTGGATATACGGATTGTGTGTGACTCGAGATACAATAGGTTTTTGACTGGAGATACAATAGGTGTGTGACTGGAGATACAATAGGTGTTTGACTGGAGATACGAAAGGTGTGTGAATGGAAATAGAAAGGTGTGTGACTGGCTATACGAAAGGTGTGTGACTGGTGATACGAAAGGTATGTGAATGGAGATCCGAAAGGTGTGTGGCCAGAGATACGAAACGTGTGTGGCCAGAGATACTAAACGTGTGTGAATGGAGATACGAAAGTTGTGTGAATGGAGATACGAAAGGTGTGTGACTGGAGATACGAAAGTTGTGTGAATGGAGATATGAAAGGTTTTTGACTGGAGATACGATAGGTGTGTGACTGGAGATACAAAAGGTGTGTGAATGAAGATACGAAAGGTGTGTGACTGCAGATACGAAAGGTGTGTGGCCAGAGATACGAACCGTGTGTGAATGGAGATACGAAAGTTTTGTGACTGGAGATAGAATGGTGTGTGAATGGAAATATAAATGTGTGTGACTGGAGATACGAAACGTGTGTGAATGGAGATACGAAAGGTGTGTGACTGGAGATACGAAAGGTGTGTGACTGGAGATACGAAAGGTGTGTGACTGGAGATATGAAATGTGTGCGAATGGAGATACGAAAGGTGTGTGACTGGAGATACAATAGGTGTGTGACTGGAGATACGAAAGTTGTGTGAATGGAGATATGAAAGGTTTTTGACTGGAGATACGATAGGTGTGTGACTGGAGATACAAAAGGTGTGTGAATGAAGATACGAAAGGTGTGTGACTGCAGATACGAAAGGTGTGTGGCCAGAGATACGAACCGTGTGTGAATGGAGATACGAAAGTTTTGTGAATGGAGATACGAAAGGTGTGTGAATGGAGATAGAAAGGTGTGTGTCTGTAGATATGAAAGGTGTGTGACTGGAGATACCAAATATGTGTGACTGAAGATACGAAAGGTGTGTGACTGGATATACGGATTGTGTGTGACTCGAGATACAATAGGTTTTTGACTGGAGATACAAAAGGTGTGTGACTGGAGATACAATAGGTGTTTGACTGGAGATACGAAAGGTGTGTGAATGGAAATAGAAAGGTGTGTGACTGGCTATACGAAAGGTGTGTGACTGGTGATACGAAAGGTATGTGAATGGAGATCCGAAAGGTGTGTAAATGAAGATACGAGAGGTGTGTGAATGGAGATACGAAAGGTGTGTGAATGGAAATAGAAAGGTGTGTGTCTGGAGATACGAAAGGTGTGTGACTGGAGATAGAATGGTGTGTGAATGGAAATATAAATGTGTGTGACTGGAGATACGAAACGTGTGTGAATGGAGATACGAAAGGTGTGTGACTGGAGATACGAAAGGTGTGTGACTGGAGATACGAAAGGTGTGTGACTGGAGATACGAAAGGTGTGTGACTGGAGATACGAAAGGTGTGCGAATGGAGATACGAAAGGTGTGCGACTGGAGATACGAAAGGTGTGTGAATGGAAATAGAAAGGTGTGTGACTGGATATACGAAAGGTGTGTGAATGGTGATACGAAAGGTGTGTGAATGGAGATACGAAAGGTGTGTGACTAGAGATATGAAAGGTGTGTGACTGGAGATACGAAAGGTGTGTGAATGGAAATACGAAAGGGGTGTGACTGGAGATAGGAAAGGTGTGTGACTGAAGATACAAAAGGTGTGTAACTGGAGATATGAAAGGTGTGTGACTGGAGATACGAAAGGTGTGTGAATGGAGATATGAAAGGTGTGTGACTGGGTATATGAAATATGTGTGACTGAAGATATGAAAGGTGTGTGACTGGAGATACAGAAGGTGTGTGACTGGAGATACGATAGGTGTGTGACTGGAGATACGAAAGGTGTGTGAATGGAGATAGAAAGGTGTTTGAATGGAGATAGAAAGGTGTGTGAATGGAGATAGAAAGGTGTGTGTCTGTAGATATGAAAGGTGTGTGACTGGAGATAGAACGGTGTGTGACTGGAGATACCAAATATGTGTGACTGAAGATACGAAAGGTGTGTGACTGGATATACGGATTGTGTGTGACTCGAGATACAATAGGTTTTTGACTGGAGATACAATAGGTGTGTGACTGGAGATACAATAGGTGTTTGACTGGAGATACGAAAGGTGTGTGAATGGAAATAGAAAGATGTATGACTGGCTATACGAAAGGTGTGTGACTGGTGATACGAAAGGTATGTGAATGGAGATCCGAAAGGTGTGTGGCCAGAGATACGAAACGTGTGTGGCCAGAGATACTAAACGTGTGTGAATGGAGATACGAAAGTTGTGTGAATGGAGATACGAAAGGTGTGTGACTGGAGATACGAAAGTTGTGTGAATGGAGATATGAAAGGTTTTTGACTGGAGATACGATAGGTGTGTGACTGGAGATACAAAAGGTGTGTGAATGAAGATACGAAAGGTGTGTGACTGGAGATACGAAAGGTGTGTGGCCAGAGATACGAACCGTGTGTGAATGGAGATACGAAAGTTTTGTGAATGGAGATACGAAAGGTGTGTGAATGGAGATAGAAAGGTGTGTGTCTGTAGATATGAAAGGTGTGTGACTGGAGATACCAAATATGTGTGACTGAAGATACGAAAGGTGTGTGACTGGATATACGGATTGTGTGTGACTCGAGATACAATAGGTTTTTGACTGGAGATACAAAAGGTGTGTGACTGGAGATACAATAGGTGTTTGACTGGAGATACGAAAGGTGTGTGAATGGAAATAGAAAGGTGTGTGACTGGCTATACGAAAGGTGTGTGACTGGTGATACGAAAGGTATGTGAATGGAGATCCGAAAGGTGTGTAAATGAAGATACGAGAGGTGTGTGAATGGAGATACGAAAGGTGTGTGAATGGAAATAGAAAGGTGTGTGTCTGGAGATACGAAAGGTGTGTGACTGGAGATAGAATGGTGTGTGAATGGAAATATAAATGTGTGTGACTGGAGATACGAAACGTGTGTGAATGGAGATACGAAAGGTGTGTGACTGGAGATACGAAAGGTGTGTGACTGGAGATACGAAAGGTGTGTGACTGGAGATACGAAAGGTGTGTGACTGGAGATACGAAAGGTGTGCGAATGGAGATACGAAAGGTGTGCGACTGGAGATACGAAAGGTGTGTGACTGGAGATAGGAAAGGTGTGTGACTGGAGATACGGAAGGTGTGTGACTGGAGATATGATAGGTGTTTGACTGGAGATATGAAAGGTGTGTGACTGGAGATATGAAAGGTGTGTGAATGGAGATACAGAAGGTGTGTGACTGGAGATACGATAGGTGTTTGACTTTAGATACGAAATGTGTGTGACTGGAGATACGAAAGGTGTTTGAATGGAGATAAGAAAGGTGTGTGACTGGTGATACGATAAGTATGTGACTGGAGATATGAAAGGCGTGTGAATGGAGATATGAAAGGTGTGTGAATGGAGATTCAAAATGTGTGTGTCTGGAGATACGAAAGGTGTTTGAATGGAAATACGAAAGGTGTGTGACTGGAGATACGAAAGGTGTGTGGCCAGAGATACGAAACGTGTGTGAATGGAGATACGAAATTTGTGTGACTGGAGATACGAAAGGTGTGTGAATGGAGATACGAAAGGTATTTGACTGGAGATACGATAGGTGTGTGACTGGAGATACGATAGGTGTATGAATGGAGATACAAAAGGTGTGTGATTGGAGATACGAAATGTGTGTGTCTGGAGATACGAAAGGTGTGTGTGTGGAGATCCGAAAGGTGTGTGACTGGAGATACGAACAGGTGTGTGAATGGACATAGAAAGATGTGTGTCTGGAGATATGCAAGGTGTGTGACTGAAGATATGAAAGGTGTGTGACTGAAGATACGAAAGGTGTGTGACTGAAGATACGAAAGGTGTGTGACTGAAGATACGAAAGGTGTGTGACTGAAGATACGAAAGGTGTGTGACTGGAGATACGAAAGGTGTGTCAATGGAGATAGAAAGGTGTGTCAATGAAGATAGAAAGGTGTGTGTCTGTAGATATGAAAGGTGTGTGACTGGAGATAGAACGGTGTGTGACTGGAGATACCAAATATGTGTGACTGAAGATACGAAAGGTGTGTGACTGGATATACGGATTGTGTGTGACTCGAGATACAATAGGTTTTTGACTGGAGATACAAAAGGTGTGTGACTGGAGATACAATAGGTGTTTGACTGGAGATACGAAAGGTGTGTGAATGGAAATAGAAAGGTGTGTGACTGGCTATACGAAAGGTGTGTGACTGGTGATACGAAAGGTATGTGAATGGAGATCCGAAAGGTGTGTAAATGAAGATACGAGAGGTGTGTGAATGGAGATACGAAAGGTGTGTGAATGGAAATAGAAAGGTGTGTGTCTGGAGATACGAAAGGTGTGTGACTGGAGATAGAATGGTGTGTGAATGGAAATATAAATGTGTGTGACTGGAGATACGAAACGTGTGTGAATGGAGATACGAAAGGTGTGTGACTGGAGATACGAAAGGTGTGTGACTGGAGATACGAAAGGTGTGTGACTGGAGATACGAAAGGTGTGTGACTGGAGATACGAAAGGTGTGCGAATGGAGATACGAAAGGTGTGCGACTGGAGATACGAAAGGTGTGTGACTGGAGATAGGAAAGGTGTGTGACTGGAGATACGGAAGGTGTGTGACTGGAGATATGATAGGTGTTTGACTGGAGATATGAAAGGTGTGTGACTGGAGATATGAAAGGTGTGTGAATGGAGATACAGAAGGTGTGTGACTGGAGATACGATAGGTGTTTGACTTTAGATACGAAATGTGTGTGACTGGAGATACGAAAGGTGTTTGAATGGAGATAAGAAAGGTGTGTGACTGGTGATACGATAAGTATGTGACTGGAGATATGAAAGGCGTGTGAATGGAGATATGAAAGGTGTGTGAATGGAGATTCAAAATGTGTGTGTCTGGAGATACGAAAGGTGTTTGAATGGAAATACGAAAGGTGTGTGACTGGAGATACGAAAGGTGTGTGGCCAGAGATACGAAACGTGTGTGAATGGAGATACGAAATTTGTGTGACTGGAGATACGAAAGGTGTGTGAATGGAGATACGAAAGGTATTTGACTGGAGATACGATAGGTGTGTGACTGGAGATACGATAGGTGTGTGACTGGAGATACGAAAGGTGTATGAATGGAGATACAAAAGGTGTGTGATTGGAGATACGAAATGTGTGTGTCTGGAGATACGAAAGGTGTGTGTGTGGAGATCCGAAAGGTGTGTGACTGGAGATACGAACAGGTGTGTGAATGGACATAGAAAGATGTGTGTCTGGAGATATGCAAGGTGTGTGACTGAAGATATGAAAGGTGTGTGACTGAAGATACGAAAGGTGTGTGACTGAAGATACGAAAGGTGTGTGACTGAAGATACGAAAGGTGTGTGACTGAAGATACGAAAGGTGTGTGACTGGAGATACGAAAGGTGTGTCAATGGAGATAGAAAGGTGTGTCAATGAAGATAGAAAGGTGTGTGTCTGGAGATACGAAAGGTGTGTGACTGGAGATAGAATGGTGTGTGAATGGAGATACGAAAGGTGTGTGACTGGAGATACGAAAGGTGTGTGAATGGAGATACGAAAGGTATTTGACTGGAGATACGATAGGTGTGTGAATGGAGATACGAAAGGTGTTTGACTGGAGATACGAAAGGTGTTTGAATGGAAATACGAAAGGTGTGTGACTGGAGATACGAAACGTGTGTGGCCAGAGATACGAAACGTGTGTGAATGGAGATACGAAAGTTGTGTGAATGGAGATACGAAAGGTGTGTGAATGGAGATACGAAAGGTGTGTGACTGGAGATACGATAGGTGTGTGACTGGAGATACGAAAGGTGTATGAATGGAGATACAAAAGGTGTGTGATTGGAGATACGAAATGTGTGTGATTGGAGATACAAAATGTGTGTGAATGGAGATACTAAGGGTGTGTGACTGGAGATACGAAAGGTGTGTGAATGAAGATACGAAAGGTGTGTGACTGGAGATACGATAGGTGTGTGACTGGAGATACGATAGGTGTGTGACTGGAGATACGAAAGGTGTGTGAATGGAGATACGAAAGGTGTGTGTCTGGAGATACGAAAGGTGTGTGTCTGGAGATACGAAAGGTGTGTGTCTGGAGATACGAAAGGTGTGTGTCTGGAGATCCGAAAGGTGTGTGACTGGAGATACGAACAGGTGTGTGAATGGACATAGAAAGATGTGTGTCTGGAGATATGCAAGGTGTGTGACTGAAGATATGAAAGGTGTGTGACTGAAGATACGAAAGGTGTGTGACTGAAGATACGAAAGGTGTGTGACTGAAGATACGAAAGGTGTGTGACTGAAGATACGAAAGGTGTGTGACTGGAGATACGAAAGGTGTGTCAATGGAGATAGAAAGGTGTGTCAATGAAGATAGAAAGGTGTGTGTCTGGAGATACGAAAGGTGTGTGACTGGAGATAGAATGGTGTGTGAATGGAGATACGAAAGGTGTGTGACTGGAGATACGAAAGGTGTGTGAATGGAGATACGAAAGGTATTTGACTGGAGATACGATAGGTGTGTGAATGGAGATACGAAAGGTGTTTGACTGGAGATACGATAGGTGTGTGACTGGAGATACGAAAGGTGTTTGAATGGAAATACGAAAGGTGTGTGACTGGAGATACGAAACGTGTGTGGCCAGAGATACGAAACGTGTGTGAATGGAGATACGAAAGTTGTGTGAATGGAGATACGAAAGGTGTGTGAATGGAGATACGAAAGGTGTGTGACTGGAGATACGATAGGTGTGTGACTGGAGATACGAAAGGTGTATGAATGGAGATACAAAAGGTGTGTGATTGGAGATACGAAATGTGTGTGATTGGAGATACAAAATGTGTGTGAATGGAGATACTAAGGGTGTGTGACTGGAGATACGAAAGGTGTGTGAATGAAGATACGAAAGGTGTGTGACTGGAGATACGAAATGTGTGTGATTGGAGATACAAAATGTGTGTGAATGGAGATACTAAGGGTGTGTGACTGGAGATACGAAAGGTGTGTGAATGAAGATACGAAAGGTGTGTGACTGGAGATACGATAGGTGTGTGACTGGAGATACGAAAGGTGTGTGAATGGAGATACGAAAGGTGTGTGTCTGGAGATACGAAAGGTGTGTGTCTGGAGATACGAAAGGTGTGTGTCTGGAGATACGAAAGGTGTGTGTCTGGAGATACGAAAGGTGTGTGTCTGGAGATACGAAAGGTGTGTGTCTGGAGATCCGAAAGGTGTGTGACTGGAGATACGAACAGGTGTGTGAATGGACATAGAAAGATGTGTGTCTGGAGATATGCAAGGTGTGTGACTGAAGATATGAAAGGTGTGTGACTGAAGATACGAAAGGTGTGTGACTGAAGATACGAAAGGTGTGTGACTGAAGATACGAAAGGTGTGTGACTGAAGATACGAAAGGTGTGTGACTGGAGATACGAAAGGTGTGTCAATGGAGATAGAAAGGTGTGTCAATGAAGATAGAAAGGTGTGTGTCTGGAGATACGAAAGGTGTGTGACTGGAGATAGAATGGTGTGTGAATGGAGATACGAAAGGTGTGTGACTGGAGATACGAAAGGTGTGTGAATGGAGATACGAAAGGTATTTGACTGGAGATACGATAGGTGTGTGAATGGAGATACGAAAGGTGTTTGACTGGAGATACGATAGGTGTGTGACTGGAGATACGAAAGGTGTTTGAATGGAAATACGAAAGGTGTGTGACTGGAGATACGAAAGGTGTGTGACTGGAGATACGAAACGTGTGTGGCCAGAGATACGAAACGTGTGTGAATGGAGATACGAAAGTTGTGTGAATGGAGATACGAAAGGTGTGTGACTGGAGAAACGAAAGGTGTGTGAATGGAGATACGAAAGTTATTTGACTGGAGATACGATAGGTGTGTGAATGGAGATACGAAAGGTGTTTGACTGGAGATACGATAGGTGTGTGACTGGAGATACGAAAGGTGTTTGAATTGAAATACGAAAGGTGTGTGACTGGAGATACGAAAGTTGTGTGAATGGAGATACGAAAGGTGTGTGAATGGAGATACGAAAGGTGTGTGAATGGAGATACGAAAGGTATTTGACTGGAGATACGATAGGTGTGTGACTGGAGATACAAAAGGTGTGTGACTGGAGATACGAAAGGTGTGTTAATGGAGATACGAAAGGTGTGTTAATGGAGATACGAAAGGTGTGTGTCTGGAGATACGAAAGGTGTGTGTCTGGAGATACGAAAGGTGTGTGTCTGGAGATACGAAAGGTGTGTGACTGGAGATAAGAAAGGTGTTTAACTGGAGATCCGAAAGGTGTGTGACTGGAGATACGAACAGGTGTGTGAATGGACATAGAAAGATGTGTGTCTGGAGATATGCAAGGTGTGTGACTGAAGATATGAAAGGTGTGTGACTGAAGATACGAAAGGTGTGTGACTGAAGATACGAAAGGTGTGTGACTGAAGATACGAAAGGTGTGTGACTGAAGATATGAAAGGTGTGTGACTGGAGATACGAAAGGTGTGTCAATGGAGATAGAAAGGTGTGTCAATGAAGATAGAAAGGTGTGTGTCTGGAGATACGAAAGGTGTGTGACTGGAGATAGAATGGTGTGTGAATGGAGATACGAAAGGTGTGTGACTGGAGATACGAAAGGTGTGTGAATGGAGATACGAAAGGTATTTGACTGGAGATACGATAGGTGTGTGAATGGAGATACGAAAGGTGTTTGACTGGAGATACGATAGGTGTGTGACTGGAGATACGAAAGGTGTTTGAATGGAAATACGAAAGGTGTGTGACTGGAGATACGAAACGTGTGTGGCCAGAGATACGAAACGTGTGTGAATGGAGATACGAAAGTTGTGTGAATGGAGATACGAAAGGTGTGTGACTGGAGAAACGAAAGGTGTGTGAATGGAGATACGAAAGGTATTTGACTGGAGATACGATAGGTGTGTGAATGGAGATACGAAAGGTGTTTGACTGGAGATACGATAGGTGTGTGACTGGAGATACGAAAGGTGTTTGAATTGAAATACGAAAGGTGTGTGACTGGAGATACGAAAGTTGTGTGAATGGAGATACGAAAGGTGTGTGAATGGAGATACGAAAGGTGTGTGAATGGAGATACGAAAGGTATTTGACTGGAGATACGATAGGTGTGTGACTGGAGATACAAAAGGTGTGTGACTGGAGATACAAAAGGTGTGTGACTGGAGATACGAAAGGTGTGTTAATGGGGATACGAAAGGTGTGTGTCTGGAGATACGAAAGGTGTGTGTCTGGAGATACGAAAGGTGTGTGTCTGGAGATACGAAAGGTGTGTGACTGGAGATAAGAAAGGTGTTTAACTGGAGATATGAAAGGTGTGTGACTTGAGATACAAAAGGTGTGTGAATGGAAATAGAAAGATGTGTGACTGGATATACGAAAGGTGTGTGACTGGAGATACGATAGGTGTTTGACTGGAGATACGAAAGGTGTGTGAATGGAGATACGAAAGGTGTGTGACTGGAGATACGAAAGGTGTGTGACTGGAGATACGAAAGGTGTGTGACTGGAGATACGAAAGGTGTGTGACTGGAGATACGAAAGGTGTGTGACTGGAGATACGAAAGGTGTGTGACTGGAGATACGAAAGGTGTGTGACTGGAGATACGAAAGGTGTGTGACTGAAGATACGAAAGGTGTGTGACTGGAGATACGAAAGGTGTGTGACTGGAGATACGAAAGGTGTGTGACTGGAGATACGAAAGGTGTGTGACTGGAGATACGAAAGGTGTGTGACTGGAGATACGAAAGGTGTGTGACTGGAGATACGAAAGGTGTGTGACTGGAGATACGAAAGGTGTGTGACTGAAGATATGAAATGTGTGTGACTGAAGATACGAAAGGTGTGTGACTGAAGATACGAAAGGTGTGTGACTGGAGATACGAAAGGTGTGTCAATGGAGATACGAAAGGTGTGTGACTGGAGATACGAAAGGTGTGTGACTGAAGATATGAAAGGTGTGTGACTGAAGATACGAAAGGTGTGTGACTGGAGATACAATAGGTGTTTGACTGGAGATACGAAAGGTGTGTGAATTTAAATAGAAAGGTGTGTGACTGGCTATACGAAAGGTGTGTGACTGGTGATACGAAAGGTATGTGAATGGAGATCCGAAAGGTGTGTGGCCAGAGATACGAAACGTGTGTGGCCAGAGATACGAAACGTGTGTGACTGGAGATACGAAAGGTGTGTGACTGGAGATACGAAAGGTGTGTGACTGGAGATACGAAAGGTGTGTGACTGGAGATACGAAAGGTGTGTGACTGGAGATACGAAAGGTGTGTGACTGGAGATACGAAAGGTGTGTGACTGGAGATATGAAATGTGTGTGACTGAAGATACGAAAGGTGTGTGACTGGACATACGAAAGGTGTGTCAATGGAGATACGAAAGGTGTGTGACTGGAGATACGAAAGGTGTGTGACTGAAGATATGAAAGGTGTGTGACTGAAGATACGAAAGGTGTGTGACTGGAGATACAATAGGTGTTTGACTGGAGATACGAAAGGTGTTTGACTGGAGATACGAAAGGTGTGTGAATGGAAATAGAAAGGTGTGTGACTGGCTATACGAAAGGTGTGTGACTGGTGATACGAAAGGTGTGTGACTGGTGATACGAAAGGTATGTGAATGGAGATCCGAAACGTGTGTGGCCAGAGATACGAAACGTGTGTGGCCAGAGATACTAAACGTGTGTGAATGGAGATACGAAAGTTGTGTGAATGGAGATACGAAAGGTGTGTAACTGGAGATACGAAAGTTGTGTGAATGGAGATATGAAAGGTTTTTGACTGGAGATACGATAGGTGTGTGACTGGAGATACAAAAGGTGTGTGAATGAAGATACGAAAGGTGTGTGACTGGAGATACGAAAGGTGTGTGAATGGAGATACGAAAGGTATTTGACTGGAGATACGATAGGTGTGTGAATGGAGATACGAAAGGTGTTTGACTGGAGATACGATAGATGTGTGACTGGAGATACGAAAGGTGTTTGAATGGAAATACGAAAGGTGTGTGACTGGAGATACGAAACGTGTGTGGCCAGAGATACGAAACGTGTGTGAATGGAGATACGAAAGTTGTGTGAATGGAGATACGAAAGGTGTGTGACTGGAGAAACGAAAGGTGTGTGAATGGAGATACGAAAGGTATTTGACTGGAGATACGATAGGTGTGTGAATGGAGATACGAAAGGTGTTTGACTGGAGATACGATAGGTGTGTGACTGGAGATACGAAAGGTGTTTGAATTGAAATACGAAAGGTGTGTGACTCGAGATACGAAAGTTGTGTGAATGGAGATACGAAAGGTGTGTGAATGGAGATACGAAAGGTGTGTGTCTGGAGATACGAAAGGTGTGTGTCTGGAGATACGAAAGGTGTGTGACTGGAGATAAGAAAGGTGTTTAACTGGAGATATGAAAGGTGTGTGACTTGAGATACAAAAGGTGTGTGAATGGAAATAGAAAGATGTGTGACTGGATATACGAAAGGTGTGTGACTGGAGATACGATAGGTGTTTGACTGGAGATACGAAAGGTGTGTGACTGGAGATACGAAAGGTGTGTGACTGGAGATACGAAAGGTGTGTGACTGGAGATACGAAAGGTGTGTGACTGGAGATACGAAAGGTGTGTGACTGGAGATACGAAAGGTGTGTGACTGGAGATACGAAAGGTGTGTGACTGGAGATACGAAAGGTGTGTTAATGGGGATACGAAAGGTGTGTGTCTGGAGATACGAAAGGTGTGTGTCTGGAGATACGAAAGGTGTGTGTCTGGAGATACGAAAGGTGTGTGACTGGAGATAAGAAAGGTGTTTAACTGGAGATATGAAAGGTGTGTGACTTGAGATACAAAAGGTGTGTGAATGGAAATAGAAAGATGTGTGACTGGATATACGAAAGGTGTGTGACTGGAGATACGAAAGGTGTGTGAATGGAGATACGAAAGGTGTGTGACTGGAGATACGAAAGGTGTGTGACTGGAGATACGAAAGGTGTGTGACTGGAGATACGAAAGGTGTGTGACTGGAGATACGAAAGGTGTGTGACTGGAGATACGAAAGGTGTGTGACTGGAGATACGAAAGGTGTGTGACTGAAGATACGAAAGGTGTGTGACTGGAGATACGAAAGGTGTGTGACTGGAGATACGAAAGGTGTGTGACTGGAGATACGAAAGGTGTGTGACTGGAGATACGAAAGGTGTGTGACTGGAGATACGAAAGGTGTGTGACTGGAGATACGAAAGGTGTGTGACTGGAGATACGAAAGGTGTGTGACTGAAGATATGAAATGTGTGTGACTGAAGATACGAAAGGTGTGTGACTGAAGATACGAAAGGTGTGTGACTGGAGATACGAAAGGTGTGTCAATGGAGATACGAAAGGTGTGTGACTGGAGATACGAAAGGTGTGTGACTGAAGATATGAAAGGTGTGTGACTGAAGATACGAAAGGTGTGTGACTGGAGATACAATAGGTGTTTGACTGGAGATACGAAAGGTGTGTGAATGGAAATAGAAAGGTGTGTGACTGGCTATACGAAAGGTGTGTGACTGGTGATACGAAAGGTATGTGAATGGAGATCCGAAAGGTGTGTGGCCAGAGATACGAAACGTGTGTGGCCAGAGATACGAAACGTGTGTGACTGGAGATACGAAAGGTGTGTGACTGGAGATACGAAAGGTGTGTGACTGGAGATACGAAAGGTGTGTGACTGGAGATACGAAAGGTGTGTGACTGGAGATACGAAAGGTGTGTGACTGGAGATACGAAAGGTGTGTGACTGGAGATATGAAATGTGTGTGACTGAAGATACGAAAGGTGTGTGACTGGACATACGAAAGGTGTGTCAATGGAGATACGAAAGGTGTGTGACTGGAGATACGAAAGGTGTGTGACTGAAGATATGAAAGGTGTGTGACTGAAGATACGAAAGGTGTGTGACTGGAGATACAATAGGTGTTTGACTGGAGATACGAAAGGTGTTTGACTGGAGATACGAAAGGTGTGTGAATGGAAATAGAAAGGTGTGTGACTGGCTATACGAAAGGTGTGTGACTGGTGATACGAAAGGTGTGTGACTGGTGATACGAAAGGTATGTGAATGGAGATCCGAAACGTGTGTGGCCAGAGATACGAAACGTGTGTGGCCAGAGATACTAAACGTGTGTGAATGGAGATACGAAAGTTGTGTGAATGGAGATACGAAAGGTGTGTAACTGGAGATACGAAAGTTGTGTGAATGGAGATATGAAAGGTTTTTGACTGGAGATACGATAGGTGTGTGACTGGAGATACAAAAGGTGTGTGAATGAAGATACGAAAGGTGTGTGACTGGAGATACGAAAGGTGTGTGAATGGAGATACGAAAGGTATTTGACTGGAGATACGATAGGTGTGTGAATGGAGATACGAAAGGTGTTTGACTGGAGATACGATAGATGTGTGACTGGAGATACGAAAGGTGTTTGAATGGAAATACGAAAGGTGTGTGACTGGAGATACGAAACGTGTGTGGCCAGAGATACGAAACGTGTGTGAATGGAGATACGAAAGTTGTGTGAATGGAGATACGAAAGGTGTGTGACTGGAGAAACGAAAGGTGTGTGAATGGAGATACGAAAGGTATTTGACTGGAGATACGATAGGTGTGTGAATGGAGATACGAAAGGTGTTTGACTGGAGATACGATAGGTGTGTGACTGGAGATACGAAAGGTGTTTGAATTGAAATACGAAAGGTGTGTGACTCGAGATACGAAAGTTGTGTGAATGGAGATACGAAAGGTGTGTGAATGGAGATACGAAAGGTGTGTGTCTGGAGATACGAAAGGTGTGTGTCTGGAGATACGAAAGGTGTGTGACTGGAGATAAGAAAGGTGTTTAACTGGAGATATGAAAGGTGTGTGACTTGAGATACAAAAGGTGTGTGAATGGAAATAGAAAGATGTGTGACTGGATATACGAAAGGTGTGTGACTGGAGATACGATAGGTGTTTGACTGGAGATACGAAAGGTGTGTGACTGGAGATACGAAAGGTGTGTGACTGGAGATACGAAAGGTGTGTGACTGGAGATACGAAAGGTGTGTGACTGGAGATACGAAAGGTGTGTGACTGGAGATACGAAAGGTGTGTGACTGGAGATACGAAAGGTGTGTGACTGGAGATACGAAAGGTGTGTGACTGAAGATACGAAAGGTGTGTGACTGGAGATACGAAAGGTGTGTGACTGGAGATATGAAAGGTGTGTGACTGGAGATACGAAAGGTGTGTGACTGGAGATACGAAAGGTGTGTGACTGGAGATACGAAAGGTGTGTGACTGGAGATACGAAAGGTGTGTGACTGAAGATATGAAATGTGTGTGACTGAAGATACGAAAGGTGTGTGACTGAAGATACGAAAGGTGTGTGACTGGAGATACGAAAGGTGTGTCAATGGAGATACGAAAGGTGTGTGACTGGAGATACGAAAGGTGTGTGACTGAAGATATGAAAGGTGTGTGACTGAAGATACGAAAGGTGTGTGACTGGAGATACAATAGGTGTTTGACTGGAGATACGAAAGGTGTGTGAATGGAAATAGAAAGGTGTGTGACTGGCTATACGAAAGGTGTGTGACTGGTGATACGAAAGGTATGTGAATGGAGATCCGAAAGGTGTGTGGCCAGAGATACGAAACGTGTGTGGCCAGAGATACGAAACGTGTGTGACTGGAGATACGAAAGGTGTGTGACTGGAGATACGAAAGGTATTTGACTGGAGATACGATAGGTGTGTGACTGGAGATACGATAGGTGTGTGACTGGAGATACGAAAGGTGTATGAATGGAGATACAAAAGGTGTGTGATTGGAGATACGAAATGTGTGTGTCTGGAGATACGAAAGGTGTGTGTGTGGAGATCCGAAAGGTGTGTGACTGGAGATACGAACAGGTGTGTGAATGGACATAGAAAGATGTGTGTCTGGAGATATGCAAGGTGTGTGACTGAAGATATGAAAGGTGTGTGACTGAAGATACGAAAGGTGTGTGACTGAAGATACGAAAGGTGTGTGACTGAAGATACGAAAGGTGTGTGACTGAAGATACGAAAGGTGTGTGACTGAAGATACGAAAGGTGTGTCAATGGAGATAGAAAGGTGTGTCAATGAAGATAGAAAGGTGTGTGTCTGGAGATACGAAAGGTGTGTGACTGGAGATAGAATGGTGTGTGAATGGAGATACGAAAGGTGTGTGACTGGAGATACGAAAGGTGTGTGAATGGAGATACGAAAGGTATTTGACTGGAGATACGATAGGTGTGTGAATGGAGATACGAAAGGTGTTTGACTGGAGATACGATAGGTGTGTGACTGGAGATACGAAAGGTGTTTGAATGGAAATACGAAAGGTGTGTGACTGGAGATATGAAACGTGTGTGGCCAGAGATACGAAACGTGTGTGAATGGAGATACGAAAGTTGTGTGAATGGAGATACGAAAGGTGTGTGAATGGAGATACGAAAGGTGTGTGATTGGAGATACGAAATGTGTGTGTCTGGAGATACGAAAGGTGTGTGTGTGGAGATCCGAAAGGTGTGTGACTGGAGATACGAACAGGTGTGTGAATGGACATAGAAAGATGTGTGTCTGGAGATATGCAAGGTGTGTGACTGAAGATACGAAAGGTGTGTGACTGAAGATACGAAAGGTGTGTGACTGAAGATACGAAAGGTGTGTGACTGAAGATACGAAAGGTGTGTGACTGAAGATACGAAAGGTGTGTGACTGGAGATACGAAAGGTGTGGCAATGGAGATAGAAAGGTGTGTCAATGAAGATAGAAAGGTGTGTGTCTGTAGATATGAAAGGTGTGTGACTGGAGATAGAACGGTGTGTGACTGGAGATACCAAATATGTGTGACTGAAGATACGAAAGGTGTGTGACTGGATATACGGATTGTGTGTGACTCGAGATACAATAGGTTTTTGACTGGAGATACAAAAGGTGTGTGACTGGAGATACAATAGGTGTTTGACTGGAGATACGAAAGGTGTGTGAATGGAAATAGAAAGGTGTGTGACTGGCTATACGAAAGGTGTGTGACTGGTGATACGAAAGGTATGTGAATGGAGATCCGAAAGGTGTGTAAATGAAGATACGAGAGGTGTGTGAATGGAGATACGAAAGGTGTGTGAATGGAAATAGAAAGGTGTGTGTCTGGAGATACGAAAGGTGTGTGACTGGAGATAGAATGGTGTGTGAATGGAAATATAAATGTGTGTGACTGGAGATACGAAACGTGTGTGAATGGAGATACGAAAGGTGTGTGACTGGAGATACGAAAGGTGTGTGACTGGAGATACGAAAGGTGTGTGACTGGAGATACGAAAGGTGTGTGACTGGAGATACGAAAGGTGTGCGAATGGAGATACGAAAGGTGTGCGACTGGAGATACGAAAGGTGTGTGACTGGAGATAGGAAAGGTGTGTGACTGGAGATACGGAAGGTGTGTGACTGGAGATATGATAGGTGTTTGACTGGAGATATGAAAGGTGTGTGACTGGAGATATGAAAGGTGTGTGAATGGAGATACAGAAGGTGTGTGACTGGAGATACGATAGGTGTTTGACTTTAGATACGAAATGTGTGTGACTGGAGATACGAAAGGTGTTTGAATGGAGATAAGAAAGGTGTGTGACTGGTGATACGATAAGTATGTGACTGGAGATATGAAAGGCGTGTGAATGGAGATATGAAAGGTGTGTGAATGGAGATTCAAAATGTGTGTGTCTGGAGATACGAAAGGTGTTTGAATGGAAATACGAAAGGTGTGTGACTGGAGATACGAAAGGTGTGTGGCCAGAGATACGAAACGTGTGTGAATGGAGATACGAAATTTGTGTGACTGGAGATACGAAAGGTGTGTGAATGGAGATACGAAAGGTATTTGACTGGAGATACGATAGGTGTGTGACTGGAGATACGATAGGTGTGTGACTGGAGATACGGAAGGTGTATGAATGGAGATACAAAAGGTGTGTGATTGGAGATACGAAATGTGTGTGTCTGGAGATACGAAAGGTGTGTGTGTGGAGATCCGAAAGGTGTGTGACTGGAGATACGAACAGGTGTGTGAATGGACATAGAAAGATGTGTGTCTGGAGATATGCAAGGTGTGTGACTGAAGATATGAAAGGTGTGTGACTGAAGATACGAAAGGTGTGTGACTGAAGATACGAAAGGTGTGTGACTGAAGATACGAAAGGTGTGTGACTGAAGATACGAAAGGTGTGTGACTGGAGATACGAAAGGTGTGTCAATGGAGATAGAAAGGTGTGTCAATGAAGATAGAAAGGTGTGTGTCTGGAGATACGAAAGGTGTGTGACTGGAGATAGAATGGTGTGTGAATGGAGATACGAAAGGTGTGTGACTGGAGATACGAAAAGGTGTGTGAATGGAGATACGAAAGGTATTTGACTGGAGATACGATAGGTGTGTGAATGGAGATACGAAAGGTGTTTGACTGGAGATACGATAGGTGTGTGACTGGAGATACGAAAGGTGTTTGAATGGAAATACGAAAGGTGTGTGACTGGAGATACGAAACGTGTGTGGCCAGAGATACGAAACGTGTGTGAATGGAGATACGAAAGTTGTGTGAATGGAGATACGAAAGGTGTGTGAATGGAGATACGAAAGGTGTGTGACTGGAGATACGATAGGTGTGTGACTGGAGATACGAAAGGTGTATGAATGGAGATACAAAAGGTGTGTGATTGGAGATACGAAATGTGTGTGATTGGAGATACAAAATGTGTGTGAATGGAGATACTAAGGGTGTGTGACTGGAGATACGAAAGGTGTGTGAATGAAGATACGAAAGGTGTGTGACTGGAGATACGATAGGTGTGTGACTGGAGATACGATAGGTGTGTGACTGGAGATACGATAGGTGTGTGACTGGAGATACGAAAGGTGTGTGAATGGAGATACGAAAGGTGTGTGTCTGGAGATACGAAAGGTGTGTGTCTGGAGATACGAAAGGTGTGTGTCTGGAGATCCGAAAGGTGTGTGACTGGAGATACGAACAGGTGTGTGAATGGACATAGAAAGATGTGTGTCTGGAGATATGCAAGGTGTGTGACTGAAGATATGAAAGGTGTGTGACTGAAGATACGAAAGGTGTGTGACTGAAGATACGAAAGGTGTGTGACTGAAGATACGAAAGGTGTGTGACTGAAGATACGAAAGGTGTGTGACTGGAGATACGAAAGGTGTGTCAATGGAGATAGAAAGGTGTGTCAATGAAGATAGAAAGGTGTGTGTCTGGAGATACGAAAGGTGTGTGACTGGAGATAGAATGGTGTGTGAATGGAGATACGAAAGGTGTGTGACTGGAGATACGAAAGGTGTGTGAATGGAGATACGAAAGGTATTTGACTGGAGATACGATAGGTGTGTGAATGGAGATACGAAAGGTGTTTGACTGGAGATACGATAGGTGTGTGACTGGAGATACGAAAGGTGTTTGAATGGAAATACGAAAGGTGTGTGACTGGAGATACGAAACGTGTGTGGCCAGAGATACGAAACGTGTGTGAATGGAGATACGAAAGTTGTGTGAATGGAGATACGAAAGGTGTGTGAATGGAGATACGAAAGGTGTGTGACTGGAGATACGATAGGTGTGTGACTGGAGATACGAAAGGTGTATGAATGGAGATACAAAAGGTGTGTGATTGGAGATGCGAAATGTGTGTGATTGGAGATACAAAATGTGTGTGAATGGAGATACTAAGGGTGTGTGACTGGAGATACGAAAGGTGTGTGAATGAAGATACGAAAGGTGTGTGACTGGAGATACGAAATGTGTGTGATTGGAGATACAAAATGTGTGTGAATGGAGATACTAAGGGTGTGTGACTGGAGATACGAAAGGTGTGTGAATGAAGATACGAAAGGTGTGTGACTGGAGATACGATAGGTGTGTGACTGGAGATACGAAAGGTGTGTGAATGGAGATACGAAAGGTGTGTGTCTGGAGATACGAAAGGTGTGTGTCTGGAGATACGAAAGGTGTGTGTCTGGAGATACGAAAGGTGTGTGTCTGGAGATCCGAAAGGTGTGTGACTGGAGATACGAACAGGTGTGTGAATGGACATAGAAAGATGTGTGTCTGGAGATATGCAAGGTGTGTGACTGAAGATATGAAAGGTGTGTGACTGAAGATACGAAAGGTGTGTGACTGAAGATACGAAAGGTGTGTGACTGAAGATACGAAAGGTGTGTGACTGAAGATACGAAAGGTGTGTGACTGGAGATACGAAAGGTGTGTCAATGGAGATAGAAAGGTGTGTCAATGAAGATAGAAAGGTGTGTGTCTGGAGATACGAAAGGTGTGTGACTGGAGATAGAATGGTGTATGAATGGAGATACGAAAGGTGTGTGACTGGAGATACGAAAGGTGTGTGAATGGAGATACGAAAGGTATTTGACTGGAGATACGATAGGTGTGTGAATGGAGATACGAAAGGTGTTTGACTGGAGATACGATAGGTGTGTGACTGGAGATACGAAAGGTGTTTGAATGGAAATACGAAAGGTGTGTGACTGGAGATACGAAACGTGTGTGGCCAGAGATACGAAACGTGTGTGAATGGAGATACGAAAGTTGTGTGAATGGAGATACGAAAGGTGTGTGACTGGAGAAACGAAAGGTGTGTGAATGGAGATACGAAAGTTATTTGACTGGAGATACGATAGGTGTGTGAATGGAGATACGAAAGGTGTTTGACTGGAGATACGATAGGTGTGTGACTGGAGATACGAAAGGTGTTTGAATTGAAATACGAAAGGTGTGTGACTGGAGATACGAAAGTTGTGTGAATGGAGATACGAAAGGTGTGTGAATGGAGATACGAAAGGTGTGTGAATGGAGATACGAAAGGTATTTGACTGGAGATACGATAGGTGTGTGACTGGAGATACAAAAGGTGTGTGACTGGAGATACGAAAGGTGTGTTAATGGAGATACGAAAGGTGTGTGTCTGGAGATACGAAAGGTGTGTGTCTGGAGATACGAAAGGTGTGTGTCTGGAGATACGAAAGGTGTGTGACTGGAGATAAGAAAGGTGTTTAACTGGAGATCCGAAAGGTGTGTGACTGGAGATACGAACAGGTGTGTGAATGGACATAGAAAGATGTGTGTCTGGAGATATGCAAGGTGTGTGACTGAAGATATGAAAGGTGTGTGACTGAAGATACGAAAGGTGTGTGACTGAAGATACGAAAGGTGTGTGACTGAAGATACGAAAGGTGTGTGACTGAAGATATGAAAGGTGTGTGACTGGAGATACGAAAGGTGTGTCAATGGAGATAGAAAGGTGTGTCAATGAAGATAGAAAGGTGTGTGTCTGGAGATACGAAAGGTGTGTGACTGGAGATAGAATGGTGTGTGAATGGAGATACGAAAGGTGTGTGACTGGAGATACGAAAGGTGTGTGAATGGAGATACGAAAGGTATTTGACTGGAGATACGATAGGTGTGTGAATGGAGATACGAAAGGTGTTTGACTGGAGATACGATAGGTGTGTGACTGGAGATACGAAAGGTGTTTGAATGGAAATACGAAAGGTGTGTGACTGGAGATACGAAACGTGTGTGGCCAGAGATACGAAACGTGTGTGAATGGAGATACGAAAGTTGTGTGAATGGAGATACGAAAGGTGTGTGACTGGAGAAACGAAAGGTGTGTGAATGGAGATACGAAAGGTATTTGACTGGAGATACGATAGGTGTGTGAATGGAGATACGAAAGGTGTTTGACTGGAGATACGATAGGTGTGTGACTGGAGATACGAAAGGTGTTTGAATTGAAATACGAAAGGTGTGTGACTGGAGATACGAAAGTTGTGTGAATGGAGATACGAAAGGTGTGTGAATGGAGATACGAAAGGTGTGTGAATGGAGATACGAAAGGTATTTGACTGGAGATACGAAAGGTATTTGACTGGAGATACGATAGGTGTGTGACTGGAGATACAAAAGGTGTGTGACTGGAGATACGAAAGGTGTGTTAATGGGGATACGAAAGGTGTGTGTCTGGAGATACGAAAGGTGTGTGTCTGGAGATACGAAAGGTGTGTGTCTGGAGATACGAAAGGTGTGTGACTGGAGATAAGAAAGGTGTTTAACTGGAGATATGAAAGGTGTGTGACTTGAGATACAAAAGGTGTGTGAATGGAAATAGAAAGATGTGTGACTGGATATACGAAAGGTGTGTGACTGGAGATACGATAGGTGTTTGACTGGAGATACGAAAGGTGTGTGAATGGAGATACGAAAGGTGTGTGACTGGAGATACGAAAGGTGTGTGACTGGAGATACGAAAGGTGTGTGACTGGAGATACGAAAGGTGTGTGACTGGAGATACGAAAGGTGTGTGACTGGAGATACGAAAGGTGTGTGACTGGAGATACGAAAGGTGTGTGACTGGAGATACGAAAGGTGTGTGACTGAAGATACGAAAGGTGTGTGACTGGAGATACGAAAGGTGTGTGACTGGAGATACGAAAGGTGTGTGACTTGAGATACGAAAGGTGTGTGACTGGAGATACGAAAGGTGTGTGACTGGAGATACGAAAGGTGTGTGACTGGAGATACGAAAGGTGTGTGACTGAAGATACGAAATGTGTGTGACTGAAGATACGAAAGGTGTGTGACTGGAGATACGAAAGGTGTGTCAATGGAGATACGAAAGGTGTGTGACTGGAGATACGAAAGGTGTGTGACTGAAGATATGAAAGGTGTGTGACTGAAGATACGAAAGGTGTGTGACTGGAGATACAATAGGTGTTTGACTGGAGATACGAAAGGTGTGTGAATGGAAATAGAAAGGTGTGTGACTGGCTATACGAAAGGTGTGTGACTGGTGATACGAAAGGTATGTGAATGGAGATCCGAAAGGTGTGTGGCCAGAGATACGAAACGTGTGTGGCCAGAGATACGAAACGTGTGTGACTGGAGATACGAAAGGTGTGTGACTGGAGATACGAAAGGTGTGTGACTGGAGATACGAAAGGTGTGTGACTGGAGATACGAAAGGTGTGTGACTGGAGATACGAAAGGTGTGTGACTGGAGATACGAAAGGTGTGTGACTGGAGATATGAAATGTGTGTGACTGAAGATACGAAAGGTGTGTGACTGGACATACGAAAGGTGTGTCAATGGAGATACGAAAGGTGTGTGACTGGAGATACGAAAGGTGTGTGACTGAAGATATGAAAGGTGTGTGACTGAAGATACGAAAGGTGTGTGACTGGAGATACAATAGGTGTTTGACTGGAGATACGAAAGGTGTGTGAATGGAAATAGAAAGGTGTGTGACTGGCTATACGAAAGGTGTGTGACTGGTGATACGAAAGGTGTGTGACTGGTGATACGAAAGGTATGTGAATGGAGATCCGAAACGTGTGTGGCCAGAGATACGAAACGTGTGTGGCCAGAGATACTAAACGTGTGTGAATGGAGATACGAAAGTTGTGTGAATGGAGATACGAAAGGTGTGTAACTGGAGATACGAAAGTTGTGTGAATGGAGATATGAAAGGTTTTTGACTGGAGATACGATAGGTGTGTGACTGGAGATACAAAAGGTGTGTGAATGAAGATACGAAAGGTGTGTGACTGGAGATACGAAAGGTGTGTGAATGGAGATACGAAAGGTATTTGACTGGAGATACGATAGGTGTGTGAATGGAGATACGAAAGGTGTTTGACTGGAGATACGATAGATGTGTGACTGGAGATACGAAAGGTGTTTGAATGGAAATACGAAAGGTGTGTGACTGGAGATACGAAACGTGTGTGGCCAGTGATACGAAACGTGTGTGAATGGAGATACGAAAGTTGTGTGAATGGAGATACGAAAGGTGTGTGACTGGAGAAACGAAAGGTGTGTGAATGGAGATACGAAAGGTATTTGACTGGAGATACGATAGGTGTGTGAATGGAGATACGAAAGGTGTTTGACTGGAGATACGATAGGTGTGTGACTGGAGATACGAAAGGTGTTTGAATTGAAATACGAAAGGTGTGTGACTCGAGATACGAAAGTTGTGTGAAAGGAGATACGAAAGGTGTGTGAATGGAGATACGAAAGGTGTGTGTCTGGAGATACGAAAGGTGTGTGTCTGGAGATACGAAAGGTGTGTGTCTGGAGATACGAAAGGTGTGTGACTGGAGATAAGAAAGGTGTTTAACTGGAGATATGAAAGGTGTGTGACTTGAGATACAAAAGGTGTGTGAATGGAAATAGAAAGATGTGTGACTGGATATACGAAAGGTGTGTGACTGGAGATACGATAGGTGTTTGACTGGAGATACGAAAGGTGTGTGAATGGAGATACGAAAGGTGTGTGACTGGAGATACGAAAGGTGTGTGACTGGAGATACGAAAGGTGTGTGACTGGAGATACGAAAGGTGTGTGACTGGAGATACGAAAGGTGTGTGACTGGAGATACGAAAGGTGTGTGACTGGAGATACGAAAGGTGTGTGACTGAAGATACGAAAGGTGTGTGACTGGAGATACGAAAGGTGTGTGACTGGAGATATGAAAGGTGTGTGACTGGAGATACGAAAGGTGTGTGACTGGAGATACGAAAGGTGTGTGACTGGAGATACGAAAGGTGTGTGACTGGAGATACGAAAGGTGTGTGACTGAAGATATGAAATGTGTGTGACTGAAGATACGAAAGGTGTGTGACTGAAGATACGAAAGGTGTGTGACTGGAGATACGAAAGGTGTGTCAATGGAGATACGAAAGGTGTGTGACTGGAGATACGAAAGGTGTGTGACTGAAGATATGAAAGGTGTGTGACTGAAGATACGAAAGGTGTGTGACTGGAGATACAATAGGTGTTTGACTGGAGATACGAAAGGTGTGTGAATGGAAATAGAAAGGTGTGTGACTGGCTATACGAAAGGTGTGTGACTGGTGATACGAAAGGTATGTGAATGGAGATCCGAAAGGTGTGTGGCCAGAGATACGAAACGTGTGTGGCCAGAGATACGAAACGTGTGTGACTGGAGATACGAAAGGTGTGTGACTGGAGATACGAAAGGTATTTGACTGGAGATACGATAGGTGTGTGACTGGAGATACGATAGGTGTGTGACTGGAGATACGAAAGGTGTATGAATGGAGATACAAAAGGTGTGTGATTGGAGATACGAAATGTGTGTGTCTGGAGATACGAAAGGTGTGTGTGTGGAGATCCGAAAGGTGTGTGACTGGAGATACGAAAGGTGTGTGTCTGGAGATACGAAAGGTGTGTGTCTGGAGATACGAAAGGTGTGTGTCTGGAGATACGAAAGGTGTGTGTCTGGAGATCCGAAAGGTGTGTGACTGGAGATACGAACAGGTGTGTGAATGGACATAGAAAGATGTGTGTCTGGAGATATGCAAGGTGTGTGACTGAAGATATGAAAGGTGTGTGACTGAAGATACGAAAGGTGTGTGACTGAAGATACGAAAGGTGTGTGACTGAAGATACGAAAGGTGTGTGACTGAAGATACGAAAGGTGTGTGACTGGAGATACGAAAGGTGTGTCAATGGAGATAGAAAGGTGTGTCAATGAAGATAGAAAGGTGTGTGTCTGGAGATACGAAAGGTGTGTGACTGGAGATAGAATGGTGTGTGAATGGAGATACGAAAGGTGTGTGACTGGAGATACGAAAGGTGTGTGAATGGAGATACGAAAGGTATTTGACTGGAGATACGATAGGTGTGTGAATGGAGATACGAAAGGTGTTTGACTGGAGATACGATAGGTGTGTGACTGGAGATACGAAAGGTGTTTGAATGGAAATACGAAAGGTGTGTGACTGGAGATACGAAACGTGTGTGGCCAGAGATACGAAACGTGTGTGAATGGAGATACGAAAGTTGTGTGAATGGAGATACGAAAGGTGTGTGACTGGAGAAACGAAAGGTGTGTGAATGGAGATACGAAAGGTATTTGACTGGAGATACGATAGGTGTGTGAATGGAGATACGAAAGGTGTTTGACTGGAGATACGATAGGTGTGTGACTGGAGATACGAAAGGTGTTTGAATTGAAATACGAAAGGTGTGTGACTGGAGATACGAAAGTTGTGTGAATGGAGATACGAAAGGTGTGTGAATGGAGATACGAAAGGTGTGTGAATGGAGATACGAAAGGTATTTGACTGGAGATACGATAGGTGTGTGACTGGAGATACAAAAGGTGTGTGACTGGAGATACGAAAGGTGTGTTAATGGAGATACGAAAGGTGTGTGTCTGGAGATACGAAAGGTGTGTGTCTGGAGATACGAAAGGTGTGTGTCTGGAGATACGAAAGGTGTGTGACTGGAGATAAGAAAGGTGTTTAACTGGAGATCCGAAAGGTGTGTGACTGGAGATACGAACAGGTGTGTGAATGGACATAGAAAGATGTGTGTCTAGAGATATGCAAGGTGTGTGTCTGGAGATACGAAAGGTGTGTGACTGGAGATACGAAAGGTGTGTGTCTGGAGATACGAAAGGTGTGTGTCTGGAGATACGAAAGGTGTGTGACTGGAGATAAGAAAGGTGTTTAACTGGAGATCCGAAAGGTGTGTGACTGGAGATACGAACAGGTGTGTGAATGGACATAGAAAGATGTGTGTCTAGAGATATGCAAGGTGTGTGACTGAAGATATGAAAGGTGTGTGACTGAAGATACGAAAGGTGTGTGACTGAAGATACGAAAGGTGTGTGACTGAAGATACGAAAGGTGTGTGACTGAAGATATGAAAGGTGTGTGACTGGAGATACGAAAGGTGTGTCAATGGAGATAGAAAGGTGTGTCAATGAAGATAGAAAGGTGTGTGTCTGGAGATACGAAAGGTGTGTGACTGGAGATAGAATGGTGTGTGAATGGAGATACGAAAGGTGTGTGACTGGAGATACGAAAGGTGTGTGAATGGAGATACGAAAGGTATTTGACTGGAGATACGATAGGTGTGTGAATGGAGATACGAAAGGTGTTTGACTGGAGATACGATAGGTGTGTGACTGGAGATACGAAAGGTGTTTGAATGGAAATACGAAAGGTGTGTGACTGGAGATACGAAACGTGTGTGGCCAGAGATACGAAACGTGTGTGAATGGAGATACGAAAGTTGTGTGAATGGAGATACGAAAGGTGTGTGACTGGAGAAACGAAAGGTGTGTGAATGGAGATACGAAAGGTATTTGACTGGAGATACGATAGGTGTGTGAATGGAGATACGAAAGGTGTTTGACTGGAGATACGATAGGTGTGTGACTGGAGATACGAAAGGTGTTTGAATTGAAATACGAAAGGTGTGTGACTGGAGATACGAAAGTTGTGTGAATGGAGATACGAAAGGTGTGTGAATGGAGATACGAAAGGTGTGTGAATGGAGATACGAAAGGTATTTGACTGGAGATACGATAGGTGTGTGACTGGAGATACAAAAGGTGTGTGACTGGAGATACGAAAGGTGTGTTAATGGAGATACGAAAGGTGTGTGTCTGGAGATACGAAAGGTGTGTGTCTGGAGATACGAAAGGTGTGTGTCTGGAGATACGAAAGGTGTGTGACTGGAGATAAGAAAGGTGTTTAACTGGAGATATGAAAGGTGTGTGACTTGAGATACAAAAGGTGTGTGAATGGAAATAGAAAGATGTGTGACTGGATATACGAAAGGTGTGTGACTGGAGATACGATAGGTGTTTGACTGGAGATACGAAAGGTGTGTGAATGGAGATACGAAAGGTGTGTGACTGGAGATACGAAAGGTGTGTGACTGGAGATACGAAAGGTGTGTGACTGGAGATACGAAAGGTGTGTGACTGGAGATACGAAAGGTGTGTGACTGGAGATACGAAAGGTGTGTGACTGGAGATACGAAAGGTGTGTGACTGGAGATACGAAAGGTGTGTGACTGAAGATACGAAAGGTGTGTGACTGGAGATATGAAAGGTGTGTGACTGGAGATACGAAAGGTGTGTGACTGGAGATACGAAAGGTGTGTGACTGGAGATACGAAAGGTGTGTGACTGGAGATACGAAAGGTGTGTGACTGAAGATATGAAATGTGTGTGACTGAAGATACGAAAGGTGTGTGACTGAAGATACGAAAGGTGTGTGACTGGAGATACGAAAGGTGTGTCAATGGAGATACGAAAGGTGTGTGACTGGAGATACGAAAGGTGTGTGACTGAAGATATGAAAGGTGTGTGACTGAAGATACGAAAGGTGTGTGACTGGAGATACAATAGGTGTTTGACTGGAGATACGAAAGGTGTGTGAATGGAAATAGAAAGGTGTGTGACTGGTGATACGAAAGGTATGTGAATGGAGATCCGAAAGGTGTGTGGCCAGAGATACGAAACGTGTGTGGCCAGAGATACGAAACGTGTGTGACTGGAGATACGAAAGGTGTGTGACTGGAGATACGAAAGGTGTGTGACTGGAGATACGAAAGGTGTGTGACTGGAGATACGAAAGGTGTGTGACTGGAGATACGAAAGGTGTGTGACTGGAGATACGAAAGGTGTGTGACTGGAGATATGAAATGTGTGTGACTGAAGATACGAAAGGTGTGTGACTGGACATACGAAAGGTGTGTCAATGGAGATACGAAAGGTGTGTGACTGGAGATACGAAAGGTGTGTGACTGAAGATATGAAAGGTGTGTGACTGAAGATACGAAAGGTGTGTGACTGGAGATACAATAGGTGTTTGACTGGAGATACGAAAGGTGTGTGAATGGAAATAGAAAGGTGTGTGACTGGCTATACGAAAGGTGTGTGTCTGGAGATACGAAAGGTGTGTGACTGGAGATAAGAAAGGTGTTTAACTGGAGATATGAAAGGTGTGTGACTTGAGATACAAAAGGTGTGTGAATGGAAATAGAAAGATGTGTGACTGGATATACGAAAGGTGTGTGACTGGAGATACGATAGGTGTTTGACTGGAGATACGAAAGGTGTGTGAATGGAGATACGAAAGGTGTGTGACTGGAGATACGAAAGGTGTGTGACTGGAGATACGAAAGGTGTGTGACTGGAGATACGAAAGGTGTGTGACTGGAGATACGAAAGGTGTGTGACTGGAGATACGAAAGGTGTGTGACTGGAGATACGAAAGGTGTGTGACTGGAGATACGAAAGGTGTGTGACTGAAGATACGAAAGGTGTGTGACTGGAGATACAAAAGGTGTGTGACTGGAGATACGAAAGGTGTGTGACTGGAGATACGAAAGGTGTGTGACTGGAGATACGAAAGGTGTGTGACTGGAGATACGAAAGGTGTGTGACTGGAGATACGAAAGGTGTGTGACTGAAGATACGAAATGTGTGTGACTGAAGATACGAAAGGTGTGTGACTGGAGATACGAAAGGTGTGTCAATGGAGATACGAAAGGTGTGTGACTGGAGATACGAAAGGTGTGTGACTGAAGATATGAAAGGTGTGTGACTGAAGATACGAAAGGTGTGTGACTGGAGATACAATAGGTGTTTGACTGGAGATACGAAAGGTGTGTGAATGGAAATAGAAAGGTGTGTGACTGGCTATACGAAAGGTGTGTGACTGGTGATACGAAAGGTATGTGAATGGAGATCCGAAAGGTGTGTGGCCAGAGATACGAAACGTGTGTGGCCAGAGATACGAAACGTGTGTGACTGGAGATACGAAAGGTGTGTGACTGGAGATACGAAAGGTGTGTGACTGGAGATACGAAAGGTGTGTGACTGGAGATACGAAAGGTGTGTGACTGGAGATACGAAAGGTGTGTGACTGGAGATACGAAAGGTGTGTGACTGGAGATATGAAATGTGTGTGACTGAAGATACGAAAGGTGTGTGACTGGACATACGAAAGGTGTGTCAATGGAGATACGAAAGGTGTGTGACTGGAGATACGAAAGGTGTGTGACTGAAGATATGAAAGGTGTGTGACTGAAGATACGAAAGGTGTGTGACTGGAGATACAATAGGTGTTTGACTGGAGATACGAAAGGTGTGTGAATGGAAATAGAAAGGTGTGTGACTGGCTATACGAAAGGTGTGTGACTGGTGATACGAAAGGTGTGTGACTGGTGATACGAAAGGTATGTGAATGGAGATCCGAAACGTGTGTGGCCAGAGATACGAAACGTGTGTGGCCAGAGATACTAAACGTGTGTGAATGGAGATACGAAAGTTGTGTGAATGGAGATACGAAAGGTGTGTAACTGGAGATACGAAAGTTGTGTGAATGGAGATATGAAAGGTTTTTGACTGGAGATACGATAGGTGTGTGACTGGAGATACAAAAGGTGTGTGAATGAAGATACGAAAGGTGTGTGACTGGAGATACGAAAGGTGTGTGAATGGAGATACGAAAGGTATTTGACTGGAGATACGATAGGTGTGTGAATGGAGATACGAAAGGTGTTTGACTGGAGATACGATAGATGTGTGACTGGAGATACGAAAGGTGTTTGAATGGAAATACGAAAGGTGTGTGACTGGAGATACGAAACGTGTGTGGCCAGTGATACGAAACGTGTGTGAATGGAGATACGAAAGTTGTGTGAATGGAGATACGAAAGGTGTGTGACTGGAGAAACGAAAGGTGTGTGAATGGAGATACGAAAGGTATTTGACTGGAGATACGATAGGTGTGTGAATGGAGATACGAAAGGTGTTTGACTGGAGATACGATAGGTGTGTGACTGGAGATACGAAAGGTGTTTGAATTGAAATACGAAAGGTGTGTGACTCGAGATACGAAAGTTGTGTGAAAGGAGATACGAAAGGTGTGTGAATGGAGATACGAAAGGTGTGTGTCTGGAGATACGAAAGGTGTGTGTCTGGAGATACGAAAGGTGTGTGTCTGGAGATACGAAAGGTGTGTGACTGGAGATAAGAAAGGTGTTTAACTGGAGATATGAAAGGTGTGTGACTTGAGATACAAAAGGTGTGTGAATGGAAATAGAAAGATGTGTGACTGGATATACGAAAGGTGTGTGACTGGAGATACGATAGGTGTTTGACTGGAGATACGAAAGGTGTGTGAATGGAGATACGAAAGGTGTGTGACTGGAGATACGAAAGGTGTGTGACTGGAGATACGAAAGGTGTGTGACTGGAGATACGAAAGGTGTGTGACTGGAGATACGAAAGGTGTGTGACTGGAGATACGAAAGGTGTGTGACTGGAGATACGAAAGGTGTGTGACTGAAGATACGAAAGGTGTGTGACTGGAGATACGAAAGGTGTGTGACTGGAGATATGAAAGGTGTGTGACTGGAGATACGAAAGGTGTGTGACTGGAGATACGAAAGGTGTGTGACTGGAGATACGAAAGGTGTGTGACTGGAGATACGAAAGGTGTGTGACTGAAGATATGAAATGTGTGTGACTGAAGATACGAAAGGTGTGTGACTGAAGATACGAAAGGTGTGTGACTGGAGATACGAAAGGTGTGTCAATGGAGATACGAAAGGTGTGTGACTGGAGATACGAAAGGTGTGTGACTGAAGATATGAAAGGTGTGTGACTGAAGATACGAAAGGTGTGTGACTGGAGATACAATAGGTGTTTGACTGGAGATACGAAAGGTGTGTGAATGGAAATAGAAAGGTGTGTGACTGGCTATACGAAAGGTGTGTGACTGGTGATACGAAAGGTATGTGAATGGAGATCCGAAAGGTGTGTGGCCAGAGATACGAAACGTGTGTGGCCAGAGATACGAAACGTGTGTGACTGGAGATACGAAAGGTGTGTGACTGGAGATACGAAAGGTATTTGACTGGAGATACGATAGGTGTGTGACTGGAGATACGATAGGTGTGTGACTGGAGATACGAAAGGTGTATGAATGGAGATACAAAAGGTGTGTGATTGGAGATACGAAATGTGTGTGTCTGGAGATACGAAAGGTGTGTGTGTGGAGATCCGAAAGGTGTGTGACTGGAGATACGAAAGGTGTGTGTCTGGAGATACGAAAGGTGTGTGTCTGGAGATACGAAAGGTGTGTGTCTGGAGATACGAAAGGTGTGTGTCTGGAGATCCGAAAGGTGTGTGACTGGAGATACGAACAGGTGTGTGAATGGACATAGAAAGATGTGTGTCTGGAGATATGCAAGGTGTGTGACTGAAGATATGAAAGGTGTGTGACTGAAGATACGAAAGGTGTGTGACTGAAGATACGAAAGGTGTGTGACTGAAGATACGAAAGGTGTGTGACTGAAGATACGAAAGGTGTGTGACTGGAGATACGAAAGGTGTGTCAATGGAGATAGAAAGGTGTGTCAATGAAGATAGAAAGGTGTGTGTCTGGAGATACGAAAGGTGTGTGACTGGAGATAGAATGGTGTGTGAATGGAGATACGAAAGGTGTGTGACTGGAGATACGAAAGGTGTGTGAATGGAGATACGAAAGGTATTTGACTGGAGATACGATAGGTGTGTGAATGGAGATACGAAAGGTGTTTGACTGGAGATACGATAGGTGTGTGACTGGAGATACGAAAGGTGTTTGAATGGAAATACGAAAGGTGTGTGACTGGAGATACGAAACGTGTGTGGCCAGAGATACGAAACGTGTGTGGCCAGAGATACGAAACGTGTGTGAATGGAGATACGAAAGTTGTGTGAATGGAGATACGAAAGGTGTGTGACTGGAGAAACGAAAGGTGTGTGAATGGAGATACGAAAGGTATTTGACTGGAGATACGATAGGTGTGTGAATGGAGATACGAAAGGTGTTTGACTGGAGATACGATAGGTGTGTGACTGGAGATACGAAAGGTGTTTGAATTGAAATACGAAAGGTGTGTGACTGGAGATACGAAAGTTGTGTGAATGGAGATACGAAAGGTGTGTGAATGGAGATACGAAAGGTGTGTGAATGGAGATACGAAAGGTATTTGACTGGAGATACGATAGGTGTGTGACTGGAGATACAAAAGGTGTGTGACTGGAGATACGAAAGGTGTGTTAATGGAGATACGAAAGGTGTGTGTCTGGAGATACGAAAGGTGTGTGTCTGGAGATACGAAAGGTGTGTGTCTGGAGATACGAAAGGTGTGTGACTGGAGATAAGAAAGGTGTTTAACTGGAGATCCGAAAGGTGTGTGACTGGAGATACGAACAGGTGTGTGAATGGACATAGAAAGATGTGTGTCTAGAGATATGCAAGGTGTGTGTCTGGAGATACGAAAGGTGTGTGACTGGAGATACGAAAGGTGTGTGTCTGGAGATACGAAAGGTGTGTGTCTGGAGATACGAAAGGTGTGTGACTGGAGATAAGAAAGGTGTTTAACTGGAGATCCGAAAGGTGTGTGACTGGAGATACGAACAGGTGTGTGAATGGACATAGAAAGATGTGTGTCTAGAGATATGCAAGGTGTGTGACTGAAGATATGAAAGGTGTGTGACTGAAGATACGAAAGGTGTGTGACTGAAGATACGAAAGGTGTGTGACTGAAGATACGAAAGGTGTGTGACTGAAGATATGAAAGGTGTGTGACTGGAGATACGAAAGGTGTGTCAATGGAGATAGAAAGGTGTGTCAATGAAGATAGAAAGGTGTGTGTCTGGAGATACGAAAGGTGTGTGACTGGAGATAGAATGGTGTGTGAATGGAGATACGAAAGGTGTGTGACTGGAGATACGAAAGGTGTGTGAATGGAGATACGAAAGGTATTTGACTGGAGATACGATAGGTGTGTGAATGGAGATACGAAAGGTGTTTGACTGGAGATACGATAGGTGTGTGACTGGAGATACGAAAGGTGTTTGAATGGAAATACGAAAGGTGTGTGACTGGAGATACGAAACGTGTGTGGCCAGAGATACGAAACGTGTGTGAATGGAGATACGAAAGTTGTGTGAATGGAGATACGAAAGGTGTGTGACTGGAGAAACGAAAGGTGTGTGAATGGAGATACGAAAGGTATTTGACTGGAGATACGATAGGTGTGTGAATGGAGATACGAAAGGTGTTTGACTGGAGATACGATAGGTGTGTGACTGGAGATACGAAAGGTGTTTGAATTGAAATACGAAAGGTGTGTGACTGGAGATACGAAAGTTGTGTGAATGGAGATACGAAAGGTGTGTGAATGGAGATACGAAAGGTGTGTGAATGGAGATACGAAAGGTATTTGACTGGAGATACGATAGGTGTGTGACTGGAGATACAAAAGGTGTGTGACTGGAGATACGAAAGGTGTGTTAATGGAGATACGAAAGGTGTGTGTCTGGAGATACGAAAGGTGTGTGTCTGGAGATACGAAAGGTGTGTGTCTGGAGATACGAAAGGTGTGTGACTGGAGATAAGAAAGGTGTTTAACTGGAGATATGAAAGGTGTGTGACTTGAGATACAAAAGGTGTGTGAATGGAAATAGAAAGATGTGTGACTGGATATACGAAAGGTGTGTGACTGGAGATACGATAGGTGTTTGACTGGAGATACGAAAGGTGTGTGAATGGAGATACGAAAGGTGTGTGACTGGAGATACGAAAGGTGTGTGACTGGAGATACGAAAGGTGTGTGACTGGAGATACGAAAGGTGTGTGACTGGAGATACGAAAGGTGTGTGACTGGAGATACGAAAGGTGTGTGACTGGAGATACGAAAGGTGTGTGACTGGAGATACGAAAGGTGTGTGACTGAAGATACGAAAGGTGTGTGACTGGAGATATGAAAGGTGTGTGACTGGAGATACGAAAGGTGTGTGACTGGAGATACGAAAGGTGTGTGACTGGAGATACGAAAGGTGTGTGACTGGAGATACGAAAGGTGTGTGACTGAAGATATGAAATGTGTGTGACTGAAGATACGAAAGGTGTGTGACTGAAGATACGAAAGGTGTGTGACTGGAGATACGAAAGGTGTGTCAATGGAGATACGAAAGGTGTGTGACTGGAGATACGAAAGGTGTGTGACTGAAGATATGAAAGGTGTGTGACTGAAGATACGAAAGGTGTGTGACTGGAGATACAATAGGTGTTTGACTGGAGATACGAAAGGTGTGTGAATGGAAATAGAAAGGTGTGTGACTGGTGATACGAAAGGTATGTGAATGGAGATCCGAAAGGTGTGTGGCCAGAGATACGAAACGTGTGTGGCCAGAGATACGAAACGTGTGTGACTGGAGATACGAAAGGTGTGTGACTGGAGATACGAAAGGTGTGTGACTGGAGATACGAAAGGTGTGTGACTGGAGATACGAAAGGTGTGTGACTGGAGATACGAAAGGTGTGTGACTGGAGATACGAAAGGTGTGTGACTGGAGATATGAAATGTGTGTGACTGAAGATACGAAAGGTGTGTGACTGGACATACGAAAGGTGTGTCAATGGAGATACGAAAGGTGTGTGACTGGAGATACGAAAGGTGTGTGACTGAAGATATGAAAGGTGTGTGACTGAAGATACGAAAGGTGTGTGACTGGAGATACAATAGGTGTTTGACTGGAGATACGAAAGGTGTGTGAATGGAAATAGAAAGGTGTGTGACTGGCTATACGAAAGGTGTGTGACTGGTGATACGAAAGGTATGTGAATGGAGATCCGAAAGGTGTGTGGCCAGAGATACGAAACGTGTGTGGCCAGAGATACTAAACGTGTGTGAATGGAGATACGAAAGTTGTGTGAATGGAGATACGAAAGGTGTGTAACTGGAGATACGAAAGTTGTGTGAATGGAGATATGAAAGGTTTTTGACTGGAGATACGATAGGTGTGTGACTGGAGATACAAAAGGTGTGTGAATGAAGATACGAAAGGTGTGTGACTGGAGATACGAAAGGTGTGTGAATGGAGATACGAAAGGTATTTGACTGGAGATACGATAGGTGTGTGAATGGAGATACGAAAGGTGTTTGACTGGAGATACGATAGATGTGTGACTGGAGATACGAAAGGTGTTTGAATGGAAATACGAAAGGTGTGTGACTGGAGATACGAAACGTGTGTGGCCAGAGATACGAAACGTGTGTGAATGGAGATACGAAAGTTGTGTGAATGGAGATACGAAAGGTGTGTGACTGGAGAAACGAAAGGTGTGTGAATGGAGATACGAAAGGTATTTGACTGGAGATACGATAGGTGTGTGAATGGAGATACGAAAGGTGTTTGACTGGAGATACGATAGGTGTGTGACTTGAGATACAAAAGGTGTGTGAATGGAAATAGAAAGATGTGTGACTGGATATACGAAAGGTGTGTGACTGGAGATACGATAGGTGTTTGACTGGAGATACGAAAGGTGTTTGACTGGAGATATGAAAGGTGTGTGACTTGAGATACAAAAGGTGTGTGAATGGAAATAGAAAGATGTGTGACTGGATATACGAAAGGTGTGTGACTGGAGATACGATAGGTGTTTGACTGGAGATACGAAAGGTGTGTGAATGGAGATACGAAAGGTGTGTGACTGGAGATACGAAAGGTGTGTGACTGGAGATACGAAAGGTGTGTGACTGGAGATACGAAAGGTGTGTGACTGGAGATACGAAAGGTGTGTGACTGGAGATACGAAAGGTGTGTGACTGGAGATACGAAAGGTGTGTGACTGGAGATACGAAAGGTGTGTGACTGGAGATATGAAAGGTGTGTGACTGGAGATACTAAAGGTGTGTGACTGGAGATACGAAAGGTGTGTGACTGGAGATACGAAAGGTGTGTGACTGAAGATATGAAATGTGTGTGACTGAAGATACGAAAGGTGTGTGACTGAAGATACGAAAGGTGTGTGACTGGAGATACGAAAGGTGTGTCAATGGAGATACGAAAGGTGTGTGACTGGAGATACGACAGGTGTGTGACTGAAGATATGAAAGGTGTGTGACTGAAGATACGAAAGGTGTGTGACTGGAGATACAATAGGTGTTTGACTGACTGGAGATACGAAAGGTGTGTGAATGGAAATAGAAAGGTGTGTGACTGGCTATACGAAAGGTGTGTGACTGGTGATACGAAAGGTATGTGAATGGAGATCCGAAAGGTGTGTGGCCAGAGATACGAAACGTGTGTGGCCAGAGATACGAAAGGTGTGTGACTGGAGATACGAAAGGTGTGTGACTGGAGATACGAAAGGTGTGTGACTGGAGATACGAAAGGTGTGTGACTGGAGATACGAAAGGTGTGTGACTGGAGATACGAAAGGTGTGTGACTGGAGATACGAAAGGTGTGTGACTGGAGATATGAAATGTGTGTGACTGAAGATACGAAAGGTGTGTGACTGGACATACGAAAGGTGTGTCAATGGAGATACGAAAGGTGTGTGACTGGAGATACGAAAGGTGTGTGACTGAAGATATGAAAGGTGTGTGACTGAAGATACGAAAGGTGTGTGACTGGAGATACAATAGGTGTTTGACTGGAGATACGAAAGGTGTGTGAATGGAAATAGAAAGGTGTGTGACTGGCTATACGAAAGGTGTGTGACTGGTGATACGAAAGGTGTGTGACTGGTGATACGAAAGGTATGTGAATGGAGATCCGAAAGGTGTGTGGCCAGAGATACGAAACGTGTGTGGCCAGAGATACTAAACGTGTGTGAATGGAGATACGAAAGTTGTGTGAATGGAGATACGAAAGGTGTGTAACTGGAGATACGAAAGTTGTGTGAATGGAGATATGAAAGGTTTTTGACTGGAGATACGATAGGTGTGTGACTGGAGATACAAAAGGTGTGTGAATGAAGATACGAAAGGTGTGTGACTGGAGATACGAAAGGTGTGTGAATGGAGATACGAAAGGTATTTGACTTTAGATACGATAGGTGTGTGAATGGAGATACGAAAGGTGTTTGACTGGAGATACGATAGATGTGTGACTGGAGATACGAAAGGTGTTTGAATGGAAATACGAAAGGTGTGTGACTGGAGATACGAAACGTGTGTGGCCAGAGATACGAAACGTGTGTGAATGGAGATACGAAAGTTGTGTGAATGGAGATACGAAAGGTGTGTGACTGGAGAAACGAAAGGTGTGTGAATGGAGATACGAAAGGTATTTGACTGGAGATACGATAGGTGTGTGAATGGAGATACGAAAGGTGTTTGACTGGAGATACGATAGGTGTGTGACTGGAGATACGAAAGGTGTTTGAATTGAAATACGAAAGGTGTGTGACTGGAGATACGAAAGTTGTGTGAATGGAGATACGAAAGGTGTGTGAATGGAGATACGAAAGGTGTGTGAATGGAGATACGAAAGGTATTTGACTGCAGATACGATAGGTGTGTGACTGGAGATATGAAAGGTGTGTGAATGGAGATACAGAAGGTGTGTGACTGGAGATACGATAGGTGTTTGACTTTAGATACGAAAGGTGTGTGACTGGAGATACGAAAGGTGTTTGAATGGAGATAAGAAAGGTGTGTGACTGGTGATACGATAAGTATGTGACTGGAGATATGAAAGGCGTGTGAATGGAGATATGAAAGGTGTGTGAATGGAGATTCAAAATGTGTGTGTCTGGAGATACGAAAGGTGTTTGAATGGAAATACGAAAGGTGTGTGACTGGAGATACGAAAGGTGTGTGGCCAGAGATACGAAACGTGTGTGAATGGAGATACGAAATTTGTGTGAATGGAGATACGAAATTTGTGTGAATGGAGATACGAAAGGTGTGTGACTGGAGATACGAAAGGTGTGTGAATGGAGATACGAAAGGTATTTGACTGGAGATACGATAGGTGTGTGACTGGAGATACGATAGGTGTGTGACTGGAGATACGAAAGGTGTATGAATGGAGATACGAAAGGTGTGTGACTGGAGATATGAAATGTGTGTGACTGAAGATACGAAAGGTGTTTGAATTGAAATACGAAAGGTGTGTGACTGGAGATACGAAAGTTGTGTGAATGGAGATACGAAAGGTGTGTGAATGGAGATACGAAAGGTGTGTGAATGGAGATACGAAAGGTATTTGACTGCAGATACGATAGGTGTGTGACTGGAGATATGAAAGGTGTGTGAATGGAGATACAGAAGGTGTGTGACTGGAGATACGATAGGTGTTTGACTTTAGATACGAAAGGTGTGTGACTGGAGATACGAAAGGTGTTTGAATGGAGATAAGAAAGGTGTGTGACTGGTGATACGATAAGTATGTGACTGGAGATATGAAAGGCGTGTGAATGGAGATATGAAAGGTGTGTGAATGGAGATTCAAAATGTGTGTGTCTGGAGATACGAAAGGTGTTTGAATGGAAATACGAAAGGTGTGTGACTGGAGATACGAAAGGTGTGTGGCCAGAGATACGAAACGTGTGTGAATGGAGATACGAAATTTGTGTGAATGGAGATACGAAAGGTGTGTGACTGGAGATACGAAAGGTGTGTGAATGGAGATACGAAAGGTATTTGACTGGAGATACGATAGGTGTGTGACTGGAGATACGATAGGTGTGTGACTGGAGATACGAAAGGTGTATGAATGGAGATACAAAAGGTGTGTGATTGGAGATACGAAATGTGTGTGATTGGAGATACAAAATGTGTGTGAATGGAGATACGAAAGGTGTGTGAATGGAGATACTAAGGGTGTGTGACTGGAGATACGAAAGGTGTGTGAATGAAGATACGAAAGGTGTGTGACTGGAGATACGATAGGTGTGTGACTGGAGATACGAAAGGTGTGTGAATGGAGATACGAAAGGTGTGTGTCTGGAGATACGAAAGGTGTGTGTCTGGAGATACGAAAGGTGTGTGTCTGGAGATACGAAAGGTGTGTGTCTGGAGATACGAAAGGTGTGTGTCTGGAGATCCGAAAGGTGTGTGACTGGAGATACGAACAGGTGTGTGAATGGACATAGAAAGATGTGTGTCTGGAGATATGCAAGGTGTGTGACTGAAGATATGAAAGGTGTGTGACTGAAGATACGAAAGGTGTGTGACTGAAGATACGAAAGGTGTGTGACTGAAGATACGAAAGGTGTGTGACTGAAGATACGAAAGGTGTGTGACTGGAGATACGAAAGGTGTGTCAATGGAGATAGAAAGGTGTGTCAATGAAGATAGAAAGGTGTGTGTCTGGAGATACGAAAGGTGTGTGACTGGAGATAGAATAGTGTGTGAATGGAGATACGAAAGGTGTGTGACTGGAGATACGAAAGGTGTGTGAATGGAGATACGAAAGGTATTTGACTGGAGATACGATAGGTGTGTGAATGGAGATACGAAAGGTGTTTGACTGGAGATACGATAGGTGTGTGACTGGAGATACGAAAGGTGTTTGAATGGAAATACGAAAGGTGTGTGACTGGAGATACGAAACGTGTGTGGCCAGAGATACGAAACGTGTGTGGCCAGAGATACGAAACGTGTGTGAATGGAGATACGAAAGTTGTGTGAATGGAGATACGAAAGGTGTGTGACTGGAGAAACGAAAGGTGTGTGAATGGAGATACGAAAGGTATTTGACTGGAGATACGATAGGTGTGTGAATGGAGATACGAAAGGTGTTTGACTGGAGATACGATAGGTGTGTGACTGGAGATACGAAAGGTGTTTGAATTGAAATACGAAAGGTGTGTGACTGGAGATACGAAAGTTGTGTGAATGGAGATACGAAAGGTGTGTGAATGGAGATACGAAAGGTGTGTGAATGGAGATACGAAAGGTATTTGACTGGAGATATGATAGGTGTGTGACTGGAGATACAAAAGGTGTGTGACTGGAGATACAAAAGGTGTGTGACTGGAGATACGAAAGGTGTGTTAATGGAGATACGAAAGGTGTGTGTCTGGAGATACGAAAGGTGTGTGTCTGGAGATACGAAAGGTGTGTGTCTGGAGATACGAAAGGTGTGTGACTGGAGATAAGAAAGGTGTTTAACTGGAGATATGAAAGGTGTGTGACTTGAGATACAAAAGGTGTGTGAATGGAAATAGAAAGATGTGTGACTGGATATACGAAAGGTGTGTGACTGGAGATACGATAGGTGTTTGACTGGAGATACGAAAGGTGTGTGAATGGAGATACGAAAGGTGTGTGACTTTGTGATACGAAAGGTGTGTGACTGGAGATACGAAAGGTGTGTGACTGGAGATACGAAAGGTGTGTGACTGGAGATACGAAAGGTGTGTGACTGGAGATACGAAAGGTGTGTGACTGGAGATACGAAAGGTGTGTGACTGGAGATACAATAGGTTTTTGACTGGAGATACAAAAGGTGTGTGACTGGAGATACAATAGGTGTTTGACTGGAGATACGAAAGGTGTGTGAATGGAAATAGAAAGGTGAGTGACTGGCTATACGAAAGGTGTGTGACTGGTGATACGAAAGGTATGTGAATGGAGATCCGAAAGGTGTGTAAATGAAGATACGAGAGGTGTGTGAATGGAGATACGAAAGGTGTGTGAATGGAAATAGAAAGGTGTGTGTCTGGAGATACGAAAGGTGTGTGACTGGAGATAGAATGGTGTGTGAATGGAAATATAAATGTGTGTGACTGGAGATACGAAACGTGTGTGAATGGAGATACGAAAGGTGTGTGACTGGAGATACGAAAGGTGTGTGACTGGAGATACGAAAGGTGTGTGACTGGAGATACGAAAGGTGTGTGACTGGAGATATGAAATGTGTGCGAATGGAGATACGAAAGGTGTGCGACTGGAGATACGAAAGGTGTGTGACTGGAGATAGGAAAGGTGTGTGACTGGAGATACGGAAGGTGTGTGACTGGAGATATGATAGGTGTTTGACTGGAGATATGATAGGTGTTTGACTGGAGATATGAAAGGTGTGTGACTGGAGATATGAAAGGTGTGTGAATGGAGATACAGAAGGTGTGTGACTGGAGATACGATAGGTGTTTGACTTTAGATACGAAAGGTGTGTGACTGGAGATACGAAAGGTGTTTGAATGGAGATAAGAAAGGTGTGTGACTGGTGATACGATAAGTATGTGACTGGAGATATGAAAGGCGTGTGAATGGAGATATGAAAGGTGTGTGAATGGAGATTCAAAATGTGTGTGTCTGGAGATACGAAAGGTGTTTGAATGGAAATACGAAAGGTGTGTGACTGGAGATACGAAAGGTGTGTGGCCAGAGATACGAAACGTGTGTGAATGGAGATACGAAATTTGTGTGAATGGAGATACGAAAGGTGTGTGACTGGAGATACGAAAGGTGTGTGAATGGAGATACGAAAGGTATTTGACTGGAGATACGATAGGTGTGTGACTGGAGATACGATAGGTGTGTGAATGGAGATACGAAAGGTGTATGAATGGAGATACAAAAGGTGTGTGATTGGAGATACGAAATGTGTGTGATTGGAGATACAAAATGTGTGTGAATGGAGATACGAAAGGTGTGTGAATGGAGATACTAAGGGTGTGTGACTGGAGATACGAAAGGTGTGTGAATGAAGATACGAAAGGTGTGTGACTGGAGATACGATAGGTGTGTGACTGGAGATACGAAAGGTGTGTGAATGGAGATACGAAAGGTGTGTGTCTGGAGATACGAAAGGTGTGTGTCTGGAGATACGAAAGGTGTGTGTCTGGAGATACGAAAGGTGTGTGACTGGAGATACGAACAGGTGTGTGAATGGACATAGAAAGATGTGTGTCTGGAGATATGCAAGGTGTGTGACTGAAGATACGAAAGGTGTGTGACTGAAGATACGAAAGGTGTGTGACTGAAGATACGAAAGGTGTGTGACTGAAGATACGAAAGGTGTGTGACTGAAGATACGAAAGGTGTGTGACTGGAGATACGAAAGGTGTGTCAATGGAGATAGAAAGGTGTGTCAATGAAGATAGAAAGGTGTGTGTCTGGAGATACGAAAGGTGTTTGACTGGAGATAGAATGGTGTGTGAATGGAGATACGAAAGGTGTGTGACTGGAGATACGAAAGGTGTGTGAATGGAGATACGAAAGGTATTTGACTGGAGATACGATAGGTGTGTGAATGGAGATACGAAAGGTGTTTGACTGGAGATACGATAGGTGTGTGACTGGAGATACGAAAGGTGTTTGAATGGAAATACGAAAGGTGTGTGACTGGAGATCCGAAACGTGTGTGGCCAGAGATACGAAACGTGTGTGAATGGAGATACGAAAGTTGTGTGAATGGAGATACGAAAGGTGTGTGACTGGAGATACGAAAGGTGTGTGAATGGAGATACGAAAGGTATTTGACTGGAGATACGATAGGTGTGTGAATGGAGATACGAAAGGTGTTTGACTGGAGATACGATAGGTGAGTGACTGGAGATACGAAAGGTGTTTGAATGGAAATACGAAAGGTGTTTGAATGGAAATACGAAAGGTGTGTGACTGGAGATACGAAAGGTGTGTGGCCAGAGATACGAAACGTGTGTGAATGGAGATACGAAAGTTGTGTGAATGGAGATACGATAGGTGTGTGACTGGAGATACAAAAGGTTTGTGACTGGAGATACGAAAGGTGTGTTAATGGAGATACGAAAGGTGTGTGTCTGGAGATACGAAAGGTGTGTGACTGGATATACGGATTGTGTGTGACTCGAGATACAATAGGTTTTTGACTGGAGATACAATAGGTGTGTGACTGGAGATACAATAGGTGTTTGACTGGAGATACGAAAGGTGTGTGAATGGAAATAGAAAGGTGTGTGACTGGCTATACGAAAGGTGTGTGACTGGTGATACGAAAGGTATGTGAATGGAGATCCGAAAGGTGTGTGGCCAGAGATACGAAACGTGTGTGGCCAGAGATACTAAACGTGTGTGAATGGAGATACGAAAGTTGTGTGAATGGAGATACGAAAGGTGTGTGACTGGAGATACGAAAGTTGTGTGAATGGAGATATGAAAGGTTTTTGACTGGAGATACGATAGGTGTGTGACTGGAGATACAAAAGGTGTGTGAATGAAGATACGAAAGGTGTGTGACTGCAGATACAAAAGGTGTGTGAATGGAGATACGAAAGGTGTGCGAATGGAGATATGAAAGGTGTGTGAATGGAGATACGAAAGTTGTGTGAATGGAGATACGAAAGGTGTGTGACTGGAGATACGATAGGTGTATGAATGGAGATACAAAAGGTGTGTGATTGGAGATACGAAATGTGTGTGTCTGGAGATACGAAAGGTGTGTGTGTGGAGATCCGAAAGGTGTGTGACTGGAGATACGAACAGGTGTGTGAATGGACATAGAAAGATGTGTGTCTGGAGATATGCAAGGTGTGTGACTGAAGATATGAAAGGTGTGTGACTGAAGATACGAAAGGTGTGTGACTGAAGATACGAAAGGTGTGTGACTGAAGATACGAAAGGTGTGTGACTGAAGATACGAAAGGTGTGTGACTGGAGATACGAAAGGTGTGTCAATGGAGATAGAAAGGTGTGTCAATGAAGATAGAAAGGTGTGTGTCTGTAGATATGAAAGGTGTGTGACTGGAGATAGAACGGTGTGTGACTGGAGATACCAAATATGTGTGACTGAAGATACGAAAGGTGTGTGACTGGATATACGGATTGTGTGTGACTCGAGATACAATAGGTTTTTGACTGGAGATACAAAAGGTGTGTGACTGGAGATACAATAGGTGTTTGACTGGAGATACGAAAGGTGTGTGAATGGAAATAGAAAGGTGTGTGACTGGCTATACGAAAGGTGTGTGACTGGTGATACGAAAGGTATGTGAATGGAGATCCGAAAGGTGTGTAAATGAAGATACGAGAGGTGTGTGAATGGAGATACGAAAGGTGTGTGAATGGAAATAGAAAGGTGTGTGTCTGGAGATACGAAAGGTGTGTGACTGGAGATAGAATGGTGTGTGAATGGAAATATAAATGTGTGTGACTGGAGATACGAAACGTGTGTGAATGGAGATACGAAAGGTGTGTGACTGGAGATACGAAAGGTGTGTGACTGGAGATACGAAAGGTGTGTGACTGGAGATACGAAAGGTGTGTGACTGGAGATACGAAAGGTGTGCGAATGGAGATACGAAAGGTGTGCGACTGGAGATACGAAAGGTGTGTGACTGGAGATAGGAAAGGTGTGTGACTGGAGATACGGAAGGTGTGTGACTGGAGATATGATAGGTGTTTGACTGGAGATATGAAAGGTGTGTGACTGGAGATATGAAAGGTGTGTGAATGGAGATACAGAAGGTGTGTGACTGGAGATACGATAGGTGTTTGACTTTAGATACGAAATGTGTGTGACTGGAGATACGAAAGGTGTTTGAATGGAGATAAGAAAGGTGTGTGACTGGTGATACGATAAGTATGTGACTGGAGATATGAAAGGCGTGTGAATGGAGATATGAAAGGTGTGTGAATGGAGATTCAAAATGTGTGTGTCTGGAGATACGAAAGGTGTTTGAATGGAAATACGAAAGGTGTGTGACTGGAGATACGAAAGGTGTGTGGCCAGAGATACGAAACGTGTGTGAATGGAGATACGAAATTTGTGTGACTGGAGATACGAAAGGTGTGTGAATGGAGATACGAAAGGTATTTGACTGGAGATACGATAGGTGTGTGACTGGAGATACGATAGGTGTGTGACTGGAGATACGAAAGGTGTATGAATGGAGATACAAAAGGTGTGTGATTGGAGATACGAAATGTGTGTGTCTGGAGATACGAAAGGTGTGTGTGTGGAGATCCGAAAGGTGTGTGACTGGAGATACGAACAGGTGTGTGAATGGACATAGAAAGATGTGTGTCTGGAGATATGCAAGGTGTGTGACTGAAGATATGAAAGGTGTGTGACTGAAGATACGAAAGGTGTGTGACTGAAGATACGAAAGGTGTGTGACTGAAGATACGAAAGGTGTGTGACTGAAGATACGAAAGGTGTGTGACTGGAGATACGAAAGGTGTGTCAATGGAGATAGAAAGGTGTGTCAATGAAGATAGAAAGGTGTGTGTCTGGAGATACGAAAGGTGTGTGACTGGAGATAGAATGGTGTGTGAATGGAGATACGAAAGGTGTGTGACTGGAGATACGAAAGGTGTGTGAATGGAGATACGAAAGGTATTTGACTGGAGATACGATAGGTGTGTGAATGGAGATACGAAAGGTGTTTGACTGGAGATACGAAAGGTGTTTGAATGGAAATACGAAAGGTGTGTGACTGGAGATACGAAACGTGTGTGGCCAGAGATACGAAACGTGTGTGAATGGAGATACGAAAGTTGTGTGAATGGAGATACGAAAGGTGTGTGAATGGAGATACGAAAGGTGTGTGACTGGAGATACGATAGGTGTGTGACTGGAGATACGAAAGGTGTATGAATGGAGATACAAAAGGTGTGTGATTGGAGATACGAAATGTGTGTGATTGGAGATACAAAATGTGTGTGAATGGAGATACTAAGGGTGTGTGACTGGAGATACGAAAGGTGTGTGAATGAAGATACGAAAGGTGTGTGACTGGAGATACGATAGGTGTGTGACTGGAGATACGATAGGTGTGTGACTGGAGATACGAAAGGTGTGTGAATGGAGATACGAAAGGTGTGTGTCTGGAGATACGAAAGGTGTGTGTCTGGAGATACGAAAGGTGTGTGTCTGGAGATCCGAAAGGTGTGTGACTGGAGATACGAACAGGTGTGTGAATGGACATAGAAAGATGTGTGTCTGGAGATATGCAAGGTGTGTGACTGAAGATATGAAAGGTGTGTGACTGAAGATACGAAAGGTGTGTGACTGAAGATACGAAAGGTGTGTGACTGAAGATACGAAAGGTGTGTGACTGAAGATACGAAAGGTGTGTGACTGGAGATACGAAAGGTGTGTCAATGGAGATAGAAAGGTGTGTCAATGAAGATAGAAAGGTGTGTGTCTGGAGATACGAAAGGTGTGTGACTGGAGATAGAATGGTGTGTGAATGGAGATACGAAAGGTGTGTGACTGGAGATACGAAAGGTGTGTGAATGGAGATACGAAAGGTATTTGACTGGAGATACGATAGGTGTGTGAATGGAGATACGAAAGGTGTTTGACTGGAGATACGATAGGTGTGTGACTGGAGATACGAAAGGTGTTTGAATGGAAATACGAAAGGTGTGTGACTGGAGATACGAAACGTGTGTGGCCAGAGATACGAAACGTGTGTGAATGGAGATACGAAAGTTGTGTGAATGGAGATACGAAAGGTGTGTGAATGGAGATACGAAAGGTGTGTGACTGGAGATACGATAGGTGTGTGACTGGAGATACGAAAGGTGTATGAATGGAGATACAAAAGGTGTGTGATTGGAGATACGAAATGTGTGTGATTGGAGATACAAAATGTGTGTGAATGGAGATACTAAGGGTGTGTGACTGGAGATACGAAAGGTGTGTGAATGAAGATATGAAAGGTGTGTGACTGGAGATACGAAATGTGTGTGATTGGAGATACAAAATGTGTGTGAATGGAGATACTAAGGGTGTGTGACTGGAGATACGAAAGGTGTGTGAATGAAGATACGAAAGGTGTGTGACTGGAGATACGATAGGTGTGTGACTGGAGATACGAAAGGTGTGTGAATGGAGATACGAAAGGTGTGTGTCTGGAGATACGAAAGGTGTGTGTCTGGAGATACGAAAGGTGTGTGTCTGGAGATACGAAAGGTGTGTGTCTGGAGATCCGAAAGGTGTGTGACTGGAGATACGAACAGGTGTGTGAATGGACATAGAAAGATGTGTGTCTGGAGATATGCAAGGTGTGTGACTGAAGATATGAAAGGTGTGTGACTGAAGATACGAAAGGTGTGTGACTGAAGATACGAAAGGTGTGTGACTGAAGATACGAAAGGTGTGTGACTGAAGATACGAAAGGTGTGTGACTGGAGATACGAAAGGTGTGTCAATGGAGATAGAAAGGTGTGTCAATGAAGATAGAAAGGTGTGTGTCTGGAGATACGAACGGTGTGTGACTGGAGATAGAATGGTGTGTGAATGGAGATACGAAAGGTGTGTGACTGGAGATACGAAAGGTGTGTGAATGGAGATACGAAAGGTATTTGACTGGAGATACGATAGGTGTGTGAATGGAGATACGAAAGGTGTTTGACTGGAGATACGATAGGTGTGTGACTGGAGATACGAAAGGTGTTTGAATGGAAATACGAAAGGTGTGTGACTGGAGATACGAAAGGTGTGTGACTGGAGATACGAAACGTGTGTGGCCAGAGATACGAAACGTGTGTGAATGGAGATACGAAAGTTGTGTGAATGGAGATACGAAAGGTGTGTGACTGGAGAAACGAAAGGTGTGTGAATGGAGATACGAAAGTTATTTGACTGGAGATACGATAGGTGTGTGAATGGAGATACGAAAGGTGTTTGACTGGAGATACGATAGGTGTGTGACTGGAGATACGAAAGGTGTTTGAATTGAAATACGAAAGGTGTGTGACTGGAGATACGAAAGTTGTGTGAATGGAGATACGAAAGGTGTGTGAATGGAGATACGAAAGGTGTGTGAATGGAGATACGAAAGGTATTTGACTGGAGATACGATAGGTGTGTGACTGGAGATACAAAAGGTGTGTGACTGGAGATACGAAAGGTGTGTTAATGGAGATACGAAAGGTGTGTTAATGGAGATACGAAAGGTGTGTGTCTGGAGATACGAAAGGTGTGTGTCTGGAGATACGAAAGGTGTGTGTCTGGAGATACGAAAGGTGTGTGACTGGAGATAAGAAAGGTGTTTAACTGGAGATCCGAAAGGTGTGTGACTGGAGATACGAACAGGTGTGTGAATGGACATAGAAAGATGTGTGTCTGGAGATATGCAAGGTGTGTGACTGAAGATATGAAAGGTGTGTGACTGAAGATACGAAAGGTGTGTGACTGAAGATACGAAAGGTGTGTGACTGAAGATACGAAAGGTGTGTGACTGAAGATATGAAAGGTGTGTGACTGGAGATACGAAAGGTGTGTCAATGGAGATAGAAAGGTGTGTCAATGAAGATAGAAAGGTGTGTGTCTGGAGATACGAAAGGTGTGTGACTGGAGATAGAATGGTGTGTGAATGGAGATACGAAAGGTGTGTGACTGGAGATACGAAAGGTGTGTGAATGGAGATACGAAAGGTATTTGACTGGAGATACGATAGGTGTGTGAATGGAGATACGAAAGGTGTTTGACTGGAGATACGATAGGTGTGTGACTGGAGATACGAAAGGTGTTTGAATGGAAATACGAAAGGTGTGTGACTGGAGATACGAAACGTGTGTGGCCAGAGATACGAAACGTGTGTGAATGGAGATACGAAAGTTGTGTGAATGGAGATACGAAAGGTGTGTGACTGGAGAAACGAAAGGTGTGTGAATGGAGATACGAAAGGTATTTGACTGGAGATACGATAGGTGTGTGAATGGAGATACGAAAGGTGTTTGACTGGAGATACGATAGGTGTGTGACTGGAGATACGAAAGGTGTTTGAATTGAAATACGAAAGGTGTGTGACTGGAGATACGAAAGTTGTGTGAATGGAGATACGAAAGGTGTGTGAATGGAGATACGAAAGGTGTGTGAATGGAGATACGAAAGGTATTTGACTGGAGATACGATAGGTGTGTGACTGGAGATACAAAAGGTGTGTGACTGGAGATACAAAAGGTGTGTGACTGGAGATACGAAAGGTGTGTTAATGGGGATACGAAAGGTGTGTGTCTGGAGATACGAAAGGTGTGTGTCTGGAGATACGAAAGGTGTGTGTCTGGAGATACGAAAGGTGTGTGACTGGAGATAAGAAAGGTGTTTAACTGGAGATATGAAAGGTGTGTGACTTGAGATACAAAAGGTGTGTGAATGGAAATAGAAAGATGTGTGACTGGATATACGAAAGGTGTGTGACTGGAGATACGATAGGTGTTTGACTGGAGATACGAAAGGTGTGTGAATGGAGATACGAAAGGTGTGTGACTGGAGATACGAAAGGTGTGTGACTGGAGATACGAAAGGTGTGTGACTGGAGATACGAAAGGTGTGTGACTGGAGATACGAAAGGTGTGTGACTGGAGATACGAAAGGTGTGTGACTGGAGATACGAAAGGTGTGTGACTGAAGATACGAAAGGTGTGTGACTGGAGATACGAAAGGTGTGTGACTGGAGATACGAAAGGTGTGTGACTGGAGATACGAAAGGTGTGTGACTGGAGATACGAAAGGTGTGTGACTGGAGATACGAAAGGTGTGTGACTGGAGATACGAAAGGTGTGTGACTGGAGATACGAAAGGTGTGTGACTGAAGATATGAAATGTGTGTGACTGAAGATACGAAAGGTGTGTGACTGAAGATACGAAAGGTGTGTGACTGAAGATACGAAAGGTGTGTGACTGGAGATACGAAAGGTGTGTCAATGGAGATACGAAAGGTGTGTGACTGGAGATACGAAAGGTGTGTGACTGAAGATATGAAAGGTGTGTGACTGAAGATACGAAAGGTGTGTGACTGGAGATACAATAGGTGTTTGACTGGAGATACGAAAGGTGTGTGAATTTAAATAGAAAGGTGTGTGACTGGCTATACGAAAGGTGTGTGACTGGTGATACGAAAGGTATGTGAATGGAGATCCGAAAGGTGTGTGGCCAGAGATACGAAACGTGTGTGGCCAGAGATACGAAACGTGTGTGACTGGAGATACGAAAGGTGTGTGACTGGAGATACGAAAGGTGTGTGACTGGAGATACGAAAGGTGTGTGACTGGAGATACGAAAGGTGTGTGACTGGAGATACGAAAGGTGTGTGACTGGAGATACGAAAGGTGTGTGACTGGAGATATGAAATGTGTGTGACTGAAGATACGAAAGGTGTGTGACTGGACATACGAAAGGTGTGTCAATGGAGATACGAAAGGTGTGTGACTGGAGATACGAAAGGTGTGTGACTGAAGATATGAAAGGTGTGTGACTGAAGATACGAAAGGTGTGTGACTGGAGATACAATAGGTGTTTGACTGGAGATACGAAAGGTGTTTGACTGGAGATACGAAAGGTGTGTGAATGGAAATAGAAAGGTGTGTGACTGGCTATACGAAAGGTGTGTGACTGGTGATACGAAAGGTGTGTGACTGGTGATACGAAAGGTATGTGAATGGAGATCCGAAACGTGTGTGGCCAGAGATACGAAACGTGTGTGGCCAGAGATACTAAACGTGTGTGAATGGAGATACGAAAGTTGTGTGAATGGAGATACGAAAGGTGTGTAACTGGAGATACGAAAGTTGTGTGAATGGAGATATGAAAGGTTTTTGACTGGAGATACGATAGGTGTGTGACTGGAGATACAAAAGGTGTGTGAATGAAGATACGAAAGGTGTGTGACTGGAGATACGAAAGGTGTGTGAATGGAGATACGAAAGGTATTTGACTGGAGATACGATAGGTGTGTGAATGGAGATACGAAAGGTGTTTGACTGGAGATACGATAGATGTGTGACTGGAGATACGAAAGGTGTTTGAATGGAAATACGAAAGGTGTGTGACTGGAGATACGAAACGTGTGTGGCCAGAGATACGAAACGTGTGTGAATGGAGATACGAAAGTTGTGTGAATGGAGATACGAAAGGTGTGTGACTGGAGAAACGAAAGGTGTGTGAATGGAGATACGAAAGGTATTTGACTGGAGATACGATAGGTGTGTGAATGGAGATACGAAAGGTGTTTGACTGGAGATACGATAGGTGTGTGACTGGAGATACGAAAGGTGTTTGAATTGAAATACGAAAGGTGTGTGACTCGAGATACGAAAGTTGTGTGAATGGAGATACGAAAGGTGTGTGAATGGAGATACGAAAGGTGTGTGTCTGGAGATACGAAAGGTGTGTGTCTGGAGATACGAAAGGTGTGTGACTGGAGATAAGAAAGGTGTTTAACTGGAGATATGAAAGGTGTGTGACTTGAGATACAAAAGGTGTGTGAATGGAAATAGAAAGATGTGTGACTGGATATACGAAAGGTGTGTGACTGGAGATACGATAGGTGTTTGACTGGAGATACGAAAGGTGTGTGACTGGAGATACGAAAGGTGTGTGACTGGAGATACGAAAGGTGTGTGACTGGAGATACGAAAGGTGTGTGACTGGAGATACGAAAGGTGTGTGACTGGAGATACGAAAGGTGTGTGACTGGAGATACGAAAGGTGTGTGACTGGAGATACGAAAGGTGTGTTAATGGGGATACGAAAGGTGTGTGTCTGGAGATACGAAAGGTGTGTGTCTGGAGATACGAAAGGTGTGTGTCTGGAGATACGAAAGGTGTGTGACTGGAGATAAGAAAGGTGTTTAACTGGAGATATGAAAGGTGTGTGACTTGAGATACAAAAGGTGTGTGAATGGAAATAGAAAGATGTGTGACTGGATATACGAAAGGTGTGTGACTGGAGATACGAAAGGTGTGTGAATGGAGATACGAAAGGTGTGTGACTGGAGATACGAAAGGTGTGTGACTGGAGATACGAAAGGTGTGTGACTGGAGATACGAAAGGTGTGTGACTGGAGATACGAAAGGTGTGTGACTGGAGATACGAAAGGTGTGTGACTGGAGATACGAAAGGTGTGTGACTGAAGATACGAAAGGTGTGTGACTGGAGATACGAAAGGTGTGTGACTGGAGATACGAAAGGTGTGTGACTGGAGATACGAAAGGTGTGTGACTGGAGATACGAAAGGTGTGTGACTGGAGATACGAAAGGTGTGTGACTGGAGATACGAAAGGTGTGTGACTGGAGATACGAAAGGTGTGTGACTGAAGATATGAAATGTGTGTGACTGAAGATACGAAAGGTGTGTGACTGAAGATACGAAAGGTGTGTGACTGGAGATACGAAAGGTGTGTCAATGGAGATACGAAAGGTGTGTGACTGGAGATACGAAAGGTGTGTGACTGAAGATATGAAAGGTGTGTGACTGAAGATACGAAAGGTGTGTGACTGGAGATACAATAGGTGTTTGACTGGAGATACGAAAGGTGTGTGAATGGAAATAGAAAGGTGTGTGACTGGCTATACGAAAGGTGTGTGACTGGTGATACGAAAGGTATGTGAATGGAGATCCGAAAGGTGTGTGGCCAGAGATACGAAACGTGTGTGGCCAGAGATACGAAACGTGTGTGACTGGAGATACGAAAGGTGTGTGACTGGAGATACGAAAGGTGTGTGACTGGAGATACGAAAGGTGTGTGACTGGAGATACGAAAGGTGTGTGACTGGAGATACGAAAGGTGTGTGACTGGAGATACGAAAGGTGTGTGACTGGAGATATGAAATGTGTGTGACTGAAGATACGAAAGGTGTGTGACTGGACATACGAAAGGTGTGTCAATGGAGATACGAAAGGTGTGTGACTGGAGATACGAAAGGTGTGTGACTGAAGATATGAAAGGTGTGTGACTGAAGATACGAAAGGTGTGTGACTGGAGATACAATAGGTGTTTGACTGGAGATACGAAAGGTGTTTGACTGGAGATACGAAAGGTGTGTGAATGGAAATAGAAAGGTGTGTGACTGGCTATACGAAAGGTGTGTGACTGGTGATACGAAAGGTGTGTGACTGGTGATACGAAAGGTATGTGAATGGAGATCCGAAACGTGTGTGGCCAGAGATACGAAACGTGTGTGGCCAGAGATACTAAACGTGTGTGAATGGAGATACGAAAGTTGTGTGAATGGAGATACGAAAGGTGTGTAACTGGAGATACGAAAGTTGTGTGAATGGAGATATGAAAGGTTTTTGACTGGAGATACGATAGGTGTGTGACTGGAGATACAAAAGGTGTGTGAATGAAGATACGAAAGGTGTGTGACTGGAGATACGAAAGGTGTGTGAATGGAGATACGAAAGGTATTTGACTGGAGATACGATAGGTGTGTGAATGGAGATACGAAAGGTGTTTGACTGGAGATACGATAGATGTGTGACTGGAGATACGAAAGGTGTTTGAATGGAAATACGAAAGGTGTGTGACTGGAGATACGAAACGTGTGTGGCCAGAGATACGAAACGTGTGTGAATGGAGATACGAAAGTTGTGTGAATGGAGATACGAAAGGTGTGTGACTGGAGAAACGAAAGGTGTGTGAATGGAGATACGAAAGGTATTTGACTGGAGATACGATAGGTGTGTGAATGGAGATACGAAAGGTGTTTGACTGGAGATACGATAGGTGTGTGACTGGAGATACGAAAGGTGTTTGAATTGAAATACGAAAGGTGTGTGACTCGAGATACGAAAGTTGTGTGAATGGAGATACGAAAGGTGTGTGAATGGAGATACGAAAGGTGTGTGTCTGGAGATACGAAAGGTGTGTGTCTGGAGATACGAAAGGTGTGTGACTGGAGATAAGAAAGGTGTTTAACTGGAGATATGAAAGGTGTGTGACTTGAGATACAAAAGGTGTGTGAATGGAAATAGAAAGATGTGTGACTGGATATACGAAAGGTGTGTGACTGGAGATACGATAGGTGTTTGACTGGAGATACGAAAGGTGTGTGACTGGAGATACGAAAGGTGTGTGACTGGAGATACGAAAGGTGTGTGACTGGAGATACGAAAGGTGTGTGACTGGAGATACGAAAGGTGTGTGACTGGAGATACGAAAGGTGTGTGACTGGAGATACGAAAGGTGTGTGACTGGAGATACGAAAGGTGTGTGACTGAAGATACGAAAGGTGTGTGACTGGAGATACGAAAGGTGTGTGACTGGAGATATGAAAGGTGTGTGACTGGAGATACGAAAGGTGTGTGACTGGAGATACGAAAGGTGTGTGACTGGAGATACGAAAGGTGTGTGACTGGAGATACGAAAGGTGTGTGACTGAAGATATGAAATGTGTGTGACTGAAGATACGAAAGGTGTGTGACTGAAGATACGAAAGGTGTGTGACTGGAGATACGAAAGGTGTGTCAATGGAGATACGAAAGGTGTGTGACTGGAGATACGAAAGGTGTGTGACTGAAGATATGAAAGGTGTGTGACTGAAGATACGAAAGGTGTGTGACTGGAGATACAATAGGTGTTTGACTGGAGATACGAAAGGTGTGTGAATGGAAATAGAAAGGTGTGTGACTGGCTATACGAAAGGTGTGTGACTGGTGATACGAAAGGTATGTGAATGGAGATCCGAAAGGTGTGTGGCCAGAGATACGAAACGTGTGTGGCCAGAGATACGAAACGTGTGTGACTGGAGATACGAAAGGTGTGTGACTGGAGATACGAAAGGTATTTGACTGGAGATACGATAGGTGTGTGACTGGAGATACGATAGGTGTGTGACTGGAGATACGAAAGGTGTATGAATGGAGATACAAAAGGTGTGTGATTGGAGATACGAAATGTGTGTGTCTGGAGATACGAAAGGTGTGTGTGTGGAGATCCGAAAGGTGTGTGACTGGAGATACGAACAGGTGTGTGAATGGACATAGAAAGATGTGTGTCTGGAGATATGCAAGGTGTGTGACTGAAGATATGAAAGGTGTGTGACTGAAGATACGAAAGGTGTGTGACTGAAGATACGAAAGGTGTGTGACTGAAGATACGAAAGGTGTGTGACTGAAGATACGAAAGGTGTGTGACTGAAGATACGAAAGGTGTGTCAATGGAGATAGAAAGGTGTGTCAATGAAGATAGAAAGGTGTGTGTCTGGAGATACGAAAGGTGTGTGACTGGAGATAGAATGGTGTGTGAATGGAGATACGAAAGGTGTGTGACTGGAGATACGAAAGGTGTGTGAATGGAGATACGAAAGGTATTTGACTGGAGATACGATAGGTGTGTGAATGGAGATACGAAAGGTGTTTGACTGGAGATACGATAGGTGTGTGACTGGAGATACGAAAGGTGTTTGAATGGAAATACGAAAGGTGTGTGACTGGAGATATGAAACGTGTGTGGCCAGAGATACGAAACGTGTGTGAATGGAGATACGAAAGTTGTGTGAATGGAGATACGAAAGGTGTGTGAATGGAGATACGAAAGGTGTGTGATTGGAGATACGAAATGTGTGTGTCTGGAGATACGAAAGGTGTGTGTGTGGAGATCCGAAAGGTGTGTGACTGGAGATACGAACAGGTGTGTGAATGGACATAGAAAGATGTGTGTCTGGAGATATGCAAGGTGTGTGACTGAAGATATGAAAGGTGTGTGACTGAAGATACGAAAGGTGTGTGACTGAAGATACGAAAGGTGTGTGACTGAAGATACGAAAGGTGTGTGACTGAAGATACGAAAGGTGTGTGACTGGAGATACGAAAGGTGTGTCAATGGAGATAGAAAGGTGTGTCAATGAAGATAGAAAGGTGTGTGTCTGTAGATATGAAAGGTGTGTGACTGGAGATAGAACGGTGTGTGACTGGAGATACCAAATATGTGTGACTGAAGATACGAAAGGTGTGTGACTGGATATACGGATTGTGTGTGACTCGAGATACAATAGGTTTTTGACTGGAGATACAAAAGGTGTGTGACTGGAGATACAATAGGTGTTTGACTGGAGATACGAAAGGTGTGTGAATGGAAATAGAAAGGTGTGTGACTGGCTATACGAAAGGTGTGTGACTGGTGATACGAAAGGTATGTGAATGGAGATCCGAAAGGTGTGTAAATGAAGATACGAGAGGTGTGTGAATGGAGATACGAAAGGTGTGTGAATGGAAATAGAAAGGTGTGTGTCTGGAGATACGAAAGGTGTGTGACTGGAGATAGAATGGTGTGTGAATGGAAATATAAATGTGTGTGACTGGAGATACGAAACGTGTGTGAATGGAGATACGAAAGGTGTGTGACTGGAGATACGAAAGGTGTGTGACTGGAGATACGAAAGGTGTGTGACTGGAGATACGAAAGGTGTGTGACTGGAGATACGAAAGGTGTGCGAATGGAGATACGAAAGGTGTGCGACTGGAGATACGAAAGGTGTGTGACTGGAGATAGGAAAGGTGTGTGACTGGAGATACGGAAGGTGTGTGACTGGAGATATGATAGGTGTTTGACTGGAGATATGAAAGGTGTGTGACTGGAGATATGAAAGGTGTGTGAATGGAGATACAGAAGGTGTGTGACTGGAGATACGATAGGTGTTTGACTTTAGATACGAAATGTGTGTGACTGGAGATACGAAAGGTGTTTGAATGGAGATAAGAAAGGTGTGTGACTGGTGATACGATAAGTATGTGACTGGAGATATGAAAGGCGTGTGAATGGAGATATGAAAGGTGTGTGAATGGAGATTCAAAATGTGTGTGTCTGGAGATACGAAAGGTGTTTGAATGGAAATACGAAAGGTGTGTGACTGGAGATACGAAAGGTGTGTGGCCAGAGATACGAAACGTGTGTGAATGGAGATACGAAATTTGTGTGACTGGAGATACGAAAGGTGTGTGAATGGAGATACGAAAGGTATTTGACTGGAGATACGATAGGTGTGTGACTGGAGATACGATAGGTGTGTGACTGGAGATACGAAAGGTGTATGAATGGAGATACAAAAGGTGTGTGATTGGAGATACGAAATGTGTGTGTCTGGAGATACGAAAGGTGTGTGTGTGGAGATCCGAAAGGTGTGTGACTGGAGATACGAACAGGTGTGTGAATGGACATAGAAAGATGTGTGTCTGGAGATATGCAAGGTGTGTGACTGAAGATATGAAAGGTGTGTGACTGAAGATACGAAAGGTGTGTGACTGAAGATACGAAAGGTGTGTGACTGAAGATACGAAAGGTGTGTGACTGAAGATACGAAAGGTGTGTGACTGGAGATACGAAAGGTGTGTCAATGGAGATAGAAAGGTGTGTCAATGAAGATAGAAAGGTGTGTGTCTGGAGATACGAAAGGTGTGTGACTGGAGATAGAATGGTGTGTGAATGGAGATACGAAAGGTGTGTGACTGGAGATACGAAAAGGTGTGTGAATGGAGATACGAAAGGTATTTGACTGGAGATACGATAGGTGTGTGAATGGAGATACGAAAGGTGTTTGACTGGAGATACGATAGGTGTGTGACTGGAGATACGAAAGGTGTTTGAATGGAAATACGAAAGGTGTGTGACTGGAGATACGAAACGTGTGTGGCCAGAGATACGAAACGTGTGTGAATGGAGATACGAAAGTTGTGTGAATGGAGATACGAAAGGTGTGTGAATGGAGATACGAAAGGTGTGTGACTGGAGATACGATAGGTGTGTGACTGGAGATACGAAAGGTGTATGAATGGAGATACAAAAGGTGTGTGATTGGAGATACGAAATGTGTGTGATTGGAGATACAAAATGTGTGTGAATGGAGATACTAAGGGTGTGTGACTGGAGATACGAAAGGTGTGTGAATGAAGATACGAAAGGTGTGTGACTGGAGATACGATAGGTGTGTGACTGGAGATACGATAGGTGTGTGACTGGAGATACGATAGGTGTGTGACTGGAGATACGAAAGGTGTGTGAATGGAGATACGAAAGGTGTGTGTCTGGAGATACGAAAGGTGTGTGTCTGGAGATACGAAAGGTGTGTGTCTGGAGATCCGAAAGGTGTGTGACTGGAGATACGAACAGGTGTGTGAATGGACATAGAAAGATGTGTGTCTGGAGATATGCAAGGTGTGTGACTGAAGATATGAAAGGTGTGTGACTGAAGATACGAAAGGTGTGTGACTGAAGATACGAAAGGTGTGTGACTGAAGATACGAAAGGTGTGTGACTGAAGATACGAAAGGTGTGTGACTGGAGATACGAAAGGTGTGTCAATGGAGATAGAAAGGTGTGTCAATGAAGATAGAAAGGTGTGTGTCTGGAGATACGAAAGGTGTGTGACTGGAGATAGAATGGTGTGTGAATGGAGATACGAAAGGTGTGTGACTGGAGATACGAAAGGTGTGTGAATGGAGATACGAAAGGTATTTGACTGGAGATACGATAGGTGTGTGAATGGAGATACGAAAGGTGTTTGACTGGAGATACGATAGGTGTGTGACTGGAGATACGAAAGGTGTTTGAATGGAAATACGAAAGGTGTGTGACTGGAGATACGAAACGTGTGTGGCCAGAGATACGAAACGTGTGTGAATGGAGATACGAAAGTTGTGTGAATGGAGATACGAAAGGTGTGTGAATGGAGATACGAAAGGTGTGTGACTGGAGATACGATAGGTGTGTGACTGGAGATACGAAAGGTGTATGAATGGAGATACAAAAGGTGTGTGATTGGAGATGCGAAATGTGTGTGATTGGAGATACAAAATGTGTGTGAATGGAGATACTAAGGGTGTGTGACTGGAGATACGAAAGGTGTGTGAATGAAGATACGAAAGGTGTGTGACTGGAGATACGAAATGTGTGTGATTGGAGATACAAAATGTGTGTGAATGGAGATACTAAGGGTGTGTGACTGGAGATACGAAAGGTGTGTGAATGAAGATACGAAAGGTGTGTGACTGGAGATACGATAGGTGTGTGACTGGAGATACGAAAGGTGTGTGAATGGAGATACGAAAGGTGTGTGTCTGGAGATACGAAAGGTGTGTGTCTGGAGATACGAAAGGTGTGTGTCTGGAGATACGAAAGGTGTGTGTCTGGAGATCCGAAAGGTGTGTGACTGGAGATACGAACAGGTGTGTGAATGGACATAGAAAGATGTGTGTCTGGAGATATGCAAGGTGTGTGACTGAAGATATGAAAGGTGTGTGACTGAAGATACGAAAGGTGTGTGACTGAAGATACGAAAGGTGTGTGACTGAAGATACGAAAGGTGTGTGACTGAAGATACGAAAGGTGTGTGACTGGAGATACGAAAGGTGTGTCAATGGAGATAGAAAGGTGTGTCAATGAAGATAGAAAGGTGTGTGTCTGGAGATACGAAAGGTGTGTGACTGGAGATAGAATGGTGTGTGAATGGAGATACGAAAGGTGTGTGACTGGAGATACGAAAGGTGTGTGAATGGAGATACGAAAGGTATTTGACTGGAGATACGATAGGTGTGTGAATGGAGATACGAAAGGTGTTTGACTGGAGATACGATAGGTGTGTGACTGGAGATACGAAAGGTGTTTGAATGGAAATACGAAAGGTGTGTGACTGGAGATACGAAACGTGTGTGGCCAGAGATACGAAACGTGTGTGAATGGAGATACGAAAGTTGTGTGAATGGAGATACGAAAGGTGTGTGACTGGAGAAACGAAAGGTGTGTGAATGGAGATACGAAAGTTATTTGACTGGAGATACGATAGGTGTGTGAATGGAGATACGAAAGGTGTTTGACTGGAGATACGATAGGTGTGTGACTGGAGATACGAAAGGTGTTTGAATTGAAATACGAAAGGTGTGTGACTGGAGATACGAAAGTTGTGTGAATGGAGATACGAAAGGTGTGTGAATGGAGATACGAAAGGTGTGTGAATGGAGATACGAAAGGTATTTGACTGGAGATACGATAGGTGTGTGACTGGAGATACAAAAGGTGTGTGACTGGAGATACGAAAGGTGTGTTAATGGAGATACGAAAGGTGTGTGTCTGGAGATACGAAAGGTGTGTGTCTGGAGATACGAAAGGTGTGTGTCTGGAGATACGAAAGGTGTGTGACTGGAGATAAGAAAGGTGTTTAACTGGAGATCCGAAAGGTGTGTGACTGGAGATACGAACAGGTGTGTGAATGGACATAGAAAGATGTGTGTCTGGAGATATGCAAGGTGTGTGACTGAAGATATGAAAGGTGTGTGACTGAAGATACGAAAGGTGTGTGACTGAAGATACGAAAGGTGTGTGACTGAAGATACGAAAGGTGTGTGACTGAAGATATGAAAGGTGTGTGACTGGAGATACGAAAGGTGTGTCAATGGAGATAGAAAGGTGTGTCAATGAAGATAGAAAGGTGTGTGTCTGGAGATACGAAAGGTGTGTGACTGGAGATAGAATGGTGTGTGAATGGAGATACGAAAGGTGTGTGACTGGAGATACGAAAGGTGTGTGAATGGAGATACGAAAGGTATTTGACTGGAGATACGATAGGTGTGTGAATGGAGATACGAAAGGTGTTTGACTGGAGATACGATAGGTGTGTGACTGGAGATACGAAAGGTGTTTGAATTGAAATACGAAAGGTGTGTGACTGGAGATACGAAAGTTGTGTGAATGGAGATACGAAAGGTGTGTGAATGGAGATACGAAAGGTGTGTGAATGGAGATACGAAAGGTATTTGACTGGAGATACGAAAGGTATTTGACTGGAGATACGATAGGTGTGTGACTGGAGATACAAAAGGTGTGTGACTGGAGATACGAAAGGTGTGTTAATGGGGATACGAAAGGTGTGTGTCTGGAGATACGAAAGGTGTGTGTCTGGAGATACGAAAGGTGTGTGTCTGGAGATACGAAAGGTGTGTGACTGGAGATAAGAAAGGTGTTTAACTGGAGATATGAAAGGTGTGTGACTTGAGATACAAAAGGTGTGTGAATGGAAATAGAAAGATGTGTGACTGGATATACGAAAGGTGTGTGACTGGAGATACGATAGGTGTTTGACTGGAGATACGAAAGGTGTGTGAATGGAGATACGAAAGGTGTGTGACTGGAGATACGAAAGGTGTGTGACTGGAGATACGAAAGGTGTGTGACTGGAGATACGAAAGGTGTGTGACTGGAGATACGAAAGGTGTGTGACTGGAGATACGAAAGGTGTGTGACTGGAGATACGAAAGGTGTGTGACTGGAGATACGAAAGGTGTGTGACTGAAGATACGAAAGGTGTGTGACTGGAGATACGAAAGGTGTGTGACTGGAGATACGAAAGGTGTGTGACTGGAGATACGAAAGGTGTGTGACTGGAGATACGAAAGGTGTGTGACTGGAGATACGAAAGGTGTGTGACTGGAGATACGAAAGGTGTGTGACTGAAGATACGAAATGTGTGTGACTGAAGATACGAAAGGTGTGTGACTGGAGATACGAAAGGTGTGTCAATGGAGATACGAAAGGTGTGTGACTGGAGATACGAAAGGTGTGTGACTGAAGATATGAAAGGTGTGTGACTGAAGATACGAAAGGTGTGTGACTGGAGATACAATAGGTGTTTGACTGGAGATACGAAAGGTGTGTGAATGGAAATAGAAAGGTGTGTGACTGGCTATACGAAAGGTGTGTGACTGGTGATACGAAAGGTATGTGAATGGAGATCCGAAAGGTGTGTGGCCAGAGATACGAAACGTGTGTGGCCAGAGATACGAAACGTGTGTGACTGGAGATACGAAAGGTGTGTGACTGGAGATACGAAAGGTGTGTGACTGGAGATACGAAAGGTGTGTGACTGGAGATACGAAAGGTGTGTGACTGGAGATACGAAAGGTGTGTGACTGGAGATACGAAAGGTGTGTGACTGGAGATATGAAATGTGTGTGACTGAAGATACGAAAGGTGTGTGACTGGACATACGAAAGGTGTGTCAATGGAGATACGAAAGGTGTGTGACTGGAGATACGAAAGGTGTGTGACTGAAGATATGAAAGGTGTGTGACTGAAGATACGAAAGGTGTGTGACTGGAGATACAATAGGTGTTTGACTGGAGATACAAAAGGTGTGTGAATGGAAATAGAAAGGTGTGTGACTGGCTATACGAAAGGTGTGTGACTGGTGATACGAAAGGTGTGTGACTGGTGATACGAAAGGTATGTGAATGGAGATCCGAAACGTGTGTGGCCAGAGATACGAAACGTGTGTGGCCAGAGATACTAAACGTGTGTGAATGGAGATACGAAAGTTGTGTGAATGGAGATACGAAAGGTGTGTAACTGGAGATACGAAAGTTGTGTGAATGGAGATATGAAAGGTTTTTGACTGGAGATACGATAGGTGTGTGACTGGAGATACAAAAGGTGTGTGAATGAAGATACGAAAGGTGTGTGACTGGAGATACGAAAGGTGTGTGAATGGAGATACGAAAGGTATTTGACTGGAGATACGATAGGTGTGTGAATGGAGATACGAAAGGTGTTTGACTGGAGATACGATAGATGTGTGACTGGAGATACGAAAGGTGTTTGAATGGAAATACGAAAGGTGTGTGACTGGAGATACGAAACGTGTGTGGCCAGTGATACGAAACGTGTGTGAATGGAGATACGAAAGTTGTGTGAATGGAGATACGAAAGGTGTGTGACTGGAGAAACGAAAGGTGTGTGAATGGAGATACGAAAGGTATTTGACTGGAGATACGATAGGTGTGTGAATGGAGATACGAAAGGTGTTTGACTGGAGATACGATAGGTGTGTGACTGGAGATACGAAAGGTGTTTGAATTGAAATACGAAAGGTGTGTGACTCGAGATACGAAAGTTGTGTGAAAGGAGATACGAAAGGTGTGTGAATGGAGATACGAAAGGTGTGTGTCTGGAGATACGAAAGGTGTGTGTCTGGAGATACGAAAGGTGTGTGTCTGGAGATACGAAAGGTGTGTGACTGGAGATAAGAAAGGTGTTTAACTGGAGATATGAAAGGTGTGTGACTTGAGATACAAAAGGTGTGTGAATGGAAATAGAAAGATGTGTGACTGGATATACGAAAGGTGTGTGACTGGAGATACGATAGGTGTTTGACTGGAGATACGAAAGGTGTGTGAATGGAGATACGAAAGGTGTGTGACTGGAGATACGAAAGGTGTGTGACTGGAGATACGAAAGGTGTGTGACTGGAGATACGAAAGGTGTGTGACTGGAGATACGAAAGGTGTGTGACTGGAGATACGAAAGGTGTGTGACTGGAGATACGAAAGGTGTGTGACTGAAGATACGAAAGGTGTGTGACTGGAGATACGAAAGGTGTGTGACTGGAGATATGAAAGGTGTGTGACTGGAGATACGAAAGGTGTGTGACTGGAGATACGAAAGGTGTGTGACTGGAGATACGAAAGGTGTGTGACTGGAGATACGAAAGGTGTGTGACTGAAGATATGAAATGTGTGTGACTGAAGATACGAAAGGTGTGTGACTGAAGATACGAAAGGTGTGTGACTGGAGATACGAAAGGTGTGTCAATGGAGATACGAAAGGTGTGTGACTGGAGATACGAAAGGTGTGTGACTGAAGATATGAAAGGTGTGTGACTGAAGATACGAAAGGTGTGTGACTGGAGATACAATAGGTGTTTGACTGGAGATACGAAAGGTGTGTGAATGGAAATAGAAAGGTGTGTGACTGGCTATACGAAAGGTGTGTGACTGGTGATACGAAAGGTATGTGAATGGAGATCCGAAAGGTGTGTGGCCAGAGATACGAAACGTGTGTGGCCAGAGATACGAAACGTGTGTGACTGGAGATACGAAAGGTGTGTGACTGGAGATACGAAAGGTATTTGACTGGAGATACGATAGGTGTGTGACTGGAGATACGATAGGTGTGTGACTGGAGATACGAAAGGTGTATGAATGGAGATACAAAAGGTGTGTGATTGGAGATACGAAATGTGTGTGTCTGGAGATACGAAAGGTGTGTGTGTGGAGATCCGAAAGGTGTGTGACTGGAGATACGAAAGGTGTGTGTCTGGAGATACGAAAGGTGTGTGTCTGGAGATACGAAAGGTGTGTGTCTGGAGATCCGAAAGGTGTGTGACTGGAGATACGAACAGGTGTGTGAATGGACATAGAAAGATGTGTGTCTGGAGATATGCAAGGTGTGTGACTGAAGATATGAAAGGTGTGTGACTGAAGATACGAAAGGTGTGTGACTGAAGATACGAAAGGTGTGTGACTGAAGATACGAAAGGTGTGTGACTGAAGATACGAAAGGTGTGTGACTGGAGATACGAAAGGTGTGTCAATGGAGATAGAAAGGTGTGTCAATGAAGATAGAAAGGTGTGTGTCTGGAGATACGAAAGGTGTGTGACTGGAGATAGAATGGTGTGTGAATGGAGATACGAAAGGTGTGTGACTGGAGATACGAAAGGTGTGTGAATGGAGATACGAAAGGTATTTGACTGGAGATACGATAGGTGTGTGAATGGAGATACGAAAGGTGTTTGACTGGAGATACGATAGGTGTGTGACTGGAGATACGAAAGGTGTTTGAATGGAAATACGAAAGGTGTGTGACTGGAGATACGAAACGTGTGTGGCCAGAGATACGAAACGTGTGTGAATGGAGATACGAAAGTTGTGTGAATGGAGATACGAAAGGTGTGTGACTGGAGAAACGAAAGGTGTGTGAATGGAGATACGAAAGGTATTTGACTGGAGATACGATAGGTGTGTGAATGGAGATACGAAAGGTGTTTGACTGGAGATACGATAGGTGTGTGACTGGAGATACGAAAGGTGTTTGAATTGAAATACGAAAGGTGTGTGACTGGAGATACGAAAGTTGTGTGAATGGAGATACGAAAGGTGTGTGAATGGAGATACGAAAGGTGTGTGAATGGAGATACGAAAGGTATTTGACTGGAGATACGATAGGTGTGTGACTGGAGATACAAAAGGTGTGTGACTGGAGATACGAAAGGTGTGTTAATGGAGATACGAAAGGTGTGTGTCTGGAGATACGAAAGGTGTGTGTCTGGAGATACGAAAGGTGTGTGTCTGGAGATACGAAAGGTGTGTGACTGGAGATAAGAAAGGTGTTTAACTGGAGATCCGAAAGGTGTGTGACTGGAGATACGAACAGGTGTGTGAATGGACATAGAAAGATGTGTGTCTAGAGATATGCAAGGTGTGTGTCTGGAGATACGAAAGGTGTGTGACTGGAGATACGAAAGGTGTGTGTCTGGAGATACGAAAGGTGTGTGTCTGGAGATACGAAAGGTGTGTGACTGGAGATAAGAAAGGTGTTTAACTGGAGATCCGAAAGGTGTGTGACTGGAGATACGAACAGGTGTGTGAATGGACATAGAAAGATGTGTGTCTAGAGATATGCAAGGTGTGTGACTGAAGATATGAAAGGTGTGTGACTGAAGATACGAAAGGTGTGTGACTGAAGATACGAAAGGTGTGTGACTGAAGATACGAAAGGTGTGTGACTGAAGATATGAAAGGTGTGTGACTGGAGATACGAAAGGTGTGTCAATGGAGATAGAAAGGTGTGTCAATGAAGATAGAAAGGTGTGTGTCTGGAGATACGAAAGGTGTGTGACTGGAGATAGAATGGTGTGTGAATGGAGATACGAAAGGTGTGTGACTGGAGATACGAAAGGTGTGTGAATGGAGATACGAAAGGTATTTGACTGGAGATACGATAGGTGTGTGAATGGAGATACGAAAGGTGTTTGACTGGAGATACGATAGGTGTGTGACTGGAGATACGAAAGGTGTTTGAATGGAAATACGAAAGGTGTGTGACTGGAGATACGAAACGTGTGTGGCCAGAGATACGAAACGTGTGTGAATGGAGATACGAAAGTTGTGTGAATGGAGATACGAAAGGTGTGTGACTGGAGAAACGAAAGGTGTGTGAATGGAGATACGAAAGGTATTTGACTGGAGATACGATAGGTGTGTGAATGGAGATACGAAAGGTGTTTGACTGGAGATACGATAGGTGTGTGACTGGAGATACGAAAGGTGTTTGAATTGAAATACGAAAGGTGTGTGACTGGAGATACGAAAGTTGTGTGAATGGAGATACGAAAGGTGTGTGAATGGAGATACGAAAGGTGTGTGAATGGAGATACGAAAGGTATTTGACTGGAGATACGATAGGTGTGTGACTGGAGATACAAAAGGTGTGTGACTGGAGATACGAAAGGTGTGTTAATGGAGATACGAAAGGTGTGTGTCTGGAGATACGAAAGGTGTGTGTCTGGAGATACGAAAGGTGTGTGACTGGAGATAAGAAAGGTGTTTAACTGGAGATATGAAAGGTGTGTGACTTGAGATACAAAAGGTGTGTGAATGGAAATAGAAAGATGTGTGACTGGATATACGAAAGGTGTGTGACTGGAGATACGATAGGTGTTTGACTGGAGATACGAAAGGTGTGTGAATGGAGATACGAAAGGTGTGTGACTGGAGATACGAAAGGTGTGTGACTGGAGATACGAAAGGTGTGTGACTGGAGATACGAAAGGTGTGTGACTGGAGATACGAAAGGTGTGTGACTGGAGATACGAAAGGTGTGTGACTGGAGATACGAAAGGTGTGTGACTGAAGATACGAAAGGTGTGTGACTGGAGATATGAAAGGTGTGTGACTGGAGATACGAAAGGTGTGTGACTGGAGATACGAAAGGTGTGTGACTGGAGATACGAAAGGTGTGTGACTGGAGATACGAAAGGTGTGTGACTGAAGATATGAAATGTGTGTGACTGAAGATACGAAAGGTGTGTGACTGAAGATACGAAAGGTGTGTGACTGGAGATACGAAAGGTGTGTCAATGGAGATACGAAAGGTGTGTGACTGGAGATACGAAAGGTGTGTGACTGAAGATATGAAAGGTGTGTGACTGAAGATACGAAAGGTGTGTGACTGGAGATACAATAGGTGTTTGACTGGAGATACGAAAGGTGTGTGAATGGAAATAGAAAGGTGTGTGACTGGCTATACGAAAGGTGTGTGACTGGTGATACGAAAGGTATGTGAATGGAGATCCGAAAGGTGTGTGGCCAGAGATACGAAACGTGTGTGGCCAGAGATACGAAACGTGTGTGACCGGAGATACGAAAGGTGTGTGACTGGAGATACGAAAGGTGTGTGACTGGAGATACGAAAGGTGTGTGACTGGAGATATGAAATGTGTGTGACTGAAGATACGAAAGGTGTGTGACTGGACATACGAAAGGTGTGTCAATGGAGATACGAAAGGTGTGTGACTGGAGATACGAAAGGTGTGTGACTGAAGATATGAAAGGTGTGTGACTGAAGATACGAAAGGTGTGTGACTGGAGATACAATAGGTGTTTGACTGGAGATACGAAAGGTGTGTGAATGGAAATAGAAAGGTGTGTGACTGGCTATACGAAAGGTGTGTGACTGGTGATACGAAAGGTATGTGAATGGAGATCCGAAAGGTGTGTGGCCAGAGATACGAAACGTGTGTGGCCAGAGATACGAAACGTGTGTGGCCAGAGATACTAAACGTGTGTGAATGGAGATACGAAAGTTGTGTGAATGGAGATACGAAAGGTGTGTAACTGGAGATACGAAAGTTGTGTGAATGGAGATATGAAAGGTTTTTGACTGGAGATACGATAGGTGTGTGACTGGAGATACAAAAGGTGTGTGAATGAAGATACGAAAGGTGTGTGACTGGAGATACGAAAGGTGTGTGAATGGAGATACGAAAGGTATTTGACTGGAGATACGATAGGTGTGTGAATGGAGATACGAAAGGTGTTTGACTGGAGATACGATAGATGTGTGACTGGAGATACGAAAGGTGTTTGAATGGAAATACGAAAGGTGTGTGACTGGAGATACGAAACGTGTGTGGCCAGAGATACGAAACGTGTGTGAATGGAGATACGAAAGTTGTGTGAATGGAGATACGAAAGGTGTGTGACTGGAGAAACGAAAGGTGTGTGAATGGAGATACGAAAGGTATTTGACTGGAGATACGATAGGTGTGTGAATGGAGATACGAAAGGTGTTTGACTGGAGATACGATAGGTGTGTGACTTGAGATACAAAAGGTGTGTGAATGGAAATAGAAAGATGTGTGACTGGATATACGAAAGGTGTGTGACTGGAGATACGATAGGTGTTTGACTGGAGATACGAAAGGTGTTTGACTGGAGATATGAAAGGTGTGTGACTTGAGATACAAAAGGTGTGTGAATGGAAATAGAAAGATGTGTGACTGGATATACGAAAGGTGTGTGACTGGAGATACGATAGGTGTTTGACTGGAGATACGAAAGGTGTGTGAATGGAGATACGAAAGGTGTGTGACTGGAGATACGAAAGGTGTGTGACTGGAGATACGAAAGGTGTGTGACTGGAGATACGAAAGGTGTGTGACTGGAGATACGAAAGGTGTGTGACTGGAGATACGAAAGGTGTGTGACTGAAGATACGAAAGGTGTGTGACTGGAGATACGAAAGGTGTGTGACTGGAGATATGAAAGGTGTGTGACTGGAGATACTAAAGGTGTGTGACTGGAGATACGAAAGGTGTGTGACTGGAGATACGAAAGGTGTGTGACTGAAGATATGAAATGTGTGTGACTGAAGATACGAAAGGTGTGTGACTGAAGATACGAAAGGTGTGTGACTGGAGATACGAAAGGTGTGTCAATGGAGATACGAAAGGTGTGTGACTGGAGATACGACAGGTGTGTGACTGAAGATATGAAAGGTGTGTGACTGAAGATACGAAAGGTGTGTGACTGGAGATACAATAGGTGTTTGACTGACTGGAGATACGAAAGGTGTGTGAATGGAAATAGAAAGGTGTGTGACTGGCTATACGAAAGGTGTGTGACTGGTGATACGAAAGGTATGTGAATGGAGATCCGAAAGGTGTGTGGCCAGAGATACGAAACGTGTGTGGCCAGAGATACGAAAGGTGTGTGACTGGAGATACGAAAGGTGTGTGACTGGAGATACGAAAGGTGTGTGACTGGAGATACGAAAGGTGTGTGACTGGAGATACGAAAGGTGTGTGACTGGAGATACGAAAGGTGTGTGACTGGAGATATGAAATGTGTGTGACTGAAGATACGAAAGGTGTGTGACTGGACATACGAAAGGTGTGTCAATGGAGATACGAAAGGTGTGTGACTGGAGATACGAAAGGTGTGTGACTGAAGATATGAAAGGTGTGTGACTGAAGATACGAAAGGTGTGTGACTGGAGATACAATAGGTGTTTGACTGGAGATACGAAAGGTGTGTGACTGGCTATACGAAAGGTGTGTGACTGGCTATACGAAAGGTGTGTGACTGGTGATACGAAAGGTGTGTGACTGGTGATACGAAAGGTATGTGAATGGAGATCCGAAAGGTGTGTGGCCAGAGATACGAAACGTGTGTGGCCAGAGATACTAAACGTGTGTGAATGGAGATACGAAAGTTGTGTGAATGGAGATACGAAAGTTGTGTGAATGGAGATACGAAAGGTGTGTAACTGGAGATACGAAAGTTGTGTGAATGGAGATATGAAAGGTTTTTGACTGGAGATACGATAGGTGTGTGACTGGAGATACAAAAGGTGTGTGAATGAAGATACGAAAGGTGTGTGACTGGAGATACGAAAGGTGTGTGAATGGAGATACGAAAGGTATTTGACTGGAGATACGATAGGTGTGTGAATGGAGATACGAAAGGTGTTTGACTGGAGATACGATAGATGTGTGACTGGAGATACGAAAGGTGTGTGACTGGAGATACGAAAGGTGTGTGACTGAAGATATGAAATGTGTGTGACTGAAGATACGAAAGGTGTGTGACTGAAGATACGAAAGGTGTGTGACTGGAGATACGAAAGGTGTGTCAATGGAGATACGAAAGGTGTGTGACTGGAGATACGACAGGTGTGTGACTGAAGATATGAAAGGTGTGTGACTGAAGATACGAAAGGTGTGTGACTGGAGATACAATAGGTGTTTGACTGACTGGAGATACGAAAGGTGTGTGAATGGAAATAGAAAGGTGTGTGACTGGCTATACGAAAGGTGTGTGACTGGTGATACGAAAGGTATGTGAATGGAGATCCGAAAGGTGTGTGGCCAGAGATACGAAACGTGTGTGGCCAGAGATACGAAAGGTGTGTGACTGGAGATACGAAAGGTGTGTGACTGGAGATACGAAAGGTGTGTGACTGGAGATACGAAAGGTGTGTGACTGGAGATACGAAAGGTGTGTGACTGGAGATACGAAAGGTGTGTGACTGGAGATACGAAAGGTGTGTGACTGGAGATATGAAATGTGTGTGACTGAAGATACGAAAGGTGTGTGACTGGACATACGAAAGGTGTGTCAATGGAGATACGAAAGGTGTGTGACTGGAGATACGAAAGGTGTGTGACTGAAGATATGAAAGGTGTGTGACTGAAGATACGAAAGGTGTGTGACTGGAGATACAATAGGTGTTTGACTGGAGATACGAAAGGTGTGTGAATGGAAATAGAAAGGTGTGTGACTGGCTATACGAAAGGTGTGTGACTGGTGATACGAAAGGTGTGTGACTGGTGATACGAAAGGTATGTGAATGGAGATCCGAAAGGTGTGTGGCCAGAGATACGAAACGTGTGTGGCCAGAGATACTAAACGTGTGTGAATGGAGATACGAAAGTTGTGTGAATGGAGATACGAAAGGTGTGTAACTGGAGATACGAAAGTTGTGTGAATGGAGATATGAAAGGTTTTTGACTGGAGATACGATAGGTGTGTGACTGGAGATACAAAAGGTGTGTGAATGAAGATACGAAAGGTGTGTGACTGGAGATACGAAAGGTGTGTGAATGGAGATACGAAAGGTATTTGACTGGAGATACGATAGGTGTGTGAATGGAGATACGAAAGGTGTTTGACTGGAGATACGATAGATGTGTGACTGGAGATACGAAAGGTGTTTGAATGGAAATACGAAAGGTGTGTGACTGGAGATACGAAACGTGTGTGGCCAGAGATACGAAACGTGTGTGAATGGAGATACGAAAGTTGTGTGAATGGAGATACGAAAGGTGTGTGACTGGAGAAACGAAAGGTGTGTGAATGGAGATACGAAAGGTATTTGACTGGAGATACGATAGGTGTGTGAATGGAGATACGAAAGGTGTTTGACTGGAGATACGATAGGTGTGTGACTGGAGATACGAAAGGTGTTTGAATTGAAATACGAAAGGTGTGTGACTGGAGATACGAAAGTTGTGTGAATGGAGATACGAAAGGTGTGTGAATGGAGATACGAAAGGTGTGTGAATGGAGATACGAAAGGTATTTGACTGCAGATACGATAGGTGTGTGACTGGAGATATGAAAGGTGTGTGAATGGAGATACAGAAGGTGTGTGACTGGAGATACGATAGGTGTTTGACTTTAGATACGAAAGGTGTGTGACTGGAGATACGAAAGGTGTTTGAATGGAGATAAGAAAGGTGTGTGACTGGTGATACGATAAGTATGTGACTGGAGATATGAAAGGCGTGTGAATGGAGATATGAAAGGTGTGTGAATGGAGATTCAAAATGTGTGTGTCTGGAGATACGAAAGGTGTTTGAATGGAAATACGAAAGGTGTGTGACTGGAGATACGAAAGGTGTGTGGCCAGAGATACGAAACGTGTGTGAATGGAGATACGAAATTTGTGTGAATGGAGATACGAAATTTGTGTGAATGGAGATACGAAAGGTGTGTGACTGGAGATACGAAAGGTGTGTGAATGGAGATACGAAAGGTATTTGACTGGAGATACGATAGGTGTGTGACTGGAGATACGATAGGTGTGTGACTGGAGATACGAAAGGTGTATGAATGGAGATACGAAAGGTGTGTGACTGGAGATATGAAATGTGTGTGACTGAAGATACGAAAGGTGTTTGAATTGAAATACGAAAGGTGTGTGACTGGAGATACGAAAGTTGTGTGAATGGAGATACGAAAGGTGTGTGAATGGAGATACGAAAGGTGTGTGAATGGAGATACGAAAGGTATTTGACTGCAGATACGATAGGTGTGTGACTGGAGATATGAAAGGTGTGTGAATGGAGATACAGAAGGTGTGTGACTGGAGATACGATAGGTGTTTGACTTTAGATACGAAAGGTGTGTGACTGGAGATACGAAAGGTGTTTGAATGGAGATAAGAAAGGTGTGTGACTGGTGATACGATAAGTATGTGACTGGAGATATGAAAGGCGTGTGAATGGAGATATGAAAGGTGTGTGAATGGAGATTCAAAATGTGTGTGTCTGGAGATACGAAAGGTGTTTGAATGGAAATACGAAAGGTGTGTGACTGGAGATACGAAAGGTGTGTGGCCAGAGATACGAAACGTGTGTGAATGGAGATACGAAATTTGTGTGAATGGAGATACGAAAGGTGTGTGACTGGAGATACGAAAGGTGTGTGAATGGAGATACGAAAGGTATTTGACTGGAGATACGATAGGTGTGTGACTGGAGATACGATAGGTGTGTGACTGGAGATACGAAAGGTGTATGAATGGAGATACAAAAGGTGTGTGATTGGAGATACGAAATGTGTGTGATTGGAGATACAAAATGTGTGTGAATGGAGATACGAAAGGTGTGTGAATGGAGATACTAAGGGTGTGTGACTGGAGATACGAAAGGTGTGTGAATGAAGATACGAAAGGTGTGTGACTGGAGATACGATAGGTGTGTGACTGGAGATACGAAAGGTGTGTGAATGGAGATACGAAAGGTGTGTGTCTGGAGATACGAAAGGTGTGTGTCTGGAGATACGAAAGGTGTGTGTCTGGAGATACGAAAGGTGTGTGTCTGGAGATACGAAAGGTGTGTGTCTGGAGATCCGAAAGGTGTGTGACTGGAGATACGAACAGGTGTGTGAATGGACATAGAAAGATGTGTGTCTGGAGATATGCAAGGTGTGTGACTGAAGATATGAAAGGTGTGTGACTGAAGATACGAAAGGTGTGTGACTGAAGATACGAAAGGTGTGTGACTGGAGATACGAAAGGTGTGTCAATGGAGATAGAAAGGTGTGTCAATGAAGATAGAAAGGTGTGTGTCTGGAGATACGAAAGGTGTGTGACTGGAGATAGAATGGTGTGTGAATGGAGATACGAAAGGTGTGTGACTGGAGATACGAAAGGTGTGTGAATGGAGATACGAAAGGTATTTGACTGGAGATACGATAGGTGTGTGAATGGAGATACGAAAGGTGTTTGACTGGAGATACGATAGGTGTGTGACTGGAGATACGAAAGGTGTTTGAATGGAAATACGAAAGGTGTGTGACTGGAGATACGAAACGTGTGTGGCCAGAGATACGAAACGTGTGTGAATGGAGATACGAAAGTTGTGTGAATGGAGATACGAAAGGTGTGTGACTGGAGAAACGAAAGGTGTGTGAATGGAGATACGAAAGGTATTTGACTGGAGATACGATAGGTGTGTGAATGGAGATACGAAAGGTGTTTGACTGGAGATACGATAGGTGTGTGACTGGAGATACGAAAGGTGTTTGAATTGAAATACGAAAGGTGTGTGACTGGAGATACGAAAGTTGTGTGAATGGAGATACGAAAGGTGTGTGAATGGAGATACGAAAGGTGTGTGAATGGAGATACGAAAGGTGTGTGAATGGAGATACGAAAGGTATTTGACTGGAGATACGATAGGTGTGTGACTGGAGATACAAAAGGTGTGTGACTGGAGATACGAAAGGTGTGTGTCTGGAGATACGAAAGGTGTGTGTCTGGAGATACGAAAGGTGTGTGTCTGGAGATACGAAAGGTGTGTGTCTGGAGATACGAAAGGTGTGTGACTGGAGATAAGAAAGGTGTTTAACTGGAGATATGAAAGGTGTGTGACTTGAGATACAAAAGGTGTGTGAATGGAAATAGAAAGATGTGTGACTGGATATACGAAAGGTGTGTGACTGGAGATACGATAGGTGTTTGACTGGAGATACGAAAGGTGTGTGAATGGAGATACGAAAGGTGTGTGACTGGAGATACGAAAGGTGTGTGACTGGAGATACGAAAGGTGTGTGACTGGAGATACGAAAATTGTGTGACTGAAGATATGAAATGGGTGTGACTGAAGATACGAAAGGTGTGTGACTGAAGATACGAAAGGTGTGTGACTGGAGATACGAAAGGTGTGTCAATGGAGATACGAAAGGTGTGTGACTGGAGATACGAAAGGTGTGTGACTGAAGATATGAAAGGTGTGTGACTGAAGATACGAAAGGTGTGTGACTGGAGATACAATAGGTGTTTGACTGGAGATACGAAAGGTGTGTGAATGGAAATAGAAAGGTGTGTGACTGGCTATACGAAAGGTGTGTGACTGGTGATACGAAAGGTATGTGAATGGAGATCCGAAAGGTGTGTGGCCAGAGATACGAAACGTGTGTGGCCAGAGATACTAAACGTGTGTGAATGGAGATACGAAAGTTGTGTGAATGGAGATACGAAAGGTGTTTGAATGGAAATACGAAAGGTGTGTGACTGGAGATATGATGGGTGTTTGACTGGAGATACGAAAGGTGTGTGACTGGAGATACGAAAGGTGTGTGACTGGAGATACGAAAGGTGTGTGACTGGAGATACGAAAGGTGTGTGACTGGAGATAAGAAAGGTGTGTAACTGGAGATATGAAAGGTGTGTGACTTGAGATACAAAAGGTGTGTGAATGGAAATAGAATGATGTGTGACTGGATATACGAAAGGTGTGTGACTGGAGATACGATAGGTGTTTGACTGGAGATACGAAAGGTGTGTGAATGGAGATACGAAAGGTGTGTGAATGGAGATACGAAAGGTGTGTGACTGGAGATACGAAAGGTGTGTGGCCAGAGATACGAAACGTGTGTGAATGGAGATACGAAAGTTGTGTGAATGGAGATACGAAAGGTGTGTGACTGGAGAAACGAAAGGTGTGTGAATGGAGATACGAAAGGTATTTGACTGGAGATACGATAGGTGTGTGAATGGAGATACGAAAGGTGTTTGACTGGAGATACGATAGGTGTGTGACTGGAGATACGAAAGGTGTTTGAATTGAAATACGAAAGGTGTGTGACTGGAGATACGAAAGTTGTGTGAATGGAGATACGAAAGGTGTGTGAATGGAGATACGAAAGGTGTGTGAATGGAGATACGAAAGGTGTGTGAATGGAGATACGAAAGGTATTTGACTGGAGATACGATAGGTGTGTGACTGGAGATACAAAAGGTGTGTGACTGGAGATACGAAAGGTGTGTTAATGGAGATACGAAAGGTGTGTGTCTGGAGATACGAAAGGTGTGTGTCTGGAGATACGAAAGGTGTGTGTCTGGAGATACGAAAGGTGTGTGTCTGGAGATACGAAAGGTGTGTGACTGGAGATACGAAAGGTGTGTGACTGGAGATACGAAAGGTGTGTGACTGGAGATACGAAAGGTGTGTGACTGGAGATACGAAAATTGTGTGACTGAAGATATGAAATGGGTGTGACTGAAGATACGAAAGGTGTGTGACTGAAGATACGAAAGGTGTGTGACTGGAGATACGAAAGGTGTGTCAATGGAGATACGAAAGGTGTGTGACTGGAGATACGAAAGGTGTGTGACTGAAGATATGAAAGGTGTGTGACTGAAGATACGAAAGGTGTGTGACTGGAGATACAATAGGTGTTTGACTGGAGATACGAAAGGTGTGTGAATGGAAATAGAAAGGTGTGTGACTGGCTATACGAAAGGTGTGTGACTGGTGATACGAAAGGTATGTGAATGGAGATCCGAAAGGTGTGTGGCCAGAGATACGAAACGTGTGTGGCCAGAGATACTAAACGTGTGTGAATGGAGATACGAAAGTTGTGTGAATGGAGATACGAAAGGTGTTTGAATGGAAATACGAAAGGTGTGTGACTGGAGATATGATGGGTGTTTGACTGGAGATACGAAAGGTGTGTGACTGGAGATACGAAAGGTGTGTGACTGGAGATACGAAAGGTGTGTGACTGGAGATACGAAAGGTGTGTGACTGGAGATAAGAAAGGTGTGTAACTGGAGATATGAAAGGTGTGTGACTTGAGATACAAAAGGTGTGTGAATGGAAATAGAATGATGTGTGACTGGATATACGAAAGGTGTGTGACTGGAGATACGATAGGTGTTTGACTGGAGATACGAAAGGTGTGTGAATGGAGATACGAAAGGTGTGTGAATGGAGATACGAAAGGTGTGTGACTGGAGATACGAAACGTGTGTGAATGGAGATACGAAACGTGTGTGAATGGAGATACGAAAGTTGTGTGAATGGAGATACGAAAGGTGTGTGACTAGAGATACGAAAGTTGTGTGAATGGAGATATGAAAGGTTTTTGACTGGAGATACGATAGGTGTGTGACTGGAGATACAAAAGGTTTGTGAATGAAGATACGAAAGGTGTGTGACTGGAGATATGAAAGGTATTTGACTGGAGATACGATAAGTGTGTGAATGGAGATATGTAAAGGGGTTTGACTGGAGATACGATAGGTGTGTGACTGGAGATACGATAGGTGTGTGACTGGAGATACAAAATGTGTGTGATTGGAGATACGAAATGTGTGTGATTGGAGATACAAAATGTGTGTGAATGGAGATACGAAAGGTGTGTGAATGGAGATACTAAAGGTGTGTGATTGGAGATACGAAATGTGTGTGAGTGGAGATACGAAAGGTGTGTGAATGGAGATACTAAAGGTGTGTGATTGGAGATACGAAATGTGTGTGACTGGAGATACGAAAGGTGTGTGAATGGAGATACTAAGGGTGTGTGACTGGAGATACGAAAGGTGTGTGAATGAAGATACGAAAGGTGTGTGACTGGAGATACGATAGGTGTGTGACTGGAGATATGATAGGTGTGTGACTGGAGATACGAAAGGTGTGTGAATGGAGATACGAAAGGTGTGTAAATGAAGATACGAGAGGTGTGTGAATGGAGATACGAAAGGTGTGTGAATGGAGATAGAAAGGTGTATGAATGGAGATAGAAAGGTGTGTGTCTGAAGATATGAAAGGTGTGTGACTGGAGATAAGAAAGGTGTGTAACTGGAGATATGAAAGGTGTGTAAATGAAGATACGAGAGGTGTGTGACTGGAGATAAGAAAGGTGTGTAACTGGAGATATGAAAGGTGTGTAAATGAAGATACGAGAGGTTTGTGAATGGAAATTGAAAGGTGTGTGACTGGATATACGAAAGGTGTGTGACTGGTGATACGAAAGGTATGTGATTGGAGATCCGAAAGGTGTGTAAATGAAGATACGAGAGGTGTGTGAATGGAGATACGAAAGGTGTGTGAATGGAGATAGAAAGGTGTGTGAATGGAGATAGAAAGGTGTGTGTCTGTAGATATGAAAGGTGTGTGACTGGAGATACGAAAGGTGTGTGAATGAAGATACGAAAGGTGTGTGACTGGAGATACGATAGTTGTTTGACTGGAGATACGAAAGGTGTGTGAATGGAAATAGAAAGGTGTGTGACTGGCTATACGAAAGGTGTGTGACTGGTGATACGAAAGATATGTGAATGGAGATCCGAAAGGTGTGTGGCCAGAGATACGAAACGTGTGTGGCCAGAGATACGAAACTTGTGTGAATGGAGATACGAAAGTTGTGTGAATGGAGATACGAAAGGTGTGTGACTGGAGATACGAAAGTTGTGTGAATGGAGATATGAAAGGTTTTTGACTGGAGATACGATAGGTGTGTGACTGGAGATAAAAAAGGTGTGTGAATGAAGATACGAAAGGTGTGTGACTGGAGATATGAAAGGTATTTGACTGGAGATACGATAGGTGTGTGAATGGAGATACGAAAGGTGTTTGACTGGAGATACGATAGGTGTGTGACTGGAGATACTATAGGTGTTTGAATGTAAATACGAAAGGTGTGTGACTGGAGATACGAAAGGTGTGTGGCCAGAGATACGAAACGTGTGTGAATGGAGATACGAAAGGTGTGTGACTGGAGATACGAAAGGTGTGTGACTGGAGATACGAAAGGTGTGTGAATGGAGATACGAAAGGTGTGTGAATGGAGATACGAAAGGTATTTGACTGGAGATACGATAGGTATGTGACTGGAGATACAAAAGGTGTGTGACTGGAGATACGAAAGGTGTGTTAATGGAGATACGAAAGGTGTGTGTCTGGAGATACGAAAGCTGTGTGTCTGGAGATACAAAAGGTGTGTGTCTGGAGATACGAAAGGTGTGTGACTGGAGATAAGAAAGGTGTGTAACTGGAGATATGAAAGGTGTGTGACTTGAGATACAAAAGGTGTGTGAATGGAAATAGAATGATGTGTGACTGGATATACGAAAGGTGTGTGACTGGAGATACGATAGGTGTTTGACTGGAGATACGAAAGGTGTGTGAATGGAGATACGAAAGGTGTGTGACTGGAGATACGAAAGGTGTGTGGCCAGAGATACGAAACGTGTGTGAATGGAGATACGAAAGTTGTGTGAATGGAGATACGAAAGGTGTGTGACTGGATATACGGATTGTGTGTGACTCGAGATACAATAGGTTTTTGAATGGAGATACAATAGGTGTGTGACTGGAGATACAACAGGTGTTTGACTGGAGATACGATTGGTGTGTGAATGGAAATAGAAAAGTGTGTGACTGGAGATACGAAAGGTGTGTGGCCAGAAATACGAAACGTGTATGAATGGAGATACGAAAGTAGTGTGAATGGAGATACGAAAGGTGTGTGACTGGAGATACGAAAGGTGTGTGAATGGAGATATGAAAGGTATTTGACTGGAGATACGATAGGTGTGTGACTAGAGATACGAAAGTTGTGTGAATGGAGATATGAAAGGTTTTTGACTGGAGATACGATAGGTGTGTGACTGGAGATACAAAAGGTTTGTGAATGAAGATACGAAAGGTGTTAGACTGGAGATACAAAAGGTTTGTGAATGAAGATACGAAAGGTGTGTGACTGGAGATATGAAAGGTGTGTGACTGGAGATACGAAAGGTGTGTGAATGGAGATACGAAAGTTGTGTGAATGGAGATACGAAAGGTGTGTGACTAGAGATACGAAAGTTGTGTGAATGGAGATATGAAAGGTTTTTGACTGGAGATACGATAGGTGTGTGACTGGAGATACAAAAGGTTTGTGAATGAAGATACGAAAGGTGTGTGACTGGAGATACAAAAGGTTTGTGAATGAAGATACGAAAGGTGTGTGACTGGAGATATGAAAGGTATTTGACTGGAGATACGATAGGTGTGTGAATGGAGAAATGAAAGGTGTGTGACTGGAGATACGAAAGGTGTGTGAATGGAGATTCAAAATGTGTGTGTCTGGAGATACGAAAGGTTTTTGAATGGAAATACGAAAGGTGTGTGACTGGAGATACGAAAGGTGTGTGGCCAGAAATACGAAACGTGTATGAATGGAGATACGAAAGTAGTGTGAATGGAGATACGAAAGGTGTGTGAATGGAGATACGAAAGGTATTTGACTGGAGATACGATAAGTGTGTGACTGGAGATACAAAAGGTGTGTGAATGAAGATACGAAAGGTATGTGACTGGAGATATGAAAGGTATTTGACTGGAGATAAGATAGGTGTGTGAATGGAGATACAAAAGGTGTTTGACTGGAGATACGATAGGTGTGTGACTGGAGATACGAAAGGTGTGTGAATGGAGATACTAATGGTGTGTGACTGGAGATACGAAAGGTGTGTGAATGAAGATACGAAAGGTGTGTGACTGGAGATACGATAGGTGTGTGACTGGAGATATGATAGGTGTGTGACTGGAGATACGAAAGGTGTGTGAATGGAGATACGAAAGGTGTGTAAATGAAGATACGAGAGGTGTGTGAATGGAGATACGAAAGTTGTGTGAATGGAGATAGAAAGGTGTATGAATGGAGATAGAAAGGTGTGTGTCTGAAGATATGAAAGGTGTGTGACTGGAGATAAGAAAGGTGTGTAACTGGAGATATGAAAGGTGTGTAAATGAAGATACGAGAGGTGTGTGACTGGAGATAAGAAAGGTGTGTAACTGGAGATATGAAAGGTGTGTAAATGAAGATACGAGAGGTGTGTGAATGGAAATTGAAAGGTGTGTGACTGGATATACGAAAGGTGTGTGACTGGTGATACGAAAGGTATGTGATTGGAGATCCGAAAGGTGTGTAAATGAAGATACGAGAGGTGTGTGAATGGAGATACGAAAGGTGTGTGAATGGAGATAGAAAGGTGTGTGAATGGAGATAGAAAGGTGTGTGTCTGTAGATATGAAAGGTGTGTGACTGGAGATACGAAAGGTGTGTGAATGAAGATACGAAAGGTGTGTGACTGGAGATACGATAGGTGTTTGACTGGAGATACGAAAGGTGTGTGAATGGAAATAGAAAGGTGTGTGACTGGCTATACGAAAGGTGTGTGACTGGTGATACGAAAGGTATGTGAATGGAGATCCGAAAGGTGTGTGGCCAGAGATACGAAACGTGTGTGGCCAGAGATACGAAACTTGTGTGAATGGAGATACGAAAGTTGTGTGAATGGAGATACGAAAGGTGTGTGACTGGAGATACGAAAGTTGTGTGAATGGAGATATGAAAGGTTTTTGACTGGAGATACGATAGGTGTGTGACTGGAGATACAAAAGGTGTGTGAATGAAGATACGAAAGGTGTGTGACTGGAGATATGAAAGGTATTTGACTGGAGATACGATAGGTGTGTGAATGGAGATACGAAAGGTGTTTGACTGGAGATACGATAGGTGTGTGACTGGAGATACTATAGGTGTTTGAATGGAAATACGAAAGGTGTGTGACTGGAGATACGAAAGGTGTGTGGCCAGAGATACGAAACGTGTGTGAATGGAGATACGAAAGGTGTGTGACTGGAGATACGAAAGGTGTGTGACTGGAGATACGAAAGGTGTGTGAATGGAGATACGAAAGGTATTTGACTGGAGATACGATAGGTATGTGACTGGAGATACAAAAGGTGTGTGACTGGAGATACGAAAGGTGTGTTAATGGAGATACGAAAGGTGTGTGTCTGGAGATACGAAAGCTGTGTGTCTGGAGATACAAAAGGTGTGTGTCTGGAGATACGAAAGGTGTGTGACTGGAGATAAGAAAGGTGTGTAACTGGAGATATGAAAGGTGTGTGACTTGAGATACAAAAGGTGTGTGAATGGAAATAGAATGATGTGTGACTGGATATACGAAAGGTGTGTGACTGGAGATACGATAGGTGTTTGACTGGAGATACGAAAGGTGTGTGAATGGAGATACGAAAGGTGTGTGACTGGAGATACGAAAGGTGTGTGGCCAGAGATACGAAACGTGTGTGAATGGAGATACGAAAGTTGTGTGAATGGAGATACGAAAGGTGTGTGACTGGAGATACGAAAGTTGTGTGAATGGAGATATGAAAGGTTTTTGACTGGAGATACGATAGGTGTGTGACTGGAGATACAAAAGGTTTGTGAATGAAGATACGAAAGGTGTGTGACTGGAGATATGAAAGGTATTTGACTGGAGATACGATAGGTGTGTGACTGGAGATAGAATGGTGTGTGACTGGAGATACGAAATGGGTGGGACTGAAGATACGAGAGGTGTGTGAATGGAGATACGAAAGGTGTGTGAATGGAGATAGAAAGGTGTGTGAATGGAGATACTAAGGGTGTGTGACTGGAGATACGAAAGGTGTGTGACTGGAGATTTGATAGGTGTGTGACTGGAGATACGATAGGTGTGTGACTGGAGATACGAAAGGTGTGTGAATGGAGATACGAAAGGTGTGTAAATGAAGATACGAGAGGTGTGTGAATGGAGATACGAAAGGTGTGTGAATGGAGATAGAAAGGTGTGTGAATGGAGATAGAAAGGTGTGTGACTGGAGATACCAAATATGTGTGACTGAAGATACGAAAGGTGTGTGACTGGATATACGGATTGTGTGTGACTCGAGATACAATAGGTTTTTGACTGGAGATGCAATAGGTGTGTGACTGGAGATACAATAGGTGTTTGACTGGTGATACGAAAGGTGTGTGAATGGAAATAGAAAGGTGTGTGACTGGCTATACGAAAGGTGTGTGACTGGTGATACGAAAGGTATGAGAATGGAGATCCGAAAGGTGTGTGGCCAGAGATACGAAACGTGTGTGGCCAGAGATACGAAACGTGTGTGAATGGAGATACGAAAGGTGTGTGAATGGAGATATGAAAGGTTTTTGACTGGAGATACGATAGGTGTGTGACTGGAGATACAAAAGGTTTGTGAATGAAGATACGAAAGGTGTGTGACTGGAGATATGAAAGGTATTTGACTGGAGATACGATAGGTGTGTGAATGGAGATACGAAAGGTGTGTGAATGGAGATACGAAAGGTGTGTAAATGAAGATACGATAGGTGTGTGAATGGAGATACGAAAGGTGTGTGAATGGAGATAGAAAGGTGTGTGAATGGAGATAGAAAGGTGTGTGTCTGTAGATATGAAAGGTGTGTGACTGGAGATAGAACGGTGTGTGACTGGAGATACCAAATATGTGTGACTGAAGATACGAAAGGTGTGTGACTGGATATTCGGATTGTGTGTGACTCGAGATACAATAGGTTTTTGACTGGAGATGCAATAGGTGTGTGACTGGAGATACAATAGGTGTTTGACTGGAGATACGAAAGGTGTGTGAATGGAAATAGAAAGGTGTGTGACTGGCTATACGAAAGGTGTGTGACTGGTGATACGAAAGGTATGAGAATGGAGATCCGAAAGGTGTGTGGCCAGAGATACGAAACGTGTGTGGCCAGAGATACGAAACGTGTGTGAATGGAGATACGAAAGTTGTGTGAATGGATATACGAAAGGTGTGTGACTGGAGATATGAAAGGTATTTGACTGGAGATACGATAGGTGTGTGAGTGGAGATACAAAAGGTGTGTGAATGAAGATACGATAGGTGTGTGAATGGAGATACGAAAGGTGTTTGACTGGAGATACGAAAGGTGTGTGACTGTAGATATGAAAGTTGTGTGAATGGAGATACGAAAGGTGTGTGACTGGAGATATGAAAGGTGTGTGACTGGAGATATGAAAGGTATTTGACTGGAGATACGATAGGTGTGTGAATGGAGATACGAAAGGTGTGTGAATGGAGATACAAAAGGTGTGTGATTGGAGATACGAAATGTGTGTGATTGGAGATACGAAAGGTGTGTGAATGGAGATACAAAAGGTGTGTGATTGGAGATACGAAATGTGTGTGATTGGAGATACAAAATGTGTGTTATTGGAGATACAAAATGTGTGTGAATGGAGATACGAAAGGTGTGTGAATGGAGATACTAAGGGTGTGTTACTGGAGATACGAAAGGTGTGTGAATGAAGATACGAAAGGTGTGTGACTGGAGATACGATAGGTGTGTGACTGGAGATACGAAAGGTGTGTGAATGGAGATACGAAAGGTGTGTGTCTGGAGATACGAAAGGTGTGTGTCTGGAGATACGAAAGGTGTGTGTCTGGAGATCCGAAAGGTGTGTGACTGGAGATACGAACAGGTGTGTGAATGGACATAGAAAGATGTGTGTCTGGAGATATGCAAGGTGTGTGACTGAAGATATGAAAGGTGTGTGACTGAAGATACGAAAGGTGTGTGACTGGAGATACGATAGGTGTGTGACTGAAGATACGAAAGGTGTGTGACTGGAGATACGGAAGGTATGCGACTGGAGATACGATAGGTGTTTTACTGGAGATACGATAGGTGTTTGACTGGAGATACGATAGGTGTTTGACTAGAGATAAGAAAGGTGTGTGAATGGAGATAAGAAATATTTGTGACTGGAGATATGAAAGGTGTGTGACTGGTGATACGAAATGTGTGTGAATGGAGATACAAAACGTGTGTAACTGGAGATATGAATGGTGTGTAAATAAAGATACGAGAGGGGTGTGACTGGAGATACGAAAGGTGTGTGAATGGAAATAGAAAGGTGTGTGACTGGATATACGAAAGGTGTGTGACTGGTGATACGAAAGGTGCGTGAATGGAGATACGAAAGGTGTGTGACTGGAGATACGAAAGGTGTGTGAATGGAAATAGAAAGGTGTGTGACTGGATATACGAAAGGTGTGTGACTGGTGATACGAAAGGTGTGTGAATGGAGATACGAAAGGTGTGTGACTCTAAATACGAAAGGTGTGTGAATGTAAATGCGAAAGGGGTGTGACTGGAGATAGGAAAGGTGTGTGACTGAAGATACAAAAGGTGTGTAACTGGAGATATGAAAGGTGTGTGACTGGAGATACGAAAGGTGTGTGAATGGAGATACGAAAGGTGTGTGACTGGGGATATGAAATATGTGTGACTGAAGATACGAAAGGTGTGTGACTGGAGATACGATAGGTGTGTGACTGGAGATACGAAAAGTGTGTGAATGGAGATAGAAAGGTGTGTGAATGGAGATAGAAAGGTGTGTGAATGGAGATATGAAAGGTGTGTGACTGGAGATACCAAATATGTGTGACTGAAGATACGAAAGGTGTGTGACTGCATATACGGATTGTGTGTGACTCGAGATACAATAGGTTTTTGACTGGAGATACAATAGGTGTGTGACTGGAGATACAATAGGTGTTTGAATGGAGATACGAAAGGTGTGTGAATGGAAATAGAAAGGTGTGTGACTGGCTATACGAAAGGTGTGTGCCTGGTGATACGATAGGTATGTGAATGGAGATCCGAAAGGTGTGTGGCCAGAGATACGAAACTTGTGTGGCCAGAGATACGAAACGTGTGTGAATGGAGATACGAAAGTTGTGTGAATGGAGATACGAAAGGTGTGTGACTGGAGATACGAAAGGTGTGTGAATGGAGATATGAAAGGTATTTGACTGGAGATACGATAGGTGTGTGAATGGAGAAATGAAAGGTGTGTGACTGGAGATACGAAAGGTGTGTGAATGGAGATTCAAAATGTGTGTGTCTGGAGATACGAAAGGTGTTTGAATGGAAATACGAAAGGTGTGTGACTGGAGATACGAAAGGTGTGTGGCCAGAAATACGAAACGTGTATGAATGGAGATACGAAAGTAGTGTGAATGGAGATACGAAAGGTGTGTGACTGGAGATACGAAAGGTGTGTGAATGGAGATACGAAAGGTATTTGACTGGAGATACGATAGGTGTGTGACTGGAGATACAAAAGGTGTGTGAATGAAGATACGAAAGGTGTGTGACTGGAGATATGAAAGGTATTTGACTGGAGATACGATAGGTGTGTGAATGGAGATACGAAAGGTGTTTGACTGGAGATACGAAAGGTGTGTGACTGTAGATATGAAAGTTGTGTGAATGGAGATACGAAAGGTGTGTGACTGGAGATACGAAAGCTGTGTGAATGGAGATACGAAAGGTATTTGACTGGAGATACGATAGGTGTGTGACTGGAGATACAAAAGGTGTGTGAATGAAGATACGAAAGGTGTGTGACTGGAGATATGAAAGGTATTTGACTGGAGATACGATAGGTGTGTGAATGGAGATACGAAAGGTGTTTGACTGGAGATACGATAGGTGTGTGACTTGAGATACGAAAGGTGTGTGAATGGAGATACAAAAGGTGTGTGATTGGAGATACGAAATGTGTGTGATTGGAGATACAAAATGTGTGTGAATGGAGATACGAAAGGTGTGTGAATGGAGATACTAAGGGTGTGTGACTGGAGATACGAAAGGTGTGTGAATGAAGATACGAAAGGTGTGTGACTGGAGATACGATAGGTGTGTGACTGGAGATACGAAAGGTGTGTGAATGGAGATACGAAAGGTGTGTGTCTGGAGATACGAAAGGTGTGTGTCTGGAGATCCGAAAGGTGTGTGACTGGAGATACGAACAGGTGTGTGAATGGACATAGAAAGATTTGTGTCTGGAGATATGCAAGGTGTGTGACTGAAGATATGAAAGGTGTGTGACTGAAGATACGAAAGGTGTGTGACTGAAGATACGAAAGGTGTGTCAATGGAGATAGAAAGGTGTGTCAATGAAGATAGAAAGGTGTGTGTCTGGAGATACGAAAGGTGTGTCAATGGAGATAGAAAGGTGTGTCAATGAAGATAGAAAGGTGTGTGTCTGGAGATACGAAAGGTGTGTGACTGGAGATAGAATGGTGCGTGACTGGAGATACGAAATGGGTGGGACTGAAGATGCGTAAGGTGTGTGACTGAAGATACGAAAGGTGTGTGACTGGAGATACGGAAGGTATGCGACTGGAGATACGATAGGTGTTTTACTGGAGATACGATAGGTGTTTGACTGGAGATACGATAGGTGTTTGACTAGAGATAAGAAAGCTGTGTGAATGGAGATAAGAAATATGTGTTACTGGAGATATGAAAGGTGTGTGACTGGTGATACGAAATGTGTGTGAATGGAGATACAAAACGTGTGTAACTGGAGATATGAATGGTGTGTAAATAAAGATACGAGAGGGGTGTGACTGGAGATACGAAAGGTGTGTGAATGGAAATAGAAAGGTGTGTGACTGGATATACGAAAGGTGTGTGACTGGTGATACGAAAGGTGCTTGAATGGAGATACGAAAGGTGTGTGACTGGAGATACGAAAGGTGTGTGAATGGAAATAGAAAGGTGTGTGACTGGATATACGAAAGGTGTGTGACTGGTGATACGAAAGGTGTGTGAATGGAGATACGAAAGGTGTGTGACTAGAGATATGAAAGGTGTGTGACTGGAGATACGAAAGGTGTGTGAATGGAAATACGAAAGGGGTGTGACTGGAGATAGGAAAGTTGTGTGACTGAAGATACAAAAGGTGTGTAACTGTAGATATGAAAGGTGTGTGACTGGAGATACGAAATGTGTGTGAATGGAGATACAAAACGTGTGTAACTGGAGATATGAATGGTGTGTAAATAAAGATACGAGAGGGGTGTGACTGGAGATACGAAAGGTGTGTGAATGGAAATAGAAAGGTGTGTGACTGGATATACGAAAGGTGTGTGACTGGTGATACGAAAGGTGCGTGAATGGAGATACGAAAGGTGTGTGACTGGAGATACGAAAGGTGTGTGAATGGAAATAGAAAGGTGTGTGACTGGATATACGAAAGGTGTGTGACTGGTGATACGAAAGGTGAGTGAATGGAGATACGAAAGGTGTGTGGCTAGAGATATGAAAGGTGTGTGACTGGAGATACGAAAGGTGTGTGAATGAAAATACGAAAGGGGTGTGATTGGAGATAGGAAAGGTGTGTGACTGAAGATACAAAAGGTGTGTAACTGGAGATATGAAAGGTGTGTGACTGGAGATACGAAAGGTGTGTGAATGGAGATACGAAAGGTGTGTGACTGGAGATACGAAAGGTGTGTGTCTGGAGATACGAAAGTTGTGTGAATGGAGATACGAAAGGTGTGCGAATGGAGATACGAAAGGTGTGTGACTGGAGATACGAAAGGTGTGTGACTGGAGATACGGAAGGTGTGTGACTGGAGATATGATGGGTGTGTGACTGGAGATATGATGGGTGTTTGACTGGAGATACGAAAGGTGTGTGACTGGAGATACGAAAGGTGTGTGACTGGAGATACGAAAGGTGTGTGACTGGAGATACGAAAGGTGTGTGAATGGAGATGTGACATGTGTGTGTCTGGAGATACGAAAGGTGTGTCAATGGAGATAGAAATGTGTGTGTTTGGAGATGCGAAACGTGTGTGACTGGAGATAGAATGGTGTGTGACTGGAGATACGAAATGTGTGTGACTGAAGATACGAAAGGTGTGTGAATGGAGATACGAAAGGTGTGTGATTGGAGATACGAAATGTGTGTGAATGGAGATACGAAATGTGTGTGAATGGAGATACGAGAGGTGTGTGACTGGAGATACGAAAGGTGTGTGAATGGAAATACGAAAGGTGTGTGAATGGAGATACGATAGGTGTGTGACTGGACATATGAAAGGTGTGTGAATGGAGATACGAAAGGTGTGTGTCTAGAGATACGAAAGGTGTGTGAATGGAAATAGAAAGGTGTGTGACTGGATATACGAAAGGTGTGTGACTGGAGATACGATAGGTGTTTGACTGGAGATAAGAAAGGTGTGTAACTGGAGATATGAAAGGTGTGTAAATGAAGATACGAGAGGTGTGTGACTTGAGATACGAAAGGTGTGTGAATGGAAATAGAAAGGTGTGTGACTGGATATACGAAAGGTGTGTGACTGGTGATACGAAAGGTATGTGATTGGAGATCCGAAAGGTGTGTAAATGAAGATACAAGAGGTGTGTGAATGGAGATACTAAAGGTGTGTGAATGGAGATAGAAAGGTGTGTGAATGGAGATAGAAAGGTGTGTGTCTGTAGATATGAAAGGTGTGTGACTGGAGATAGAACGGTGTGTGACTGGAGATACCAAATATGTGTGACTGAAGATACGAAAGGTGTGTGACTGGATATACGGATTGTGTGTGACTCGAGATACAATAGGTTTTTGACTGGAGATACAAAAGGTGTGTGACTGGAGATACAATAGGTGTTTGACTGGAGATACGAAAGGTGTGTGAATGGAAATAGAAAGGTGTGTGACTGGCTATACGAAAGGTGTGTGACTGGTGATACGAAAGGTATGTGAATGGAGATCCGAAAGGTGTGTAAATGAAGATACGAGAGGTGTGTGAATGGAGATACGAAAGGTGTGTGAATGGAAATAGAAAGGTGTGTGTCTGGAGATACGAAAGGTGTGTGACTGGAAATAGAAAGGTGTGTGTCTGGAGATACGAAAGGTGTGTGACTGGAGATACGAAAGGTGTGTGACTGGAGATACGAAAGGTGTGTGACTGGAGATACGAAAGGTGTGCGAATTGAGATACGAAAGGTGTGTGACTGGAGATACGGAAGGTGTGTGACTGGAGATATGATGGGTGTTTGACTGGAGATACGAAAGGTGTGTGACTAGAGATATGATAGGTGTTTGACTGGAGATATGAAAGGTGTGTGACTGGAGATACGAAAGGTGTTAGAATGGAGATACGAAAGGTGTGTGAATGGAGATAGAAAGGTGTGTGTCTGGAGATACCAAAGTTGTGTGACTGAAGATACGAAAGGTGTGTGACTGGAGATAAGAAAGGTGTGTGACTGGAGATACGAAAGGTGTGCGAATTGAGATACGAAAGGTGTGTGACTGGAGATACGAAAGGTGTGTGAATGGAGATAGGAAAGGTGTGTGAATGGAGATACAGAAGGTGTGTGACTGGAGATACGATAGGTGTTTGACTTTAGATACGAAAGGTGTGTGACTGGAGATACGAAAGGTGTTTGAATGGAGATAGAAAGGTGTGTGTCTGGAGATACCAAAGTTGTGTGACTGAAGATACGAAAGGTGTGTGACTGGAGATAAGAAAGGTGTGTGACTGGAGATATGAAAGGCGTGTGAATGGAGATATGAAAGGTGTGTGAATGGAGATATGAAAGGTGTGTGACTGGAGATACGAAAGGTGTGTGACTGGAGATACGAAAGGTGTGTGAATGGAAATAGAAAGGTGTGTGACTGGATATACGAAGGTGTGTGACTGGTGATACGAAAGGTATGTGAATGGAGATCCGAATGGTGTGTAAGTGAAGATACGAGAGGTGTGTGAATGGAGATACGAAAGGTGTGTGAATGGAAATAGAAAGGTGTGTGTCTGGAGATACGAAAGGTCGGTGACTGGAGATAGAATGGTGTGTGAATGGAAATATAAATGTGTGTGACTGGAGATATGAAACGTGTGTGAATGGAGATACGAAAGGTGTGTGACTGGAGATACGAAAGGTGTGTGACTGGAGATACGAAAGGTGTGTGACTGGAGATACGAAAGGTGTGTGACTGGAGATACGAAAGGTGTGTGACTGGAGATACGAAAGGTGTGTGACTGGAGATTCGAAAGGTGTGCGAATTGAGATACGAAAGGTGTGTGACTGGAGATACGGAAGGTGTGTGACTGGAGATATGATGGGTGTTTGACTGGAGATACGAAAGGTGTGTGACTAGAGATATGATAGGTGTTTGACTGGAGATATGAAAGGTGTGTGACTGGAGATACGAAAGGTGTTAGAATGGAGATACGAAAGGTGTGTGAATGGAGATAGAAAAGTGTGTGTCTGGAGATACCAAATTTGTGTGACTGAAGATACGAAAGGTGTGTGACTGGAGATAAGAAAGGTGTGTGACTGGAGATACGAAAGGTGTGTGACTGGAGATACGAAAGGTGTGCGAATTGAGATACGAAAGGTGTGTGACTGGAGATACGAAAGGTGTGTGAATGGAGATACGAAAGGTGTGTGAATGGAGATACGAAAGGTGTGTGAATGGAGATACGAAAGGTGTGTGAATGGAGATACAGAAGGTGTGTGACTGGAGATACGATAGGTGTGTGAATGAAGATACGAAAGGTTCCTGTTTTTTACAATGGTCAGTTAAGACGTGGGCTCATATAAAGGGGGTCAGTTAAGATGGAGGGCTCATATAAAGGTGATAATTAATACAAGGGAGCATGACAAAACGCCTGACAAGTAGCTCAAGCGAAGTGCACATGACAAAACGCCTGACAAGTAGCTTGAGTGAAGTGCGCATGCGCTCTTACCTTGACTTCATCCACAGCTGAGCAGTAGGGGGTGTGCGACCTCCGCGCATGGCCTTCCTAGCATATAAGAAATTTGTCAGCACATAGAAATCTGACGGTTATGGCATATTACTGGGCAATCAGGCTAATATGCCATGCCTGATTTCCCAGTAATATGCTACAACCATCAGATTTCTATTCCTAATTGATGTGCTGCACGCATGCGCAGCATGTCCATCAGATATCTATACCTATTGGATCTATACCTATGGGATGTGCTGCACATGTCATGATTTCAAATAATTAATTATTGTGTTTTTTTTTTTACTTTCAAGATGTTGTGAAAGGGACCGACTGCGGGGTATTCTGTTCAGCCACCTCTAAGACCTGTAACACCAGATTGATGTGAACTACCGTGCTGATGATGAGACCAGGCAAGGCCTTGGAGAGCAAAGGACGACGAAGAAAAAGACTAGACAATGCTTCGTGTTCCTTAACTCTGAATTTAATTGTTTAGACAAGCGTATATAAACGAAGATAAAAGCATTAATTACTACAATATAATTGGTTATTCTGATATTCTAATATGCAGAAAGGCGTGTTTTACAAGAAAATGCACTTAAAACGTCATATGTAAAATAGTGTTACAAAATTCGTTCTTATGGAAATCTACAGAACTTTCAGAGACAACTTGTTGATGTTCCAGAATCCTCTGTTCTGGCCTTGGAATAGTAAGATAAGACCATTCTAATAACAATTACGCTACTGGCGTGATCTGGCCTTCCAGAAACTGCTGCAGACATCAGCTTCTTAGACACACTGTCGGCTTTTAACCCTCACAGATCCAAATTAACCCTTCAATACCACTCTTTTATCTATTTTTAAATAGATAACTATTCTATGCTCGTCTATAGATATTGTGGTAAGCATACACTTCTGGTCGTCACTGTCGTGGGGAAAAAGCCTTGTCTACCATACACCTAAGAATGTGATACACCTAAAATATCATGTGCTAAATGTTCCCACAAGTTTCCCCCTTGCTCGAGCAATTTTACTGCTCTACAGGTTCGTGGGTGTGTGCTGTTACTTGTACTGGAGTAATGCTCTGTTTGTTCTAGGATGATAACAAACAGAATTACGGCTATCAGTCCTGTTGCACAGAAAACGATTGTCCATCTTGTCCTTGTTCCTCTTTCCCACTTTGCGCATGCTCCGGCATGGACTTGATACGGGATGCATGTATCCATGATGGAGATTCCTCTTTGAGAACTGCTGTTCTGGTTACTGCAAGAACTGTAGTTGGATCACCATACACTGTATCCTTATGCTTGTCCCTTTGGATCTTTTTGACAAGGACCCTTTGACCTGGCTTGAAATTGTGAGTGGGTTTTTCTGCGGGTAACGGAAGAGATAACGACACATTACCATAGATACTGTTCAATTTTGTCAGCAATTGGTTAACATATTCTTCCTGAGCCCACTCTATGTTCTCACTGCTCACAGGGCAATACCTACCAATAGCCCATGGAGTAGGGAACGGTCTCCCCATTAATATCTCATAAGGGGACAGTCTGGTAGTTTTATTGGGGGTCATTCTGATTTCCGCCAGTACAGCAGGTAAATTATCTGGCCAGTTGTGGAATGTACCATTGGTACCCTTCCTCAATTTGTCTTTAATTGTTCTATTTGTTCTTTCAACCTGACCAGCAGCGTGTGGATGGTATGGCATATGGAATTTCCAGTCAATGTAAAGGCTTCTGACTAAACCTTGTGTCACCTGGGAAATAAAATGTGAACCATTGTCGCTATTAATTTGGAGGGGCACTCCCCACCTTGGGATCCACTCTTTTGCAAGTATCTTTACGGCTGTACCCGCCCTTTCATTTGTAGTTGCAAAACTCTCCACCCACTTACTGAATTGATCAACAATAACCAACAAATATTTCAATCCACCTCTAGCTGTGGGCATATGGGTGAAATCAATTTGTAATTGCTGCATTGGCCCATCAGGGGGCGGCAGGTGATCTCTTTGCATTTTAGTGCCTGTGTTAAGGTTGTTCTGCAGACATGACAAACATCTAGACCACTGCAATTCAACTGTGGATGATAAATCTCTGACAACAAACCTTTCCTTGATCATTTCCTCTGTTATCTTTTTCCCTTTATGACCATATCCATGGCATGTGGAATTAATCAGTGGTCTAGCAGATTTGGGCACACCTACCCTTCCACTCTTTGACCATAACCCAAATTGGTCAATACTCAAATCTTGAGACTTCCAATACTCAACATCCTTGTAATCAGCAACTTCCTGCAGGGTCAATAAATCATAACTAGGTATGATGATTTCAGAGAGGAGATGTAATTGTGTGTCTGTGTGATATTCTGACCACATAACCTGAGCTTGGGCTGCTGCCTTTGCGGCCTTATCAGCCTGAGCATTGCCAATGGCTTCCATAGAGTCTGATTTACTGTGGCCACGGCATTTGATCACTGCTATTTCTGCAGGTAGAAGTAATGCACTAAGAACTTCATTAACTAACTGAGCATGAGAAATCCCTTTGCCATCTGCAGCAACAAATCCTCTGTTACGCCAAATGAGTCCAAAATCATGCACTATACCAAAAGCATATCTACTGTTCTATTTTGGGTTCTCGACATTTCTTAGCCCAATGACCTGTTTTACCACAATTAAAACAAGTATCTGTTCTCGTATCTCTCCCTCCTGACTTATTTCTCCTTCCCCCTCGATGAGGGGGGGCTCTGCCACGTCCTCGTGCACCTTGTCTGTACTTTCCCTTGCCTTTATAGCTGTCTGAATTGTTAAACAATGTTAACTCCTGCTCCTTAGCTGTTGCTACTGGAAAAACACCTGCTGCTTCCTTCATGTACAATACATTCTCCAGTGCAGTCGGAGTACACTCCGACCAGTTATGCACTAACATCTTAACAACTTGCTGTACTTTCTCATCAAGACCTGACATTAACGTCTGACTATACATATTACATCTCTCCTTCTCCTGATCAGCTGGTACAGTCATACCGGCTGCAGTGGTCCACTCAGTACGAAACCTGCGACAGTAATCACTAACACTTTCACCTGGCTTCTGTTTCAAAGCTATAACAACTCCCATATTCATTCGAGTTCTGCCCTGCCTTTCAAAAAACGTTTCAATACCGTCCCACATTCTATCTTTATGCGTGTCAGAGGACCACGCGTATGCTTCCTCAGCCTTAGCAATATCATACCTGGGGTTCAGTGCAGATACCTCTTTCGGCCAATCCACATCCTTATGATTAGTTAAAATATCCAGACAAAATCTGATATCAGCTCCCGTGAACAACACACCACTAGTACATCTCTTGAGATACTTCACTGCACCTTTAGGGTTAACATATGGATCTGGACAACCCACGGTCCAACCCTTGACAACATTAGCATCAACAGATTGCAGCACTACCTGCTCACCAACCAACATAAACGGATATGTTTCCTCATCATTTGAACCTGATGCCAGGCTTTCACTTTTGGCTGGGGAGGATAGGGTTACAGTTTTGCTAGATACTGCTCTGGTGACTGGTCCCGTATAGGTTTCAGTTTTTGGCTCAACCGCCTTCGGGACCTTGGGGTACAATTTCAGCTGTGATGCAGCCACCAATATAGGGGTTAAATCATTTTTCTCACTCCCATATAAGGGAGGAGCACTAGGTTTTTCCTGTGATCCCGTATCCACGGAGGGCATAAGAAAAGTATTGGGGTTTTCAGGTTGTTTTGGGAATTTGGCTTTCCCTTTATTCAGTTTCATTTCCTTTGGCTTGAGAGTACTGGGAATTTTAACATTGTCACACACAATAATCCAAAACTTTAAAAACAGTGTTGTGAATGGCTGTTCCCAACTTGGATCACCTTGATTAGGATCATCTAGAAAACTTTGACACATATTGCGATAATATAAATCAAATGACCCATCCGTGGGGAATAGAAACTCATATTTACATTTCTCTGTCCATTCTGCCACATCATCCACACCAGAATCAAATGTGCCTGTTACATATTTCCGCACATAGTATCTTGGGGTCCAATGTAGCTTATCAAACAATGGGGCTTTTTTAAGCTGACCCTTTACAAATTTTGGAGTTGCCAAGTCACTAACAGTTTGTCCCATTATGATCAACTTATATACTTATACAATATCAATCACAACAGTTTATGCCGGACAATTTTTCCTGTTCACCCTCAGCACGTTTCTTAGGAATTTAGTAATAATAATTTGCAAGGTCTTTTAAACACTTTATACACGTCTCGTCTATATTATATTAAATGTACTGGAACAACCGCAGTACTTCTCCAAAAGAACTGGCACAATCCTCAGTTCAAAATACGGGCACTACCTCCGTAAAACAGTGATATCCTACTGGAACACCCTCAGTAGTAGCATATAATTACCTGCACAATCCTCAGCAATTTATCAGCAGCTGACTTATTTCAGCTCTGAGGCAGTCCCAGACTGCCAACAACAATCAGCACAATTAGACCGAGACCGTGTAATCTTATAGAGGCTTAGATATACGTTACCGGATTCAAAGAAACACGGATTTCACAACGATTATAACAATTAAGCATGTACTCTCCGGGTTTGTTTGAATCCCACTTCTAAAACCAAACCGAAAGGGACCGACTGACCCATGTTCAACTGCTGTTCACATGGAACCCTTCTCCACTTCGGCCTTCAAAGTTCTCTTTTGAATATTTGCAACTACCACCAAGATCTGCACCTGCGGCGGCTCCACCCGGGCCCTCGCCCGGGGCTTCCGCGCCCACCGCGTAAAGAATAAAATGAGCACTGTAACGACACAATATTACTGGCATCTGAATGGCACTATATTACAGGCATCTGAATGGCACAATATTACTGGCATCTGAATGGCACAATATTACAGGCATCTTAATGGCACAATATCACTGGCATTTGAATGGCACAATATTACTGGCATTTGAATGGCACAATATTACCGGTATCTGAATGCACAATATTACTGGCATGTGAATGGTATAATATTACTGGTATCTGAGTGGCACAATATTACTGGTATCGGAATGGCACAATAATTATGGCATCTGAATGACACAATATTACTTTTATTTAAATGGCACAATATTACTGGTATCTGAATGGCACAATAATTATGGCATTTGAATGGCACAATATTACTGTTATTTAAATGGCTCAATATTACTGGTATCTGAATGGCACAATAATATATGCATCTGAATGGCACAATATTACTGGCATCTGAATGGCACAATATTACTGACATTTGAATGGCACATTACTGGTATCTGAATTGCTCAATAATACAGGAATCTGAATGGCACAATATTACTGGCATCTGAATTTCACAATAATTCTGGCATTTGAGATGCACAGTATTGATGGCATTTGAATGGCATAACATTACTGGCATCTGAATGGCACAATAATTATGGCAACTGAATGGCAAAATATTAAAGTCATCTGAATGGCACACTATTACTGACATCTTAATAGCACAATATCATTGGCATCTGAATGGCACACTATTACAGTCATCTGAATGGCACAATATTACTTGTATCTGAATGGCACAATATTACTGGCATCTTAATGGCACAATATTACTGGCATCTTAATGGCACAATAATACAGGCATCAGAATGGCACAATATTACCAGTATCTGATTGGCACAATATTACAGGCATCTGAATGGCACAATATTACTGGCTTTTAAATGGCACAATAATGATGACATTTAAATGGCATAATAATACAGGCATCTGAATGGCACAATATTACTGGTATCTGAATTGAACAATATTACTGGCATCTGAATGGCACAATAATTATGGCATCTGAATGGCACAATATTTCTGGCATCTTGATGGGCAAATTGTCTGGGGCATCTTAATGGCACAGTAGTACTGGCATCTCAATGGCACAATATTACTTTCATCTTGATGAGCAAATTGGCTGGGACATCTTAATGGCACAAAATTACTGGCATATTAGGAAAATTGTCTGGCTTATTAACGGCAAAATAATACTGGCATATTATTATATGACATAATTTGGGGGGCTCCTGTACGTGGCATATTTAATGGGCCATCTGACTGGCATTACTAAGGAATCTGTTTTTCATGGTATTGGAGGAAATCCAGGGGGGTGACACCATATGTTACTACACCGGAGGACACCAACCCTAGTGACGCTTCTGCCTAGTGCTCTTGCAACTCTAAACTAAATATACAAGAATTCCCTGGTATAAGTTCCCTAGTAAATCTGTTAGTAAATAAAGACTGGAAAGGTGAGTGACAGGCTTGTTCCCATAATCAAAAGAAGTCATCTCTGTAACCTTCTTGACAACCTCTTTTGATTTGCAAATAACATTACATTGTGAAATCAGATTATACACCAAAAGCACGTGTCTATATATTACATACAATATAACACTTTCCAAATTTCTTACATAGGGCATTCTATTTTTTACTAAATGATACCCAATCCTTGTTTCACTGGCTCCTCTTTCAATCAGACATGATCAATAATGCTGGTTCTTAGCCCAATACATATCTCTTCATGTCCTTACCATCTCATTGAACAAAAAATGAAACATGTTGTTTTTTTTATCAGAGGTCCATTTGTTGAGGTCTCTTTCTTTTGTACTGTATGACAGACATCAATAGCAGATGGACCAAACCAAAACTTGACCAAAGAGCTTGAACTTCCATTTAGGTACTGGCAAAATCTACATTTACCTAAATGCAACAGAGGTTAATATATATAAGTGTGTGTGTTTGTTTTACGAAATGTTTCAATAGATAAACGAATAAAGATTTACAAATGAATATATAATAGGAAAGACAGTAATACCTTTTATAATACACTCAAATATTGGGTTTAGAATACCTATTTGGGAGGGACAGTCTCTGTTTTATTTTTTTTTATTTTTTTATTATTGTTAATGTAAGTTTCCAAAATACATATTCTATCAGTATCATTTTTGAAAATGAAAACATTTCATTACAGAATATACAATTTTGAGATCTGCGGTTTAGGTTGTGACCATTGTGGACCAGATAAATATAATAAATTAGAGCTTGAGTCTTCATATTATGCACATCCACACCACTATATTATGTAACTACTCTGCCTGCATATTGAGTGCTACGTTTTGGAGAATATGTCTGCAAATAGGTGGTTTACATTTATCTTTTCAACCCCAGTTTTAACCCCAATACAGTCACAGCACACATTCTTTCGTCAGTCATTCTGGTCGGCGAAGTTGGGGGGGGGGGGGGGGGGAGGAGAGAGCCACCACAATGCACGGGGGGACTTATGCTTAGTTCTTATTTCTGCCAGGGATAGATTTATAAGAAACGTGTATTGTTACCAAGAAATGCCTGCCAGGGTTCCCAGATTTCTTTATACAGACCAAAAGACTTGTTTTGGTCAAGAAAGAATCACGCTTCCATAGTTTTTTGATATTGTATTTGGCTCGTTACTGTGAGACAATTTGGAGTTTCTGTTTGTCTCCATGCTCTAGCCAGGCATTTCTTGGTAGCCATAAGAATATGTGCTAGAAGTTTCTTCTGGGAGTTATTTAATACAGTTATATTCATATGGAATAAAAAAGTTTGATGTCAGATGTAAATTTAAATATTGATTTTAGTACAAAATTTAATTCATCTTTAATTTGTGTGAGTGCGGGGCATTCCCACCAGATGTGATAAGAGTCCCCTCTTTTCTTGAGGCATCTCCAGCATTGATCAGAGTATGCTGGGGATATCCTATTTAATCTAGAGGGAACTAGATATCCCTGATAGATTAGCTTAAGATGGGTCTCAAGCAAAGACATAGAATGTATATTCCTTTTCACCAGGTACAGGCCCTGGATCCAGTCATTCTTAGAATAGGAGCAAGATAATGATGCTTCCCATTTAGTAAGTGCGGAGAGCTTGAAATAAGGGTCAGCCTGATTGAAGACCTTTACTATTCTTGAAATCTGCTTCTTTTTGTGGACATTCAACAACAATAACACTAATGGATGCTCCTGAGGGAGCTTCCTGATTTTTGAGATGTAAGAGTTGACCCTTAAGTAGGAAAAAAGTTGGTTTGTAGGAAGGGTGAATCTGGCTTGAAGTTCATTAAAAGATAGAATTTGATTATGGGAGAACAGATCTGCTTGTTGTGCTTTGATGCCCGCCAGGGTGCACACTCATATCTTCGACTTCCGACGAGAGGAAGCTAAGAGGTACTGATAATGGTATTGCATCAGTAATCTTCATTTTCTTTTTACATTTCTTAATTGTGATCAAACAGTCTTGAATTATTGGATTTAATGGGCGATAGTTTTTTAAAATTTTATTTGTTTTCCAGAAAATGGTATTTGGGTTTAGGGGTGAGATATCTCCCATCTCCAACCTATACCAATCAAAGGAATATGTTCTTTGGTTATTCCATTCTAGGGAGTGCAACACCATACAGGCCTCATGTAATTTGAATACATCTGGAAATGATATCCCTCCCTCTTTTGGAATTTGTTTAAGTATTTTCTGAGCTACTCTAGGTTTGGACCCCTTCCAGATATATTGAACGAATAGTCTATGAAATTGAGTAAGAATATCAGAATGGACCCTGAAAGGCATTGTCCTAAAGAGGTATAGCAGGCTCGGAATAGTGTAGGAATTTATGACTTCAACCCTTCCGAGCCAGGACATCTCCAGGCCCTTCCATACTAAAAGTTTATTCTTAAGTTGTTTCAGCAAATCTAGATACATTACTTTATTAGATGTTTGTATGTCAAACCCTATCTTTGCCACTATACAGTCCAATACTTGCTGTTTCCAATCAAAAGGATATAGTTCTTGGAGTTTAATTTTATTGTTCGAAGATATGTTAATTGTTATTATTTGTGTTTTTTTAAGATTTACTTTGTAATTTGAAAAATTAGAATATTCTTTTATTGTTTTCAGCAATTCGGGAATTGATCGATCAGGCTTTGACAGGGATAACACCACGTCATCAGCGTAAAGAGTTAATTTATGGTCTTTATTATTTACCCTGAATCCATTTTTTATCTGGATTGTTCCTGATCATAATGGCCAAAGGCTCAAGAGAAAGTATATAGAGCAGTGGTGCCAGCGGGCAACCTTGTCTGGTTCCGTTATTAATTGAAAATTGTTCAGATTGAAATAGTGGCCCCTTTACTATAGCACTTGGAACTGTATAACATTGATCAGAAAGGCGCCCGTGACTCCACAGCTAACCCATACTTCCCTGAGATATTGCCAATCAACCCTATCAAATGCCTTTTCGGCATCGATAGATAATAAGGAGGCCGGGATCTGTTCAAGATTTATTTTATGGATCAGATTCAGGAGCTTCCGGATGTTATCGGATGCACTTCTATCCTGTACAAAGCCGGATTGATCACAATTAATCAATTGTGGTATGGCGATCTTAAGTCTCTCCGACAATATCCTTGAGAAGATCTTTCTATCAAGGTTTATCAGTGATATAGGCCTATAGCTGGCTGTCTACGCTGGGTCTTTCCCAGGTTTTGGAATTGGGGTTATTGTAGCCAAGAGCATTTCCTTTGGTATTTGGTCTCCAGTTGCAATAGCCCTAAAACATTTTAAAAGAATTGGGGAAATAATATTTCCGAGGTTTGTGAAAAAGGGGGCAGAGAACCCGTTTAAACCCAAAACCCTGTCCCTCTTTCCTATTCTATGTCCCTATTTTGTAAGTAAAATACTTTATTTGTGTTCTAAATGACCAACTGGCACTTAAGTAGCTTATGATTGTAATGCTGCCCATATCAACTCCATCACACCCTCCCACAAATATAAAAGGTTCCCTCTTTGTGTATCAGCAGTGTTGGGAGGTGTGGGTTCCATTTAATGACCTGAGGTAAATTACCTCAGGTCATTTAATGCCATAAACTGCCATATGGTTAAAACCAAAGTTCATTGAATAGAGGACAATGTGTGAAGATACACCAAAGAACAATCAGTAGAGAAAATAGTATCATCTATTTATTAAAACTATTAAAAAGTTTTGGTTTATGAGTTCAACCTTATTCCTAAATTTATACATTTATAATCTATGCCTAGATTTATCTTTATTGTCCTTCGTCATGTTTAACCCCTTAATGACATGACTTTTTTGGCTTGTCCGACGCTTGGTGACATGGGCTGTTTTAACATTTCTGAGGTGTTTGTGTTTTGCTGTAATTTATTTCTGTCTCATTTAGTGTACCAGCACAAACTATATATCGTTTTTATCGTTATAAGAAGGGCTTTCTTTTGATACCATTATTTTGATAATAGCATATAATTTGATGTAAAAAAAATAATAAAATATGGCAAAAAAATTGAAAAAATAATTTTTTTATGACTTTTATTTGAAAAATCGTATACTCATGTACAAGAGACAACAAAAAAACACTGCTAAAAAGTTTCTAATATATGTCCTGAGTTCAGAAATAGCCCATGTGGCAAAACCGGCCTCGCCACGTGTCCTTGGAGGGGGCTGCTTGCCCGCCTCTTGCCTTTGGACTATGGACCAGACTTTATGTGAATGTGTTATACCCCAGATAGGAATCCCATGGAGCCCATTCGTATGAAACTGACTGTAAAGACTTTGGCTCCATGGCGATTAAACTGTATTTGTGTGGTCCGAGCGCCATTCACTTAATAATGTGCGCTCAGACCTGAGCTATCTGGGGATATGTGAAATGTCTGTGTGTTATGTGTAAAATGTGACTTTATGTATTTTAAAGTGTGTCCTCAATTACCCATTGCAACATTGTTGCGAACGGGTAATTGAACGGTAAGTAGCCGTCCTTTGTTCTCGGGGGTGGCCGCTGTCACGAAGTGAATTCTGACAGTCTGCCTGACTGGGGTTCTTGGAGGGGCCTGAGGGCCAAACACCTCCCTGTAGATTATGGACCCTGACTGTAATGTGTTTAAGCCTTCCATTGTTTAATTATGTCAGGCACCCAGTCTGACTACCTTGCTTCTGGCTCCAGATTAAAGTGGCTAGATACTGCTTTACTGGTGATGTGTTTAAGTTTTCTATTGTTTAATCAAGTGTTATCTGATTGCAGTTTGGTGTATATAAGTCTGTGTTTTTTTGTCAAATAAAGTAGTTCAATCTTGCTGTAAAGGTTCCTGTTTTAACCCTCAAAGTGAAGTGTCGTCTCATTATTGGGGGAAGGATTTATTGTATGCTGTTCCAGTTTGACTGCTAGGAGAGTAAACCTATTCGTATGGTTCCTATTCAACTGTCTACAGCATTCATATGCTTGGGAGAATTTATTTGTTTCTCCGGTTCAGTGATTGTGGTGTCTGCCAGAGTGCTTGGAGTCCTCAGGAAGCGCTAGGAGCATCCTTCAACGGAGGTACCCAGTCGGGGTGCCAGGCGATCCGTTACATTGGTGGGATGGCGTCCTAGTGCGAGGTAAAGCAGCTCAGAGACACAGTCGTTTGGATTTACAAATTGAAGGCGACGCTAGTGTTTATACAGCGTCCCTGTCTACATAAAGATTTGGGAAAATGGGGTTCGTGGATCCTTGGGCACCTCGCACACCTGAGGAAGAGGGTGAATTGGACTGGAGAGATATTGCCCGGCAAGAACTATGGTACAATGCCCTGGAGGAAGTCCAGTATCGACGGCAGCAGCGCCTTCCTGGTGTCCCATACCGGTTGGAGGAACAAATGGCCTGGCGGATGCCGCTTCTGGGAGACCAACCCGGAGGGCAGCAGGTCAGACAACTTGAGTACCTCGTGGAAAGGGAACTGAGCCTTGACGCCTCATACCGGGCACTGTGGTGGTGCACTGTCCAGCCAGAGACATGGAGGGCAGAGGGCATCCAGCCGGATGGGGAGAACTACACTAGCCCTGGCCTGTTGTGGAAGGCCTTAGCAGAAGACGTCGACTTTGGCAGTCCAGCAGAGTCACGGTACTGGGCTATTTTTTATTACCGGGGTGAGATGGTACAGGGCCCGAGATCTATGGGACTGGGACAAGACCTCCACCGTTTGGCTGCCATGGAACGACAGCTAGAGATGGACTATGTGGAACTACTAAACTCATGTCAGCCACAGGGCATAGACACAGAACAGGAAAACTGGCTGGGAGACCCAGACCTGCCAACCTACAGCTGGGAAAACGCAGCCGAGGTACCCCCTGCTTCACTACCAGCGGCAGAAGTAGGGGACCTCATAGACTGGTCCTGGGAAGACCCACAGATGGCAGGTGGAGATGGGATGGCGGTCTCTCTACCGGCCCTACAGGGATGCTGGGCGGTCGGCCCAGATCTCCAGCGGCAGTGTGTACCCCAGGGAGATGAAGGGGCCGTCCTTCCTCCCCAGCGGCAGTGTGTACCCCAGGAAGCAGAGACCATCTGTCTCGCACCCCAGCCGCAGGACAAAATATTGAAAGGGGAGACAGTTGGTCCCCCTCTCCACCAGCAAAGAGAGTGTCAGGGAGAGGAGCAGGTTACCCCCTCTCCCCAGCGGCAGTCTACAGTTCAGAGAGAGGAGCTTGTTACACCCTCTCTCCAGCGGCAGCCTAACCCACCAAGGGGAGATGTTAAGCCCCACAACTATGCAGATGGGACCGTAGTCTCTGCACTTGCAGCCCCAGGGGCAGGGACGGTCGGTCCTGTCCCCCAGCCACAGAGCAGTGTATCCAGAGGGGAGACAGTCGGTCTCCCCCTCCCCCAACCAGGCTCCAACCAGGCTACTTCAGTGGTAGCGCTGGCACCCGGGCAGAGTACCGCTGGTCTCTGCCCACTCAGCAACCCACCAAGGCAGTCTACCAGCCCCCCGCACAGCTGTGGTGAGGCACCTGGACATGGACAAGTTGCTATTTCATCCAGGTGTAGTAACCAGTTATTGTGGGTGGGTTGTATTGCTGTTTGTGCTTCGTGGGTGGGTTGCTGGACTAACCAGGGCACTGACCGGCAGGAGGTCAGATACCCTGTTAGTTTGGATGGTAAAGGGGAGAAATGTGGCGAAACCGGCCTCGCCACGTGTCCTTGGAGGGGGCTGCTTGCCCGCCTCTTGCCTTTGGACTATGGACCAGACTTTATGTGAATGTGTTATACCCCAGATAGGAATCCCATGGAGCCCATTCGTATGAAACTGACTGTAAAGACTTTGGCTCCATGGCGATTAAACTGTATTTGTGTGGTCCGAGCGCCATTCACTTAATAATGTGCGCTCAGACCTGAGCTATCTGGGGATATGTGAAATGTCTGTGTGTTATGTGTAAAATGTGACTTTATGTATTTTAAAGTGTGTCCTCAATTACCCATTGCAACATTGTTGCGAACGGGTAATTGAACGGTAAGTAGCCGTCCTTTGTTCTCGGGGGTGGCCGCTGTCACGAAGTGAATTCTGACAGTCTGCCTGACTGGGGTTCTTGGAGGGGCCTGAGGGCCAAACACCTCCCTGTAGATTATGGACCCTGACTGTAATGTGTTTAAGCCTTCCATTGTTTAATTATGTCAGGCACCCAGTCTGACTACCTTGCTTCTGGCTCCAGATTAAAGTGGCTAGATACTGCTTTACTGGTGATGTGTTTAAGTTTTCTATTGTTTAATCAAGTGTTATCTGATTGCAGTTTGGTGTATATAAGTCTGTGTTTTATTGTCAAATAAAGTAGTTCAATCTTGCTGTAAAGGTTCCTGTTTTAACCCTCAAAGTGAAGTGTCGTCTCATTATTGGGGGAAGGATTTATTGTATGCTGTTCCAGTTTGACTGCTAGGAGAGTAAACCTATTCGTATGGTTCCTATTCAACTGTCTACAGCATTCATATGCTTGGGAGAATTTATTTGTTTCTCCGGTTCAGTGATTGTGGTGTCTGCCAGAGTGCTTGGAGTCCTCAGGAAGCGCTAGGAGCATCCTTCAACGGAGGTACCCAGTCGGGGTGCCAGGCGATCCGTTACAGCCCATGTTTTTATGTTTTTGTGCTTTTTTATTCATGTTACAGGGCCAGAACTATAAGTGGTGCAAAGCTATTTTAAAATCGTTTCTTTCAAAATTAGCGATAGTGACATTGTAACACTGATTTCTGTACTAAATTAATGAATGACCCCCAACATGTACATATTTTTGAAAACTAGACAACTCAGGGCATTTAACTTGGGGTATTTTGACACATTTCATGTAGCCATTTTACCACCAATCTATGCCAAAGTTTGCAGCAAAAAATCCTTTTTTTTAATTTTTCACATATATTGCAATTTAGGTAAACATTACCTTAAAATGTGAAGGGGTATTTCCTCAATATGTGTTCAGCAACATCTCCTGAGTACAGGGATACCACCCATGCATAGGTTTGTTGGTTTGTTTTGGGGCTAAAAGGCCACATTTAGGGGGTGCGCATTTTGGTTTTCCAACTTGGAATTCTGACATGCAGAAAACTTGTGCCCATGTCCCATTTGGGACATTTTTGAAGCCAGAAAGTGTATTCTACCCCACAAAACCATATATTTTTTTAAACTAGACACCCTAGGGCAGTCATGTCCAAAGTCCGCCCCGCGGGCCAGTTGCGGCCCGTCCTTTACTTCCATACGGCCCCAGAGACACGGCTGATCAATGTCTCTCTCTGAAAAAAAAAAAAAGCTTGCAGGCAGAGACGGAGGTGAGAAGGGATCGGAAGATCCCCCCCCACCATCGCTCTGCCTGCCAGGCTGCACGGGGAGCCGAACAGGCAGCACGGAGAAACCTCCGTGCTGCCTGTTCGGCTCCCCGTGCAGTGTGCCGACACGGAAGTGCCGACAGGTCACGTGACCGGCGCGCTGACGTCATACGCGCGCCGGGTCACGTGACCTATCGTCACAACCACCTGTGAGACGAACAGGCAGCATGGAGAAGACCATGCTGCCTGCCACTAGCCACCAGGGAAAGGTAAGTGCTGGGGACTGGGGAGATTGGGGGAAAGTACTGGGGAAAGAGGCAGGGGCTTATTAATGATAAGGTAACACTGACATATTATTGGGCAAATTAGCTGGGGAATATTAATGGCAACTAACACTGGTATATTACTGGGCAAATTGGCTGGGGCATATAAAATGGCAAATAACTGGCATATTACTGGGCAAATTGGCAGGGGCATATAAAATGGCAAATAACTGGCATATTACTGAGCAAATTAGCTGGGGCATATAAAATGGCAAATAACTGGCATACTACTGGGCAAATTGGCAGGGGATATTAAATGGCAAATAACTGGCATATTACTGGGCAAATTGGCAGGGGATATTAAATGGCAAATAACTGGTATATTACTGGGCAAATTGGCAGGGGATATTAAATGGCAAATAACTGGTATATTACTGGGCAAATTGGCTGGGGCATATAAAATGGCAAATAACACTGGCATATTACTGGGCAAATTGGCAGGGGCATATTAAATAGCAAATAACACTGGCATATTACTGGGAAAATTGGCAGGGGCATATTAAATGGCAAATAACATTGGCATATTATTGGGAATATTGGCAGGGGCAAATTAAATGGCAAAAAACACTGGCATATTACTGGGAAAATTGGCAGGGGCATATTAAATGGCAAATAACATTGGCATATTATTGGGAAAATTGGCAGGGACATATTAAATGGCAAATAACACTGGCATATTACTGGGAAAATTGGCAGGGACATATTAAATGGCAAATAACATTGGCATATTATTGGGAATATTGGCAGGGGCAAATTAAATGGCAAAAAACACTGGCATATTACTGGGAAAATTGGCAGGGGCATATTAAATGGCAAATAACATTGGCATATTATTGGGAAAATTGGCAGGGACATATTAAATGGCAAATAACACTGGCATATTACTGGGAAAATTGGCAGGGGCATATTAAATGGCAAATAACACTGGAATATTATTGGGCAAATTGGCTGGGGCATATTAAATGGCATATAACACTGGCATATTATTGGGCAAATTGGCCGAGAGAACCATGCATGGGAAGGGAGAAGAGAGAGACATAAATGGAATGGTAGAGGAGAGACAGACAGACATGGGTTCGCAGAGGAGAGACAGACAAACATGGGATGGCAGAGGAGAGACAGACAAACATGGGATGGCAGAGGAGAGACAGACAGATATGGGATGGCAGTGGAGAGACAGACAGATATGGGAAGGGTTAGTTGTGTTCCTGACATATATTTCAGCATCTTGTGTTGTTGTTTTTTTTTCATCTGGCCTTCAGATATGAAAGGCAGAGTGATTTTACTACTGTTTAGAATTGTCATTCAAATCGTTTGCAATAAAGTTTGCATAAAATAGTTAATTTGTACTTAATTTTAACTGTCAGGCAAAATGGTCGGCCCTCACGCATGTTCACTTCATCAAGTCTGGCCCTCTTTGAAAAAAGTTTGGACACCACTGCCCTAGGGTATTTCAAATGGTAGTATTTTAACACTTTCCATGCACTAATTATACTACCAGCCTATGTCAATGCTTTGGGTAGTAATTCTTTTTCACATACATTGTACTTTGGGCATGAATTCACAGATCCTGTTATATGTCAGTGCCAAACAACACCTCAATATGTGTTCAGCAACATCTCTTGAGTACAGGGATACCCCCCATGTATAGGTTGGTTAGGTTATTTGGGGGTTAAAAGGCCACATTTGAGAGGTGCGCTTTTTGGTTTTCCAACTTGGAATTCTGACGTGCAGAAAACCTGCGCCCATGTCCCATTTGGGACATTTTTGAAACCAAAAAGTGTATTCTATCACACAAAACCATATATTTTTGAAAACTAGACACCCTAGGGTATTTCAAATGGTAGTATTTTAACACTTTTCATGCACTAATTATACCACCAGCCTATGTCAATGTTATGGATAGTAATTTGTTTTTCACATTCATTGTACATCGGGCATGAATTCACAGATCCTATTATGTGTCAGTGCCAAACAACACCTTAATATGTGTTCAGCAACATCTCCTGAGTACAGGGATACCACCCATGTGTAGGTTAGTTCGATTATTTGGGGGCTAAAAGGCCACATTTAGGGGGTGCGCAATTCCAACCTGGAATTTTGACATGTAGTCAGCCTGCACCCATGTTCCATTTGGAACATTTTTGAAGCCGTCCAATGAATTTTACCCCATCAAACCATATATTTTTGGAAAATAGACATCCTAAGGTATTTCAAATGGTGGTATTTTAATACTGTATAGGTACTAATTCTACCACCAGCCTTTGTAAAAGTTTGTGGTAGTACTTTTTTGGGAGTTTTTTTTCCACATGCATTGTACTTCAGGCATGAATTCACAGATTCTGGTATATGTCACTGCCAAACAAGAACGCAATATGTGTTCAGCAACATCTCCCGAGTACAGGGATAGCACCCATGCATAGGTTTGTTGGTTTGTTTTTGGCTAGAAGGCAACATTTGTGAGATGCGCATCTCAAAATTCCAACTTGGAATTTTGACATGTAGTCAACCTGCGTCCGTGTCCTTTATGGGATATATCTTTGAAGCCAGCCAATGTAATTTACCCCCACCAAACCATATATTTTTTTATCGGTAGACCCCCATCACTACTTGTGGCAAGGGCTCAGCAGCCACCGATACATCGCTAGATGATGTATCAGAAAGCTGAATAGGGTCAAAATCGAACCCTGAGTCCGCGGCCTCAGAATCAGTGCGTAAGCAGTGATCTCGAGCAAAGAAGGGGTTAATAGCTCTTAGAAGAGCCTATCTAGTACTGTAATACATTACAGTACAAAGAAATTAATCCATAAAACAGTGCAGACAGCAAAACATACTGTTGCTGTGCAAGATTACTGCTTACACAGTGATGAATGGCAGGGAAGGGGTTAATACACAGTGAAAGACTTTCATAAAACCTGCCAATTTTATAAAATGTTATTTTATATCACTAATACTGATCTGTCTCTTTCTGTCACAAAAATGTAAGTGAGGAGAGGGAGGCAGATCAATATTTGTGAATATTGATCCGATTAATTTTGATCTGACCAGGGCGAATGGTGAGCTTAATTGAGAAATCACCAAACCGCCTTTGCCACTAATTCGCTGTTACTGATCGCTATGCGCTCAGGCAGCTTAAAAAAAAAAATCTCAAATATTTTTACTTTACATGTAATCCCCTAGTGGGTATGTGTAAAAAAAAAAAAAAATATGCAGACAGATAAAAATTGCTTTGGCGTCAATATCATTGCGTAAGCAGTGATTGACAGCAAATAAGGGGTTAATAACTCTTAGAAGAGCCTTTTTAGTACTGTAATAAATTACAGTACAAAAAAAATTAACCCCTAAAAAATGCACAAACAGCAAAAATAAATGCGCTGATGTGCACGATCACTGCTTATGCAAGATCAGTGGCAGGGAAGGGGTTAAACGCAGGGAATTGCTTTAATAATTTTTTTTTTATTGTTTTATTATTTGTGTGTTGTGTATTTATTGTTTTTTTTAACTTTTACTTACTTTTAGAACTTTGATCTGTCTCTCTCCCTCACTAAAAAAAATGTGAGGAGAGGGAGGCAGATCATAACTGGTCAGATCAATATAGAGTTAATATTGATCTGACCAGTCAGTGGGGATGTTCAGGAGAGCATCCCCACTGCCTGTCAGTGTGCCTGGCAGTCACTGATGTGAAGAGGCAATCGTGTGACAGCCAGAGAGCACAGGAAGCAGGTACTTCCTGCCTCCTGTGCTCTTGCCCTTAGAAGGGCAGCGCCATCTTGGTCACTCAGTGACCAAGATCGTGCATTTTTTTTTGTGTTTCTGATTGCCTCGACTTGCGAGGCAATCAGAAACACTTTCTGAGCATAGGAATCGAAAGATTCGCTTCCTATGCTCATTTTTTTAATGCACGTGTTTTAAAGGCACTGTGCCTTTAAAACCGGCATTTCGATCGCTCTCCGGAGCGATCGAAATGCCGACGGGCATTTTTTTTAGCATTGTACGATGCGCATTGTACGATGCGGCTTGAGCACTGAAAGCGGAAAAACTCTGCTTTCAGTGCTCGTTTTGACACAGGACGGACTAGGTCCGTCCTGTGTCACTAACGCCTGTGTCGCCAAGGGGTTAATGGATTTTTTTGGATACAGAACTCTATCCCCAGATGAAATCAATCTGAAGCAGAGTATTTTATTTGAATTCATGTCTCCCTCTTTACCTGTAGAGTGGTCCCATACATATGTTGTAATATGAAGTAATAATCAAGATTAACATAATGTTTAATTTGTCATAACAAGTACCCGGTAATATGTGTGGCCAGTATGGATCAGTCCATATACTAATAAAAAGTGCAAACTGATCTGCGTAAGCCACACACTGTATTATGAGCCACATGCATTTTATATTAGGTTCTCTAACTCCTACAAAATGCCCATGAATATAGTGTTGGTGAGTAGAGTTGAGCGGACACCTGGATGTTCGGGTTCGGCAGTGTGACAGAGTCTATGGGAGGGTAATAGAAGGAAGGTATGTAGGACCCAGAATCCTACATAGCCTGTACTCATTCACCTGCCCCAATTAGCAAGTGCTGAGGCTTTAATTAGCTGATCTCAGAGTAGAAAGAAGAGAGATACAATCTGACCTGCAGAGAGAGAGCAGGTCTGTGCAGAGTAGCACCAGTGAAAGGGCTAAAGGTTGGTGAAACCAATGTTTATTTTGTTGCTTAGATTATTACCCTGGGTTAGTAAGGGGCATTACTTTATGTGTAGTAAGTGCTCAAATTTGAGCTAGGATTTTGTTTGTAGATTTTTCCTTTATGTTTTGCTGCAAGGATTTATTTTGAGCCCAATGTGAATAAACCACACTGTTGTTTTGCATACAATTACTGTTGTTCTAAACCTGTTACCCTAGAGGACTGTGTTGCTTTGCCCTAAAGGTCACAGCAGGTTCGGCTGAACTTCGGAAAAAAGTCCGGGTTCGGGCTCGAACTTGACCCCGAACTTGACTCCTAACCCGAACCCTATTGAAGTCAATGGGTACACGAACTTTTGGGCACTAAAATGCCTCTAAAAAAGTCCTGGAAAGGGCTAGAGGGCTGCAAAAGTAATTAAAATGTGGGTAAGAGTAGGACAAGAGCCCTGCAAACAAATATGGATAGGGAAATAACTTCAAATAACATAAAATACATACAAATTAAAAATACAACTGAGCCATAAAATAGCACTAGATGGAATCTTTGATTTTAGCTTTGGAAGAACATTAATCTAAATCTAAAGCATGGCTGCCAGGAGGATCAACAGAATTAACAATTTAAGTTTATACTAAGTGACCCATAGGTTGAGGAGGCGGTGACCGTGGCGGTGTAGGTGTAAGCGGCGCTGGAGGAGGAGGAGATAGCCAGAATTTTTCAAACTGTAAGCACAGGATTGGACTGTTCTATTTGACTCTCAGATATGAAGTGCACCGCAAGGCGCAAGTGTACTATTTACCACCCAAAACTATTAGAATTTTTCAAAGTGCGCTGTAAGCACAGTATTTGATGGTTCTATTTGACTCCCAGATGTAATAGATGTAATGCTATTGCTATTCTATAAACCGAAATAGAGTCTCCATTCATGCGAATAGGTCAATTAACCTATTCTTATGAATGGGGACTCTATTTCGGTTTATAGAAAGCCAATAGCATTACATGTATTCCATAAACCGAAAGTCTATAAACCGGAAGACATTCAGTTTATAGACTTTCAGTTTATAGAATAGCAATAGCATTACATGTATTCTATAAACCGAAAGTCTATAAACCGAATGTCGTTCGGTTTATAGATTTTCGGCTTATGGAATGCATGTAATACTATTGGCTTTCTATAAACTGAAATAGAGCCCCCATTCATAAGAATTTCTTATGAATGGGGACTTTATTTCGGTTTATAGAAAGCCAAAAGCATTACATACAATGTAATAGCCGGGCCCCGAACTCCAACACGGACATACAGTGAAATGTCCGTGTTTGGGTCCGGGGGCAAAAAAACGTAAAGTTCGGTAAGAACCTGAACAGTGCGGTTCGGGTTTGCTCAACACTATTGGTGAGTATTAAAGGGACACTACCACTTACATAAGATATAAAACAAGCACATATATAAGACATATGCCACTGTTTTTTTCTTCTGTTTGAATTAATTGCATATAAAAGTAAAAGTAAAATTAGGTGTCTAATCCAATTTGAGAATTTCTTCCCATGATACAACATTCTCCAAAATCTTGCAGGAAGTCTCACTTTACAAATGTGACCAGAGCCTGCATGATGATGTCATAAGATACACCCCCTGCTCTCTTATTACCTCCTGTGTATCAACTTCAAGGAAATTCGCAGAAAGTAGAATAAAACAAAAACTGTTTTTTTATCACGAACCACAGACTAATAGAGATTTTACATAGATTCTTCAATCTTCCTAATGTTCATTTGTTTTGTAAATAAAAAAATTTGTTTTAGTAATATATAAATTTAGGTAAAATTGTTTACAGACATTAGACAAATTAAAGATTACCCTACATTCACATCTTGGCTTTGGTAAATTAATACCCCCTCTTCCAATGACATCACAGGCTCGCTGTCTGACACTGGAGATCACTTTATTTTCATTCTCTCTAAAGCCTATAGTACCTATCATAAAAAAACATTACTCAAAGGCATGCCAACATTCTAGGTAATACTCTGGAAAGAATGGACAGGATTCATAATCTGACTATGATTCATGAATCCATATTTGAAAAACGTTTTTAAATGTAATACTATTCCTGTTGTTTATTAACCTAGCAAATTGTTTAATCCTTTAAATGCACTAATGGATGAAGTTACACAATCTCTTTTTGTTGTTTTTATTAAACATTGCTTGCCAAAATATATTCTTATGTATCATTTGGAAAAACAACAGCACAAAATCTGGGATTTGCAGACCTGTTTTGAGAAGGAATGAATTATATAGATATATATTATTAGAATTATAAATCGTTCCTGGCATGTGGAAACATGGGATATTCTGTGCAATAAACTGGGCGTTTGGCTGCTTGGAACCTGTATGGTTTAATTTGAATCAAACCAGGGGCGGATCCAGAGTCTGATATCGGGAGGGGCACATGTCGTCTGTCTTTTCCTCTCTCCCATGTCCGTCTGTCTTATCTTCTATCCCATGTCCGTCTGTCTTATCATCTCTCCCATGTCCGTCTGTCTTATCCTCTCTCCCATGTCCGTCTGTCTTATCCTCTCTCCCATGTCCTTCTGTCACGCTCCTCTCCCTTCCCATGTCTGTCGCACTCCTCTCACTCCCCATGTCCCTCTGCCTCTCTTCCTTCCATGTCCGTTTCTCTCCTCTTCCCTTCCATGTCCGTCTATGTATCCTCTTCTTTCCCATGTCCGTCTGTCTCTCCTCTCATTTCCCATCTCTCTGTCTCTCCTCTCCCATCCCATGTCTGTCTCTTCTCTACCATTCCATTTATGTCTCTCTCCTCTCCCTTCCCATTTCTGTCTGTCTCCTCTCCTCTTCCCATATATATCTGTCTCTCCTCTGCCATCCCATATCTGTCTGTCTCTCCTCTGCCATCCCATGTTTGTCTGTCTCTCCTCTGCCAACCCATATCTGTCTGGTTCTCCTCTACCATCCCATTTATGTCTCTCTCCTCTCCCTTCCCATGTCTGTCTGTCTCCTCTCCCCTTCCCATGTCTCTCTATGTTCTCTACCTCCTATGCCTGTCTCTCTGTCCCTCTAAATATGTATGTGTCTTTCCTCTTCCCAATAGCTGTCTCTTTTCCTCCTCTCCCTCGTCTGTGTTCTCTCCTCTCTTCTCCTCCCTTCAGTGTTCTCTCTTCTCCTCCCTTCAGTGTTCTCTCTTCTCCCCCATCAGTGTTCTCTCCTCTCTCCCCTCCCATCAGTATTCTCTCCTCTTCCCCCCATCAGTTTTCTCTCCTCTCTCCCCCGTGTTCTCTCCTCTCTCCCCCCCCCCCCCCCCCCCCGTGGTGTATCTTGGTTTTGTGCTGCCCATGGCAGACAAAATTTGGGCACCCCCTTACCCACGATGCACACCCACGACATGACCCATAACCCACGTTGCACATCAAGGACATGCCCCATCACCCCATTTACATGCCTCCATCACCCCATTACATACACATTGCCAATATAATTTGCCATTAATATTCCCCAGCCAATTTGCCCAATAATATGCCAGTATTATTTGCCATTAATATGCCCCAGCCAATTTGCCCAATAATATGCCAGTGTTTGTTGCGATTTAATATGCCCCTGACAATTTGCCCAATAATATGCCAGTGTTATTTGCCATTTAATTAGCCCCAGCCAATGTGCCCAAATCCCCCCATCTCCCCAGCACTTACCTGTTTTCCCTGGTGGCTAGTGGCAGGCAGCATGGTCTTCTCCATGCTGCCTGTTCGGCTCCCAGGCGGTTGTGCTGACAGGTCACGTGACCCGGCGCTTATATGACGTCAGCGTGCCGGTCACGTGACCTGTCGTAACTTCCGTGTCACACTGCACGGGGAGCCAATGAGGCAGCACAGAGGTTTCTCTGTGCTGCCTGTTCAGATCTCCATGCAGCCTGGCAGGCAGAGCGATGGTGAGGGGGATCTTCTGATCTGCCTGCAAGCGTGTTTTTTTTTTTTTTTAAAGCGTCATTTTTTTTTTTTTAAAGCGTCATTTTTTTGGTTCCTCTTCTCGGGCCCCCCCCCCCGGATCCGCCACTTAATCAAACAGGCTTGTATGATGGCCGACTGATCCAGCAATGGGACACAGTAAAATTATAGAGGGAGTGCTAAATGATTAACATAGAACAATGGCAAGTGATAGCTGAAACTGCATGGATCTCCTGAAGCACATTCCCCTTCTCCCTTGTAGGGCTGCCATTATACACATTACCATGTTACTGTGGCCTCTACACAAACACATCTAGTTATCTCCTTATTTTGATGTTTAATATTTCTTTAAATGCAGATGGAAGGCAATCTTTAAAATATTCATTACAAATATGCAACTCGCCTCAAAAATAAGTATTTCCTGTCGGCACAATCGCCGGGAAGCCGAACAGGCAGCATGGAGGGACCATGCTGCCTGCCACTAGCCACCAGGGAAAGGTAAGTGCTGATGGGAGTCAAAGTGTGTGTGATGGGAGACAGTGTGTGTGACTGAGTGTGATGGGAGTCAGAGTGTGTGTGATGGGAGACAGTGTGTGTGACTGAGTGTGATGGGAGTCAGAGTGTGTGTGATGGGAGTCAGTGTGTGTGACTGAGTGTGATGGGAGTCGGTGTGTGTGACTGAGTGTGATGGGAGTCAGTGTGTGTGACTGAGTGTGATGGGAGTCGGTGTGTGTGACTGAGTGTGATGGGAGTAGGAGTGTGTGACTGAGTGTGATGGGAGTAGGAGTGTGTGACTGAGTGTGATGGGAGTAGGAGTGTGTGTGATGGGAGTATGAGCTTTATGTGAGTCTGAATATTATGTGTGAAGTGGGGTCATGAAAGGGAGGTGATGGGGCATGTCTTAGGTGTGTAACGTGGGTGTGCAGCTTGGGTAGGGGGGTGCCCGGATTTTGTCTGCCTAGGGCAGCACAAAATCAAGATACACCACTGATTCACTCCTGCTTAGATTTAGAGTTAACACCACTATATTTAATAAACGCTATTTTCTAAGGTGAAGCACTTTCTCCTAGCAGCCAGGTGAGTAGCCACTCCAGCACAGTTAGGAGCCAGGACACTAGGAAGGCTAGACAGGTTGTGGTGGTAGGGGAGTAGGGGATTCTATTATCAGGAAGGTAGATAGGGTAATCTACCCTGAATGCCGAACTGTATGTTGTCTCCTGGGTTCGACATGTTGCGGACCGGGTAGGCAGATTATTGGGAGGGGCTGGGCATGATCAAGCGGTCATAGTACACATTGGCAGGGGCGTACCTAGAGCATTTGGCACCAGGGGCGGACCCTGAGTGTGACATCCCCCCACCCCCATAATAAAAATTTAAGAAAACACCCACAATTTTTTCAATGTTTGAAAATTGTACAATTATAGATACCAGGAATATTGTGCCACTCAGAACCCAGGAATATTGTGCCAGTCAGATACCAGTAATATTGTGCCATTTAGATACCAGTAATATTGTGCCACTCAGAGCCCAGGTATAGTGTGCCAGTCAGATACCAGTAATATTGTGTCAGTCAGATACCAGGAATATTGTGTCATTCAGAGACCAGTAATAATGTGCCAGTCAGAGCCCAGGAACAGTGTGCCACTCAGAGCCCAGGAATATTGTGCAGTCAGAACCCAGTAATAGTGTGTCAGTCAGAGCCTAGTAATAGTGTGCCAGTCAGAGCCCAGTAATATAGTGCCAGTCAGAGCCTAGTAATATAGTGCCAGTCAGAACCCAGTAATATTGTGCCACTCAGAGCCCAGTAGTATTGTGCCAGTCAGAGCCCAGTAATAGTGTGCCAGTCAGAGCCCAGGAACAGTGTGCCACTCAGAGCCCAGGAATATTGTGCAGTCAGAACCCAGTAATAGTGTGTCAGTCAGAGCCTAGTAATAGTGTGCCAGTCAGATGCCAGTAATAGTGTGCCAGTCAGAGCCCAGTAATATTGTGCCACTCAGAGCCCAGGAATATTGTACCAGTCAGAACCCAGTAATATTGTGCCAGTCAGAACCCAGTAATAGTGTGCCAGTCAGAACCCAGTAATAGTGTGCCAGTCAGAACCCAGTAATAGTGTGAAACACAAAAGGGAAAATGAGAGGAGCGCAGGATAACATATAAGTGAATTTTATGAGTGATATATAGGTGAAAGGTATTTTTTAAAAAAGATATTGAATTTCAATAGTGAAAAAGTGGTAAAAGTAAAAATACTTATATCTTAAAATAGAATCTGAACTGTTGATTGTAGAATTCTCATAATGGAAGATATTCAGTGCATAAAAAACAAGAAAAATAGAGAAAATAGTGCTCTCTGTATGTGCACAGTAATAAAACTGGTGAGGATAGTGGGTGTTGTACTCACACTTTTGAGAGCAGAAATTACTGCTCTATATTTAGGCTTTTGAGTGGATATATCTCCAAGGATCGTGGAAGGCTTCAGCAGTTTACAATATATGTGTGGGACCGGAGTCTTTGTTTCGGTTATTGCTCGTTGTATCGATTAATATATGGGAAAGAAAGAGATGGTCTCGTAGTGAAGCACAGTATTAGAATCAAATTTGTAATCAAAATGTGGTAAAAAGAGGCTTACATTAAAAAGTGGTGAGTTAGAATCTCTTCAACTCACAAACAACACATGGAAATGCCAAGCTTTTAGATGAACATCACCTGGACCTGAAGTATAGAGGCGTGGGTATATTCAAAACAGCGGATATGTCTTCAAGCGGCAAGTGAGATGATTTTCTCCTAGGCGAAGGAGCTGCAAGCTACCAATGTAGCGTCGATAGTGTCCGTGGACCACAGTAGAGACAATGTCCGAATATTTCAATCCGTCTTTCCAGAGAAAAATGCAAAAAACTCCGACGGGAGTACGAAAGTATGCAGAGAGGAGGGGCGTGTCACAGACGCGTTTCGCCGGGCGGGGCTTCTTCAAGTATACCACTCAGTAATAGTGTGCCACTCATAACCCAGTAATATTGTGCCAGTCAGAACCCAGTAATAGTGTGCCACTCATAACCCAGTAATATTGTGCCAGTCAGAACCCAGTAATAGTGTGCCAGTCATAACCAAGTAATAGTGTGGCACTCAGAGCCCAGGAATATTGTGCCAGTCATAACCCAGTAATAGTGTACCAGTCATAACCGAGTAATATTGTGCCAGTCATAACCCAGTAATAGTGTGCCACTCAGGAACACCCTCCTCCCCCCCTTCCCCATCAGGAAGGCTAGACAGTTTGTGGTGGTAGGGGATTCTATTATCAGGAAGGTAGATAGGGTAATCTGTCGCCAGGACCCTGAATGCCGAACTGTATGTTGTCTCCTGGGTTCGGCATGTTGCGGACCGGGTAGGCAGATTATTGGGAGGGGCTGGGCATGATCAAGCGGTCATAGTACACATTGGCAGGGGCGTACCTAGAGCATATGGCACCCGGGGCGGACCCTGAGTGTGGCATCCCCCCACCCCCATAATAAAAATGTAAGAAAACACCCACAATTTTTTCAATGTTTGAAAATTGTACAATTATAGATACCAGGAATATTGTGCCAGTCAGATACCAGTAATATTGTGCCATTCAGATACCATTAATATTCTGCCACTCAGAGCCCAGGTATAGTGTGCCAGTCAGATACCAGTAATATTGTGTCAGTCAGATACCAGGAATATTGTGTCATTCAGAGACCAGTAATAGTGTGCCAGTCAGATGCAAGTAGTATTGTGCCAGTCAGAGCCCAGTAATAGTGTGCCAGTCAGAGCCCAGGAATAGTGTGCCACTCAGAGCCCAGGAATATTGTGCCAGTCAAAACCCAGTAATAGTGTGTCAGTCAGAGCCTAGTAATAGTGTGCCAGTCAGATGCCAGTAGTAGTGTGCCAGTCAGAGCCCAGTAATATAGTGCCAGTCAGAGCCCAGTAATATAGTGCCAGTCAGAACCCAGTAATATTGTGCCACTCAGAGCCCAGGAATATTGTGCCAGTCAGAACCCAGTAATAGTGTGCCAGTCATAACCCAGTAATAGTGTGCCACTCAGAGCCCAGGAATATTGTGCCAGTCATAACCCAGTAATAGTGTGCCAGTCAGAACCCAGTAATATTGTGCCAGTCATAACCCAGTAATATTGTGCCAGTCAGAACCAAGTAATAGTGTGCCACTCAGAGCCCAGGAATATTGTGCCAGTCATAACCCAGTAATAGTGTGCCAGTCAGAACCCAGTAATATTGTGCCAGTCAGAACCCAGTAATATTGTGCCAGTCATAACCCAGTAATAGTGTGCCAGTCAGAGCCCAGGAATAGTGTTCCACTCAGAGCCCAGGAATATTGTGCCAGTCAGAACCCAGTAATAGTGTGTCAGTCAGAGCCTAGTAATAGTGTGCCAGTCAGAGCCCAGTAATATAGTGCCAGTCAGAACCCAGTAATATAGTGCCAGTCAGAACCCAGTAATATTGTGCCACTCCGAGCCCAGGAATATTGTGCCAGTCAGAACCCAGTAATATTGTGCCATTCAGAACCCAGTAATAGTGTGCCAGTCATAACCCAGTAATAGTGTGCCACTCAGAGCCCAGGAATATTGTGCCAGTCATAACCCAGTAATAGTGTGCCAGTCAGAACCCAGTAATATTGTGCCAGTCATAACCCAGTAATATTGTGCCAGTCAGAACCCAGTAATAGTGTGCCACTCAGAGCCCAGGAATATTGTGCCAGTCATAACCCAGTAATAGTGTGCCAGTCAGAACCCAGTAATATTGTGCCAGTCATAACCCAGTAATATTGTGCCAGTCATAACCCAGTAATAGTGTGCCAGTCATAACCCAGTAATAGTGTGCCACTCAGGAGCCCCCCCTCCCCCCCTTCCCCATCACCTACCGAAGCTGGTCTGTGCTCCCTGACGCCTCCTCCGTGCAGTCTTCTCTTCCCTCCTGTACGGAGGAGGGAAACACAGTCTAATTGAACATTTAGACTGGGAACGATTGTTTTCTGGACTAAACACAGAAGACAAGTGGAATACCTTTAAGCACACATTACAAAAGTACACATCCCAATATATACCTTTGGGAAACAAATGCAAAAGACACAAATCAAAACCAATGTGGCTTACCGGTAACGTGAAATGGCAAATACAAAACAAGAAAATGGCATTCAAACATTATAAAAACACGGGATCAGCATTATCATTTATAGAGTACAAAGAGGCCAACAAAGCCTGCAAAAAGTCAATTAAAATGGCTAAATTGGAAAATGAGAAAAGGGTTTGCCAAGGAGAGTAAAACTAACCCCAAAATGTTTTATAAATATATAAATGGAAAAAAGCTAAAGAGGGAAAATGTTGGGCCCTTGTTATCCCAAATGGGAAATTTGGTAAGTGAGGACAGAGAGAAAGCAGACATTTTAAATACTTTTTTTTCTACTGTTTATACTAAGGAAGAGCAGATGGACGAGCCCCTGCTACAGGAAGTTATGGGACATTCGCCGCAAACATGGGATTGGCTGACACAGGAAAAAGTGCTTAAGCAATTACACTCTGTTAAGATAGACAAGGCCCCAGGACCAGATGGTATACACCCAAGGGTACTTAAAGAGTTAAGCATAATTCTGGCCAGACCACTATTCATGATCTTTAGGGACTCATTCAGTTCAGGTACAGTGCCAACAGACTGGCGAAAGGCAGATGTCATTCCAATATTTAAAAAGGGATCAAAATCTCTGCCAGGTAATTATAGGCCAGTGAGCTTGACATCTGTAGTGGGGAAACTATTTGAAATATTGCTAAAGGTATACACTCAAGAATACATCTTGAATCAGAATATAATTAGTAAAATCAACACGGTTTTGTGAAAGACAGGTCTTGTCAAACAAACTTAATAACATTCTATGAAGAGGTCAGTAAAAATATAGATCTAGGTGTGGCAGTTGATGTGATCTATTTGGATTTTGCTAAAGCATTTGATACAGTTCCACAAAAAAGGTTACTCTACAAATTGAGAGAAATAGGTTTGGGGGCAAATGTATGTATTTGGATTGAAAATTGGCTAAAAGATAGAACGCAGAGGGTTGTTGTAAATGGTAAAGCTTCAAATTGGACCAGGGTAGTGAGCGGAGTACCTCAGGGGTCTGTTTTGGGACCACTTATTTTTAATATGTTTATTAATGATCTGCCACATTGTGATGAGAGCCATGTCTCAGTGTTTGCTTATGACACAAAATTAGGTAAGGTAATAAAGACTAATCTTGATGTTTTTTCTGTACAGGAAGATTTGGACAGAGTGGGGGACTGGGCAAGAAAGTGGCAAATGAGGTTCAATATAGACAAATGTAAAGTTATGCATTATGGGAAAAATAATAACAAAGCAACATATACGTTAAATGGTATTTCCCTGGGAAAAACTACTAACGAAAAGGATTTAGGAATCATTGTAGATAAACTTGGCAACAGTGCCCAATGCCAGTGTGAATGGTCACTTTTTCCCTGGGTACTTCACACAGGAATGAAGAGTCAAAGAAATGAGACCAGGCCCAGATTCTGAGTTGAATAAGCAATGAAGTTTAATACAAACGTACGTAGGGTGGCGTCTGCACAGACTGCTCTCTCGCACCCTTCTTAACACACATCTTTATAGTAAAACAGAACAGCATAATTTCATAATGCACTTCTAATAGAAGCATATGATTGGTTATAATTTGTCGCAGTGCCACGTATCATCTTAATAAAACCACATTGTGTAACTTACTGGAATAATCTAGAAAGACCACCTGATCATTGCGGTTGTACCCTGGCTACATCCTGTACTTCTCAGACACAGTTGAGCAAGCCTGGTTTCCTGTGAAATATCCCAACACTAGAAGCAGAACTCACTTGTACGTCCCCCTCAATTTCCACATAAACCTCTCACTCTCTTTGGGTATCACAAAGGACAAACATGGAAGAAGGCATACAAAATGGAGTCAGTAGGACAAAATGGCTTCCAAGATACAAAATGGCTTCCAGGGAAATTTTATCTTCCACACCAGTCAGCAGCTGCAAGGGCCAATAAGATATTGGCATGTATAAAACGAGGTATAGATTCATGGGAGGAGGACATCATCTTGCCTCTTTACAAATCAATGGTAAGACCGCACCTTGAATATGCAGTACAATTCTGGGCACCAGTCCTTAAAAAGGATATTAAGGAACTAGAAAAAGTGCAAAGGAGAACTACAAAATGAATAAGGGGTTTGGAGGATCTTAGTTATGAAGAGAGACTTAAAAAATTGCATTTATTTACTTTAGAAAAAAGGTGTCTTAGAGGGGATATGATAACATTATATAAATATGTGCAGGGCCAATATAAGGAGCTCTCCAGGGACCTGTTTATTAACAGAAATGTACAAAGAACAAGAGGTCACCCCGTGAGACTGGAAGAGCAAAGATTCTTTACGGTAAGGACAATAAAATTATGGAACTCACTGCCAAGAGAGGTAGTGCTATCAACCACAATAGATGCATTTAAAAATGGTCTGGATGTTTTTTTTTAGAAAAGCAGAACATACAGGAGTATTAATAATAGAATAAGCATTAATAATGGAGCTTTTTGATCCAAGGAGAAATCTGATTGCCCTTTTGGAGTCAAGAAGGATTTTTTTCCCCCTAGGAGGCAAAATTGGAAATAGCTTCCTTAGGGTTTTTTTTTGCCTTCTTTTGGATCAAAACGCTGATGATAGGTAGAAGGGTTGAACTTGATGGACTTGTGTCTTTTTTCAACCTAAATTACTATGTTACTATGTTACTATGTTACTTTCTGTTTTACCACACAGAGCTTGTCAAGTCATAGTGAGGATGAATTATAGCAGAAGTGTGAATGGAAGGTGTAATCTAATAAGACTGCCAATGTCTGGCTGTAATGCAGTGCTTTCTTTGAATCATGGGAGATGGTGCTATTTTAAAGTAGAACATACTGATTTTTGTAGTTTCTGCTCAAACAAAACATTTATTCTTGGCAATGGTTGATTTTTTTTTCATTTATGGGGACGTTTACTCAAGAACATGTCTGTTTTATTAAACTGTTCAGACTAACCCGTAGGTAAAAAAAAAACCTCTCCAGCTACTGTTAACATGCTGGTAAATAGTTTCAGTTACCACAAAAATATTAATTATTGAACACTTCTTTTGTTTAAGAACCTTTTCAAGTGACAGTGCTGTTTTAACACAGGTCATTTTCAAGTTCCAATAGATGAAGGTTATATATATATATATTTTTAAGAACCATATGAGGGAGTCTGGGAATACCGTGATGATCACAGAAGCTAGACTGTGTGATTGATGAATAACATTAGTAAAATGGTGGCATGCCGCTTAAAGACACAGAAAAATATATATATTATTTATTGTAGTTTGATAGATGAAAAGTTACTGCAGGCGGCAGAGAAATTCCAAAATGAAGCGGTCATAAAGCTTCCAAGGCGTCAGTGTCTGACCACGGTAACTGAACGCCGTACAGGAGGTTCTAAAAGCCAACCCATATAATATACATGGGACTGTACAATAAGGAAAGTAAAAATGGCCATGTTTCCTTATATATAAGACATCTTAGTAACTTACAGTAGTTTTTAATTTATCTTGTGGCCATAATGATGCTGATAAAGCTGAATGTTGGATTCTGTAGGACATGGTTTTGTTCTAGAAGTCAGGACACATAGTCCATTGGTTCTGGTTAGGCCCCAAATCCCTTTTCTGTCCTTATTTTTTAGCAGGAACCGGTGGCACGCTACATCTCTCTCATTATGCCCCTTCCTGATAACATATAGTTTGTCGGAATGTGTAACCTGTGGAGCACAGCTGATGTAAGTAACACTAGTTATTTGCTATAGCTAGAAAATCACAGTTGCAAATCAACCTTTAGGAAGCTCACTAGAGCTTCATGATCTTCATATGTGATTATATATGATGTAAGAAGATAAACATAGCAGTTGTGTATTATGAAACCATGGTTAACCCTTTAAGGACCAGGGATTTTCCTGGGCCAAGGACCAGAGCGTTTTTCAATTTTTAATACGCGGTTTTTGAAACATACATTTCCTCTCTCTCATTTAACGTACCCATACAAGTTATATGTTGTTTTTTAGAGGACAGTTAGAGCTTTCTTTTGATACCCTATACATAAAAATGATTTACATTTTAGTATTAAAAAATACATATAAAAGAGGAAATTTATGAGGAAAAAAAAGTTTTTCGCCATTATTTTCCCAATAATAAGCTACATAACTAGTGCAACACTAACCCACTTATCCCCCCTAATTAACTAACTAATAAAAAAGAAAAATATTGGTTCCCAAACCCCCCATAACAAAAAAGACAGAAAAAAACTCTGAAGAGTGCGATGTCAGATCAGTAAAAATCATGCAACAGGCATGCAGGGGTTAAATTTTATTAAATAAGTATATTAAAATTACCTTTATTTATTCAAAATAACTTTATAAATTGCAAAAATAAAAAAATCTGTTAAAAAAAAAACTAAATGAGGGCCATAAAGTGGAAGGAAACTGATCACAGTTAAAAACTGTGATCAGCAATGAAAGGGTTAATTTTTTTAAATTTTTTTTACCTATGTGTATGTAATTAATTTATTTTTACTTACAGGTCACTCTCTGTGCTTCACTATAAGAATGTGAAGCACAGGGAGTGAATTAGAGGCAAAGTCATTGTGTGAACACACTGACTTTGCCATCTAATTTGCATGTTATCACGGTGATCACGTTATCACCGCGATCACATGCCCGGAAACTGACCGATCGGGTCCAGGAGCTTTGCCTCGGGTGCAAACTGCCCCCGTTGCAGACTAGCTGGCGGTGCCCACGGAGCGCACCGCCGGCTAGACTGCATGACGAGTTAACTCGTCATAAGGTCGCTAACGCTGCGGCTCTTATGACGAGTTAACTCGTCATAAGGTCGGGAAGGGGTTAATAAAGAAAGTCATATCCTGCCAAGCCTTGTTATTTTTAACACTTGTTGATGCTTGTTGTGTATTTTTTGTTTTTTGTATTTGATCATGAACTTATTTCTTATCATAATGAACATAATTAGGCACATTGCGGAATTCCAGGAATGTACCCCAAAGCTTTCTTTTCAACATGTGGGCGACAGTGATAAAATGTAAGTGTTGACACCTACTAGACCGTTTGCTTATGAGCAGGATCCTATGTAACTTATAGATCAGTTTGCCTTTATGAAATTAGTTTTAGTTCCAATTTTTAATATAAGTTAAGAGTTGTATGAATTGCTAACAATAAAAATAACATGTAATAAAATAAGAACACTCTGCAATGCTGCTTCATGCCACTAGCTGGCCTTTATTTATGTAAGTTTGCAAGCAGGGACCTGATCAGGGTCTCTATAGACCCTGTCGGTCCATGTCTACATCCCGCGATACTAAACTACGTCACGTGTGATGTCACGGAGACGTCCCCGAGCATTCGCTACGTTTCTTCTGTCAGACTGAGGCTACTCAAAGTGGCCTCGTCTGACACTGAGGATCCCGCTGCAAGTCCCTGCAGCGGGATTCTAAGTACAGCTCATCGCTGGGAGCCGTGATGAGCTGTTACCTGCAGGATGCTCACTTTGAGCGTCAGCTACTTTTTCTGTGTCAGAGTGAGGCCACTCAAATTGACCTGACAGTTCCTGCAGTGGGGTCCGCACACAGCTCATCGCGGGGGTTAGCGATGAGCTGTTTAATGTAGGCACTAAAAAGTAGGACGGCATGGAACGTCCTACAAGCGGGAAGGGGTTTAAAGACAACTGTAGTAAAAAATTAACTAATGTTTATTTGAAAGATTTCATCAAGTATAGATAGTGTTCATAGATATGCTTTAATGAAAAAATATAAATAATGTACTTTATTGAGCCCTCTTTTCTCTGTTTAGTGCTAACACGCGGCAGACATGTTGTTTAGAACCAAGGTGAATGAAGAACTCTCCTAAGATTCGAAACAACATGTCCGCTCCATATTAGAGCTATACAGTGCAAAGAGGGCTCAATAAGGCACATTATATATATTCTTTCATTAAAGAATTTCTATTTAAAATTACCAAAACTTGCAATCTTACAAATAAACATTAGTTCTTTTTTTACTACAGTTGTCCTTTAACCCCTTGCCGACAAAGGACGTGCCAGGCACGTCCTGGGAGAAACTCCCTTAACGACAAAGGACGTGCCTGGCACGTCCTGCAGTGAATGAAGCGGTTTTCGCGATCAACGATCGCGAAAACCGCTTTAACAGTGCTGGTCTATTGCCTCGACATCGAGGCAATAGCCAGCACTGAAATTTCTATTTTGGGACCCCCACGATCGCCCCACGGAGCCATCGTGGGGAGCCATATTGACGGAGCATGCTGCTCCGTCAATATGGCTAAGTCCTCTGCCGGTCTGAGCTTCGGAAGTGAAAGTAACTTCACTTCCGTCGCTCTGAATATGCTACTTGACTGCCCCTAGTGGTAGTTTAGTAGCATTGCAATGGAAAAAATGTAAAATACATATTTAATTAATTAAAAACAGGTTATTTAGCTATATTAGTCTATAGGGTTAAAATTAAATATTTTTTAGCATAAGGGATAGGGTTAAAATTAAATTAAAGTTAAAAAATATTAAGGGATATAATAAGGATTAGAGTTGGGGTTAAATTTAGTGTTAGGGTTACATTTTGGGTTCGGGTTGGGGTCAAAAGATCAATATAGGAAAAAAACAAAAAACATTATTTTTGGTTTTTGCCCCATAACTCGCAAAAAAATACCGAAAAATATGGAAACATGCATATTTTTGAACTCGGGAGAACATTTAGAAACTATTTAGACGGGGTCTTTTTAAATTATTTTATTTTTGTAAATTATATTTTAGGTCCAAGTTAGAAAAAGTGTTTTTTTTTAAATTTTTCATCATATTTTATGATTTTTTTTGTAGTAATTATAAGATATGATGAACATAATGGTATCTAATGAAAGCCCTTCTTATGACGATAAAAACAACATATAATTTGTGTGGGTACTGTATGTGAGAAAGAAAAAAATTACAGCTAAACACAAACAAACTAGAAATGTCAAAACAGCCATTGTCACCAATGGAAACTCAAGGTGAAAATGTCTTGTCACTAAGGGGTTAAACTCCTTTGTGATGCACAGTGCTTGCATCCCAGACGACGACGCAAGCACCAAAACATCACGTTTTGTTCCTGGACAGCGATCGCAAGGTGATCGGTAGCCAGGAACACTATGGCAGAGACCCGAACAGGGTCTTAATAGACCCTGTGTGTCCCTGCCAATACATTGTGAGACGGATGTCACGTGTTACGTCACGGAGGTGTACCCGAATCTGGAAGTTCTGGCATGGTGTGATTTAGTGAAATGTACATTTCCCTGTCAGACTGAGGCAGAGAGCCGCGATGAGCTGTTTAACGCTGGATATACTATGCCATCCTAGCGTCTTTTAGGTACTGTCCTACCCTCGGGAAAGGGTTAAACAAAGGTGTGGCAAAAATAAATATTTATTCCTGGCCACCAATCACAAGGTGATGAGCTGTCTTTTGGGACCATATATATAAGACAGAATAGAATGTCCTGTGTCACAAAGGGGTTAAGGCCTTGAGCTTATGACTACTTTCTCTGGACGAGTCAGATCCCACAACGCACTGGTATAGCAAACAGGGGAAAGATCTGGCGCTCTGTACATAGACACTTGAATACAAAAGTATAAAGGAATATAATAAATGTGATGATATAAAATGTGATGATAAAAATCACGTGCATAAAATCGTGCAATATAAAAATGTGCAAAAATGTGCATAAAAATCAAAACATTCACAATACCGTATGCAAATAAATAAAAATGGAAAAGCACAATATCAGTGCTATATGTGCAAATATGCTAACAATACATACAACAATTGATGGAAAAAACACACAACCATAGATCTTAATCTATGTGCAATATGTGCAAAACGTGATACTTGAACCACAAAAAAGCATACAATGTGCAATACGTGCAAAAAAAGAAGAAATGTTATACTTAGAACCCTTAGGTTCACTGGGCCATGATGTCCCTGAAAAAGATAATAAAACACACAATGGTGCAGTATATCCTGTACAAAAGCAAAAACGAATGCAGCAAGAAAAAAACTCACAATTAAAGCTCCTAATAATCTAGGAGCATAGAATCTGGCCAAACACAGAATGTAGTGGTATACTTGCCCCCTTCAGGGATTCTCTCCTCCAATTTCAGAGTGCAGTGACTGCAGCAAATTCAAACTCCGAGTGGGATATCGAGTAACAAGATTTTTATTCCACAATACAAAAAATGTTGCAAAAAGTATATAATCCAGTAAAAACGTTTAAACACCGTGTCTTTCACTCCAGCACTCCTTGCGCCTCGGGGCTGGATGGGACTTCCGGGTTAGAAACAAGACACCCACGATGAGTATGGTGGCTTCACAGGAACAAAAGTCACCCACAACGCACTGTCCCCAATCCCAAAAAAGTACATCTTGTAGCAATTGCCAGTCCTCTGCGATGGATCTTGCTCTATGCATATTTACCGGATATACTCGAGTATAAGCCGAGTTTTTCAGCACAATTTTTGTGCTGAAAAATGCCCCCCTCGGCTTATACTCGAGTCGGTGGGGAAAAAAAAAAAATCTAAAACTTACCTCGTTTAAACAAACTTTATTGACCGCGCGGCTGGAGGGAAGCTCACAACGCTTCCCTCACAGCCACGCAGCTTCAGAGCACCGGGGGACAGAGCAGGAACGAGGTAAGTGCTGGGGTCTGGGGGAGGAGGGTGGCATAACGAGCATACTAAGGGGCAATATCCTGGCATATTGGGGGCAATATCCTGGCATATTGGGGGCAATATCCTGGCATATTGGGGGCAATATCCTGGCATATTGGGGGAAATATCCTGGCATATTGGGGGCAATATCCTGGCATATTGGGGGAAATATCCTGGCATATTGGGGGAAATATCCCTGCATATTGGGGGCAATATCCCGGCATATTGGGGGCAATATCCTGGCATATTGGGGGCAATATCCTGGCATATTAAATGGCTTATTGGGGGCAATATTTACCAGTAGCTGCCTCATTTCCCACCCTAGGCTTATACTCGAGTCAATATTTTTTCCCAGTTCTTTGTGGTAAAATTAGGTGCTTCGGCTTATATTCGGGTCGGCTTATACTCGAGTATATACGGTAGTTTCCAGCCCTGTGTTGCGGTTACCCCGTGTAGCAGAGGGGTTTCAACCGCTGGAGGGTGTCCTTTTCCTGATCAGTGAGGAGGATTCTCAGCATCCAGTCGAATTTCAATTGAAGAAGCACTTACAAGAGCTAGCGCGAATAGCAGTATAGAGGTTACCCCCAATAAGAGACAAGACTCTGGATTGAGGGGGAAATATAACTGCCATTTAACGGCAGTTACTCTGCTTTTATATAGTGCTCCCCTGCAAGGGAGACGCCCACAGACAAATAGGCATCAACCAATCAGACACTGGCCACATCCCACATATTCCCTCCCTTCTGCTTGGGAGATAATTGAATTTCTAACAGTATCTACTCAATTATCTCCAAACTTATACATTTTTATAACTTTATGATTTTGTGCCACACATGAATAAAACCATGAATAAAACTTATATCTGTATGAACCACACAACTTGGGGACAAACATATTAACAATTAAAGGGCCAGAAACAGTTTTTGTCTTTAAGTGCAAGGCAAGATGGATGATGGGACATCATAGAATAAAACAAAGGGTAGAGGGTCCCAGGTAGCATGGACGTTGGCTGATACAACATAGATTGTGGATCAATGCAAAACAGAGGGATCTTTTACACCCTGTATCTAATATACACCTACTATTGAAAATGACCTTTAATAATTTGAAATGAGATTACTGTTCTTGAGTAATCAGCTGGCTGTAGTTTTCTCTCACTATAAAACTGTGGATCAAACAAGAGTTCATTCAATCTACCATGGCTGTTCTACACAGAAACATGGTATGTGTCGGAAGATAAGAACCATTCGGCCCATCTAGTCTGCCCAATTTAAAATAAAACCTGAATACTTTCCTTAGTTCCTGACCTGTTATCTAGGACAGCCTTATCCCTATTCCATACATGCTTAAGTAATAATCCAATGGGTTCAGTTCATTGCGCAGGCATTGTTTAGAAAGATGTATCTCTGTATATCTGTGTAAACGGTTATCTCTTAGTTTCAGCTTTCAGGGTTTTCTATTCACATGGCTTACTCAGAAGTGACTCCCCTCATAGAAGCAATCCGCAGCACAGGAGTCCACAACAACGAAGTATCTAGTGTAGAGTTTGTCCTGGCAGTGCATGTTCACCCATATCCTAATAGTGTTTATTCAGTATGGATGTATGGAGCTTCTCTTATTAGAAATGGGTGATTATAAAATATACCCTTAATATTGTAAGAAAGGACCAATTAGCATGGGATTGGAGAGTGCCTTTGACTCACGGCATATGTTAGGGCTGGAATATGTTAAAGTGAGACCTGTCTATAATCTTTCTTCCAACCAATGCAACCCTGAAGTATGTATTTTTTTCCTTCTTATCTCTTGACTAAAGAGGTTGACCCATTAGAGTAAGTTGTTTTTTATATTTATTGAAATAAAATCAGAAGTGATACGCCTGGCTAAAGGGTAATATTCCATATTGAAATACTATATTGAAATACTATATTGAAATACTTTCATATAACATGTTTTATTGGTATAATGTGTAAAAAACAGAAAGCTACAAATGAGCCAAATGAGGGATGAAAAAAGGTGGACATCCCTAAACCAAACACAAGCAGGGTTCTGCCTGAAAAGGCTTACAGTCTAAAAGCTATATGGGGGTCTTGTTACACAGGAGGTAAAAAGTGTCAATGTATTGTTTTTAGCATTCAAAGGTCAGGACACACATATATTGTTTTGGTGCTTTACAGTGTTAGGAAATCTTGACAATATTTGATTTTATGCAGTGATACTGGCATGTAGAAGCTTCAATAAACATTTGCATGTACCAGATAAAATGTTAAAAAAGCAGCACTTTCTGGTTTGTATTTCTGCGTATTAAAATGTGCCTTATCTGACCATTCAAATTATTTATAAATAAAGCAGGGAACAAAATAAATCTAATTCTGGAAACGTTCCCCCTGGTGGTGAAACTTTATAAATACATTCTTTTGTAAATGGGTATGACCTGTATTAACATATTGTTAAAATGTGTGTGTATGTTCTCTAAAAAAAATTTGTATTTCTACTTTTGTATTTTTATACAAAGAATTAATGATTGTTTAAATCAAATGTGTTTTCCTTTATCTGGGGCTCTTTATAAAGTATCATTATCTTTATACATCCAATAAACTTAGAAGTAAAAAACCATTGTTGCACACAGTAAAGGATACATCCTGTACATATAAGTGATATGGTATATATAAGCAGTGTTTTGGGGTGTAAAAGTCCTGTATAATTAATACTTTGCTCAATAATTCTGCTTTGTGCCACCATACAAACTGTTGGGGTGGGAATGGGTATATTTAACCTAAACATGTAAAACCTTAGTTTGTTTCCCCTTTCTGGGAATTGATGATAGTGTAATTTGGTCACTCCTATTTGCTTGTTTTTATCCCGTTTGTATGAAGCTCTACTAACATTAAGATGCATACATACATGCAGTATCCTATAGGTCAGACTAAGTGATGTATTTTGGTTTTGTGCTTCCGTAGGCACGACTAAATTCTGGCACCCCCAGGACATACCCAAGCACATGGCCCAGCACCCACATTGCAGACCCAGAACTTACCTCATTACATGCTCCATCACTCCCACTGCACACCCAGGACATACCCCAGCACTCCAGGACATGGCCCAGCACCCACATTGCAGACTCAGAACTTACCTCATTACATGCTCCATCACTCACACTGCACACCCAGGACATGCCCATACACCCACATAGCACACCCAGGACTTGCCCATTCACCTACGATGCAGACTCAGGACTTACCCCAGCACATGCCCCATCAACCATGTTGAAGACACAGGACTTACCCCAGCTAGCACCCACAGCTCCCTGGTGTCTAGTTGCAGGCATCATTGTGTCTGGTAAATAATATAACGAAAAAGGAGAGAGGTCCCTAGCGGGGCAAGCTGGCTCAACCAGTGGCTATGGGATATATCCTCGTGGGTGCCGGATGCGGGTGCTTCGGATCAGCTGTAGCAGCAGCAATATCACAAGTAGAATCAAAGAGAAAAAACGCCTGCACTCCAGGTGTCCGGTAAAAAAGTATTTCAAAATGTATTAGCAGGATCCGATCCAATATGATAAAATAACACAGGAACATATATATATATATATATATATATATATATATATATATATATATATATATATATATATCCAATATGCATAAGCACTCCACTCATCAAAAGAAACAAAAAAATCTAATGCCCGGGTGCTACTCTGTCACATATGCATATATCCAAAAAAATGAAAGCACTCACGGGTCTTGCAGCATGAAAATCCGATTTAATCGATTAGCAACGTTTCGGGCAGAGCAATTGCCCTTTATCCAGTGCTAATCGATTAAATTGGATTTTCATGCTGCAAGACCCGTGAGTGCTTTCATTTTTTGGGATATAGAGATATAGAGATATATACACAAACAAATCCAAAAGGGAATGCACTCACCTAAACTAGCATATATTATACGGGGTGCTGCTGAGACCAAATATTTATACAAAATCCAAAAATCAGCGCACTCACCGCAAAGCAGGTAGGACAAAAACTCTTAAAGCTATAGCTTTCAAAAAAGCTACTTTAAAAAAACTGTCTTACTAAGATAACAAAATTGGAGATTTAGTCACATATATGGCCATATTATGCTAAGCCCACCACTACGTCAAAGTACTCCAATATTGGTGGGTCCTAACACTAAACACTGTTGCTTATAATCAAATCATATAATATTGCCAAAATGGCTCTATATGTTTAGTGCATTCCCATGTTATCTATCAGGGACACAACTAAAGGAGATACAATCAATGTTTTTTGATTTTATCTGGAGCGGGAAAAAACCGAGGATAAAACGAAAACTCTTATTTAGGGGAGGATCTGAGGGTGGAACGTCCATTCCAAATGGAAAAAAATGAAGATAGGGAGGGAAAGAATCTTAAACTTCTGGGGGAAATATAAAGATGAGTATAAATTAAATTGGAGTAAAGACATCAGGACCTGGTTTTATCTGAGTGGCATCAAAAAGGTATCACAAACATTTCAGATGTTCCAGAGGGGCAGAGTATTATCCCATTCCATAGCCTGTCCCAAAAATATCACCCAACAAATGAAGATATCTTTAAAAACGATACATATTAGGATGCAATTGTAAAGAAGATCAAGAAATCGAAGGCTTTTCCCTCATGTTAAAACAAGGGTGTAAATTAAATATGTATTTGAAGAAAACTATTTTCTGATGAGAAACAGGACAATCTGAGAGATATAAAGGGGGTAATAAAAAAAATGGGACAAAGAAATTAGGAGTGATATTATATCTAACGGATGGCTAAAAATAATACCACGTCTTAAAGAAAATATACACTGCTTGAACTATATAGATCTACAGTACAAGTTAATGACTAGATCATACTTGGTGCCAACTAAAATGTACTCACAACATGAATTAACATGTTGGAGAGGTCATTTAGAACAGGGAATATATATATATATATATATAGTGGGACTTATGGAAATTAGCCTTTATAATTATTAGAGAAATGACCCAGGTGAACATAACCATGTCCCCACTTATAAGCCTCATTACATCTCGAGTGGCACAAAATTAGGGGGGAAAAGGAACATATTATAACACACATATTTGTAGCGGTCAAAGCATTGATCGCAAGACACTGGAGGAAGACAGAAACCCCAACATGGGAGACCTGAAAAGCTCAATTGTATTACCAATTACAAATGGAAGAGAGTAATAATATGAAGGGCAAGGACAGGACTAAGCCTAATTAATAAACAAGCAAAGCCAGAAGGATACAGCCTAGATGAGCCTGAACAAGGGTGCATGTTTACAGTACCCCCTTCTCAAAGAGCGAACTCCGGCCGCGACCAGTGGCACTGCTTAGTAGACAAACTTCCTCAAGAAACTCGACAAAATGAACCAGGTCTAGGAAGTTGTTTCATACAGATTCCCTGGTCTGGATGAAGATCCACTTAATGGGCGGGGTACAAACACCAAACAAGGAAAGACCCAGGAACCAGCATACTCAAGAAGCATCCTCGCTTTATCAAAAGAGCAACCTCCGGACATGACCAACAGATATCTTCTCAGAGTGAAGCAATGGACCATGCCAGTGAAGTATTCTTGACTTCTTCAGGAAGCAGCAATCCACGCCGGTGAAGTCAACTCTTCCAGACACTCAGGACGGGATGGAGATCCGCTCTGCAGGAGGGCTTCAGACACGGAACTCTGATACTCACAATATCAGACTGGAGCAGGAAGCTGGAGGATCCCTGGAACTGGCATTGGTCAAAGGCAAACTCCAAACAGGAACAGCTGACCTGCTGTTGGTGCTGCTAGCAAAACCCCACTCCGTGAGCTCCTGCTGTCTGCCTACAGCCATATGTAACGCACGGGTTCCCTTTACCATCCTGGCCCCTGTGCGTTACACACTCACATATAGATGTGGCACAGAGACACACTCAGAGAGTAATAACTTTTTAATACATTAAAAACACCGGCAGGCTGCCAGAAGCACCATTCCTTCCCCCAAACAGGACACCCACATCTTGATGAGATGTAAAGACTGGAACGGAATCGATCCAGATTGGGGCTACTTGGTTTGGGACCCTTCCTGCTGATCTCATCCCGCTATCTTTGTCCCAGCTAGACGTTTGCATTTGTTTTTGGACTAATTGCATTTTTGGACAAAATTAATATTTTTTGTCCAAATAACGAATGGCAGAAAAACAAACAAAGGCAAGGTGAATGAAGGAATGTGAAATGAAGGAAATTCATTGGTCCATTCATTCACTCGGTCATTCGTATGCCGGCATTTGCACAAAGGTGAACCATTACTAATGCCAAACTTAAGCTGAATTGTTGGTTGGATGATTCCCACAGATTGCACCTTCCTGGGTCATTTCCTTTGGAGATTTGGATGAATTTCTGTAGTTTGGTATATTTTTATTAGCGCAGAATCACTCCAATAAGATATAACGGGGCATTCAAGGATTGAGGCTAGCACTTCGGTTCGGTGCTATTCGTTTTCAGCCTATATTCAAATGCAAAAATCAAGTCAAAACAGCACAGTTGGACAACATTAGGATCAGCGAATGTTGGGGCCAGTCCAGCAGCATTATGCTGCTCTTGCTCTGAGTCTGAATAAAACATCTATATAAGTCTGTATTTGTCGATGCTATATAATATATGTATGTATGTATTGTATAAAGTGTTAATGTATAGACATTTTCGCTGGGCACGTTAACCATGGCCGCCTCGAAGAGCTATTGTAATGCATATGAAAGTTATATATTTATCTTAAAATCATCCCAATAGTTTTTTCTGGTTCGTTTATTGCACATGATAATCTCTTTCTCTGGAAAAGCATGGCCTTGTAGAACAACTGTTATAATATATCAATGTCTGCCTTGATGATTGTGTATCACAGTCTGATTCTAATTATTCTTTAGGGGGTCCTTATTCAATGTGGGGTCTTTTACTATGTTGCTTATTGTCTAAAATGCTGCCCTGATTATAATATATATGTTTAAAAAAAAGTACATAACTTTCACATCCATAATTATCAAAATACTAAGTAATATATTTGTATGGGTTATATATGCTAAAATATTTTTAAAAAAATCTAATAAATAATTTAAATATAAAAAAAAAATAATTGAGTAATGCACAGTCACCATAAGTAACAAGCTCTGAGTAATGTGTCGTCTGGGAGTATCCCTTGTTGAACAGAGTAACACACCAGTAACATGCTCTGATACTGAGTGATTGATTAATGCATGCTTTGGGCGAGTGCATTGATCCATCACTCAAAGCAGGTTACTTTATATTACCAGGGATGCTCTCATGACATGCACTGACATATTACTCATGGTACAGTGCATGAATCAATTCAGCAGGGATACTGCCACAGCATGCATACATCATATCTCTTAAAGGGCCACTAAAGGGTCTACTCAATAATGAGGGAATTCCAGGGAACTGAGAGGGGAATTTCAAACTTCAGGCCAAAGTAGCCGAATTCTCCCTTGCAGTTACAATGGAGAATGTTTCTAACTCCTGTCTCAGTTCACTGCAAAAGTATGCAAATATTCTAGCAGAAATGCAGCAGGCATCTTCCAAATGGTGGCTCTTTAATACTTCTTCAAAAGGAAGATATATATATATAAACTGAGAATCCCTTATCCATAATACTTGGGAACAGAAGTAATTTGGATAATGGATAAGTTTGGATAACAGATCATTTTCACCAATAAGATATATTCCACTAATCTTTATAAAAACATGTTTTACTAACAGCAGAATAAAACTAGATCATATTATTATTTTATTTATTGGTTATAATTATATCTTTTTTATCCAATTTCATTTATTTCCAGTGCATAATTAAGCCCTACATTCATTTTTCAGATGACACTTGGTAGAAATCCGACTGCTCCAGCCGTATACTTCTTTTGTCCCTACATTGGTTTTTGGATGAAAATGGTCTCTTTTATCCGATTCCCACATACTCGTTTCTGAAATTAATGGAAATAACAAAAATAATGAATTTCCTCCGAAAACAATCTTATTTAAAATGTTGTGAGCGCCCAACTCTAGTAGTTCCAGCCTTTACATCTCATCCAGACATGAGTGTCCTGTTTGGGGGAAGGAATGGTGCTGCTGGCTCTGAGTATGTCTTGGAGCCCCATCTATACGTGCAGTGGTGGATCTTGGGTTTGTGCTGCCCTAGGCAGACAAAAGTCGGGCACCCCCCTACCCACGCTGCACACGCCCAACATGCCCCATAACCCACGTCACCCCATTACATGCCTCCATTAACCCCATCACCCAAATTGTATGTCTCCATTAACCCCATCACCCCTATTATATTCCTCCATTAACCCCATCACCCACATTACATTCCTCCATCACCCCCATTACATACCTCAATTAACCCCACCACCCCCATTATATTCCTCAATTAACCCCATCACCCCCATTACATGCCTCAATCACCCCCATTATATGTCTCCATTAACCCCATCACCCCCATTATATGCCTCCATTAACCCCATCACCCTCATTACATTCCTCCATCACCCCCATTACATACCTCCATTAATCCAATCACCCCCATTATATGCCTCCATTAACCCCATCACCCCCATTACATGCCTCCATTAACCCCATCACCCCCATTATATGTCTCCATTAACCCCATCACCCCTATTATATGCCTCCATTAACCCCATCACCCCCATTACATGCCTCCATTGACCCACATCACCCCCATTACATGCCTCCATTAACCCCATCACCCCATTACATTCCTCCATCACCCCCATTACATACCTCAATTAACCCCATCACCCCCATTATATTCCTCCATTAACCCCATCACCCCCATTACATGCCTCCATTAACCCCCATTATATGCCTCCATTAACCCACATCACCCCCATTACATGCCTCCATTAACCCCATCACCCCCATTATATGCCTCCATTAACCCCATCACTTCATTATATGCCTCCATTAACCCCATCACCCCCTTATATGCCTCCATTAACCCCATCAGGTATATGCCTCCATTAACCTTATCATATGCCACTATTAACCCCATCATCCCCAATACATGCCTCCATCAACCCATTATATGCCTCTATTAACCTCATCACCCACATTACATGCCTCCATAACCCCCATTATTGGCCTGCATCACCCCCATTATATGCCCCCTCACCCCAGGACTTACCCTGATCTAATCCGTGGTGGCTAGTGGCAGGCAGCATGGTGTCCTACCATGCTACCTGTTCAGCTCCCGTAGTGAGTGTGGATATGTCACGTGACCCGGGCGCGTCTGACGTCAGAGTGCCTGGTCACGTGACCATTCATCACTCCGCCACTCCAAGAAAAAAACGCTTGGGCAGCCCGATCGTCACGATGAGACTGCCCGTTCGTTTTCTTCTTAGTTTTTTTTCCAGTGCTGGGGGCATCTGCCTAGAATGCCCCGTGGTAAATACCATGCTGTATACGTGAGTTTATCCAATCAAATATTATATAGATTCAATATATGTGCCTTCTCCCTTTCCCCTACATGCTCACCCAGGACTAGCCAGTCCTGTTTTATATACAACCTGTTTGAGTGGATTGGGATTCTGTCTACATTTGGTTTGGGACAAGAGGAGTCCTGATGAGCCCTTCTTTCTGTGTATTTTTTCCTCCTGTAAAATGAATCTGCTTTAGATTATTATTATAGGTTATTCAGTGTCAGGTTATCTGGGAAAGGATCGCATATCACAATAACCTCTCACTGGACAGTGACAATATGAGAATAAATGCATTTTATTATAAAATATAACGCAATGGGTCATGAGAGGGAATAGTTGTTCCAATAAGAGGCTCCCCTCGCCCTCTGTGTGATTTACTGAATGGGTTTAACCAGCGCTGTCTGTACACAGGCCAGGACATGGTGCAGTCTAGAATGTCATGACATCACTGGACAGTGTGACATCACTCAGGCTTGGTATATAAGCAGGGGGTTTAGAACTCTGCTCTCTGAGTGTGTAGGAGTTTCAGCGAGTGAAGTGGTCGGTGTGCACTTTATAGACATTTATATAGATTCAATATGGAGGATGCATTATTAAGATTGGTAAGGATCCTTTTTAATGTTTAAATCACATGGTTTATCTCTGGAGTTTCTGCTAATACTGCATAATAAGTTAATATATTTATATCGATGATTTTGCTATTCCCAGTTAGTGGGTTGGGGGGAAATGTGTCAAACCTTTAAATATTTATATACAGGAACCTATAGAATAAAATCTTCTGTCACAGTGTCAGAGTATTATTATAATTCAATTGCCAGGGAATTACCACTACGAATTCAATTCAAAATGTTCCTAGTGTTATAAGTATAAGGCTATCCTAGATATAAGATAAGGCCAAGGACTAATGAAAGTATTTCTTTACTGAGAGGGTAGTGGATGTATGGAATAGTCTTCCAGTAGAAGTGGTAGAGGTTAATACAGTGAAGGAGTTTAAGCATGCATGGGATAGGAAAAAGGCTATCCTAGATATAAGATAAGTCCAGGGACTAATGAAGTTTATAGCAAATAGGGCAGACTAGATGTGTGAATGGTTTTTATCTGCCAGTGACACAGTGTATGTTTCTATGTCTGTAGATTGTATAACATGTGACCAGTATATGTACCTGTCTCCACACTTAGACATGCTTACATCTCTTAGCCAATTTCCCATCTGTCTTGCCCTATATTTGTCCCCATGTGTAAAATGGCTTGGAGAGAGCCAGGAACATAATCTACAGGCCTTTCTTGCTGTACATTGTCTACCTTTTGACAAAATATTGTCATCTACAGGGTTCAACCTCAAACTTTCCGTGTGTTTTTATTATGCTTGTTATTTGCTGTAATTGTCACTGTAATCTGTGCTAAATCTGATGCCATCTCTGATCTTATCTGACCAGCTCTCTCACTTTGAGAAAACCTTTTGCCTTGATTTCCTTTAAATAGATCCTGTTGGTTCTTCCCCTTGGTTATTCTGTATCCTCTATCTATCCACTGTTGGGGTTATTTTAAAAGAGAGATAGAAAATACCCCCAACAGCTGATATACGGGGGACATGCACCTCTCTCAAACTCAACCTCCTCTGTTTTTTGTCAAACTCAGGTGTGGAGTTTGGAGGTCGCGTTTGACTTAGAACGCGACTTCATTTCGCCTCCCATTACAGCCTATAGAAGGCAAAATTAATCTAGGGTTTTTCTTTAATTTTGAAAACTTGGCACCCGAATTTGAAACAACCAGGTTTGAATCGTCCCCACTGAAAGTAATGGGAAGAGAAATGATCAAAGCTATTTTTGAGACTAAGTCAAACTCGTGGGCCGAATTAGACTTAGTCTGAAAATGAAAGTCGACCTCCACAAGCTATTCTCAAATTTTAGTGAATAGCCCCATTATTCTCGCATGGAAGTCGACCTCCTCACCATACCTCCTTTAAGACACTACTCACCTTATCTCGACCTTACAGCTCCCTCTATGTCATTATTTAATAAACGAGTATTGTTTCAGTTAGCTGTTAATGACATGTATGGAAAGTACGGTGTATGTCTGCATGTTATTAATGAAACCTATTTATATTATGTTTCCCTTACAGCAAGAGGAGCATCATAGGCTGTATAGAGAGGTAATACAGTTATATTGCCATTATTTGTTATTGAGTCAGATTAACCCCTTAGTGAAATGTTGTGTCTGATATCTTTGAAATTTGCTCTATGTATCTCTATCATGGGGCAGACATGTTGTTTAGAATCTTTGCTCTGTATAGCTCTATCAGGGGGCGGACATGTTGTTTAGAATATTTGCTCTGTGTGGCTCTATCAGGGGGCGGACATGTTGTTTAGAATCTTTGCTCTTTATAGCTCTATCAGGGGGAGGACATGTTGTTTAAAATCTTTGCTCTGTATAGCTCTATCATGGGATGGACATGTTGTTTAGAATCTTTGCTCTGGATAGCTCTATCAGGGGGCGGACATGTTGTTTGTAATCTTTGCTCTGTATAGCTATATCCGGGGGCAGACATGTTGTTTAGAATCTTTGCTCTTTATAGCTCTATCAGGGGGAGGACATGTTGTTTAAAATCTTTGCTCTGTATAGCTCTATCAGGGGGAGGACATGTTGTTTAGAATCTTTGCTCTGTATAGCTCTATCAGGAGGCAGACATGTTGATTAGAGCCCCCTTATCAGTCTATACTGGAAAGTGACAGTCATTAAATGGAAAGAAATAAAGTACCTGTTTAATCAGCACACAGAGCATAACTCACCAGCACCGTGTAACAAAGCCAAATAAACTCTAACCAGATTATATAATAGATAAACCTATGGCAATGCCAGATACCACAATCCATCAAGTCCCAAAATGTCACACGCTAACCACACATTTACCAGACAAAAGGCGCTATACAATGAGGACGTTATATAAAGATTATTGCTAATTGTGGTGAGTTAGTGGGGGAAATGATTCAATGTTAATTCAGTAAAGTCATTAGTGCGTCTGCTAGAAATAAAAAGGGAATCAGTACTTTTGGTGGTCTAACAGTCCTGATGGAATTGAGTCTAATGTGTGGTTTTTGGAGTCTGTGTCAGTAACATGTTTGGCATAAATAGTAATCCCCAGGACGAGTAAGAATTAGTCCACATGGGGGGCCACAACAGGACCCCGCTTTCTTAATGTGACAAAGACCAGAGCGATTTACCATGCGGTCTGAGAGCCACGTGGCAATTTTACCTAGTAGTTTTCTATTGAAAATAAAAGTAATAGTGAAAAAAGTAATAGTGAATGTTCATCCGCTAAGTAAATCTCTCCTGTTTCGGCGTGCTAGACGCCATTCTCAAGGTCAATTCGTGGATTTATTAAATAAATGCAGTGTACACCCATATAACATATTATATTAATAATAATGTGTATATTTTAAAAGCACCCAGCTTAGATGGAAACATACTGGAGATTTAGTCCCAGTATATGGCCATATTTTGCTTAGCCCAACACTAAGCAATTGTTTTTGCAAGTATATATGGAGCCTGGCCAGCGTTTGGGTGTGCACCCCACCTACTCACAGGTGCTGTGTGTATGGTGTCCAGTGACACTTGTAGAAATTTTAGTTAAAGACAGATTATCAGAGAGATTCATTCCCAAGTAATTATCTAGAGATAGGACTCACCAAGTTTGGAGTACTCTGGCGCAGTGGTGGGCTAAGGAAAATATGTTGTGACTAAATCTCCAATATTTTTCCATCTAAGTTAGGTGCTTTTAAAATATCTAAAATTATTTAAAAATGTTTTTTAAAACATTAATGTGCATTGATTTCATTGTAACAATTTTGGTGGCTTCAGTGGTGGTCTCTGCACCATTTGCTGCTTTTGGGGTGCTGTCCAAACAATTGTTACTGAATGAGGGGATTAAAGTGCACCTGTTATTGATTTAAATGGGTCACACAAAGCTCCTCCCATATAGATGTCACAAAATGTAAGTTTTGTATTTTTTATCCCACGAACCAAAATGAAAACATCATATTTTGGATTATCCTAATCTGGTCTATAGACGGTCATCGAATAGTCCATAGTGACATTAAATATACAAATCAAGAGCCTACACTTAGAGGTAATTTTAAGTGTGGTCACTGTATCCAGGGTCAACATACTAGAAATATTAATTATATAAATCACCCATGTAATGGGCAGAAAATGTATATTAAACAACATATTACATGTAGCAGAGCCCATGTGATATATATATGTTAAATTGCCCATGTGCTATATTTTACAAAGGATGTACCACCGAACCTTTGAGAGACCGCATCAGTCAACATAAATCAGCCATTAGAAATATAGATAATATTTTGGGTACTGACCGAGAAAAAATCTATAAGATTTGTAACGTTAGAAGCTATTATAAAAAAAAGTATTTAAAAGACCTTGCAAATTATTATTACTAAATTCCTAAGAAACGTGCTAAGGGTGAACAGGAAAAATTGTCCGGCATAAACTGTTGTGATTGATATTGTATAAGTATATAAGTTGATCATAATGGGACAAACTGTTAGTGACTTGGCAACTCAAAAATTTGTAAAGGGTCAGCTTAAAAAAGCCCCATTGTTTGATAAGCTACATTGGACCCCGAGATACTATGTGCGGAAATATGTAACAGGCACATTTGATTCTGGTGTGGATGATGTGGCAGAATGGACAGAGAAATGTAAATATGAGTTTCTATTCCCCACGGATGGGTCATTTGATTTATATTATCGCAATATGTGTCAAAGTTTTCTAGATGATCCTAATCAAGGTGATCCAAGTTGGGAACAGCCATTCACAACACTGTTTTTAAAGTTTTGGATTGTTGTGTGTGACAATGTTAAAATTCCCAGTACTCTCAAGCCAAAGGAAATGAAACTGAATAAAGGGAAAGCCAAATTCCCAAAACAACCTGAAAACCCCAATACTTTTCTTATGCCCTCCGTGGATACGGCATCACAGGAAAAACCTAGTGCTCCTCACTTATATGGGAGTGAGAAAAATGATTTAACCCCTATATTGGTGGCTGCATCACAGCTGAAATTGTACCCCAAGGTCCCGAAGGCGGTTGGGCCAAAAACAGAAACCTATACGGGACCAGTCACCAGAGCAGTATCTAGCAAAACTGTAACCCTATCCTCCCCAGCCAAAAGTGAGAGCCTGGCATCAGGTTCAAATGATGAGGGATCATATTATGTTGGTTGGTGAGCAGGTAGTGCTGCAATCTGTTGATGCTAATGTTGTCAAGGGTTGGACCGTGGGTTGTCCAGATCCATATGTTAACCCTAAAGGTGCAGTGAAGTATCTCAAGAGATGTACTAGTGGTGTGTTGTTCACGGGAGCTGATATCAGATTTTGTCTGGATATTTTAACTAATCATAAGGATGTGGATTGGCCGAAAGAGGTATCTGCACTGAACCCCAGGTAAGATATTGCTAAGGCTGAGGAAGCATACGCGTGGTCCTCTGACACGCATAAAGATAGAATGTGGGACGGGATTGAAACTTTTTTTGAAAGGCAGGGTAGAAACTCGAATGAATATGGGAGTTGTTATGGCTTTGAAACAGAAGCCAGGTGAAAGTGTTAGTGATTACTGTCGCAGGTTTCGTACTGAGTGGACCACTGCAGCCGGTATGACTGTACCAGCTGATCAGGAGAAGGAGAGATGTAATATGTATAGTCAGACGTTAATGTCAGGTCTTGATGAGAAAGTACAGCAAGTTGCTAAGATGTTAGTGCATAACTGGTGGGAGTGTACTCCGACGGCACTGGAGAATGACTTGTACATGAAGGAAGCAGCAGGTGTTTTTCCAGTAGCAACAGCTAAGGAGCAGGAGTTAACATTGTTTAACAATTCAGACAGCTATAAAGGCAAGGGAAAGTACAGACAAGGCGCACGAGGACGTGGCAGAGCCCCCCCTCATAGAGTGGGAAGGAGGAATCAGTCAGGAGGGAGAGATACGAGAACAGATACTTGTTTTAATTGTGGTAAAACAGGTCATTGGGCTAAGAAATGTCGAGAACCCAAATCAGAACAGAGACAGGGAGATGATCTTGCTACACCACATGATTCACAAACACAAACACAAACCCGGCAGTTTCCAGTACCCTGGAAAACTGCCAACATCCGCTAGGGATGCCCGGGGACTATAACACCCGTCTGTTTCGCAACACAACTCACAAACACATGGCCAGAACTGCCTAATTATATTCTGCAGATTGATGGATATGATGTCAAATTTCTAGTTGACACAGGTGCCACCAGTTCTGTACTGAACGGTGCCTCTTATTCTGGCCCTATATGCGAATCAGATATGTCCTCAATGGGAATAGGGGTTGTAGCTACTAAATGCTATGATACACCAATTCTAGCAGTTCAGAAGCCAAATAGTACTGAAATTATCAGGCATCCATTTCGTTTTATTCCCCAGTGTCCCGTAAATCTCCTGGGACGTGATTTGTTGGGGAAACTGCATGTCACTATTACAATAACTGAGAAAGGTGGCATTACATTGGAAGCCCCAGATAATCAGGAGTTGATCATGTTCCAAACTCCTATCATGCATGATGAAGGTAATCTTAATGTACGTGCACTTTGTCTCCCAGAGGATGGAAGGCAAAAGTTGAGAACTCTGGTTGAGTTTGCTAAATTTAGCAGTGCATATATTACCTGTGAATTTCTGAATCCAATTTCATGCACTGAGTATGATCCTGAGAAGGAAATGCAGAATGAGAGATCTAAAGACACAGTAAGCATAACAGGTATCTGGATGTCCCCAAGCCGTGTCTATATCTGTACAGACAAACATGCATATGTGTGGGCTCATGGTCAGGACCTAGTGCTCCATCACACATTCTTACCCATGGATTCTATCCATGACATAGAGTACTGTATGCCCTCCACACTGACACAGGTGCCAGAATACCTTGCAGACATAAACCCAGCTTTATGGGCTCAGGGATCTACTGATCCTGGGAATTTCGATTGTTCACCATATCAAGTTACTTTGAAAGACAATGTGTCTCCAGTGTATATCAAGCAATACCCATTGTCAGATGACAAGTAAAAGGGCATGGCACCAGTAATTGCGGAATTGCTGGAAAAGAATAATACAGCCCACCATGTCACATTACAACACACCCATTAATCCGGTGCCTAAGCCAGGGAACAGAGGTTGGAGGTTGACACAAGATCTGAGAGCCATCAATAACTTAGTTCAGCCGCTTGCTCCCCTGGTCCCTGATGTGACTGCGATACTGACAGCGATTCCTTATAAGGCTCGTTGTTTTACAGTAATTGATTTGAATAGCGCATTTTTCAGCATCCCAGTGCACCCTGATACAAAGCCCCTGTTCGCATTCACGTACAGGAATACCCAATACACTTGGAATCGTCTTCCCCAAGGTTTTTGCGATTCTCCCACTGCCTATAGTACCGTAGTCTGTGCGACCCTGTCTGCATGGCACCCTGCTCGTAGTTCCGTTCTCCTGCAGTATGTGGACGATTTGTTACTCTGCAGTGATGACGAAGCTTCGTGCATGGAAGACACACACAGCTTGCTAGAACACCTGGCAGCAACAGGACACAAAGTTTCACTGTCAAAGATGCAGCTGGCGCAAGCAGAGGTCAAGTACCTAGGATTTATACTCTCGCATGGTGAGAGACGTCTGTCCCCAGAACGTGTTAAGACTATTGATGCGTTCCCCAAGCCTAAAACAAAGGAGGCATTATTATCTTTCCTGGGTATGGTGACTTATTGCAGACAGTGGATACCGAACTGTTCTCACTGGGATAATATTCTCAGACAAGTAACATTACAGGATGCTCCAAAAGACATTCCCTGGACATTGGAAAGAGAGAAATCTTTCAAGGAATTGCAAACAGCTCTTTGCACAGCCCCGACTCTGGGCTTACCTAACTATGATTTGCCATTTCATCTGTACTGTGCAGAGACGGGTACTACAGTAGCGGGGGTGCTAGCACAGGAACACGGATGCGGGTATAGGCCAGTGGCTTATTTTTCTAAAAAGAGTCCAAGTGTTGTGCAGGGTCTGCCGCATGTCTGAGACAGGTTGCGGCTTGCGCTATGATGATGGTGGAGTCTGCCCAAACTCTGGTGTTATCACACCCTTTGATTTTACACACGTGTCACCAGGTGATCAAGATACTGACTAATCTAACTACCCAACACATGACAGCCCAGCGCAGATCAGGTTATGAGGCGATATTGATGGCCACTCAAAACCTAACTATTAAATATTATCCTTCACACTCTGGCCCTGCGGTGGTACTAGCTGCTATGCTGAGATACACTCCTGACACAGACTATGACACTGACCATGATTGTCTTGCTACTATGCAACAGCAAACAAGCGTGAGGCTTGATATGAAAAGTTATCCTTTGCAAGGGGAGGCAGATAATGTTTTTGTGGATGGCTCATGTTTCAAACCTGCAGATTGTGTGTATCTGACAGGATTTGCAGTTGTCACTTTGGATAAAGTGCTGGTAGCGGGAGCGTTGCCTTTTGTATCTGCACAGGCTGCAGAACTTGTTGCCCTCACACAGGCTTGTAAGCTGTACAAAGATGAACGAGTAAATATCTATAATGATAGTAGATATGCTTTTGGTATAGTGCATGATTTTGGACTCATTTGGCGTAACAGAGGATTTGTTGCTGCAGATGGCAAAGGGATTTCTCATGCTCAGTTAGTTTATGAAGTTCTTAGTGCATTACTTCTACCTGCAGAAATAGCAGTGATCAAATGCCGTGGCTACAGTAAATCAGACTCTATGGAAGCCATTGGCAATGCTCAGGCTGATAAGGCCGCAAAGGCAGCAGCCCAAGCTCAGGTTATGTGGTCAGAATATCACACAGACACACAATTACATCTCCTCTCTGAAATCATCATACCTAGTTATGATTTATTGACCCTGCAGGAAGTTGCTGATTACAAGGATGTTGAGTATTGGAAGTCTCAAGATTTGAGTATTGACCAATTTGGGTTATGGTCAAAGAGTGGAAGGGTAGGTGTGCCCAAATCTGCTAGTCCACTGATTAATTCCACATGCCATGGATATGGTCATAAAGGGAAAAAGATAACAGAGGAAATGATCAAGGAAAGGTTTGTTGTCAGAGATTTATCATCCACAGTTGAATTGCAGTGGTCTAGATGTTTGTCATGTCTGCAGAACAACCTTAACACAGGCACTAAAATGCAAAGAGATCACCTGCCGCCCCCTGATGGGCCAATGCAGCAATTACAAATTGATTTCACCCATATGCCCACAGCTAGAGGTGGATTGAAATATTTGTTGGTTATTGTCGATCAATTCAGTAAGTGGGTGGAGAGTTTTGCAACTACTAATGAAAGGGCGGGTACAGCCGTAAAGATACTTGCAAAAGAGTGGATCCCAAGGTGGGGAGTGCCCCTCCAAATTAATAGCGACAATGGTTCACATTTTATTTCCCAGGTGACACAAGGTTTAGTCAGAAGCCTTTACATTGACTGGAAATTCCATATGCCATACCATCCACACGCTGCTGGTCAGGTTGAAAGAACAAATAGAACAATTAAAGACAAATTGAGGAAGGGTACCAATGGTACATTCCACAACTGGCCAGATAATTTACCTGCTGTACTGGCGGAAATCAGAATGACCCCCAATAAAACTACCAGACTGTCCCCTTATGAGATATTAATGGGGAGACCGTTCCCTACTCCATGGGCTATTGGTAGGTATTGCCCTGTGAGCAGTGAGAACATAGAGTGGGCTCAGGAAGAATATGTTAACCAATTGCTGACAAAATTGAACAGTATCTATGGTAATGTGTCGTTATCTCTTCCGTTACCCGCAGAAAAACCCACTCACAATTTCAAGCCAGGTCAAAGGGTCCTCGTCAAAAAGATCCAAAGGGACAAGCATAAGGATACAGTGTATGGTGATCCAACTACAGTTCTTGCAGTAACCAGAACAGCAGTTCTCAAAGAGGAATCTCCATCATGGATACATGCATCCCGTATCAAGTCCATGCCGGAGCATGCGCAAAGTGGGAAAGAGGAACAAGGACAAGATGGACAATCGTTTTCTGTGCAACAGGACTGATAGCCGTAATTCTGTTTGTTATCATCCTAGAACAAACAGAGCATTACTCCAGTACAAGTAACAGCACACACCCACGAACCTGTAGAGCAGTAAAATTGCTCGAGCAAGGGGGAAATTTGTGGGAACATTTAGCACATGATATTTTAGGTGTATCACATTTTTGCTTGAGTTCTATGACTAGTACAACTGACATACTAACCTCTTGTCTGATAGCTGTATCAACGCCACGACAGGTATTGAGACAGATTTTCAGTGACATATATAATGACACATGTGTGGAAGAAACTGACGTAACTTACATGATCCCAATTTACGCATATTGCAATAACTGCAGAGATACGTACGATTTGTGGCCCAACATGACGCAAATTAACACCATTGACATCACCAGGTGACGTGTGTTACCACATGACATGTAACCGAGACAGGATTCCTAAATGCAGGCAACTGAAGTTGCAAAAGACAATTAACCGTACCCCTAACCAGGACATAATGTGTAACAGCAGAACTGACATGATGTGCCTCAATGTAACCAATACTATCCTTTGCAACTACACTATCACACAGGCCAGTCACATCATTACCCTGGGAGTGATTTATATGCTTATATCTTGTCTTAGGTGTATGGTAGACAAGGCTTTTTCCCCACGACAGCGACGACCAGAAGTGTATGCTTACCACAATATCTATAGACGAGCATAGAATAGTTATCTATTTAAAAATAGATAAAAGAGTGGTATTGAAGGGTTAATTTGGATCTGTGAGGGTTAAAAGCCGACAGTGTGTCTAAGAAGCTGATGTCTGCAGCAGTTTCTGGAAGGCCAGATCACGCCAGTAGCGTAATTGTTATTAGAATGGTCTTATCTTACTATTCCAAGGCCAGAAAAGAGGTTTCTGGAACATCAACAAGTTGTCTCTGAAAGTTCTGTAATTTTCCATAAGAACGAATTTTGTAACACTATTTTACATATTACGTTTTAAGTGCATTTTCTTGTAAAACACGCCTTTCTGCATATTAGAATATCAGAATAACCAATTATATTGTAGTAACTAATGCTTTTATCTTCGTTTATATACGCTTGTCTAAACAATTAAAATCAGAGTTAAGGAACACGAAGCATTGTCTAGTCTTTTCCTTCGTCGTCCTTTGCTCTCCAAGGCCTTGCCTGGTCTCATCATCAGCACGGTAGTTCACATCAATCTGAGGTGGCTGAACAGACTACCCCGCAGTCGGTCCCTTTCAGGGGGTCAGTTAATACGGGGGGCGGGGGCTCCGCTACACATAAGAGAGTCAGTTAATACGGGGGGCTCCGCTACATACAAGAGGAGGGTCAGTTAAAACGGGGGTCTACGCTACACAAGAAGAGGGTCAGTTAATGCGGGGGGCTCCGCTACATACAAGAGAGTCAGTTAATACGGGGGGCTCCACTACATACAAGAGGAGGGTTAGTTAATACGGTGGGCTCCACTACACAAGAAGAGGGTCAGTTAATATGGGGGGCTCCGCTACACAGAAGAGGGTCAGTTAATACGGGGGGCCCCGCTACACAAAAGAAGGTCAGTTAATACGGGGGGCTCCGCTACACAAGAAGAGGGTCAGTTAATACGAGGGGCTCCACTACACAGAAGAGGGTCAGTTAATACGAGGGGCCTTCGCTACACAAGAAGAGGGTCAGTTAATATGGGGGCTCCACTACACAAGAAGAGGGTCAGTTAATAGGGGGGCCTCCGCTACACAAGAAGAGGGTCAGTTAATATGGGGGGCACCGCTACACAAGAAGAGGGTCAGTTAATACGAGGGGCTCCGCTGCACAAAAGAAGGTCAGTTAATACAGGGGGCTCCGCTACACAAGAAGAGGGTCAGTTAATACGGGGGGGCTCTGCTACACAAGAAGAGGGTCAGTTAATACGGGGGGCTCCGCTACATTGAAGAAGGTCAGTTAATACAGGGGGCTCCGCTACACAAGAAGAGGGTCAGTTAATACGAGGGGCTCCGCTACACAAGAAGAGGGTCAGTTAATACGAGGGGCTCTGCTACACAGAAGAGGGTCAGTTAATACGAGGGGCTCCACTACACAGAAGAGGGTCAATTAATACGGGGGGGAGGGGGGCTCCGCTACACAGAAGAGGGTCAGTTAATACGGGGGGCTCCGCTACACAGAAGAGGGTCAGTTAATACAGGGGGCTTTGCTACACAGAAGAGGGTCAGTTAATACGGGGGGCTCCGCTACACAGAAGAGGGTCAGTTAATACAGGGGACTCCACTACATAGAAGAGGGTCAGTTAATCCAGGGGGCTCCGCTACACAGAAGAGGGTCAGTTAATACGGGGGGATTTGCTACACAGAAGAGGGGCAGTTAATACGGGGGGCTTTGCTACACAGAAGAGGGGCAGTTAATACGGGGGCTCCGCTACACAGAAGAGGGTCAGTTAATACAGGGGGCTCAGCTACACAGAAGAGGGTCAGTTAATCCAGGGGGCTCCGCTACACAGAACAGGGGCAGTTAATACGGGGGGCTTTGCTACACAGAAGAGGGGCAGTTAATACAGGGGACCCCACTACACAAAAGAGGGTCAGTTAATACGGGGGACTCCGCTACACAGAAGAGGGTCAGTTAATACGGGGGGCTTTGCTACACAGAAGAGGGGCAGTAAATACGGGGGCTCCGCTACACAGAAGAGGGTCACAGTTAATATGGGCGCTCTGCTGCATAAAAGAGGGTCAGTAAATATGGGAGGGCTCATAGAAGGGGGGTCAGTTAGTACCTGATGAGCTTGCTATGTGGGGGTAACTCCCCAGGTTTGTCCCTGACAATGAATTGCTAAATTGGTGATATTAAATTTAGTGAATAGACTTTGTGTCACTCTCAGACAGTGTGAGTGTTTAATAGTGACCGTACCACTCTCACACTTTCTTAATGCTTTTCTCAATCGCTATCACTATGATCCCCTTTCTTTTCTTTCCTCTGTCACACGTTTATCATGCTTGCCTCACTGTGTTCATGGTAATTGATGCACCATCTGAAAAAAAAGACATTGAAAACTAATTTTTTTCATCAGAAGATTAAAATTGCATTAATATAGGTGCATGTGTTATGTGAAATAAATAAAAAACATTTGTAAAGAAAGCATATTCTTTTAAATTATGATTCATATAATATTAAAGTCACTCTCATTGGTTGAATTGGCACATGGCTACCCATGTGAGCAGTAACGCCACGTCAAGGCTTCAACCCTTGTTACTGTCCATTCACACACCTTTCATATCTCCATTCACACGCCTTTCATATCTCCATTCACACACCTTTCATATCTCCATTCGCACGCCTTTCATATCTCCATTCACACGCCTTTCTTATCTCCATTCACACGTCTTTCTTATCTCCATTCACACGCCTTTCTTATCTCCATTCACACGCCTTTCTTATCTCCATTCACACGCCTTTCTTATCTCCATTCACACGCCTTTCATATCTCCATTCACACGCCTTTCATATCTCCATTCACACACCTTTCATATCTCCATTCACACGCCTTTCTTATCTCCATTCACACGTCTTTCATATCTCCATTCACACGCCTTTCATATCTCCATTCACACGCCTTTCATATCTCCATTCACACGCCTTTCATATCTCCATTCACAAGCCTTTCATATCTCCATTCACAAGCCTTTCTTATCTCTATTCACACGCCTTTCTTATCTCTATTCACACGCCTTTCATATCTCCATTCACACGCCTTTCATATCTATGCAATTTAAAAATTGCTGCAATTTTCATATTATTTTAGTATCTGGTTGATCCAGAGGAAGGCAAATAAAACCCCAGTGAAACTTTGGCCAATTTTGTCTCATGTGGGGAAAAAATTTCTTCCTGACCCCAAATATGGCGATCGGTTTTGTCCCTGGATCATGCACTTGGTGTATCAAACTGCATATTGCTGGATACACATACAATATGTAGAAAGATCGTCCCAGGCCAGAGACCTTACAATCTAATGAGGAAAGACTTTAGAGAAAGAAGGTCCCTGTTCTGCAGAGCAACTTACCTGCCCTAACCAGCTCTGCTGAGCTTACAATCTAATGAGGAAAGACTTTAGGGAAAGGAGGTCCCTGCCCTGCAGAGCAACTTACCTGCCCTAACCAGCTCTGCTGAGCTTACAATCTAATGAGTAAAGACTTTAGGGAAAGGAGGTCCCTGCCCTGCAGAGCAACTTACCTGCCCTAAACAACTCTGCTGAGCTTACAAGCTAATGAGGAAAGACTTTAGGGAAAGGAGGTCCCTGCCCTGCAGAGCAACTTACCTGCCCTAACCAGCTCTGCTGAGCTTACAATCTAATGAGGAAAGAACCAGATCTGCTGAGCTTACAATCTAATGAGGAAAGACTTTAGAGAAAGAAGGTCCCTGTTCTGCAGAGCAACTTACCTGCCCTAACCAGCTCTGCTGAGCTTACAATCTAATGAGGAAAGACTTTAGGGAAAGGAGGTCCCTGCCCTGCATAGCAACTTACCTGCCCTAACCAGCTCTGCTGAACTTACAATCTAATGAGTAAAGACTTTAGGGAAAGGAGGTCCCTGTCCTGCAGATCAACTTACCTGCCCTAAACAGCTCTGCTGAGCTTACAAGCTAATGAGGAAAGACTTTAGGGAAAGGAGGTCCCTGCCCTGCAGAGCAACTTACCTGCCCTAACCAGCTCTGCTGAGCTTACAATCTAATGAGGAAAGACTTTATGGAAAGGAGGTCCCTGCCCTGCAGAGCAACTTACCTGCCCTAACCAGCTCTGCTGAGCTTACAATCTAATGAGGAAAGACTTTAGGGAAAGGAGGTCCCTGCCCTGCAGAGCAACTTACCTCCCCTAACCAGCTCTGCTGAGCTTACAGTCTAATGAGGAAAGACTTTAGAGAAAGGAGGTCCCTGCCCTGCAGAGCAACTTACCTGCCCTAACCAGCTCTGCTGAGCTTACAATCTAATGAGGAAAGACTTTAGGGAAAGGAGGTCCCTGCCCTGCATAGCAACTTACCTGCCCTAACCAGCTCTGCTGAGCTTACAATCTAATGAGGAAAGACTTTATGGAAAGGAGGTCCCTGCCCTGCAGAGCAACTTACCTGCCCTAACCAGCTCTGCTGAGCTTACAATCTAATGAGTAAAGACTTTAGGAAAGGAGGTCCCTGTCCTGCAGATCAACTTACCTGCCCTAAACAGCTCTGCTGAGCTTACAAGCTAATGAGGAAAGACTTTAGGGAAAGGAGGTCCCTGCCCTGCAGAGCAACTTACCTGCCCTAACCAGCTCTGCTGAGCTTACAATCTAATGAGGAAAGACTTTAGGGAAAGGAGGTCCCTGCCCTGCAGAGCAACTTACCTGCCCTAACCAGCTCTGCTGAGCTTACAATCTAATGAGTAGAGACTTTAGGGAAAGAAGGGCCCTGCCCTGCAGAGCAACTTACCTGCCCTAAACAGCTCTGCTGAGCTTACAGTCTAATGAGGAAAGACTTTAGGGAAAGGAGGTCCCTGCCCTGCAGAGCATCTTACCTGCCCTAACCAGCTCTGCTGAGCTTACAATCTAATGAGGATAGAATACAGAAAGGGGAAACCAGGGCTGGCCTTAGGGGACCATCCGGCGCTAGTTAGTCACAGGCAGTGGTAAGGTATAGTTAACAGAAAATAAAAGATATTTAAAAAAGAACATTGGTGGTTTTTATTTACTTTCTCTGCCGCCCCCCCACCCCCAATTATTACCCCTATATCACTTGCACTCACAGGTATAGTTGGTTGTGAACTACAATTGCCATTATACTCAGTCAGGTGTCCATCATGACTAGGCATCATGAGAGTTGTAGTACACAACTAACAACTGTCACACCATCTGCTGTTAACTACATTTCCCATAATGCTTAACCAGACAATGTTTCCATGATGCTGGCTGAGTAGCTAAGTAGTTAAGGCTGCAGATTAGCTGTGAACAACAATTCCCATGATGCTTAGCCTACCATGGGAGTTGTAGTCCACAGCAGCAGAGATTTTTTTTAAATAAAAAAAAAATGCTGGTATTAGCCTCCCTCCCAGGATCCTACCTTTCTGGCCTGGGGGGAGACTCAACAAGTCTCTGGTGGTCTGTGGGGCACCATAGATGCCAATTGTCCCGGATGAAAACCAAGATTGTCCTTGGGGAATTCTCACCCCCGGGACAATCCCGGCAATTTGCGTGTGACAGGGCTGGTAACACAGGCTGACTTTAGCTCAGCTCACACAGACTGAACTGCGCAGGTCACGTAACGTTGTGCTATGACGTCACGTGATCGAAATAAGCTGGGGAGTTTTTTTTTTTTTAAACTTTAATCAAAACAAACAAACCTTCTGCCGGTGCAGAAACCTTCTGACGGAGGAGACATGGAGCAGGTGAGTAGTGGGGAAGGAGGGTGGTGGCATGTTACTGGGGCATCAGGGCATATTACTGGGCAATTAAACTGGCATATTACTGGGGCATCAGGCTGGGCATATTACTGGGCAATTAAACAGGCATATTACTGGGGCATTAGGCTAGGCAATTAAACTGTGGCATATTACTGGGGCATTAGGCTAGGCAATTAAACTGTGGCATATTACTGGGGCATCAGGCTGGGTATAATACTAGGCAATTAAACTGTGGCATATTACTGGGGCATCAGTACTGCGTACATACATGGCCATGGTGATGCTGTGGCATGTTCTGTGGGGCAAAATAACATGTACTATTGAGGCAAAGTGTCACTGTGGCATGTTCTGCAGGGGCAAAGTTACACTGTGGTTCTGTGTTAAGTTCTTTGGGTGCAATGTGAGTGCAGAGGAAGGGATAAAAATAAGAAATTAACCATTTTTCAATAACATTTTTATTACATATGAATACAATATTAAAAAGTTCATATAAGTATAAATGCAACTAGTTATATACATATATTTGGGGTCCATCTCAAGCTTTTCAAAAGGCTGGAAATATGTAATATTTTAATTTTTTTGTGGTCAGAAACATAAGATTACTTTGCTGAGAGGGTGGTGGGTATATGGAATAGTCTTCCAGCATAAGTGGTAGAGGAGGAGTTTAAGCACTAATGGGATTGGTATAAGGCTATCCTAGATATAAGATAAGGCCAGTAACTAATGAAAAAATTACTTTACTGAGAGGGTAGTGGATGCATGGAATAGTCTTCCAGTGTAAGTGGTAGAGGTTAATAAAGTGAAGGAGTTTAAGCATGCATGGGATAGTCCCCCGGGAAACAGGCAGAGCCTAGGTGGGAGGGGGCCATGTATGTGTGAGGGGTGTGAGTGAAATATGATGGGTGTCTGGGGGGGGTGGTTTTGGGGGGGAGTATATAAGATTTAGGATTTCCTGGGTCCGTCAGCCATTTTGGTTAACGGACACATCAGGAGAAATTTAATTGTCTGCTGTGCACGGCCTGAGGATGGATGTTGAGCAGATGCTAGCAGCCCTCAGAGCGGAGGCCCTATTGGACGGTGGTGCCCACCTCCAACAACAAATGGCGAGGCTTCGGGGGGCTCCAACCGGAGCCGCCATTACTACAGGTGTCCGCGGGTCGGGCAGGCGTGTATCGCGCCCCCACGCGCGCCTCAGCCCGGAGGTGTCTGCACGTCGGGGATACAGGAGCCGGAGCCCCGGGGACCTCGTCTCCCGCGAGGCCGGTAAGTCCATTCCCTGCCCCTGCCCCCTCCATCCTCCTTCCACGTGGTACGCGCTCGCAGGCCCTGAGGCCCGCGATGGTACCTTCCCGAAGCCAGCAGGCCCCAACGGTGCCTTCAACACACGGTAGGCCAATCGCCGGTCGCGAGGCCTACTCGCGGTTCTCAGGGCCAAATGGTCGCCCCTTCCCTGGCTTCACTTACCTATCCGACGGCCAGGGCACTCAGATCCAGCGTTGGCGTCGCGCTGGAGCCGACGGCATTCCCCCTCACTCCTCCGGGACTGTGCTGCAATCACCGGCGAGCAGCGCTAGGCCCCGGGCGCCCAGACAACCACGTGGCAGGCGGGTTAATAATCGGAGGGCACGACGCTCACCTCCTATCACAAGTCCCTTTGAGGCCCCTTCTGACGGCTCCCTGTCCGGATTGTCTGAGGAGGGGGATGATGGTGGCATCCCCCTCTCCCCTGATCCCCGCTCCACGATGCAGGCCCATACTGTCTATTCATCTGGCGCAGAGCCCACAGGCTCAGGGAGGGGAGGGAGGGCCTATAACACTGCTGTTTCTTCCCTGCAGGCTGCTTCTCCCGGTACCAGCTCACAGCAGTTGGCATCTTCTGGGATACAATCAGTAATCACGGCTTCTCCTACAGCCCCTGGCACGGGGTGGCTGCCATCCGGCGTTACACATCACAGCTCTCCGGCTACGGGCTCCTTGCCACAAACTGGTGAGTGTGGGGAGGTTGGGGGTTTAGGTTCTGGGTCAATAGTGCCAGGGACATCGCTTGCGCCTGCGTGGGAAGGGTTAATGCGGGGGTTACAGGGTGTATTGTTACATTTGGCCTCTCCTGGGGGTGCGGTAGCTCCATCGGTGGCGCAGACTATTGATACACAATTGCGGGGAGTATGGGAATCGGCGGGCATACTGAACAAAAGCTTGCCAGGCGTCGCAATGGCGGCTGAGTCCGCCGTCACTTTGTTACCTGACCCCTCTCCCTCAGCCGCTGTCCCGCTAGGGTTTCGGGGACAGAGATGGGGGGCCCGGAGTCAGTGACGGGGCGTCATATATTTGCTGGTCAGGTCCGTTGGGCCTGCATTTGAAACAAGAGATTAAGGAAAAAATCTGGAAAGGGGAATTCCTGGAGATTTTCTCCCTTCTTCCTATGGAAGACGTTCCTCCTCCCGACAAGGAGTTGAAGGAGTCGGAGAGGGAAAAAGAGAAGTACAAGTACCGAAAGATCCCGAAGACTTTCGGTAATTGGATCCGGGCCTTTTCAATACTCGCTAGTGTGATGGGGGAAAAATTCCCGGAACGATGTTCATCCTTATTCTGCTATCAGGATCAGGTTTGGACAGCATGCCGAGTTTACGGTGGACTAAATTGGTGAGCAGTTTCGCCAGCGTTTAGCCGTCCGCCCATCATTGTCTTGGGACCAAATGGATATAGGGCTCTGGTTGTCCATCATGACCAGGCCTGCCTCAGCCCAGGGCGGTTTGTCGTCCTTTCTTGGGGGGGCCGGCGGGATGGGATCCAACACCACCCCGGCGGCCATACAAAAAACCCCCGGGTCCTGCTGGCAATACAATGATGGTCATTGCAAATGGGGGGCGAACTGCCGTTTCAGGCACGAATGTTCAGGATGTGGTGGGAATCACACCTCCTCACGCTGCTTTAAACGGGGTAAGGCAGGGGACAAATCAGATATGGGCGCAAAGGGGGAGGACGGCGGTGGACGTCGCCGCGATGCGCCCGTGGTTAAGCAAATATAAAAACCGGAAGGCGGCGGATATATTGGTGTCAGGCTTTGAAGAGGGGTTCTGGATCCCTTTTCAGGATCGGCCCACCGTTATATCTCGTCGTAATTAACCGGTCAGTGGCGGTTAACCCGGGGGTGGTAAGGGAAAAGTTGGATAAGGAGATTGCCCTAGGTAGGATGGCGGGGCCTTTTCAGGATCCTCCTTTACCTAATCTTCGGGTTTCCCCGTTAGGGGTGGTGGCAAGAAGGAACCAGGCAAATTCCGTTTAATTCATCACTTATCCTTCCCCTACGGGGGCTCGGTTAATGATGACATTGATGCCGAATTATGTCGGGTTTTATATGTTTCATTCGACGCGGCTGTTCGAATGGTACGAGCTGCAGGTACGGGGGCTTTGATGGCAAAAACGGACGTGGAATCGGCTTTCCGGTTGTTACCCGTTCACCCAGAATGTCATCATCTGCTGGGGTGCTTTTTTGATGGGGAATATTGCGTGGATTTGAGCCTCCCAATGGGTTGTTCAATCTCTTGTTTCTACTTCGAATGTTTCAGCACCTTCTTAGAATGGGTTGTGCGGATGGAGTCGGGTTGCGACTCCGTGCTGCACTACTTAGATGACTTCTTATGCGTGGGTCCGGCACAGTCGCACGTCTGTGCTCATCTGCTTCGGTCTGTGCAGTTTGTGGCTAGGTCCTTCGGTGTCCCTTTGGCCCCTGAAAAAATAGAAGGCCCAACGACGTGTTTGAGCTTCTTGGGCATTGAGATCGATTCAGTGGCGGGTGAATGCTGTCTTCCTTCGGACAAACTGTTAGGGCTCAGGGATTCGGTGGCCGAGGCGAGGAGGGCGCATAAAATACAACTTCGCCCATTACAATCCTTGCTGGGAAAATTGAATTTCGCCTGTCGCATCATCCCGATGGGGAGGGTTTTTAACAGGCGGTTAGCCGCGGCTACGGCAGGGATCACCCGTGCGCATCATTTCATTCGGTTGACTCGGCCTCTGAGAGAAGATTTGGACGTATGGTACTGTTTCTTAGCCAATTTTAACGGGAAGGCGCTGTGGCAGGCTCCGGAGGTGTCCAATCAAGACCTCCATCTGTACACGGACGCGTCCGGGTCGGTGGGGTTTGGGGCAATTTTGGATTCACAATGGTGTTCCGGGGTTTGGCCATCGGAATGGCGGGTTTCAGGCTTAACCAAGAATCTGGTGTTTTTGGAACTCTTTCCGATCCTGGTTTCCCTTGAATTATGGGGTTCGGCCCTGCGGGATCGGAGGGTGATGTTCCACTGTGACAATCTGGGGGAAGTGCAGGCTATTAATAATTTGACGGCTTCCTCCCCTCCGGTTATCAGGCTGCTACAGCGTTTTGTGCTACGGTGCTTATGTCTTAATATAACTTGTAGGGCGGTTCACATTCCTGGGGTTTTGAACATTGTTGCTGACGCTCTCTCTCGTTCACAGTGGCCGGAGTTCAGGGCGGCTGCCCCATGGGCGGACGAGGAGGGGTGTCATTGCCCCCAGGAACTTTGGGGCCTTGGGCGGGCCGAATAGCGCAGTGGATTCAGGGGTCGGTGTGTCAAGTCACATGGATTAGATACGGTAAGGCGTGGGCTGAATGGGAGGAATTCGAATTATCGCAAGGGGGTTTCCGGAGTGTTGAGGATAGGATACAAGGTTTACTGTGGCTGTTGTGGCACTGGGAGGCAGCCAGCCTATCCTCCAGCGCGGTATCGGGTAAGTTATCCGGCTTAGCTTTTCATTTCAAACTGTCCAGGGTTCATGATGTCACAAAGGAGTTTGTGGTTCGCCAGGCTCTCAAGGGTTGGCGGAGGGCCAGAATTTGTAGGGATTCACGAAAACCGGTCTCGGGGGCTCTGCTTCTGGGGTTGTTCCACACTTTGCCGTCCGTTTGCTCGTCACAGTGGGAGGTCTCGCTATCCAGGTTGGCCTTTGCATTGGCATTTTTTGGTGCTATGAGAATTGGGGAATTGGTTAGTCCCTCTAAGGTCAAGCACGGGGGTATTCTGCGGCAGGATGTGTTGAGGGAGCCGGGGTCCCTTCTCTTTAGGATCAGGCGGTCAAAGACTGACATGCTTGGAAAAGGTAGGTGGGTCACTTTACGTGAGGCGGTGGGGTCCATTGAGTGTCCTGTGTCTTGCCTTGACAGCTATTTAAGTTTATGCCCGCCTGCTTCGGGCCCCCTCCTGATGCATCAGGACGGTACCCCCTTATCCCGTTTTCAGTTCATTCGGGTATTTAAGCTGACTTTGGGAGCGTTGGGGTTTCCGAGTGAGGAATTTGGTGGTCATTCTTTCCGTATAGGGGCGGCCACGGAGGCTTCCAGGGTGGTTTTCTCAGATCGGGCAATCCAGCGGATAGGGCGGTGGGAATCGCGCAGATTTCATATGTGCGCCCGGCGGGACTAATTTCATCTCCATTTATATCCCCTTAGATCATTCGGTGTAAGGTTTGGTATAGGAGGTCAGTATACGGGTACAGTAATATATATATAGAGAGTAAGGTACTCACCAGGATGCCGAAACTCCTGGAACAATATGGCATGGAATGGTCCAATAGACGTCTAACACCCACAGGGACAATAATATACAGCAGCAAGGAGTAGTTAGTAATCCACAAGGTACTGCAGCAAATCAGCAATGAGGTGGTTAATACACAGCATACAGCAGCAAGAGTAGTTAGTAATCCACAAGGTACTGCAGCAAATCAGCAATGAGGTGGTTAACAATCCGAGGTCAGGGGCATAGGCAGGCAGGTAATCGGTTAAACAATCCAGGTCAAGGGCATAGGCAGGCAGGTAATCGGTTAAACAATCCAGGTCAAGGGCATAGGCAGGCAGGTAATCCAGTAATACAATCCAGGGTCGGGTAGGAGAAGGCAGGGAACACCAATAGACAATCCGGGTCAATAACGGGGAGACAGAAAGGCAGGTACGCAAATATAGGCAGTACATGAGCAAGAATCACCAAGCACAGTATTCAGCTTGGTGATTCCTTTTAAACTTCGCGCCTGGTGACGTCATGACGCGCGTGCCGGCTTGGGCGATGCTGCAGAGAGGAGGGGCGCGCGCACCGTCATTGGTGACACGCGCTTGGAGAGAAGCTGCCGATACGGAGCACAGGTCCCATGCTACTCCGTGACACCCAGCGAGGGCTGGGTACTCCGGAGAGGCGCTGCGCGGCGGGACCTGACATTCGGTTTGTAAGGTGTGGCTGCTCGGCCACTCCTACGTGTATTGGGCTCGTCGGCGAGCAGCAGTTCGCCCCAGCGGTGAACGCCTGGGTATCTCCCCTCGGCAAGCTGAGGTTCGGCGGTTCGGGAAGAGGGGGATGCGATGGGTCCAACTCCTCCCGGAGATAGTGGAGTTGTCGCGGATCTTAGGATCCCCTGATATACTGGTAATTCATCTAGGGGGTAACGATTTGGGCACAATTCCAGTTTTGGGGCTGGGGATGCTATCAAAAATGATCTGGCAAGGTTGCGGGTATTGTTCCCGGATGTCTGTATAGTTTGGTCTGAGGTTGTCCCCAGAAACTACTGGAGGTGCGCACAGAATCAAAGGGCCCTGGAGAGGTCGAGGATTAAGTTGAACAAGCGGGTATCCAAATTTGTTTGGGGTATGGGGGGGTATTGCTGTGCGTCACCGGATTTTTGAAAGGAATGCTGCCAATTTCTTTAGGAGTGATGGAGTCCATCTGACAGAAGTGGGTCTAGATCTGTTTAATTTAGCACTACAGGAGGCGGTGGAGCAGGCCATGGCGGTGGGTGGGGGTCACCGCTGATTTAAGGGGTTAACCAGCGGTGCTTGTGGCGGGGTTGTCCTTGCCAATCCAATAGTTAGGATAATAGGACGGAGGAGATGGAATCAGATGGATGGATAGGGGTCCCCTCCCTTAACCTCTGATCACGATGTAGGTGATCATAATGGTCGTGCCCACCGAGCTAACAGCCGGCTGGTGGTTAGCATCAAGTGGGCAAGCTAAATGCAGAGGTAACATGGACGAGGGGGGAGGGGTTCGCTTTATAATCCTGAAGTTCTTATGGAAGGATAAGTTGATGTTGTTTATGTTCAGGCAGATTGGCAAGGACTAGTGGTAGCTGTATGTGGTTTCATTCACTGTTTAATTATATATGTTTATATTTATATTTATTTATCTATTGATAATAAGTTATAAGAGGTTAATAATAAAGGAGCTAATTTTTGGCTCATACAGTTCCACTTTATGTTAATAAATGCTGTGGCCTATTAAACTCCATTCATGTCTCGCGTCTTTTATTCTTGGCATGGGAGAGGGTAGCTGGTTTTTTCTATCAGTAAGGAGCATTCCCCTTTGCTACATACAAGGTATAAGGCTATCCTAGATATAAGATAAGGCCAGGCAGTATTACTTTACTGATAGGTGAGTGGATACGTGGAATGGCCTTCCAGCAGAAGTGGTAGGTTTATACTAATGTATCTTTTATGGTGGACACACAGCTATCTGACTGAACCACATCTGCACACGGTCTTACATATACATACATATATTTTACATATATTTCATGTAAAAGTGATATTACCTGATGTAGATATTGTGCTGTGAATGTTTCTGTTGTATACCAAGGATGCATGGTAATGTTGGTGGGAACTTGGTGATATAATCTATACTGTGATAAGTAGATGGAGTTACATTATGCGAATTATATTGAGTGGGCGGAGCTTTTGAAAGGAGGTGTGGTCAATTGGAAGATAAACTGCAAAGTGTCCTTGGAAATTTTTTTCAAATGTTGGCAACTATGGGGCACCCTCCTGGCCATCAGTGCAGTGGAGGGAGCTGTTGGTCTCTGCTCCCTCATGCAGGCTCTTCACGCTCAGGGCTGGGATATCGTGAGTCATATCTGCTGCTCCCCTCTGATTGGCCCTGTAATGATTGACAGCAGCAGGTCTCTGCCAGCAGCGGTAGAGACCTGCTGCTTCTCACAGTGCAATGCAGCTCCCTGTTACTCAGGGGCTGCATGATAATAGTGATGGTGCTGATCACATGATCGGCACCTCACTTAGAAATACTGGCCCCCCTGAGTTTACAATCCCCCAAAGGCCGGCCCTGCAGGGCAACTTAGCTGCCCTAACCAGCTCTGCTGAGCTTACAATCTAATAAAGATAGAATACAGAGCGAGGATGTGCCTGTCCTGCAGAGCGTCTTACCTGTTCTAATCAGCTCTGCTGAGCTTGCAATCAAATGATTTGTAAGCTCAATTTCAGTTGTTGATTGAGTGCCATGGGCGTCCACAGGATTTTGGGGAGGGGATGGGGTGACAAAATACATAACCATCATAGTAGCAGCTAACAGACCAGCATATACCTGAGCATCATGCTAAGTTTACAGTAGCTGGGGTGCTAAAGGTTGGTCACTATTACCACAGTCTACAATTTCTATGGTGACAAAGAGGGGGGTGGGTGCTACAATGCCCGAGAACAAACAGTACTGCAATAGTCTGTTCTGTAGGATAATACCTACTCGGGAGAGCAACTCCATTTTTTGCCTATGGTATACAGCCAGTAATGGGCTAGCTGTATATCATGAGAGCTGTGGTCAACAACAACAAAAAGATAGTGTGCAGTGTAACAATCCCAGTCTGTAACTACAAATCCAATAAAGTGAAACTGGTAATATGGATGATTTAATATTATTGTAGATGCTTTCAGTAAAAGTTAGTGTTTGTAGACTTCTTGTACCCCATTGCCCCTCCCATCTCGCACAGCCCCATCCACAGTTAGAAACTAGCAATGTTACTTGCTTAACATCATGGGAGTTACGGTCAACAAAATGTTATGTTGTGTAGTGCAGCTCTGTGATACACTGCAAACATTGGGAAGTATTACAAAAAGGGCATTGAGAGGCAATAAAAAGGGACATAAAGGCCTGGCTCCAAAAGAAGGACACTTGGCAGTTAGGCACCACATGTTATTACATGTATCATGATGATCAGCCAACCAAATGGATGGCTGAGAATCATGAGATGTATATTCCACACCAGCTGCAGTACAAATCCATAATCATTTAATACCTAACCTGTGGCACTCTAGTTGTTGAGTACTCACCTTCCCATGATACTTAACACACTGTCTGAGAGTCTTGGGAAACGCAGTCTCAACAGCTGGAGTATTAACAGCTCCTGCAGAGGTAGAGGAAACATGAATCAAGTGGAGGGAATAAACAAAAACCAGCCAATCACAAGGTATGGAAGTCAGAATGACTGGGGGACAGACCAATAGGATGCAAGGATGGCAAGCTGGCCAATAGGTTTAAAGAAAAACAGTTAATGGCCAATGGGGTGAATGGAATCAATGGCAGTTGGATTAGCTAAGGGAACTTGGGCAATACCATGATGAAAGGGGTTAGCGGTGAGTGAGGGAAAGAATAAAATGAAGAATAATTTAAACCTGTATAATGTCAAACAACCTGGCAAGTAAGAATATAAATAAAGGATTCATAAACTATAGGGCTCAAGTAGCAGATATAGGGGACACTGCTCAGTGGTAAAAATGTCCCTGAGAGAGCAGACCAAACCATTCTGACAGAGGGGAGTACAGAATGAAATAATAGTTGTGGTTTTTTTGTTGCACTTCTCACTGACATCTGTTTTTCATGATCTATATATATAGTTAACCTAACCTAAGCAGCCTACTGCTTCCCTCCCCCCCCCCCCCCCCCCCCCCCTTGCCCACTCCCTGAGGATGCCCATGATGAGGGTAAGCTTGGCACTTTTTCTTCAGAAAAATACCGGCCTTGGTACTGTCTCTATAGACATAACAGGGGCCTGAAGCCAATTTTTTACCTGCCTGCCGGTAAAATACCGGCCAGGTGGCAACCCTAGTTGAGGGCAAATCCTATATTGTCTGGCACCTATTTTAGAATGGCAGCAACTAGTGCAAACCTTCCAACTGTCCCACAACAGAGAATACCAGCATTGCTATTAGGTGAAATGAACTCCTTAAAGTTCAAGTTCTGGCCAAAAAAAGTTATGTTTAAGTGAAAGATTGTAACAAGTGTAGACTTAATAGAAATGCTTTAATGAAAGAATAAAGAAAAGTTCCTTATTGAGTCCTTTTTTGTTCGTATAGCTCTATAAGGGGGCTGACATCTTGGGTCAGATAAAGGAAAGTCTGATCCTTCTGACCCAAGATTCTAAACAACATGTCCTCCCTCAGATAGAGCTGTATGGAGCACAGAGGATCAATGAGGTACTTTATTTGTATTCTTTTAGAAAAGTATTTCTATTAAAAACATCTACAAATGATGTTAGCTTTCATTTAAACTTAACCCCTTCCCGACAATGGACATGCCTGGCACTGTGAATCAAGCAGTTTTCGCGATCAACCATTAGTTTTAGGGTTCGGGTTGGGGTCAATATAGTAAAAAACCCTATTTTTGTTTTTTGTCCCATAACTCGCAGAACAATGCCTAAAAATATGGAAACATGCATATTTATGAACTCGGGACAACATTTAGAAACTATTTAGACAGGGTCTTTTTTAATGATTGTATTTATGTAAATTACATTTTAGGTCAAATTTAGAAAAAGTGTTTATTTTTTTTAAATTGTTCATATTTTATGATTTTTTTTGTAGTAAATTATAAGATATGATAAACATAATGGTATCTAATGAAAGCCCTTCTTTTGATGATAAAAAAAACAGCATATAATTTGTGTGGGTACAGTATGTGAGAAAGAAGAAAATTACAGCTAAACACAAACACCCCATAAATGTAAAATCAGCCATTGTCACCAAGGGAAAGTCAAGGTAAAAATGTCTTGTCACCAAGGGGTTAATTTATTGCCAATAATTGTCTTTTAAATTCCCACCGGGCTGCAGTAGCTTAAGGTGACCAGTCCAGGTTCACTATAGTAGTTATCTGGGCCGATATCAGGCGGGTGAAGGGCGATACACCTGTCACAGGCCCAGGGTTATGCCCCGGTTCTTTAAAAAAAAAAAAAAGCATACTGCCTCTCTCGCGCTATACGCACACTGATCTGACATCAGAGAGCCAAGGTCTCGTGACCTTCCGGTGCTCAATCAGATCAGTGCACGGGGCGTGCGAGAGGGGCAGCATGAAAGGCTGCTGTCTGTAGCAGAAGACAGGTGAGTATAGGGGGAGGAGGGGGAAACTAGCTGTGGCATATTAATGGGCATAAAGTTGCATATTAATGGTCATACTGGCTGTGGCATATTAATGGGTATAGAGGGGCACATTTATAGGCCTATTGGCTGTGGCACATTCATGAAAATACTGACTGTGGCATATTAATGGGTATATAGTGGCATATACATGGGCATACTGGCAGTGGTATGTTAATGGGTATAGAGTGACATATTAATGGGCCTACTGGCTGTGGCATATTAATGGGCAAACCAGCTTTGGCATACAAATGGGCATACTGGCTGTGACATTAATGAGCAAACCAGCTGTGGCATATTAATGGACATACTGGCTGTGGCATATTAATGGGCATACTGGCTGTGGCATATTAATGGGCAAACCAGCTGTGGCATATTAATGGGGAAATAGTGAGAAATGTATGGGAAATTAGTGGAATATTAATTAACAAAATGGCTGTGGCATATTAATGGGATAATAGTGGCATTTTAATAGGCAAACAGTCCTAGAAGGAAGTCCCTCGCTCCCCTCCAAACATCATGTGACTGGACCGGAAGTGTAGCACAGACAGGACCAGGAACCTCCCGGCAACAAAGGAAACAAACACCTCCAGCATGCTGCTAATGCATCAATTGTGTTATTGGATTTTATTACAACTAATAAAATATGTATATTTTAATACATATTTTTATAGTATTAAAGGGACTATGTGTAGTGCCTAAAATGCATTGTCCAAATATTAATGCATATTAATGTGCTTTCAAAGTACTTTAAAAGGCATGTCTTACATTTTGCATTGCTTAAAATGCAAAATACGGACAGCTAGATGAAATTGTGAATTACAACAGTTTGCAAGAAACAAGGACTGCCCATGTTCTTATGAATTCCTCAAGCAAATTCTACTGCGCAATCGCAGTAGAATTAACTCACTGCGCATGCACACAAAGTTACAGCTGATTACTCAGCTGTAACTTTGTAAAGACTGCGCATGCGCGAGCGACGCATACCACCTCCCGCCCCCTTCACACCTCCCGCACACCCCTTCTTACCAGATGATGAAGAGGCGAGTACACTGCGCATGCGCACGGCTATCAAGCCCTTTATCAGCCGTTTGGGCATTCTCGCGTCCATCGACAAAAGTCTCCAGAGGTTTTAATAAGCTAAGGTTGTAAGTAACACGGGGGGGGGGGGGGGGGCAACATAGGGGCAAGCACCCTGGTGAGGGGGGGAGCCTTGAGGGCTGCCTCATCTTGATGGGAGTTGTGATCCTCCTACTGTATTATTGATGCAGCAGGGGGATCACAACTCCTATCAAGATGAGGCAGCCCCTCAGGTACTGCCTTAGCTTCATTGGACACGGGGGGCTCATATAAAGGGGGGCAGTAAACACGGGGGTTCTCATATCAGGGGGGCAGTAAAGACAGGAGGCACATACAAAGGAGGCAGTAAAGACAGGGGTGCTCATATAAAGGGGACAGTAAAGACGGGGGCTCATATAAAGGGGGACAGTAAAGACGGGGTGCTCATATATAGGGGGCAGTAAAGATGGGGGGCTCATATAAAGGGGGGCAGTAAAGACGGGGTGCTTATATAAGGGGGCAGTAAAGACGGGAGGCTCATATAAGGGGGGCAGTAAAGACGGGGTGCTCAAATAAGGGGGGCAGTAAAGACGGGGTGCTCATATACGGGAGGGCAGTAAAGACAGGGGGTGCTCATATAAGGGGGTCAGTAAATATTGGGTAATCATATAAGGGGGGCAGTAAAGACAGGGGTGATCATATATAGGGGGCAGTAAACACGGAGTGCTCATATAAGGGGGGCAGTAAAGACAGAAGGCACATATAAAGGCGGCAATAAAGACAGGGGTGCTCATATAAAATGGGGCAGTAAACACGAGGTGCTCATATATAGGGGGGCTCATATAAGGAGGCAGTAAAGACGGGGTTATCATATATATGGTGGGCTCATAAGGGGGGTAGTAAAGATGGGCGTCTCATATATAGGGAGGCTCATAAGGGGGGCAGTAAAGATGGGGTGCTCATATATAGGGGGCTCATATAAGGGGGGCAGTAAAGACAGGGTGCTCATATAAGGGGGCAGTAAAGATGGGGTGCTCATATAAGGGGGGAGTAAAGACGGGGTGCTCATATATAGGGGGGCTCATAAGGGGGGCAGTAAAGATGGGGGGCTCATATACGGGGGCTCATAAGGGGGCAGTAAAGACGGGGTGCTCATATAAGGGGGCAGTAAAGACGGGGTGCTCATATAATGAGGGCAGTAAAGACAGGGGGCTCATATAAAGGGGAGAGTAAAGACAGGGGTGCTCATATAAAGGGGGTGTTCTGATGAATTTCTTGAACAAATTCTACTGTAGAATTTGCTCATTGTGCATCACAGCACATGCGCACACAGTTACAGCTGTCAATCAGCCATACCTTTGGCAGAAGAGCGCATGTGCGAGGAACACACACCATCTCACGCCCCCTTCGGAACAGCTGCGGTGACAGGTAAGTATAAGCGTCTTACTGATTATTGTTACTTATTAGCGTAGCAATCAATGTATAGTTGCTAAATGTCCTATCAGTGATATGCTACACTAGTAAGTGGAAGTCACACACAGGGGGGTGGCTGCCTCATCTTGATGGTAGTTGTGACCACTTCCTTACGCTCCCGTGTGTCCCACGTGTGTGACTTCCACTTACTAGCGTAGCATGTCACTGATAGGACTTTTAGCAACTATACATTGATTGCTACGCTAATAAGTGACAATCAGTAAGACGCTTATACTTACCTGTCACCGCAGCTGATCCGAAGGGGGCGTGAGATGGTGTGTGTTCCTCGCACATGCGCTCTTCTGCCAAAGGTACAGCCGTAACTTTGTACGCTTGCGCTGTGACATTGGTAACTGGCTGTTACCTTAAAGGTAACTTAATAAACTAGTACACTATCTCTCTTTCTCTAACACTGTGCGTCTTTCACTCTCTAACAGAGTTAGATTCACATATTGGGAGAAAGTGACACTGTGTCCCCGCTCTGCTCCCCAGTGACACCCCTGGTCTGAAAGGTATGTGCTTCTGTGTGTGAATGGAGATATGAAAGGTGTGTGAATGGACAGTAGCAAGGGTTGAAGCCTTGACGTGGCGTTACTGCTCACATGGGTATCCATGTGCCAATTCAACCAACGTGAGTGACTGTAATACTTATTTGTTTAATATAAAAATGTTCTATTATTCAAATCATGATTTAAGAAAATGCACTGTTACACCCAGCGCCTATTCCTGTCATTCTCATCCTGGTAATATGATCTCAATTACAATGTTTAACCAGAACCCTTGGAAATTATGCAAATTAATTGTACAGGACATGTATGGGAGAGGGGGAGGCAAGAGATGACTGACGGGGGCTGGGGGGAGGGGCTTCAGGGGGGAGTTGATAAAAGCCCTGGAGCCTCTCTGCCCAGCAGCCATTTTAATCTGTAAACCCACCTGGTAGCAATTTTACCACCCTCCCTCCCTATGTTTATGTGTTTTTTATGTATTAACTTTCTTTGTCGCAGCAGGCGGGGGTTGGCTGTCCTTGCCAGTAGGGGATATGTTTTGGAAAATGAAGTTGGAGTTATTATAAGGAGAATGGTGCTCGGGTCCTACCCTAACCTTAAAAGCAACATGGAAGTTGTTTGTATTGGACGTGCCCACTGAGCTAAGTGAGTCGGCTGGTGGTAAGCATTGTGGGAGAGATGGGCCAGGTGGAGTTATGGCATCTCAAGGGACGAGGAGGGGAGGCGAGCTTCTGGATTCTGGATTTGGTTGGAAAAAAGTTGCACTATGTAAATATATGGGTTGAAGTTTAAAATGGTTTTACTGGCAAGGGCTTAGTCATTTTGTCAGGCTGTATTCTGTTTTATACATATAAGTATTAACGGATGGTGGTGGTTTATGCAGCCTGATATGTGTTTAATAAAGAAGTGCTGTGGCCTTGGTGTACCATCACAAGTCTCGTGTCTATTTATTGGGGGGAACATGGGCTGGTATGGTTATGGGGGATTGTGGGGTTATGGTATGTCTCAGGAATCTGGCATCTATCCCCTCTGCATACATACATGTTATGTTTTCTTCCACAGGGCAGCTCATATCGGGGTGCATGGTTACCTGTCCACACGTGTCCCGCTGAACTATTCTTTGTTTTGGAACCACACCATCCCTCAGTAACAAGGCTATAACTGCTTCATACAGGTTCCTGAGGTATACAGGCATAAACAGTTTATTTTGGGGACTTTGTGTTTGTCTCTGCAATTTGAAATGTATTACATTCAAAGTCTTTAAATCCTCTGTTTCTCTCTCAATTACTTCCTCCACTTTCTTTGTCACTATCAATTTGCTTTGAAAAATAAAAGTCTAAAAACAGCCTTCGTCCTTAAGGGGTTAATTACAACACTGGCCAGACTTTTCTATTTTCCCAGCCCATTTGAGGGTGTTACCGTTGTTCCTATCATACCGGGGATACTTCATGGAGGACTGAGCCCTGGTTTGTTTGACCATTACCTCATGATTTTATTCTTAATATTTATATTTCTTAGCATATTACTTATTTACAAAATCATTGTTTCACACAGTTGTGCCAATATCCCTGCCCTGGTAGCTCTTATCTGGAGACTTGATGATTGACTTTTCCTATTTCTTCTAGAAATGGAAGGTGATTACAAGCAGAATTTCCTATTAGCATCATTTGTGACCAAGAAAGTGAACTGAGAGATTTATACGTGACTGAAGTGAAGGACATGAGGCTGAAAGCTGAAGACACTGAAATTTGTCAAACATTTATTTTATTAAAAATAAATATCAAACTACCCAATGGGGGTCTACATGTATTTGGTAACATTTATGCACAGAATATGTGAAAGAGAGAGTGACTCTCAAGCAGGCCGGACTGGCCTACCTGGATACCAGGAAATTTCCCGGTAGTCCGCTTGTCCTGGGGCCGCTTTAACGCATTCGGCCACTGCCGCTTTAAGTTGTTCGGTCTCTCTGAGACGTTCACCACGTGCGCGCACTTCACTAGTTTCCGGTTCAGTTACTGCACAGGATCACGTGCGTCCACAGCCGATGCTGTGTGAAAAGGTAGGAAGATATAACGGGTGGTTGTGAGTTTAGGGGGAAGCGGAAAGGGGATAAAATACATAGAGCCGAATGGAAAATTGATGACGGGTGGGGGGAGAAAATTATACATACAGGGGTAGGAAGAGATGACGGGTGGGGGAGAAAATACATACATGAGTGAATATCAGAGTGTAAACGTGGGACTGAGAGTGAGTGGCAGTGTATGTGTGAGAGTGAGTGGCATTGTGTGTGAGTGAGCGGCAGAATAAATGTAATAAATGGGTATATCACAATGCTTCCCGGTGTTCTGTCAAATTTCTTGAGCAAATTGTACTGCACAGGCGCAGTAGAATTTACTAAATGCGCACCACAGTGCATGCGCACAAAGTTACAGCTGTCATTCAGCCGTAACTTTGGCAGAAGTGCGCCTGCGCGAGGGAGACACACGACCTCACGCCCCCTCCGGATCAGCTGCAGTGACAGTTAAGTATAAGCGTCTTACTGATTATTGTCATTTACTAGTGTAGCAAGCAGTTGGTAAAACTTCTATCAGTGACATGCTACGCTAGTTAGTGGAAGTCACACGAGGGGGACACACGGGAACTTAAGGAGGTGATCACAACTACCATCAAGATGAGGCAGCCACCCCCCTGTGTGTGACTGTGTGTGTTCCCAGTCAGGCCCTGCTCTCAAGTCCAATCCTAGGCGGGTGCAGATGCCACTGTGCACAGGAAGAAGGGGTGGCAAATCTGGGAGAACCTGTGTATATTTTTTTTTAATGTCTGTGAAGTTAGACGTGCACCTGCGACGGCGCCTCCTCAGTTAGAAGATCTGGCTGGGGAGATGAAATGTTCACCCCTCATCAGCCCTCCTTTCAATCGACAAGCAGGAAGCCTCTCGCGGTCCCTTGTGTGGAAGTGTCACGTGATGACCCCACGCTCATACTCCAGTGACAGGTGGGGAGCATGATAATATTTTATATTAACTGCAAGTGTAATTGTATGAGTGGCAGAGTGTCTGTGGCAGTGAACAGCAGAGCCAGGGCCGTCTTTAACGCGGGCCCACTTACTCCGGGGGGGCCCAAGGCAGCTGCCCGGTGGTCCCGCTGCCCCTTCGTACCTGCACCTGCACTATGAAATCAGCACTGATCGCATAATACAGGTGCGCCCAGCATTCTCTCCTCTCCCCGGCTTCCTCTCGGAAATACGATGCTCTGCGTCATTAGTACGTGCGGGGAGCGCAAGCAGCATGGATTGCTCACACGGAGCCCCTGCTGCCTGCGTCTCCCCGCGCTCCACTCACGTAGGAGAGAACACTGGGGTGGGGAAGGGAGGGGGATAGAGAACACACTGTGGAGCGGAGGGGTGGATAGAGAGAACACTGGGGAGAGGGGGATAGAGAGAACACTGGGGAGAGGGTGTTAGAGAGAACACTGGGGAGAGGGGGATAGAGAGAACACTGGGGAGAGGGGGTTAGAGAGAACACTGGGGAGAGAGGGATAGAGAAAACACTGGGGAGGGGGGATAGAGAGACCACTGGGGAGGGGGGATAGAGAGAACACTGGGGACAGGAGGATAGAGAGAACACTGGGGAGAGGGGGTTAGAGAGAACACTGGGGAGAGGGGGATAGAGAAAACACTGGGGAGGGGGGATAGAGAGACCACTGGGGAGGGGGGATAGAGAGAACACTGGGGAGGGGAGATAGAAAGAACACTGGGGAGGGGGGATAGAGAGAACACTGGGGGAGATAGAGAGAACACTGGGGAGACAATGGGGGACAAAGGAGAGAACCATTGGGGGGGAGAACATTGGGGGACAGAGGAGAGAACACAGGGGAGAGCAGGGGGGACGGGGAGAGAACACAGGGGGGACAGGTGAGAACACTGAAGGGAGAGAAGAGAATACAGACGGTGGAGAGGAGAGACATACATGTGGAAGAGAAAAGAGAGTGAACTGGGAAGGCAGAGGAGAGAGACATGGGAAGGAGGACGAGAGAGACAGGCGGACATGGGATGGGAGAGGAGAGACAAAGGCAGACATGGGAAGGAAGAGACAGATGGAATGTGCCCCCCCTCCGCCCCCGCCCCAGATCAGACTCTGGATCCGCCCATGGGTGCATGGAGTGCACTGCGCCCAGGCGCATGTATCCAGAGGCTCTCCTTTAGGGAGTTCACTCCCTAACAGCGCCTCACCTCGAGGTGCGGACCGCAGGCGAGAGGTAACCGCACCAAGAGGTGAGCTCCGCCCCATATCGCTGTGTAACTTCCGGATACTCAGAGATCATCCGGCATTCTGAAGTAGTTATCGGAGAGTGTTCTGCCTTTGCAGGGATGAGAAGCAGAACACTGAAACGTTCTCCTCCCTGCAAGTAAAGGTAAATGTGCAGGGAGGGGGACAAGCAGCCTATTTTTTGGTAAAAAAATAAAATAAATGTAAGCATGTGACTGTGTGTATACAGGTGTAATTTGCTTATTGCTGCAGAGACTGTAGGTAGCCAGTCAGCAAAAGTGTTATTGGGCTTCCTTCCCTCAGATTTGTATTTTCCTTATGTTTTTTCGTTAGCGGAATTGAGGGTATTGTCACCTGACCATTAGACGGGGGTGGACAGAGTTTCAATTTTGGTTAAAGTATGGCTATTGGGGCTGACTTAAATTGTGTAAATTCACTAGGGGTGTGGCACCCAGAAACACTATATTTCACAAAATTACAGCGCACAGTCTCACAATGTAATGTCAATGTCAGATACCAGGAATATTGTGTCATTCAGAGTCCAGTAATATTGTGCCAGTCAGATACCAGGAATATTGTGCTAGTCAGATGCCAATAATAGTGTGCCAGTCAGAGTCAAGTTATAGTGTGCCAGTCTGAGCCCAGGAATTTTGTGCCACTGAGAGCCCAGTAATATTGTGCCAGTCAGATACCAGTAATATTATGCCATTCAGATACCAGTAATATTGTGCCATTCAGATACCAGTAATATTATGCCATTCAGATACCAGTAATATTATGCCATTCAGATGCCAGTAATAGTGCGCCAGTCAGATACCAGTAATATTGTGCCATTCAGAGCCCAGTAATATTGTGCCAGTCAGAGCCCAGTAATATTGTTCCAGTCAGAGCCCAGGAATATTGTGCCAGTCAGATACCAGGAATATTGTGCCACTCAGAGCCCAGTAATATTGTGCCAGTCAGAGCCCAGTAATATTGTGCCAGTCAGATACCAGTAATATTATGCCATTCAGATACCAGTAATATTGTGCCGGTCAGATACCAGTAATATTGTGCCATTAAGATACCAGGAATATTGTGCCAGTCAGAGCCCAGTAATAGTGTGCCAGTAGGAGCCCAGTAATAGTGTGCCAGTAGGAGCCCAGTAATAGTGTGCCAGTCAGAGCCCAGGAATATTGTGCCAGTCAGATACCAGTAATATTGTGCCAGTCAGAGCCCAGTAATATTGTGCCACTCAGAGCCCAGTAATATTGTGCCAGTCAGATACCAGTAATATTATGCCATTCAGATGCCAGTAATAGTGTGCCAGTCAGATACCAGTAATATTGTGCCATTCAGATACCAGGAATATTGTGCCACTCAGAGCCCAGTAATATTGTGCCAGTCAGAGCCCAGTAATATTGTGCCAGTCAGAGCCCAGTAATATTGTGCCAGTCAGATACCAGTAATATTATGCCATTCAGATACCAGTAATATTGTGCCGGTCAGATCCCAGTAATATTGTGCCATTCAGATACCAGGAATATTGTGCCAGTCAGAGCCCAGTAACAGTGTGCCAGTAGGAGCCCAGTAATAGTGTGCCAGTCAGAGCCCAGTAATAGTGTGCCAGTCAGATACCAGGAATATTGTGCGAGTCAGATACCAGAAATATTGTGCCAGTCATATGCCCAGTAATAGTGTGCCAGTCAGAGCCCAGTAATATTGTAAGAGTCAGATACCAGTAATATTGTGCCAGTCAGATTCTCAGTAATATTGTGCCAGAGCCCAGTAATAGTGTACCAGTCAGATACCAGGAATATTGTGCCACTCAGAGCCCAGTAATAGTGTGCCAGTCAGATACCAGGAATATTGTGCCAGTCAGAGCCCAGGAATATTGTGCCACTCAGAAACCAGCAATAGTGTGCCAGTCAGATACCAGGATTAGTGTGCCAGTCAGAGCCCAGTAATATTGTGCCAGTCAGATACCAGGAATAGTGTGCCAGTCAGATACCAGGAATAGTGTGCCAGTCAGATGCCCAGTAATAGTGTGCCAGTCAGATGCCAGGAATAGTGTGCCAGTCAGATGCCCAGTAATAGTGTGCCAGTCAGATACCAGTATTATTGTGCCAGTCAGATGCCCAGGAACCACCCTCCTCCCCATCACTTACCTAGTAGCTGTTGCTCCGTGTCCCCGGACGGACACCTCCTCCGTGCGGACAAAAGCCCGTGAAACGGGCAAAATCTCTCTTTTTTTTTTTTTTTAATCACGGCGGCTCAAATCCATAGGTGTGCAGCGCACACCTAGCACCAATGGAAGATAAGCCAATGCTGTTCATTGCATGGTACTTAGTTCCAGCACGCCTCGCCAAATTTAATGCAAATTGTAATATGATGTGCTGGTGATGCCAAATGGAGGTAGGCTCGCAAGCACACATATGGTGGCAATGTGCGTACCTGGCTCCAGTTAGGATAGACTTAAGGTTTTCCAGTGAAATGTTCGGGTTCGGGTTCGTGGCACGGACACCGTAATGGCCGGTACGAACCCGAATAGTGCGGTCCGGGTTAGCTCAACACTAATTTTAAGTTATTTCCCTGTCCACATTTGCTTGCAGGGCACTTCTCCTACTCTTACCCACGTTTTACTTCATTTTGCAGCCCTCTAGCCTTTTCCAGGACTTTTTTAGAGGCATTTTAGTGGCCAAAAGTTGACTTCAATGTGGAGAATGGGGGCATCGGGAGCATTTTTTTTTGGGCAGAGATGAGGTTAGTGTCTGGTGTGGTGGCTGTGAGGAAAAGGGGAAGTAGAGGACAATGCCGAGAAATCCAGACTTTAAATCTTTATTTTGTCTTTCCCCTAGAACCATTCTCCTCTTTTTCCTATTGCTTTTTGGTTGCTCTCTAGCAGTCTTCTCCTTTTGGGGAATTATATTTATAGCATTATGTTATCATTATATCTATTGTTTAGTGCCCATGGTCCTTAGTCTTGCTTTTCTGTTCTTTTATTCCCTTATTTAAATATGTTTCTTATTCTTGTGTGTTTTACGGTTATTGTATATGTCTATATGTGGGTTACTTTGTGTGTTCTTTACTTCCCCTCATCTGATACCCAGCTGTGTCCTAATCTGTTATCTATTGTGTATTATGTGCCACTTTATTATGTGTCTTACCTATATCATCTATACCTATCTGTGCAGGTCTATACTTTCCTAGATCTTGGTTTATTTACTATTTAATATGATTCATAGCTCTAAAGTATCCTTTATTTTGAGTCTATTGACTGATTTGTGTAGTTCGTGCCTGTGTTCAGTGTAGTATCTATACCTCTACTAGACATTTACCTCTCTCAAATCCTAATTAATGTGCCTTCTTAGTTCATGTCCTATTTATTCTCTACCTCCTTTCCCCCCTCTCATACCCCCCTCTGCTCCATCCACTGCCCAACCCACATAATTAGCTTAATGTAGCGCTGCCTAGTTATTATAGTGCAGATTACATCACTAAATTTACACCAACCAGCGCCTATTTTAAGGAAAAAGTCTCCCTGCTTGTTAAACCATCATTATGTCAGACCCATAGCACTGCACCATTATTGTTTTGTTCAGAATAGGGAAATTAAATGTTGCAGTTTATAGTCTCAAAGCTCTGCACTCTCTCTCTCCAAGACAGCTCTCTCCCCAGCCTTACACTCTCACTCCGCCAAGCCATCTGTCTCCCCACTCTCACTCCGCCAAGCCATCTCACACCCCCACTCTCACTCCACCAAGCCATCTCACTCCCCCACTCTCACTCCACCCAGCCATCTCTCTCCCTGCACTCTCACTCATATGACCCCTTCTTCCGAAACTGACTCCCTAGACTTGCCAATCTGAACCCCAAATGTACCAATCTGACACTTTTTCTCAATCTGACCCCTAGACATGCCAATCTGACCCCCTCCCAACCTGGGAAGGTCGGGGTGTGAGGCCTGTCATTGGTACCATGCACGTGCGGTGATGATGCCACCTTTTCTACAAAAACAATACCGGCCTTACTGGTGCCCCCATAGACTTAACATTGGCATCAAGTACATTTTTTACTGGCCTGCCGGTAAAATACTGTCTGGGTGGCAACCCTAGCTGTTACTCAAGCTAACAGGGGTGCTGTGCATGTGCACAATGCTGTACATGCACAGTACCAGTGTTCCAGACCCTGGAGAGTGTGATCAGAAATACAAGATCCCTGTCCTGAATCCCGCCAAAATCATGACTGTCCCATGCAAAGTGGGACAGTTTGGGCCATGCACTAGTTTCTGCCAGGCTGAAATGGTGGCCAAAATATGGGAGCTGCCCTCAATCAGCAGCTGAAAAGTAGCTGCTGGACACAGATTTATATTGCATGATCTATGCCAACCTGAATGACCTCACTACCTCACCCTAGGATTGCGGCCTTTACCAGCCATAATATTGTCCCCATAGAGTTAGCATTGGCCTCAAACCAAATTTTTAACCAGCATGGTGACAAAATACTGGCTGGCAAATCTATCCCCACACCCTGATACAGGTAACAAGGTAAGATATGGAAATACGGGGCAGGAGAGGAAACGGAACAAAATAATAAAATAAAATTGTATGGCAATTGTGACTCTAGGACTGTTATGATTGCAACTGTATAAACCCTCAAAACCCAGCATTAAATATTTCTGTGAACTATATTTTTCCATATGGAGTAATATTTTGAACTGTAAATGTACATTAGTGACAAATATATATAGCATGACATCAGAATAGAATTATGACAGTGCGTGACATCACAATAGCAGAGCTGCATTACTTTCAAAACCAGCTCAGCTTTCAGCATTTGGTGCAGTAGCAGATCCTGTTAACCTGTGAAGGTGTGAGACTCCCTGACAGAGCGCTCCAGTTTAATACATGCTGCCGCGAGGTCTGACGCCTGGAACATTATGCTTCACATTAGATTGTAAGCTCAGCAGAGCCGGTTAGTGTAGGGGTTTCCTTTCTCTGTATGGGGATAGATTTTTGTATTGTATAACTTACCTTAGACTATAAGCTCTGCAGAGTTGGTTAGGGCAGGTGAGTCGCTCTGCATGGTAGGAACCTCCTTACTCTGTATTCTATCCTTATTAGATTGTAAGCTTTGTGGGGATAGATTTTTGTATTGTATAACTTACCTTAGACTGTAAGCTCTGCAGAGTTGGTTGGGGCAGGTGAGTCGCTCTGCAGGGCAGAAACCTCCTTACTCTGTATTATATCCTTATTAGAGTGTAAGCTTTGTGAGAATATATTTTTGTATTGTATAACTTACCTTAGACTGTAAGCTCAGCAGAGTTGGATAGGGCAGGTGAGTCGCTCTGCAGGGCAGGGACCTCCTTACCCTCTATTCTATCCTTATTATATTGTAAGCTTTGTGTAAATATATTTTTTTGTATTGTATAACTTACCTTAGACTGTAAAGCTCTGCAGAGTTGGTTAGTGCAGATAAGAAGCTCTGCAGGGCAGGAACCTCTTTACTCTGTATTATATCCTTATAAGATTGTAACCTCTCTGTGTAAATGTATTGTGTCCAGCAATATGCAGTTCGTTACACTAACTAAATGATCCAGGGACAAAACCGATCGCCATATTTGGGGTCAGGAAGGAATTTTTTTCCCCCATGTGAGACAAATTTGGCCAAAAGTTTCTCTGGGGTTTTCTTTGCCTTCCTCTGGATCAAACAGATATTTAAAAATAATATTAAAATCGCAGCAATATTTTAATTTCACATCTGCTTATTGCTGCAAAAAATAAAAAAAAAGAATACATTTATCCCTGTCTGTTTCCTGATTTATTTCATGGCACACAACACTATCTACTATCTACACATCACATGGGTCAAAAAGTTGAAAGGTTTGGAAGATACACAAGGTCATAAGCTGGGCTTGCCTTTTACCACAATGATCACAATAAGGAAAGGTGAGCAGGTGATAGATATGTGACATATTAATCAGAATAAGAAAGGAATAGTTGCCAGCAGTTTTCAGACTTGACAAGACAGACTTTTTTTGGGTGTTGGGGCATGGAATGTGTCTATGAATGTCTTCAATGTGCTCCAGGCAGCCAATATATGCTTGTACACATACTAGGAAGACTGGTACCCAATTTTTTGGGGACAACCAATGTCATGTGACTAATAAAACACAAATATATTTTATGTGCAAAACTATTTTTTCTGTTTGCTTCTATTGCAATGTACTAAACATTTAACACTCCAATAGTACATATGAGCAAACTGCGAATAAAAACAGGCATAATTGTGAATAAAAACAGGCAAGTTTGCGAATATTTTTTCTACCTCTTTTGAAAGCATTTGCTAAAAGCTGGTGTAATTTTCACAATCAAATAAGAATTATTTTTCACAAAATATTGGTAAAACTCTTTAGCATGTGCAAATCTAATCGCAAATACAACCGGAAAAATGCACGCTAAATAAAAATAAACGGAAGAGCGCAAATCAGGGAAAACAAGAGCAAAATGTTACAAATAGTCGCAAATTGCTCCTTACTCATGTTTTACCTACTTTTTCCCCCACTGCACTTGTTTAGTACATGACCCCAACAATGTCATATGACTCTTGGGATGTTGGCAAATGTGGAAAGGGATAGTCCAATTACAGGGGACAAGTATACTAGGTCATACGCAATATTGGGTTTTCACCATGGAGAATATACATTTTAAATTTTTAAAAAAGAGAGCAGGAGAGAGATTTACATATTCATATCCAATCAGAGCTATATTTATATTATACTGGAAAGAATAAAGGGGATAATAAAAATCAATCATCATAGCCAGGGTCATTTTTAGAGATTGGGAAGTATGGAGAAGAGAATGCTGGAAAGATTCATTCAACTCATTAAAGAGGAATATATAGGTCATGTGATGTGAGAATCCTCAATGAGTAGTTGCTGATAGTAATCAGTAGAGATGGGCAAAACGAAAATTTTCGTTTAGTTTTCGTCCATTCGGACGAAAATGTTATTTTTTCCAAAACAAATTTCGTCCATTGCGTCATTCGTTTCAGATTAAATTTGTTCATTATTTTCGTTTCGTTATATTCATTGGTACAAATGGAAAATAATTCACTTATTGGAGAATTCGGTTCAAAGAGTCTCATTAATACGAATTCCATACGAATTTAATTCATCCCCTGCGTAATGCTATTGAGCTGTTGAAATTCGTCTCTTTCTTTAATCCAAATTCCCCAACCTTATACTATGTATTGAATGAACATATGTGAAATGTTCATCCATACGATTTGAATGGTGAAATGAATGCAGCAATGGCCTCACTACAGTAGTATAAGGTTGGAGAATTAGGTTGAAAGAGTCGAAATTTCATCCCTTACCTATGCTATTGAGTTGTTGAAATTTGGCTCTAAGTTGTTGGGAAATTCGGATATAGAAGCTTATGGACATCATTTTGTTGAAATCAAATAGATATAAACATAGAAAGTAAAATTTTAGTGGTGTAGATGTAAACCCAAAAGTGTGATTAAAATAATATTAATAAAAGTGTATAAAAAAAAGTTGACAGTTTCAAACATTATTTGTTGGCTTTAAAGGGCCAGTAACCTTTATTAAGGCAACTTTGTATTTAAGTTTGAAATTCCTTTCTCAATTTACTACAGTTTCTCTCATGGAATATACCCTTTAGTGACCCCCTAAAGATATGTGGTTCATGCATACTTTGACAGTATCCCTGTGAGGTAGATTGACAGCGCCACCACGCATGCACGGTTGCTCTGTAACACAACTAGGCAGCACTGCGCATGTGCAGAATTCCGTCTCCAGTGTCCCAGACACCAGAGAACAGATCAAGAACATGGTGCAGTTTTTATTTCCGCTGTTTTTATGGATTATACCTCTCTTCCGAAAAGTGGAACAGCGGTAGAGCACGACAGGACAGCGTGACACCCCCCCCCCCCCCCCCCCAAAATCAGAACTGTCCTGCGAAAAGTCTTAGAACATGTTACTGGTATATTACGCCATTCAGTAAGGGATACTCATAAGGCATGCATTAACCCTTAAAGAACCAGGGATTTTCCAGGGGTAATGACCAGAGGCGATTTTTCCATTTTGATAAGTGGTTGATTATACTTGGTTTTCCTCTCTCTCATTTAACGCACCCACACAAGTTATATGTTATAATTTATTTTCTTTGGATGGATACCATGTACATATAAATGATCTACAATTTAGTATTCAAAAATACATTAAAAAAGGGGAGAAGTTTAACGTTTGCTCTGGTTAGAATCACAGGACAGGCCTGCAGGAGTTAATTATAATTAAATTAATACATGGAAAGAATATAAGTAATTTAGTAAAATTTCACCAGTAGTGAAAAACCGGTTGATTTTGCCGCTGCTACACCAGTCACATTTTGGCGCAGTGTGTTCTACACTTTTGTTCAAGGTACAAGGATGGGAGACCAATGTGCAGGAATGCATATATAAAATATAGATGATATGCAGGGATAGGTAACACAGCTTATGCAGATCTTGCCAAGTGCAGGTGACACAGCTAGCAGAACTTGACAGGTACAGGTAACCCTGCTTAGCAGACCTTGGCAAGATGCAGGTGACACAACTAGCAGAACTTGTAGTGTTAGCAAGAAGTAGCGGAGTACAAAATCAGCAGGCAATAGGATAGTCAGGAGTCCGGGGTCAGGGTATCAGGCAAAGAGGCAAAACGATAGGCAGTCAGAGATCAGGAGCATCAGATATGGATCAGCGTCAGGAACAATCCGGGATCAAAAATAGGAAGAAAGAATCACAGGAGATAGAATCGCTAGGAAGCTCACGAGGAGAATAACCAAGCACTGAATGAAAGTGCTTGGTGGTTTTTAAATCTCCCGCTAGTCGCATGACGGCACTTGCCGTAATGTCACCAAGGGGGTGTTTCGGAGGCGTGTCTCTCAGAACGGCCAGATCTATGCTGGAGGGATCCGAGACACGGATATTCAGGTGAGTGGCTGCGGGGGAGATCACGACAGGATGTATGTTTGCGTGATTGTGCATATGTGCTGTTGTCTGGCTCCTAGATTTTTGTGCTGGCTCCTAAAACTAAATGAACTTTGCCAAGCCCTGGTCTATGGGCTGGTCTGATCACAGACTGATCTAACATGCCATTACAGGACACTGCACCATTACATGCTCTCCTACTTCCAGATGATAAACCGATTGTGATTTGTAAACTGTGACCGTCAACAAAAGATGAATGTCTGTTTAATGGAGAGATTGCATTGAGTGTGAACATTTTAAATTGAAATGCTTTAAGGAAATACAAATAAAGCACCTTACTGAGCCCTCTTTGCGCCCTCTTTGCTCCCTCTTTGCTCTGTATAGTTCTGTCAGGGATTGGACATGTTTATAATCGTTGTTCTGTATGGCTCTATCAGGGGGCAGACATGTTTAGCATCTTTGCTCTGTATAGCTGTATCAGGGGGTGGACATGTTTAGAATATTTGCTCTTTATCAGGGGCGTACCTAGAGTACTAGCACTGGGCGGAACATACATTTGGCACCCCCCCCCCCCCCCCACCACCATTTTTAAATGTAAAAAATGATACCATTTCTGTCTTGAACAGCTTGACAGTGCCAAACCTATGCCAAAACAGCTTGTGAGTGCAATCTCTCTCCCTAGGCAGCTAGCCAGGTCTTTGTATTTCAATGACAATGAGCAATAAAATGCATACACTTTGTATATCATGTAGAGTTGAGCGGACACCTGGATGTTCGGGTTCGGTAGGTTCGGCCGAACTTCGAAAAAATGTCCGGGTTCGGGCTCGAACTTGACCCAGAACCCCATTGAAGTCAATGGGGACACAAACCTTTGGCCACTAAAATGCCTCTAAAAAAGTCCTGGAAAGGGCTAGAGGGCTGCAAAATGAAGTAAAATGTGGGTAAGAGAAGGACAAGTGCCCTGCAAGCAAATGTGGATAGGGAAATAACTTAAAATAACATAAAATACATAAAAATTACAAATACATCTGAGCCATAAAATAGCACTAGACGGAATTTTTTGATTTTAGCTTTGGAAGAACATAAATCTAAATCTAAAGCATGGCTGCCAGGAGGATCAACAGAATTATCCATTTGAGAGAGGGTTGGAGTGTAGGGTCTTCTCTTTCAGTTTATGCTAAATGACCCATAGGTTGAGGAGGCGGTGACCGTGGCGGTGTAGGTGGAAGCGGCGCTGGAGGAGGAGGAGGCGATAGCCAGAATTTTTCAAAGTGAGCTGTAAGCACAGGATTGGACTGTTCTATTAGACTCTCAGATATGAAGTGAACCGCAAGGCGCAAGTGTACTATTTACCACCCAAAACTATTAGAATTTTTCAAAGTGCGCTGTAAGCACAGTATTTGACGGTTCTATTTGACTCTCAGATATGAAGTGCAGGAATGCATGTAATGCTATTGGTATTCTATAAACCGACTATTTCAGTTTATAGAAAGCCAGTTGGACAAATGATTTTCGTTTATTAACCATTCGTTAATAGCATTACATGCATTCCATAAACAGAAAGTCCATAAACCGAAAGAGAGTCGGTTTATAGACTTTCGGTTTATGTAACACATGTAATGCTATTGCTATTCTATAAACCGAAATAGAGTCCACATTCATACGAATAGGTCAATTGAGCAGTAAACGAGCAGTAAAATGCATACACTCTGTATATCATGCCAATGATGAGTAAAATGCATACAATATATATATCATGCCAATGATGAGTAAAATGCATACAATATATATATCATGCCAATGAGCAGTAAAATCCATACACTATATATATCATGCCAATGATGAGTAAAATGCATACAATATATATATATCATGCCAATGAGCAGTAAAATCCATACACTATATATATATTCCAGTGTACAGATGGAAATATATTTGTCAGATGTTTTAGCAGAGAATTTATTTGAAAGATCACCAGTAATATACTAAATCATATATGTTCTAAGAATTCAAACAGCATGACACATTTATTGGACTAAATGTTTTCAAGGTCTACTTTCCTTCACTTCTCTTGTTACTGTCCCATTAACACCTTCCCTGCCAGCATGCCACTGATGAGAGAATACTTTCTCTTGGATCTCAGCTAAAGCATCATGGTTAATCTTTTAAAGAGCCCTAGACAATCTGTGACCTCCTCCTAGTTCCAGTTACCATGGTCACCACAGTGAATTAACGCAGGTAATATTAAGGTTTTAATGTGGATTACTTTATATAATATCAGTGGGATTATAAACCATTGTGGAGTAGGATAGGGTTGCCCCATCAATGCATTACTGGACAGGCAGCTAACTGTGTGTGTTTTGTCTTCTTACATAGTGCTGAAGGGTCAGTTGTTTGGGGAACCTGTCAAGTAAATCACTTTTGAGGGTTTGGTGTTAGCTTTGAATTACAACCCTCATGTTGTCCAGCCAGCCTAGAATAAAAAGTCTCCCATGCTGCTGGCTGAGCATCAGGAGAGTGGTAGTCCATTGCAGGCTGATGGCTATTTCTCTCTCAGTTTATCTCTGCTAGCAGGGGAGGCTCCCTGGTACCCCAGTGCAGTCTGTGCCTGTAGCATCCTATAAGTGGTTTCTCATGCTGCTTGTCAGAGTGCAAGGGATGTCATGTGACTCCCAGATCTCTGACTTGCACGAGGGGGCAGGAGAAGCAGTCTGCCCATGCAGCAGGCACAGACTTTGGTGCTGTAACTCAAAGCTCTGCTGACATGATAGGGAAGTGCCCTTCATGCACCCATTATAGGAGCTGCTGGTCTCTGCTCTAACACCACACACCTGCTTCTGGGCTAGGAGGCTGTGATATGAGTTCATATACCTGAGCTTCCTTCTGATTAGTTCAGCGCTGCAGCATTGATAGCAATGTAAGTGACACATGAGGGACAGAGGGGGAACACACTGGGGGCATCTCATTGACTTTTAATAAAGCTACGCTGATTGATAAGTCTAAATGACACACGGGGTGGGACAACATAGGGGCAAGCACCCTGGTGAGTGGGGGGGGAGAGCCTTGAGGGCTGCCTCATCTTGATGGGAGTTGTGATCCTCCTGCTGTATTACTGATACAGCAGGGGGATCTCAACTCCTATCAAGATGAGGCAGCCCCTCAGGTACAGGGAGTGGGGGGTCATAGAAAAGGGACAGTTAAGACAGGGGGGCTCATATAAAGGGGGCAGTAAAGACAGGAGGTCCTCATATAAAGGGGGCAGTAAAGACAGGGGGGCTTATATAAAGGGGACAGTAAAGACAGGGGGGCTCATATGTAGGGTGCAGTAAAGACAGGGGGCTCATATCAAGGGGACAGTAAAGACGCGAGGCTCATATAAAGGGGGGGCAGTAAAGACGGGGGTGCTCATATAAAGGGAGGCAGTAAAGGGGGGATCATATAAAGGGGGCAGTAAAGACGGGAGGCTCATATAAAGGATGCAGTAAAGACGGGGGTGCTCATATAAAGGGGGCAGTAATGACGGGGGGATCATAAAGGGGGGCAGTAAAGACAGAGGAGGGGCTCATATAAAGGGGGCAGTAAAGAGGGAGGGTTAGAGTTGTGTTTGTGACTGGAGATATGAAAGGTGTGTGACTGGACAGTAACAAGGGTTGAAGCCTTGATGTGGCGTTACTGCTCACATGGGTATCCATGTGCCAATTCAACCAACGTGAGTGACTGTAATAGTACATGATTACAATCATAAGTTTAAAAATATACTTTCTTTTCCAATTTTTCGTGTTTATTTTACATAACACATATACTCATATAATAATGGTATTTTTAATCTTCTGAGTGTGATGAAAAAAAAATGTCAATGTCTTTTTTTTTAAATGGTGCATCAATTAACATGAACACAGTGATACAAGCATGGGAAACGTGTGACAGGAAGAAAAGAAAGGGGGACATTGAGAAAAGCATGGGGCAAGTCTGAAAGTGACACAGAGGGGTCTATTCATTAAAAGTTGAGTAGCAGGTGGGTTGGGATATATTTAATCTCACCAATTTAGCTATTCATTTGGCAGGATCACACCTGCCGAGTTACCCCCACATAGCAAGCTCGTCGGGTTTGTCCGTGCACAATGTACAGATAAAGCGGTGACACTAAATATTCATCTAATCTTTTAGTGAATAATCCTCAGAGAGTGTGAGAGAGTAACACAGACAGTGGGACAGAGTGACCAGGGCCGATCCTAGGGTCACAGTGCAGACACACCCACGCCAACCCATATCTCTCATAATTCCCATCCTGCCACTCACTCAGACACACACACACGTGCTCTGCTGCTCACTGTCGCATACACTCTGCCACTCATACAATTATACTTGAAGTTACCATATTTGCTTGAATATAAGACAAGGTTTTTTTCAGAGCAAATGCTCTGAAAAATACCCCTCGTCTTACATTCGAGGTCCTCTTATAAGATTAGGGGGAGATTTAGAAAAGGGGAGGGAGGGGGGGAGATTTAGACAAGGGGAGGGAGGGGGATATTTAGACAAGGGGAGGGAGGGAGGGGGTAAGATAAAGACAAGGGGAGGGAGGTGGGAAGATTTAGACAAGGGGAGGGAAGGGGGAAGATATAGACAAGGAGGGAGGGGGGGGAGATATAGACAAGGGGAGGGGGGGATAGAGAAAATAAAATATTATCATGCTCCCCACCTGTCACTGGAGTATGAGCGTGGGGTCATCACGTGACACTTCCGCACAAGGGAGCGACAGAGGTTTCCTGCTTGTCGGGTGAAAGGAGGGCTGATGAGGGGTGAACATTTCATCTCCCCAGCCAGATCTTCTAACTGAGGAGGCGCCGTCGCAGGTGCACGTCCAACTTCACAGACATTAAAAAAAAATATACACAGGTTCTCCCAGATTTGTCGCTCCTTCTTCCTGTGCACAGTAGCATCTGCACCCGCCTAGGATTGGACTTGAGAGCAGGGCCTGACTGGGAACCCACACAGTCACACACAGGGGGGTGGCTGCCTCATCTTGATGGTAGTTGTGATCACCTCCTTAAGTTCCCGTGTGTCCCCCTCGTGTGACTTCCACTTACTAGCGTAGCATGTCACTGATAGAAGTTTTACCAACTGCTCGCTATGCTAGTAAGGGACAATAATCAGTAAGACGCTTATACTTAACTGTCACCGCAGCTGATCCGGAGGGGGCGTGAGGTGGTGTGTCTCCCTCGCGCAGGTGCACTTCTGCCAAAGTTACGGCTGAATGACAGCCGTAACTTTGTGCGCATGCACTGTGGTGCGCGATGAGTAAATTCTACTGCGCCTGTGCAGTACAATTTGCTCAAGAAATTTGACACAACACCGGGAAGCACTCTGATATACCCATTTATTACATTTATTCTGCCGCTCACTCACACACAATGCCACTCACTCTCACACATACACTGCCACTCACTCTCAGTCCCACGTTTACACTCTGATATTCACTCATGTATGTATTTTCTCCCACACCGGTCATCTCTTACTTCCATTATATGTATATTTTTCTCCCCCCACCCCTGTCATCTCTTCCTACCCCTGTATGTATAATTTTCTCCCCCCACCCGTCATCAATTTTCCATTCGGCTCTATGTATTTTATCCCCTTTCTCCTTCTCCCTAAACTCACAACCACCTGTTATATCTTCCTACCTTTTCTCACACAGCATCGGCTGTGGACGCACGTGATCCTGTGCAGTAACTTAACCAGAAACTAGTGAAGTGCGCGCACGTGGTGAATGTCTCAGAGCGACCGAACAACTTAGAGCGGCCGTGGCCGAATGCGTTAAAGAGGCCCCAGGACCAGCGGACTACCGTGAAATTTCCTGGTATCCAGGTAGGCCAGTCCGGCCTGCTTGAGAGTCACTCTCTCACACATTCTGTGCATAAATGTTACCAAATACATGTAGACCACCATTAGGTATTTTTAATAAAGAAATGTTTGACAAATTTTAGTGTCTTCAGCTTCCAGCCTCATGTCCTTCACTTCATTCACGTATAAATCTCTCAGTTCACTTTCTTGGTCACAAATGATGCTAATAGGAAATTCCTCTTGTAATCACCTTCCATTTCTAGAAGAAATAGGAAAAGTAAATCATCAAGTCTCCTGATAAGAGCTACCAGGGCAGGGATATTGGCACAACTGTGTGAAACAATGATTTTGTAAATAAGTAATATTAAGAATAAAATCTAAACACAGTAACAGCATACATTAAAAGCACGCCCATATAGACCATGAGGTAATGGTCAAACAAACCAGGGCTCAGCCCTCCGTGAAGTATCCCCGGTATGATAGGAACAACGGTAACACCCTCAAATGGGCTGAGGAAATAGAAAAGTCTGGCCAGTGTTGTAATTAACCCCTTAAGGACGAAGGCTGTTTTTAGACTTCTGCATTTTTTTTTCAAAGCAAATTGATAGTGACAAAGAAAGTGGAGGAAGTAATTGAGAGAGAAACAGAGGATTTAAAAACTTTGAATGTAATACATTTCAAATTGCAGAGACAAACACAAAGTCCCAAAAACATACTGTTTATGCCTGTATACCTCAGGAACCTGTATGAAGCAGTTATAGCCTTGTTACTGAGGGATGGTGTGGTTCCAAAACAAAGAATAGTCCAGCGGGACACGTGTGGACAGGTAACCATGCACCCCGATATGAGCTGTCCTGTGGAAGAAAACATAACAGGTTAAACATTGTAATTGAGATCATATTACCAGGTTGACAATGACAGGAATAGGCGCTGGGTGTAACAGTGCTTTTCTTAAATCATGATTTAAATAATAGAACATTTTTATATTAAACAAATAAGTATTACAGTCACTCACCCTGGTTGAATTGGCACATGGATACCCATGTGAGCAGTAACGCCACGTCAAGGCTTCAACCCTTGCTACTGTTCATTCACACACCTTTCATATCTCCAGTCACACACAGAAGCACACGCCTTTCAGACCAGGGGTGTAACAGGGAAGCAGAGAGTGTTAGAGAGTGAAAGACACACAGTGTTAGAGAAAGAGAGATAGTGTAATAGTTTAATAACTTACCTTTAAGGTAACAGCCAGTTACCAATGTCACAGCACAAGCGTACAAAGTTACGCCTGTCAATCAGCCATAACTTTGGCAGAAGAGCGCATGTGTGAGGAACACACATCACCCCACGCCCTCTTTGGATCAGCTGCGGTGACAGGTAAAGTATAAGCGTCTTACTGATTATTGTTAATTACTATGTTAATTACTATGATAACATTATATAAATATGTGCAGGGCCAATATAAGGAGCTCTCCAGGGACCTGTTCATTAATAGAAATGTACAAAGAACAAGAGGTCACCCCCTGAGACTGGAAGAGCAAAGATTTCATAGGCAGCAAAGGAAGGGATTCTTTACGGTAAGGACAATAAAATTATGGAACTCACTGCCAAGAGAGGTAGTGCTATCAACAACAATAGATTCGTTTAAAAATTGTCTGGATGATTTTTTAGAAAAGCAGAACATACAGGGGTATTAATAATAGAATGAGCATTAATAATAGAGCTTTTTGATCCAAGGAGAAATCTGATTGCCCTTTTGGAGTCAAGAAGGAATTTTTTTCCCCCTAGGAGGCAACATTCGAAAAAGCTTCCTTAGGGTTCTTTTTGCCTTCTTTTGGATCAAAACGCAGAAATGATAGGTAGAAGGGTTGAACTTGATGGACTTTTGTCTTTTTTCAACCTAAATTACTATGTTACTATGTTACTAGCGTAGCAAGTAATGCGTAAAACTTCTAACTGGAAGTCACACATGTGGGACACACGGGAGCTTAAGGAGGTGGTCACAACTACCATCCAGATGAGGCAGCCACCCCCCTGTGTGTGACATCCACTTACTAGCGTAGCATGTCACTGATAGGACTTTTAGCAACTATACATTGATTGCTACGCTAATAAGTGACAATAATCAGTAAGACGCTTATACTTACCTGTCACTGCAGCTGATCCGAAGAGGGCGTGAGATGGTGTGTGTTCCTCGCACATGGGCTCTTCTGCCAAAGGTATGGCTGATTGACAGCCGTAACTGTGTGCGCATGTGCCGTGATGCACAATGAGCAAATTCTACAGTGCATGTGCAGTAGAATTTGCTCGACAAATTAATCAGAACACCCCCTTTATATGAGCCCCCGTCTTTACTGCCCCCTTTATATGAGCCCCCGTCTTTACTGCCCCCTTTATATGAGCCCCCCTGTTTTTACTGCCCCCTTTATATGAGCACCTCCTTTCTTTACTGCCCCCTTTATATGAGCCCCATCTTTACTGCCCCCTTTATATGAGCCCCCCATCTTCATGGCCCCCCTTATTTGAGTACCCCCTGTCTTTACTGCCCCCTTTATATGAGCCCCCCTGTCTTTACTGCCCCCTTTATATGAGCCCTCCGTCTTTACTGCCCCCCTTATATGAGCACCTGATTATTATATTTATAAAATTAATACAATAATAATTCTATGGAGGAAGATGAACTAGTCTTGTTGGGCTGTCTAGAGGCATGTTGTCTGCAGGCTGTTCTGATGATTTATCCTGGAGGAACAAAGATCTTGAATATTCCTGCTACAGATGCTTGGGAGGTGACTTGTCCAGTATGTTGACCCACTCACATCCCATTGGGCCAGATGGTAAATGAGAATTATTTTTCACTATCCTCTAATGGGCTGCAAACATTACATACAAATGGACTTTTCTCGGGGCCATACAGTTCATATTCATCATCGCTCCTCCGACACTGTCGAATGGCCCCAGCGTGATATTCATTTCTAGTCCGTGCCCAGGCCCAATGGGAAGGATTGCTAGTTATCATCTACATGGAATAGAAAATAATTTAAAAAAAAAAGAAGTATAGTTTCTTAATGCAGTTTAATGACATTGTATGTAAAATAAACACTAGTTATTCAAATCTTTCATGAATTTCTTGTTAGAAAATAGTCAGGTTAATGTTGTGTCCACCCCCTTTATTTAAATACTGCTTTACAAACCAACACTGCTATGCTAAAATATTTCACTTTTTATACCCTACTACACCCAGTTGGAATAAGTCACTTTATTAAACTTTTTTATATTTTTATTATGCCATTGTCTTTATTAAGACTCATTCTATTTCACAAGAACTTTATACTTTTTTCAATCTATCACTTTATTTACCGGAACCCACAAAATGCATCATGCTTTAAGACAAACCTGTTCACAGGCCGCTTTCTTCACGTAGGCCCGGTAATTTAGGTGTTTAAACAGCTCATCCCTTAGCCGATGGAACTGGGGCAGTAGATCTTGCCATGCACTCCCTAGTGCCCACGGGTAAATCTCCTCATAGAACATCTCATCTTCCTCCATACAATTTGCTAGCAAACTGAAATCACACAGCAAAAGGAACAAACACTAAGAGGGGAATGTACTAACGAAACGTAAAGATATTTCATGTGCAAAATTATTTTTGCTCTTTGCTCCATTTCTACTGTACTAATGTCGGATTATTAATAACCATAAAAATATGAATATGAGTTATTAATTATGAATCATAAAAAATATGAAAATTGATGTTTCAAATATATGGGTCCGACTAAAAATACCCATATCAAGAATTCGTTATGTATGTGAGAGTTTGGATGACGTTTTTACAAAGTAAATACAATGCCACAATTATTAATAAAATAATAATGAATTTATTATATATAGAATAAGGATAAAATGGTAAGCAGAATAGCATAACAACAAAATACAATATCAATAGATGTTAATCATAATTCACATGTATGACTTATAACATAAGTAAGTAGGACAAAACATGAATTATGCAGCTCTGTACCTATATCAACATGCATGTAGAATAATTTACTATGCAGTACGTTTCTGACCATAAGATGGCCATGCATTTTATTTAGATACAACCTACATTGATTATGATTAATTTTTAAAATGGTTAATGATAGTACACCATAATTACCTACAAATTACCAACATATACTCTGCTTAGGTAAGGTAATATTACTAAATCATTTAACTACTCAAAGTGGCTATTTCTTAATCTGCTCGGTAAATGATAATGTATGTATTCTAGTTTAGACTTTAAGAATGAGAATCTTAGATAATCTCTGGAGATTAGATATGACATATTTGGGTAAATAGCTAGACTATAAGGACTTATGGTTCTTTGTAATATCTTTAGGATATTCCTCTGGCTTCCTTCTGCAGAAAGGATGACAGATAAACATCAGGCTAACATATAGATCCCAGAAATTGTGGGATTTAAGTTAAATTTACCCAAATATATATGCTAATGACATCCATAAAAATGAGATTATGCTAGAAACAAATTACCACATTTATACATTACCGGCAGAGGTTGTTTTGCAGTTGAGAATCCTTCCATTGAAGAATTGAGTGATGGGAGTTACTCCTGGGACTTAGCTCAATACTATGGGTATGGAGATTTCTATTGTTATTATGAACATGTGCTATTAAAAGCCTCATATTCCTGAGTCCTCTCCAGAAGGAGAGAGACTCAGCCCTTTTCTAAAACATTCCCATCTCCCAAAATCAGTCCCCCCAGGTCTCTCCGGTATCTCAGCCTTTCAGCTCCCCTTTCTATAAGCCCAGTATCAACTTATCAACCAAACCTTATCTCAGATTCACACCCTGTTTCTGTGACTTCTAGCCAATTGAATGGATGGGTGTGTTAATGAGATGATGTCATGATTTATAGCTATACCTGGATTGTGAGTATAATGTAATACAATATATATGTTGCAATATATAGAAGTGTTAATACAATTTCAAATTATAGTAAATATTTATCATATTCTTATCATTGCACATTAAATAAAAATGTATAATAAAATGTATACCACACTAATAAAACAATAAAAACAATATTCTAATTAATATGTAGGATTAATTATACTTTACATATTTATTAGTGAAGGTGTGATATCATTATATATTTTAATGGGTGATTTGAATCAACTAGGTTTATTTATAATAACCCTTATTAGATTCTACAAGTCAAAAATCCCAATAATCTCAGTGTGTCTGTGTTTGTAAGTTTCTGCCAGTTTGGGTGGGCTAGCAAGTTGCAGAGAAGCCCCCCTTCCCCTCTAATATGTATATAGACACAGCTGTGTCTTTAGAAATACAATGAGAGTCATAAACGACTAACAATGCCCACCTTATCTGTTCCAGTGATACTAGATAACAGAGTTAGGAATGTGGAGGACTTTCTTTTAGCTTCAGGGACACAGAATAAGATTTGAACACACAGAAGGATTTCCAAAAACTGACACAAAATGGAGGCTGCTGGCATCCATCTTGTTATCCTTTTCTTTTGCTTTATTCATATGTACCAGTCCCAAGATTACTGATCAATACCTCTGACACTAAGCATTTCATATTTAAATAGTAAATATGAGCAAATTTTGAATAAAAATACTTGGGAATAAAAAAACAGGCAAGGTTGTCAATATTTTTTCTACCTCTTTTATTAGCACTTTCTAAAACCTGGGGCTAACACAAAATCAGAATTATTTTTTACAAAATATTCGCAAACGTTTTTGGAATTCGCAATTACAATCGAATATATTAGCGCAGAAGGAAAAATGCACACTGCATTCAAATGAACAGACGAGGCAAGAAGTCGGGAAAAAAGGGCAAAATGTTACAAATATTCACAAATTGCCCCTGTTTTACCTACTTTTATCCTCGTGGCACTTGTTTAGTACATGACCCCCTAAATGTTTCACCATCTTTTTTGTAATTTCTAAGTAAAACAATTAGCAAATATTTCATTTAATGACTGCATTTTACTAAAATAGTAGGGGTGCTAAGATCCAATGAGTTTATGACCTAGTAAAATGGCTGCATAACCAATATACGGACCACAAATCTGGTTTACTATCACAGTCTGCATTAATTGAAGTATTTCTCAAAAAAAGTAAAGGGTCTACTCACTAAAGAGATAATTGCAGGGAATTAAGATGGGGATTTCAAACTTATAGGAACATTACAACTTTTTTAACCCTTGCTTCCTTCAAGGAAGCAAGGGTTAAACAAAACATGTCCCAGACTTTAAAAGTAAACCTGACCTGTATCTTAATAGATACACACGGGTTTACTATCTGCGCTAGCAGAGAGAGCTGGTCGCCGACCCGACTGCTGCCTGCTTCCTATGGAAGCATGGCAGTTGTCAGTCAGAGGATAAACTGGCGTGAACTATCAACAGTACACGCCAGTTCATCCTCACAACAGGAACAACTTACATTGCACTTGTGTTTCTATATTAGAGGCACAAGTGAAAGGCGAGGTTTAGTGTTCCTTTAAGGCTAAATTAGTTGAGTAGAAAAAATTCTATCTGCATTGGGGAATCTGTCCATCTCAGCTACATTGGTATAACATTTTCAGATCCCATCTCAATTCTCTGCAGTTCTCTATCTATTAAGTAGACCCTGAAGGTCTGACAAGTTATACAGTAATTATTAAACAATTTTTTTTTCACTAATATAAGTCATAACTTTGTTAGTTATATAGAAAATTCAAAATGTTCTATATTTTAGTAAGGAATTCCACCCTGTTGTTTTTTTTTATCACCAAAATAAACAATTTGCCAATATTAAGTCTATAGAGGTAATTGTTGAACAAATAGCAATAGTATGGCTGGTAAGAAAAAAGTGTCAACTCTTTATAACCACCATTTGGTTTGTGAAAAGATAATTATATCTATGGCAACTTTAGAAAAATGTTTTAAAAGAAATGATGATAAAAATGTTTTATTTCAGTGTTAAATAATGTATTTTTAGATAATAAGTACCGTCTGATTAATAAAGAATAAATAAGACTAGTTGGCGATGGTGGACTCATACTTTAGGACCATAGTGTATAAGATTAATAATTCATCATGAGTATAGCTTAAACGAGTCGGCAAAAAAATATGTTCCGTTTAACTGAAAGATTGCATCACATCTAGGCATTTTAAAGAGAATTTATTTAATTAAAGAATATACATAAAGCACCTTACTGACCTTTCTGTGCTTGTATAATTTTGTCAGGGGGCGGACATCTTGGGTGAGAGCTTCCTTCATGTAACCCAAGATGCTGAACAAAATGTCAGCCCCCTGAATGAGTTGTACAAACACATAGGGCTTAATTAGGTACTTTATTTATATTCTGTCATTAAGGCATTTCTATTTGAAATGCCTACACAATACAATCTTTCAGGTAAACATCACTTATTTTGTTGCTGACAGTTGTCCTTTAAGCTATACTCATGTTGTTTATTAGTCTTTAAAGACATTGGGGATGGGCCTAGAAATAACATACGTGATCAATTATAAAAGGACAAGAAGGGGTGAAATAACAGCTTTAGGTAAGCTTGCCAGCTGGCCAGTATTCTACCAGCAGGCATCAGGCCAATGCTAAGTCAATAGCAATAGCATGGCCACTATATTTCTGATGAAAAGGTGGCAACCCTAGCTGTAGGGGTGAAATTAAAGTTGATTATCAGGGGCTGGAAAGTACAGCAAGGGGGAGAATTAACTGAAAATACAGTGAAGTGAAAGAGGGAACTGACAAGGAAATGGGAATATGAAGTGAGAAAGAAGGAACTGAGTATAAAAAAAATAGCATTAGAAGAGAGGTCCGAAAATACAAAGATTTTGGAAGGTACGACAGAAAATAAACAATCATATTTATAAGTGTGTAAGTGCATGTAAATATACTCACAGAAAAGCAAAAAAATGTATTCTTGTGTATTGTTGAATTTTCAGCTTTGATCTTCGAAAATACATGAGTACCATTGCAAGCAGGTACTAGAAGGAGATGAGAATCTGTTAGAGGCTGACATTGAAATCTGGGAGGAAAAATAACTGTCCAGGCTGTGTCTGTCATATGAGGTATTTAATAGAAAGGAGGATTAACCACTTCGTGACAGGGCTGTTTTTAAATTGTTGTACCCTTCGCGACAATGGCTGCTTTAACATTGCTGCAATGTTTGTGTTTAGCTGTAATTTTCCTCTTTCTCATTTTATCAACCCACCAATTTTACATAGTGTTTGTATCGCCATAAAAAGGGCTTTCTTTGGATACCAATATTTTCGTCATACGATGTAATTTAAAAGAAACACTTTTTCTACCTTTGACCTGAAATACCTCATCTAAATAGCTTCTTATATATGTACAGAGTTTAGAAATTCCATGTTTGCGTGTTTTTCTGTTGTTTATTTGAAGGGCGATAATTACCAAAGGAGCATTCTTTTTTATTCCCTGTTTTGTCCTACAGTGACCTAAATCTAGCAATAGTACTAAACCTAACCCTGATTTTATCTCTAACCCATTTGCAACACAAAATACAACCCTAATCCTAGATCTATGGTTAATTAAGATCTAGTTTTGTCTTTTTTATAAATTCAATATTGCTGACTGCATCTTGGGGTCAAACACCAACAGAACAATGGGATTTCTGATTACTTCTGTTGCTCTTGCCAGACCCCCACAAATATGGCACCTGTGGGGGTCAAAACTTTTGGTGTTGCATGATGTCTTGATGGCTTGCCTTGTCTGCCTAATGCTAAATACAATGCTGTCTACGGCTGCTTATTATTGTGCATAGACAGTATTAATGCTGGGACAGAGTTGAGTTTGATGGGACAGGACTCCAATGTGGGACTGCAGGCAACTATGCCTATGGTTGGACCAACATTGCAATAACTCAGTTCTGTGTCACCCACAATGCCCATCAACCCCCAATTTTGGCATTCTTTACTGAACAAAAGGTCTGGCCCCCATAAATATAACTTCTACTCCTGACACTTAGCCCCTGGGGATCTAGGTTCCTTCATTTGAGTTCTTCTGCCCACTTTTCATTTTAGTCTCCAAGCCACAATATGGTGCCCACAGTACTTGCCCCTACATAACATTGCGACACCTAGAGATATTGCCCTTGCCACACTGCAGCAACCCCAGGACTTGCCCCATGCTATACTGCAGCACTGACTGAGCTTTCCCCCATGCCACACTACAGCACCCACTAAACTTGTCCGCCTTGGCACACAGCAGCACCTGCTGGACATGCCTCTGCGCCACACTACAGAAACCGCTTCCCTTGCCATTGCATCCCCATAGACCCAGACTTGCTATTGCTCCCAGCCAAGACTTGCCATTGGATCCCCCCTTCTTGTTTCATCCCCAGGCTTTGTTCCCTTCTTTTTAGTGGGGCAGCCAGAGACTGTCTGTGTGCTGCTTGATGCACACAGACGTTGTCCGATGCTGCCTGACACCTCTGGTGGATCTTCTTAGCAGAAGAGCAGGACATTATATGACCCCGGCATTCTGGCTCGGGCAGTATCGGAGGATGTTTGTGTCTGTTGATCTGTCTCATATAGCAGTGTGAGGAAATCAAAGAAATACCTTGTCTGATATTCTGCAACATTTATCTGCTTGCAGAAATCTTCTGATAACATCATCTTCTACAGTAAATTAAATGAAGAGAAACAGGAAATGCTTATTTTGTGTTTATTCTAAGGTTAAAATTGAAAATTCGATTTAGCAAACATCCTTTTATGGCTTTACTACTGAAATGGATTATAGGTGTATTAGTGAACATAAAAATGAATAATTTATTTTAATAACATTATGAAAAGGATTTACTTCACATCATAATATGGAGTCAATTGATTGTTGTACCTGGGTACCAATTTTTTATACATTTCTGAGGTTAACCCCAAATCCTTATAATGGATTATATTGTCATGAATATAATGGTTTGTAAGTAATTTATGATGGCAAAACCCACCATGCAATCGAAACATTTCATGGTTCTCTATGTCTCTCATGGTGTGTGAGTGTGTATAATAGAAGTGCCAGCTTGCTCTCCCTTATGTCATATGGGGTCACTGACAATGTCCCCCTTCTGACAGATGAGAAATACCCAGCTATATATTAAGAAGGTTTACATTTAATATATCAGAGGATATTTGACTGAGCAAAGACCTAAATGGAACTCTTTCTCCCTCCCTCCCCAAAGTATGGTGTCTCTTTTTTTCTCCCTCCCTCCCCTAATGCCTGGTGTCTCTTATTCTCCCTTCCCAATGCCTAGTGTCTCTTTTTCCCTCCCTCCCAATGCCTAGTGTCTCATTGTTTCCCTTCCTCCTAATGCCTGGTGTCTATTTTTTTCCCTCCCACCCTCGCTCTCCCCCAGCTGTCTGTTTTCACCCTTTGTCTTTCTCCTCTCCCCCAAGACACCCCCATGTCTGGTGTCTCTTATTTTCCCTCCATTTCCATTCAGGAGGGAAGAATGCACAGAGGAGACAACCAGGACACGGCACAGCCAGGAGGTGAGTACTGGGAAAGGATGAGGAGTGTGGTATATAATGGGCAAACCAACACTGGTATATTAATGGGCATATTGGCTGTGGTGTATTAATGGGCAAATAACACTGGCATATTAGTGGGCAAATTAGGAGTGGCATATTAATGCTACTTGTGTGAAAAATAATTTAGCCAATTTTTTAAAATAAAATAACTATTTTCCCAATAATATATATATTTTAGACTAAATAATGGGTTACCCGTTAAAATTACGTGTACTTGCCAAAAAGCTTTATGTGACTGAAGCAATCTCTATAAAATGTAATGTCGAGTCTCTTACCAAGGAGTCTATAGAAGGCATTGCTCTCTTCCTGTCCGATTTTTCTTACTGATTTCCTGGTCCGCTGGAGTTTACGAAGACTTGATGTTACTTCATCTCTCAGACACCTTTTTTCTGCAGCCGGCAAAGTGGTTTCATCTCTGCAGTGTGATCACAGCTTGTATTAGATTTATTTTAATCAAAACTTAAAAATTCCCCAAGAACGTATTCTATTAACCCCTTAGTGACATAACATTTTGACCTTGTCTTTCCCTTGGTGACATTGACTGTTTTGACATTTCTGGGGTGTTTGTGTTTAGCTGTAATTTTCTTCTTTCTCACATACTATAGCTACACAAATTATATATGGTTTTTATCGCCTTAAGAAGGGCTTTCATTAGATACTATTATAGTCATCATATAGCACACAATATAACCCCACAGCACCAGATACAACACTATAGCACACAATATAACCCCATAGCACCAGATACAACACTATAGCACACAATATAACCCCACAGCACCAGATACACTATAGCACACAATATAACCCCACAGCACCAGACACAACACTATAGCACACAATATAACCCCACAGCACCAGATACAACACTATAGCACACAATATAACCCCACAGCACCAGATACACTATAGCACACAATATAACCCCACAGCACCAGACACAACACTATAGCACACAATATAACCCCACAGCACCAGATACAACACTATAGCACACAATATAACCTCACAGCACCAGATACACTATAGCACACAATATAACCCAACAGCACCAGACACAACACTATAGCACACAATATAACCTCTCAGCACCAGATACAACACTATAGCACACAATATAACCCCACAGCACCAGACACAACACTATAGCACACAATATAACCCCACAGCACCAGATACAACACTATAGCACACAATATAACCCCACAGCACCAGATACAACACTATAGCACACAATATAACCCCACATTACTATAGCACACAATATAACCCCACATTACTATAGCACACAATATAACCCCACATTACTATAGCACACAATATAACCCCACATTACTATAGCACACAATATAACCTCTCAGCACCAGATACACTATAGCACACAATATAAACACAAAGCAACAGATTCTCTAAACACCCAAATTCCTAAATCCATGACATTTCTTTATCTCTTTCCCCATCATTTTATGTGTTTTATTCCTCCATGTCAGTGACCTCTTTTCACCTACATTTTATCTTTTCTGCCCCATGTCATCCCATTTTGTTTGCAATCTGCCTCCATCTATCACATCATTTTATCCTCCATTATCTTTTCTGCCCCATCCACTTGTCACCATGTTGATGTGAGCAGAGCCTGGTCAGAGAAGCTGCTCAGACTGGACAAATTGGAGGGACCTCCCTGGATTTACCCCACTCTGCCATGTACCTTAAAGCTATTATAAGCTCTTCCTACCTGTTACAGAGGCTCAGCTGTGGTCTCTGAGTATATACCCCTGCAGGCTCTCTTCTGTCAGTCATGCTGCCACATGGAGGGCTGAGGGGCGGGGCTATAACTTCATATCCCCGGGCACCCCTGTCATTGGCTCTCCATGCAGCATGACTGACAGCTGCAGAGACCTGCACCAATGTGGATGGGAGACCAGTATTACAGCAAGCAGAGTTGCAGAGAGCAACAGCTTTGGGTGCCACCTCCTACCCCAGCAACTGGTGTGCAGTCCCCTAGGGACAACTAGAGGCTACATACTGAGAAAAAAAAATATATATATATTTTTTTTAAGGGGAATTGTAAAAATCCAGGGGGGGCAAGTGCCCCCCCTTGCCCCCCCCCCCCCCCCCCCTGCGGACGCCCATGCTTTCACATACAGGAATTATAATGCATTATAACATATAATTCCAAACATTTCTACTTGATAATCACTTAACTTGTTTTTTTAAAGTATTTGTTTTCATTTTCTTTAACAGTAATTTCACCTTTCTGATCTATTCAGGGCTGTTAAGGTAGCCAAGATCTGAGCTCAATTTGATTTCCCTACAATTCAGCATTTTAATATGGACAAATCTGAGTCGAATTTTGATATTTTTTTCCAAATTCAAACCGCTAATGCTGCCCTTTTCGGTGTGGGCAACATGGGCTGGTCTTTTCCCTATTCATAGAGAGCCAAATTCACCCATATTTGACAATTTTACCCAAAGAGGGGGTGTTTCATTTCTCCAAATATTAAAGTTAGAGAATTCCCATGTATCTGTCTATATATATATTTTACACACTGATATAACAATTCTTGCGGTATAACAATACTGTTATTATTGTTATGCCAGCTATAGGTTGGAATCACAAAACTTGTTATTTTTCACCGTTAACAGCTGTTACATGTATCCTCCCACTATCATGTCTGGTTTATCACAGTACTCATCTCAGTACTCATCTCATGTCCACAGTGTGGATGGCAACATTGAATGGTAATGCATTATTCTCTACTGTAGGTATGAAATGGTACCTTTCCATATGTGAGTGCATAAGGCAGGGGTGTGACTAGAAACCACTAGACCATTGCTGACCATGTAGCACATCCCATCATGATACCATCAGTGCAATACACACCCACTTTCCACTATACCAGCTTTGTCCCCATGTCACTTATACATGCACTGGATTTAAAGGGCCATTTGGGTCACCAAAATTATCCAGATTCAGATGAAATTCGGGCTCTGATTTTCATTAGGACAATCAGAGTTCTTTGAATAGACTTGCTGTCTCCGTAGGACCTTAACACTGATACCAAGGATAAGTAGGGCTTTAGAATTGTTTATTTATTTTATAACAATTAGCCTAGTTAAAAACAATGGAAAATAAAATAACCTTCAAACTTTTTTTTATGAAAAAGTTTGATTAAATAGTATATCTAATGTAGCAGTGTGAGGATACAGAACCCTAGAGCAGCCTCTCCTCCAGGGGTATTGTCCTTAAGGGGAACCTTGCCGGGTTCAAGTCAGTGAATATATCTCCCTCAGGATGCTGGTCTCAGTAGTGGTAATTTGAAAAGTAAGGCTGACGGGGCAGTAGCTGATAGCCAGGGCAATCACAGAGTCCTCTGGAGAGGGAGGCAGGTATCGACCCCTCTGCCTCCAAGTGCAGCCTTTACAAAGGCTGCCAAGTATTAACCTCAAAGCTGACAGATCTGAAGACTCTGCCGCAGGAATGGACACACAGCAAACTCTAGGGAAAGCCTTCTACTTTATTACAAAACAGACAAAACTCACATATAGGGAAATCGTGGGAGGAGGGCAAACCTACACAAAGGTAGCATAAGCTTAATTACATCTTATAGGAAGATAATCAGGCCACATTCCTGGTCTGTAGGAGAGCTTGTCTCGCATATCGCGATCATGATTGCCAGGCTCCAGACAGGGGCGTGTGTCCTGCGATCCTATTGGAGAGTGCAGGGGGGAAGGAGAGAGAAGACTGGTTTCTCTACTACAGAGAACAAGAGATGGAAGCCTACTTGATGGGGGGTGTGAGGTGCCTTAGGTCTGGCAGGCTATAAAATGGCTGAGCACTGTTCATTCAGTGCTTGCTCATTTTCAAGCTAGTTACTGTGCCCCCAAACTCTCTGTGTTTTTGTTCCCTTGCCCTTGCTATTGATTGAATTCCTGGCTACTGACCCTTGGCTTGTCTCTGGACTTTGTTATCCTTCATACTGCTGACCATTGGCTTGTCTCTCTTGTTTTTTAACCATTTCTGCCTGCTCTGACCCTTCAGATCATTTTTGGCTCTGCCCTCTCAAATTCCCTTGGTACCTCATTTTGGCCCCCACTACTCCTAGTGGATTACTATGTCGTCCCCTGTGGGCTGCTTTCAGCATATACCTGCACTAAGCTCCTCTCTACAGTGCCCGACACGAAAACTAGAATTTGGACAGAACACGATAACTGGCGCTCTATATTTGGTGTCCAGTGAAATTATATAAATTATCGTTTAAGACAGATTGACAGAGAGAATCAATTCCATGTAAGTTAGCTATAGAGATTCGGCTCAGCAAGTTTGGAGTCATTTGGCGTAGTGGTCGGCTAAGCAAAATGTGATTAAATCTCCAATATTTTTTCATCTAAGCTAGGTGCTTTTAAAATAACTTTGTTATTATACCTGTTCTTATGAGTTGACTAATTAAGATAAACTGTAAGTATTTATGTTGCAGAATTTACCATTAAATCAGTGACATTTACAAAGTTTTTAGCTGGGAAGAGGTTCTGAAAACTTTGCACACCTGTTTGAGGCCCCTGTTACCTCCCTGTATATAATCTATACTATTCTGCCCTGCTTCCTATATATGGGTTATAATTTGGCTACATTAAGGCTCCTGTTTATATCAGGATGACCTTGTGAACTGACCCAAGGCGATGCAGCCTTCTCTAAACCCCTCCTGTACATATCTCCAAGCCCTACCTTGATGTATGAGAAAATATATACGGAGCCCAGAGCTCAAGTGAAAACAAGTGGGAAGTTTAATTCACAAGGTGTGATTTTGAAGCAATAAAAGAAAGGCATTATCCTCTGGAGTGAGTCGTTCTTTTGGATCTTCCTTCTAAACCTGCATAAGGTATTGTGACATGCTGCTTCAGTGTCATTTTTATTGTGTTCCTCCAATCAACTGTAACAATTGCCATATTGATGGTCTCTGGAGGGAGACGGTTCAACCAGAGGCGTTGCTAGGTCTCCAAAACATCCGGGGCTGGAGCCCATGATAGATTTTATAGAAGTGGAGTAAATAAAATCACATGCTTAGGCGGCATACAGACTGATATAATTGACGCCAATGAACAATAGGGTATATATCAGGGCTCAACAAATCCCGGGCACCAGGAAATTATACCTGGCACCCAGTCATTGTTGTCCCTGCCTGGTGCCCTCGCCGCTGGGATGAGTGTGCTCAGCAGGTCTAGAAACAACAGCAGGGCACAGGCTAGAATGAGGTATAGCAGCCAGGAGGGGGACATATTGATAGATGCACTTTTTTTTATCATAAACAACAACAAAATTGCTGACTTGTGTGTAAGTGTATGTGACAGAGTGTGTGTGTGTGTGACTGTGTGTTTATGTGACCCACTGTATGTGTGACTGTGACCGAATGTATATGTGTGTGTCTGTGACTGACTGTGTGTGTCTGTCTGTCTGTGACTGGCTGACTGTATGAGTGTGTTTGTGTCTGTCTGTTACTGACTATATGCGTGTGTGTGTGACTGACTATATGTCTGCCTGTGACCGACTATATGTGTGTATCTGTTTGTATGTGTGTGTATGTGTCTACCTCCACAGCAATAAAAGTCACAGTAATGTGCAAGTGTGAATATAACACAGACTCCACAGCAATAAAACGTGCAGTGTGTGAGTGTATCACACACTCATGCTGCACATTACTGTACCACAGTACACAATAAGACTCGCAGCACACAAAAAACTCACATTACTCAAAGTTACACTTATACACAAAAATACACAGCCACAAATACACACACATGCAGCCACACATACACACACATTCACACTTGCACAGTCACACATACATACACACACCCTTACACACAGAGACACACAATCCCACTTACACACACCAACTTGCATCACACACACACTTGTATGTGAGCAAATTCCCATGATTTCAAAATAACTGAGCATATAAAAATGACTCAACCCTGACCCCCCCCCCCACACATAGATACCCTTACATAGATAACCTTACACTCACACACACATACAGACAACCTTACACACAGAAACCCTTATACACACAGATGGCCTTTCCCACACAGACATTCTGCCACGCAGACACGTGTGTAAACCTGCAACTCTCACACACACATCACAAATATTTTTTATTTTTTAATAAAAAGGGGTCAAAAACCTGGGGAGAATAGGATGAGGTATGAAGGTGTGCTCCTTCTACCCTGGGGAGAATAGGGTGAGGTGTGAAGGTATGCTCCTTCTACCCTGGGGAGAATAGGGTGAGGTATCAAAGTATGCTCCTTCTACCAACCTCATAAAAGAGAGAAGTGCAGGGAATTGATATGGGAATTCAACTGAATGCGAGAATTTTTCCAGCTCTGCTACTTTAGCCTTAATTTTGAAATTCCCATCTCACTTCCCTGCAATGAGTAAAGCCTATAATATAATGAGCAGCACATTCACTCATAATGTATGGGTTTAATAGTATAACGAGGTCCATGTGATGTTTAATGCCATGTGTATGGACTCATTGCCATCAACATAAAGACTATATATAAAGATGAATCACTATTATTCATATTGAATGTGATAATCAGGTGTGAAAATAAAAATGGTATGAGCACTGTTTCACACTTGATTATCACATTCAATATGAATAATAGTAATTAATCCAATTTTCTCCTAGTAATCTCACTGCCACTGACACACTCCTAACTCTGCCACTCACGCTTTCACTCTCGAACACTTACACTCACACACACTCATAACTCTGCTGCTCACGCTTACACTCACACACTCTGCCACTCACACACATACACACGCACACTCATAACTGTGCCACTCACGCTTACACTCACTCACAAGCACACTCATATCTCTGCTGCTCACACTTATACACTCCAAAACTCTGCCACTCACACACACTTACACGCACACTCATAACTCACACTCTTCCAAACACTCACACTCTGCACACTCACTCATACAATCACACTCTGCCACTTACACACACTTACATTCTGCCACTCACACACATACACACTCAGAACTCTTCCACTCACTCACACACACTCTCTTCCAATCACACTCTGCCACACTCACACACATTCACTTACTTACACTCTGCCACTCACACCCACTTACACTCTGCAAATTACATTCTGCCACTCACATACATACACATGCACACTAATAACTCTGCCACTCACAGTCTGCTACTTACATACACATGCAGACTCATAACTCTGCCACTCACACCAACTTACACTCTGCCACTTACCTCACATACATACACCTGCACACTAATAACTCTGCCAAACACTCACCTGCAAAACGTGAGGGGCGGAGTTAAGCACGAGGGGCGGAGCCTATCGTGAGGGGATGGAGTCTGCTGCTGTTCAGCACACAGCATGCAGGAGGCGGGGTCGAACGTGAGGGGGTGGAGCCGAGCACGAGGGGGCGTGGGCAGGGTCTCCATTCGGGGCTATGGATGGGAGATCCGGGGCTTCAGCCCCAGTAGCCCCCCCCTAGCGACGCCTCTGGGATCAACCCTCATGGGCCTTTTTCAAGCCTAGCATCAAGTGTTTCAACAAACTTTATATGTAATGCACAAAATGTCAAAAACTTGTCAATCAATAAATCAGGTGAATATATAAGTTGTTTAAATTAAAATTATCCGCATTGTCTGCAATGCACATATATATTGACATAATCAAAAGAAATATACAATAAAAATATATACAATAAAAATGTATAATATACAAAATGTGTAAAGCTTAATTATTTTACAAAATTAAATTTCAAAAAGAATGAGTTTTTGAATACAGTTGTTGTCACAATGGAAATGTCTTCATAAATCTATATTTGAGCTGGGAAAATGTATTTGACTACATATCAAGTGATTGATTTGGATCAAAGCAAACTTTGTTTAATTGTCTATCTACTCCTTCCAGATTGATCAACTAATGCGCTCTCCCCTAGAAGTAATTCACATCGGAGACAAAGTTTCTGATCAGTGAAAAACCTGAGGCAAACCTTTATTTTCCAGAGTGGGGGATTCCTTTTAAAGCAGGAATACATCACAGTACAGTCATAGTTTAAAGATACAATATACGTTCAACAATTGGCTAAAGTTGGAGGGTCTTCTTTTAAGCCCACCCTACAGAATGTGATGTCATCTTTATAGAGTTCTCCCACCACATTCCAGCTCCATCTTGGTTACACGATGGGAGGGGGAGTGAGTAGTTTACTGAACAAAGAGGGGCTCCAGGGGGAACAGTTACTGTTACTTTAACAGTGATTCACGTGGCATGTGATAACTTGTACAAGAGAAAGTGGGAGGAGTTAGTACCGGAAGCTGGTCTTTATAAGAATGTGTTCCATGAGACTTGCTCCTTAGCAGGGGGGAAGGGGTAGCTTGGATGGGAGGAGTTTCCATAGGAAGTAGCTTATTTGAACACATGTGTAAAAGATTAAACAGACAAAGGAATGCAATGCTTATAAGTGAGCATCTGTAAGAAATTATGACCTTTTAGGGAAGCGTGCCAAATAAGACATAAACACAAATATATAATAGTAAAAGAGACATCTTATCCACAACATGATGCTATCTAGGGAAAAAATGTTAAATTTTTTAAAGAATTTTTATAAAAAGTTAAAAAACACTGTTAAAAACACTGCAATTGCAATCATACATAACCAAGAAAAAAAAGTATCATATTATTAAGCACAGGGAGTATCCAACAATCTCAATATATATGTACCTGTAAAATACTTGTTACGGGAGCAGCTGCACCAGGAGGATTGGTCTTCAGTCTAGCCCAGGGGTGGGCAATTAATTTTTACCGGGGGCCGCATGAGCAACCAGAGCATCATGTCTGTCTGTCTCTCCCCATACCCTCATGTCTGTCTGTCTCTCCCCGTACCCTCATGTCATAGAAACATAGAAACATAGAATGTGTCGTCAGATAAGAACCATTCGGTCCATCTAGTCTGCCCAATATTTTTTTTAGTACTTTTATTAGTCCCCCTTTCCCGGTCTTATAGCTAGGATAGCCTTGTGTCTATCCCACGCATGCTTAAAATCCTTGACTGTGTTTACCTCTACCACTTCTGCTGGAAGGCTATTCCATACATCCACTACCCTCTCAGTAAAGTAATACTTCCTAAAATTACTTTTAAATCGTTGCCCCTCTAATTTAAGACTATGTACTCTAGTTGTGGTAGTTTTTCTTCTTTTAAATATACTCTCTTCCTTTATGTATTTAAATGTTTCTATCATATCCCCCCTGTTATGTCTTTCCTCCAAGCTATACATGTTAAGATGCTTTAATCTTTCCTGGTAAGTTTTATCCTTCAATCCATGAACCAGTTTAGTAGCCCTTCTCTGAACTTTCTCCAAAGTATCAATATCCTTCTGGAGATACGGTCTCCAGTATTGCGTACAATACTCCAAGTGAGGTCTCACCAGTGCTCTGTACAATGGCATGAGCACTTCCCTCTTCCTACTGCTAATACCTCTCCCTATGCAACCAAGCATTCTGCTAGCATTTCCTGCTGCTCTATTGCATTGCCTACCTACCTTCAAGTCCTCTGAAATTATTACTCCTAAATCCCTTTCCTCAGATGTTGAGGTTAGGACTGTACCAAATAGTCTATATTCTGCTTTTGGGTTTTTACGCCCAAGGTGCATAATCTTGCACTTGTCCACATTAAATGTCAGTTGCCACTGCTCTGACCATTTTTCATGTCTGTCTGTCTCTCCCTGTACCCTCATGTCTGTCTCTCCCCGTACCCTCATGTCTGTCTCTCCCCGTACCCTCATGTCTGTCTCTCCCCGTACCCTCATGTCTGTCTCTCTCTCTCCCCATTCCCTCATGTCTGTCTCTCTCTCCACTCAATGCTCCATGTCTCTCTCCACTCATGCTCCATGTCTCTCTCTCTTTCCATTCATGCTCCATGTCTGTCTCTCTCTCTCTTGCCACTAATACCCCATGTCTGTCTCTCTCGCCACTCATACCCCATGTCTGTCTCTCTCTCGCCACTCATACCCCATGTCTGTCTCTCCCCTCATCCCTTATATCTTTTTCCATCTCTATCTTTCTGTTCCCCATGCTGGTCTCTTGTACACACAGTCATACATAAACACACACAGTCACACAAACACAGTTACACACTTAGTCACCCTCACAGACATACATTTACACAAACACCCTTATACACACTGTCACACATACATAAATACACACAGTCATACATACATACATACAGTCACACAAACACAATTACACACATTGTCACCCTCACAGACATACATTTACACAGACACCCTTATACACACTGTCACACATTCATAAATACACACACAGCAACCTTTACACACATGCACAGACACTCATGTACATACACTTACACACAGTAACACACACATAGTTATACACATTGACATACACATACACACTTATACACATTCACACACACTTCCACGGACACTTCCTTTCGTTTTTTATTTTAACCCCCCCCCCAAACTGTTATTACCAAATCCTCTTTGTTAATCCAAGCACAGCACAACGTGGGAAAGCTCCGCCCCCGTCGCGTTCTGTGATTGGCTGCAGGGAGGAGGACATTCTCTATGGTGTCTTGGCAAATACCCTAGAGAACGTCCTCCTCCCTGAAGCAGCCAATCACAGAACGCAATGGGGGCGGAGCTTACACCCGTCGCGCTGTGCTTGGATTAACAAGGAGGAGGATGGCATGGAGAGAGCTCCCTGCTACAGCGCCTGAGGGATGAGTTGTTGCAGAGGGCTTGCAGCTGCCTGGCGCTGTGGATGAATGCTCTTTGACAAGATCAGAATTATCAGGGAAAAGTCCACATCTCCTCCCAGTAATGGTTCTGGAATGGGTGAATGCCGCACATGGGATAAAAAGACCCAAAAAGTCTGGGTACCAGGGATAAAAAGACCCCAAAAGTCTTGGAGGCAAATATTTCTGTGGTGTCTGAAATGGAGACTGACCTGCACTATTTGGTGACACAAGAAGTGGAGCTGGAGAAGGCATACCTCCAGCTTCTCCATCGGATACAGTCCCCTGCTTAAGAGCCTGTGAGTATAATTGATACCAACTTCCCAGCAAATGCCCTTACCACAGAGCAGAACCTCCAAAGTCCCTACCTGCATCTGTCAGAGACCCCAGAACTGTGTCCCTCTCTCTCTAATTTCCCCAAGCTGATGTGCTCGCATCGGGGCAGAGTGCTGCTGGTTTCTGCCCACCCCTACTCATGTTCCAAGCATCTGATGGGAACAGTGTGCCCCCCTTTCCCCAGCCCACACCCCCAACGGAAGAGCTGGCAGAGTTGCAGAGGGCTACTGGACTCTGCCTACCGTTATCTATGTCCCAAGGGACGAATAATTTAATGGAAATTATGTGCCTGGCAGATGAACAGGCATTTTCGCTGAGCACAACTGACTTCTGCCCACTGTTTTCCCAAGATCTAGCCCCTCTGCAATTTAAAGATGACCCAGGAGGGGTGGATGGGACCTCAGCCTCCACACCTCAGTCTCCACACCTGGGTCCCCAGAATTCTACACAGTCTGCCTAGATCTATTGTAATCTGGAAGTGTAGCCAAAGGACTCTTGCTTCTTTCCATGGAGCATGACTGAAAAACTTTGAGTTTTGTGGATGATATCATACCAGCAGAAGCACTGGCACCAATGGTCCAAGGACCTAACTGAGACATTTTTTTTTACCAAACAAACAGCTCCTCTTCACCCACTACCATGCATTCTCCCCAGTGGCTGAAAGGGCATCCGGGAGAAGGTGCTATTGGTTCTTCTCCCCAGCGGCAGATACCTGTTTCGGTAGAGACAGAGGTTAGGTGGGTAAGTGAACAGACAGAGTGTGGGAACCGTAACTTATGTGTTTGTGGGAATCAAGCTGAACTGACTTACTTTGGAGTAACCTAGTCTGGGGGCTTGTCCATTGTGAGCCTCCTTCGGAAAATGGAGAAATGTCAAGGTGCCCACCGTGACTCTTACGCCTGGCGGGCACATGGGGCCAGCCTCCTGCCTTGAGACTACAGACCTTGTCCGTGTCAGAAGCCATAAGCTCATATAAGAGCTGTAATCACTGGCCTCTTAACAGACTGCCCTTAACATATTCTGGCACCAATTTCAGTTATGTTTTCTATTGTGTTTGGGTTAATATGTTTAAATGTCATTGTTCAATCTATTTTTATCTGATCTTGTAATGTATGTGTACTTTATGTAATGTATGTGTACAAATAAAGTGTGCTCATTTTGTTTAACCTAACAAGACTGGTCTCGTCCGTTATGTTGGGGGAGTACTGAACAGGGCTGAGAGTGATTATAGCCCATTTGAGAGACTTTGTGCTGACCAGGACCTGAGAAGGAATCTTGTGGACCCTACAATGGGTAGAAGACATTGAAGCTCTTGGTGTCCCATTACAGTGGATGTTATAATCAGAGTGGATACTGCATGAGCACATATTGTTATCTTGTTTGGTAAAGCAGATTACATTAGCAGAAGCAGAAAGTAATAAAAATGTACAATATAATATCAAATGTTTAGTTAGAAGCCTTGAAAAACAGTCTAATAAAGAAATGTGTCTATGGTGAGATTATAAGGTGGTGGTTATAAGCTTAGAAAAATACCTCTCCGTTAAAAGGATTCCAGGCTAAAAAAAAATCTCTAATGATGATCTTCAAGTTAAATGGCAAAATTATCAAGAAAAATGGGATCTTGTGCGTGATGCTTGCTCCTTCACACTAATGGAGATTATTATAGATCTTAAGAAATTTTTATTATGAGAAGCAGAGGAGGAACTTACAATAATGCAGCATAACATGCAGCACCAGCACACTCTGCCTACCTTCAGGATGAATGGGAGGTCCGTGGTATTATACGTTTTTTCAAAAAAAGAAATTACACTAAAATTTGAGAATAGCTTGAGGAGGTTGACTCTGGCTCCTGTGTTTGACTTAGAAAAAAAAACAAGGGTTGAATCCTCCTCATTGAAACCAATGGGATTTTAATGATTAGACCCAATAGAGGATAGTTAAACATTGCTTCTTTATTTCAGCAATACACTGCATTTTATGCAAAATGGAAAAATATGTCAAAACATTATTCAACAGTAAATAGGCATTTTCATTTTTGAAAAAAACAATTTGCCTCTAACGTTGCAGGGATACAAACACAAACCCCCTGCCTTTCACGGTAAGGGTCCTTACTGCTTTAATCTCAGCTGTATCAGCATTTGTGTCACTGTAACTCTCGGATATTTTTCTTTCTACACTGCATACTGGCTTATGTTGTATAGAAGAAGCTTAATTGTGACGTCATCACCTACCTGTGTGATGTATTTATGTTCTACGATGCAGTCAGATCACATGGTCCATCTCCCATGTTTTTCTCATCTCAGTGTAACAAACTCCTCTTCTTCAGTAGAGTTTGCTCCTTCTTTCAGAATCATGTTTTGATCTTCAGCAATTCCTCTCCATTTGTTCAGTCTAGGAAATGGGAAAATAGGTGACAAAACTGTTTGACTCCAAACATGTATTGTATTTTATGAAGTACTTTGCTTTTATGTCTTTCCTGGGGTTGAAACCCCTGATTTTGAAAGTAACTGTCTGAGCTGCATGTTTTGGCGTTATGTGTTGTAATGGTCACATTTTGACAATAATATTTACACTTATGGTAGTGTGGCAGAGCGGTCTAAGGCACTGGGTTAAGGCTTCATTCTCTCTCGGAGCACAGGTTCAAATGCCACATCTGTCTACTCTTGCTCTCTGACTTTCATTTCTATGTCTGTATTTTGCATATACAGTGATAACATGTGTATCTTTTTCTTTCTAAGCTGCATGCTGGATTATATTGTATAGAAGTAGTTTAATTGTGACATCACCACCTATGTTTATGATGTATTTATAAGCTAATCTGAATGACAGTTCCATCTGCCAGGTGTTTCTCATCTCAGTATAACAAACTCCTCTAATGCTGTAAATTCTGCTCCTTCAGCTCAGTGGATGAATAAGGTGAGTTTCAATGTATAATAGAGTATACAGTTGCATATTTGTTTGCACTGATGTTTAGAATGAGTAGAGAGGATGAAGTTATTTTGTATACAAACATAGTCTGACTAAACCCAGCCCAAATGATGTAAGCCAGCACCCTCTAAATATGTTCTTAGCCGATGAATGCAATGCACAAATGATTTCAGTTTTCTAATAGAATATTTACTATTTTGTTTTCTGTGTTAAAGTAGCTAATTCATTTTCAGATATGATGAGAAAATTTGTTTTATCTTCAGCAATTCCTCTTGTAGGTGCTGTAATACTCCCATTTTGACAAAAAATCATCACTTTGAGTGGTAGAGTTGCTGAACGATCTTGTCGTAACATATAATCAGTTTGGATTATGTTAGAATAATGGTACAGTAACTCATGCAGGTGTGGTTCATCGAGGATTTGGACAAGTAGAATAGTTAGATAATCTGCTAGTTAATAAAACACTATATGGACACAGGTATTGAGATAACTATGTCAGCTCTTACATAGCTGCGTCCGCGATCAAATGGCCGCATTATTCTTCATTGCTGACAGTTCAGCGTTCTTACTGCCGCACTGAACTGTCAGCGATGAAGCCGTGGCGATGAAGTGTCCTAGACCCGTGCTTGACTTGCTAGGGCTGCAAGGTAATAATTGGCCATGTTCTGGATAGCCAAGTTACCCAGTTTTTGGGGCAGCTGTATTTGTTTCAGGGCCAATCTGGTTGGTTTATTGGCCCGTATGAAAGAGTTCCAGCACTTCTGTGTCATTTTGAGGAAGGAACTGGGGAGTGCAATAGCTAAAGTTCTAAGCTGATATAATAATTGAGGGACCACCATCGTCTTGATGGCATTGATTCTACCCAGCCAAAACAATTCCAACTTAGCCCATCTGTTCAAATCTTCCTTAGTGGTGCATAGAAGAGGAACATAGTTAAGATTAACACCGTTCAGGTAGTTTTTCAGGATTTTTGTCCTCAAATTTGTGATGTTTGACTTTCTCCACTAATATTGGTAGGTTTGTTTCAGACTCATGACAATGGGTTTGGAGTAACCAATAGGGAATACCTGTGTTTTTTCTATGTTTAGCTTGTAGTAAGATATTGCGGAGAAGGATGTACTAGTGTTGTGTAGGTTTGGGAGAGAAGTAGTTGGCTGGGTGAGAATCAGCATAATATCCTTGGCGAAAAGACCAATTTTAAGCTCTTCTCCACGTTGCACAAAACCTTTAATGTGGACATTATTCCTAATGGCATGTGCCATTGGTTTCATAAGGAGACTAAAAATAGTAGGGGACAGGGGGAAAACCTGTTTTGTTCAATTAGTGACGGTAAAGGCCTTCGACAGGAACCCAGAGGTCAGCACACAAGCTGTAGGGCAAGAGTACAGGGCTTTGATAGATGTTAGTAGAGTACTAGGGAAGTTGAACTTGATCAAGAACTTTTCCAAACAAGCCTAGTGGATCCCATCAAAGGCATTCTCTTCATCAAGAAACAATCTTTGTGAGTCTTCCGTGAGGTATACACTATCTCCAGCACCTTCCTTGTGTTGGAAGAAGCCTGTCTACCTGACACAAATTCCACTTGGTCTGCGTGTATGATAGTATGCAAGACTGAGGAGATTCTGTTAGATAGAATCCTTGTGTATACTTTAGTATCGCTATTAAGGAGTGAGATTGATCAGAAATCGGAGCATTTGTCAGCTGGTTTGCATGGTTTAGGGAGATGGGGATGTTAGAAACGACGGGGGTGGAGTGGGAACTAGGGAGGCCAAAAGGGGGAGACCAAACATTGGGGAAAACAAACACTTCAGTACAATAATAATATGTCAGGACATGGGCCACCAGGCCATCCCTAATACCTGGATTTTCGGACATAGGAGCCGAAGGCACAACATGTAAATGACAGGAATGTGCTGAAGAAAGTAGTGTCAAAATATATACATGATATACAAATTATACAAACTCTGAGGCACACCGAGGCACAACTGCCACAGGTAGGGCACAGTGAAAATGAAGGTTAATGTGTGATTGCGCAATGCTAAGGTGGCGCCGCAATAGTGGTGAAAACAGTTGAGGCTTGATGTCTAAAGCCTTATGCTGAGAAGGGGGAGATGGAAGTACATGTGCTCTTTGGCAGGGGGATTCATAATGTACAATCTAAGCTAGGTGAGCAAAATTGCAGGGTTCGCCATCAGATGGGGTTCAGACCATCGGGTAGCCAGGTATATGCAGCAAAGCACTAACAAGTCCCCAACATGTAAGCATGGAGCAGGCCCATACCCAAGTCCAAGGGCAAGTACACAAGGCCATTCCCATATCATGCCAGAGTAGGGAGCCTGAAACGGGCAAATGCATGGATCAGTCATTGTCTGTTAGTCTCCTCTTCCCTCCGGTCTTCCAGTCAGAAACAAGCTTTTTGAGTCACGGAGCAGGTAAAGCAGTGATTTGCGGCAAGATTCTCAATCCACAGTGGCTCAACAGGACACCGCCGTCTTCCGGTGTGTTAATGACTTTAGTAAAGCCATCCCGAAAAACAATCAACTTCGTAGGGAATCCCATGCGTAGTTGACTGAAGCTTTTCTAATGGCAGCCGTGACAGTTCCAAAGTCTCTGCGATACTCATAGTTCATTGTGACAGGACGTTATAAAACGGCAAATTAGCATATATTTCTGGTAGGGCTTCTCTCTCCTGTGTCCCTCGCATGAAGGTTTCTGTATATTCATAGAAGTGGATCCTGGCAATCACCTCAATCGGGAAATTGCCTGTAGCCCTCTTGGGTCTAGGGAGCCTGTGTGCTTGGTCGATTGATAGTTCAAGTGGGGAGAGGTCTGGTGCCAAGTCATGGAAGAGATGCCTCTTATTTTTAATAGCTGTTATCTTCAGGGCGACTGCGATCCTCTGCTATGCAGTCAGACAAGTCTTTGTGACGTGTGGCCAATTTCACGGGAGCATCGCCATCTTGCACGCTGATTTCTATGCGAGCACACAGCGTGAAAAACTCATCTGGGCTATCCTTTTTATTCTGCTGCTTGTCACCCTGGTGTTCCTTGGGTTTTACCATGGTCAGGTAAGTACAACATTTCTGTTTGCAAATGATAAGGCTTATTTCGGTAACTGAGATAGCCTGCTGCAGCCTAGGAGCTTCGCCTTCCTGCGTCCTCCTCCATGCGCCGCTAGGACACGCGCCCCAGAATGCCTACTTTTTACATCTCTATTGGGTTTATCAAAGTAAGGAACTTTAATTGGATTTTTCTTTTGTTGCTGCATTATAGAAGAGGATACATAAATGAATCAAAAAGTTCAGATGCAAGTTTGTTCTTTCCTGAAATAGTATCTGTCTTGGTTTTGAGGACATTCAGACCAATCCTTAATAAGGGAAGAAAATGTATCTATGAACACACTAGGATGTCTAAATGTGTATCAATATAAATCCTATATGAATCTATTGATGACTGAGATGAACATTAATGTTTTGGCCTTATTGTTTTTAGACCAACTAAATGTTTTTCTTGTTTCTTTTTCCTTTTATGATAGAAAGATGATTATGTTATTATTCATTTGGCAGGACTCTTTTCTCTACTTATTTTTGATCTATTTAAGCATGTGCGGGCCTAGTTCCATGATTTCCAGTGTCTTCCAAAGAAAGGGCCATGGAAAACTGTCAAAAGGCTTTCTCAGCATCAGTGGACAGCAGTAGGATTTTGTGGCCCTTTCTGTGTGCGACATGTATGGCACCTAGTACATGCTGAGTATTTTCCTTAGCCTAACAACTGATCTGGATGGATCAGATCAGGAACGAACCTTTGAAGGCGGGACGCCAACACCTTTGCAAGGACCTTGACATCTGCGTTGAAGAGATTGGTCAGTAGTTCTGAGGAAACTCATGGTTCTTGCCCTCCTTAGGGATCACTGTTATAGTGGCTGTAAGAGTGTGGATGTCTGACGGGGTCTTTGTAATAGGGTGTTAAATAGGTCGACCATTTTTGGGAGTAAGATGTCCCCATGTCTCCTAAATACCATTAAGTCCTGGGTACTTCCCCACAGCGGATAGTTTAATTGAACTCGCTAATTCGTACAAGTTTGTATAGTATTGGCGGAAGGTATTTGGGCTTTTGTCAGACAGGTAGTGCATTTTACCCTGGGAAACACACATTTTTTTTCAATATATGCTTTTTGTTTCCGTTTAAGGTAGGGTGCAAGACAATACGCTCCCGTACTTCCTCTCTCTTGGAAGAAATGTTTTGAAGTCAGGAATGATAGTTGTATCTTAGTGTTTAAAATGCAAGACAGTTCTTGTCTGGCTGCAATTAGTTGTGTGAGAACCAATTTATCTAGTTCGAATTTATGTTGTGATTCCAAGGTTGCACATTGCTTTGCCAAATCAACAATACATTGGTTATGTTCCTTCTTATTTTTGGAAGCTATGGAAATTTAGCACCATCCCCCCCCCCCCCCCCCCCAATTGTACAGTTGTGTGCTTCCCAAATCACCAAATCATAGGCAGTGATACCTCCGTATTAAGGTTTTCTGTGAAATAGTGTTCAAGGTGAGATTGAATTGGGTCATGTATGGCTTGGGCAGTCCTTGCCTATAGAGGGGATTGCAGCATCATTAATAAGGGCGCATGATCACTCTATGTTATGGATATAAAGTCTATAGCTATAACTTACCACTTATCTTGCCCTTCTGGGGTTGCCATCTTTTTCTTTAAATACAATGCCAGCCATGCTTTTGCTTCCATAAATTTAATTTTGTTCTCAAGGCAATTTTGTACCGGTCTACTGGCAAAATATCTCCTTGGGGGGCAGCTCTATGCACTTCTAGTGTATAAGTAAAATGGAAAAAAACATACCTGTCAGTGGCAAATCATACAAGCTTCTCCCTCAGTACAAAGTTGTATCCAAATATGGTGCAGACTGGGCATACAACATTAAGTTCAAAGGAGTGTGTTTATGACATCACTGGATACATCACAGTCATAGTTTCATACATAACACCCTGGACACATTAAACTCCTTCAATGGCCTGCAGTATATGATTTACTGAAAAACTATTTGGACAGTGAAAATCCATAACTCCCAACATTTTGAGAGGACAAAGAGAGGACACTTTTGTTTTTGGAGGTGTGGAGGAGGTAGGGATGCCACCCAGCCAGTATTTTACCAACAGGACGGTAAAAAATTGAATTAATGCTAATGTTAAGTCTATAAGAACACCAGCAAGACCAGTATTTTTTGTAGAAAATGTGGCAACACTAGTAGGAGTGTGAGGTTATGGGCAGGAATAAAGGGACTGTATCACCTAAACACTGTTATACTGTCAATGTAAAGTATACAAAAATACTGAAAATGATCTATACATTGTGTTAGAAGAATTACAAGGTAATGCCTAAATTAGGAGAAAATCATGTGTTTAATGCTGCTGTGGAGCTAAAATTGGACTGTCCATACAAAGGGCCATGTTTACCAAGACAATATAGGTGGTATTTCATGGTAAAGTGCTAAATTAGTAGTAGTAACCATAGAAACCAATGGAAAACTATAGTGGTTAATTCCAAATTTAACACATTTTCAAAAAATAGCACGTTTTGCCTTCATAAATCTGGCTTCAAATCTCCAACATTTTTACTTAAGCAATGCTTTTAAAAAAATTTTAATAATTCAAATATGTTTGTAAATTTGGGGTGGTGAAATGTTCATTTGTATTGTGTTTAAATGGTGATTTGTCAGTAGCACACCATATTAAATATGCAGATTAAGGGTTATGCTGTCCATTATTTTGTTTTCATATAAAGTCTACAAAGTTATAACTTACCACTTATCAAGCCCTTCTGGGGTTGCCATCTTTTTCTTTAAAAACAATGCCAGCCATGCTTTTGCTTCCACAAACTTAATTTCGTTCTCAAGGCAATTTTGTACCGGTCTACTGGCAAAATATCTCCTGGGGGGCAGCTCTATGCACTTCTGGTGTATAAGTAAAATGGTAAAAACTCTGTAAATACCTGTCAGTGGCCTGAAGTATATGATTTACTGGAAATACAATTTGGAGAGAGAAAATCCATAACTCCCAACATTTCGTGAGGACAAATAGAGGACACTTTTGTTTTTGGAGGTGTGGAGGAGTTAGGGATGCCACCCAGCCAGTATTTTACCAACAGGACGGTAAATATTGGATGAATGCCAATGTTAAGTCTATGTGGGACACCAGCAAGAGCGGTATTTTTTGTAGAAAATGTGCAACACTATGAGGAGTGTGTGGTTATGGGCAGGATTAAAGGGTTTAGCTAAACCATTTATCCCTCCATGAACATCAACCCTGCTACAAATTTGTATTATTAGCAAAAATACATACTTTGCCAACAAGTTCATCTGCAATATCACTAATATAAATACTAAAGAGAATGGGTCCAAGTACAGATCCTTCAGATACCCCACTAGTAACATGTCCTTGTATCAAATATATTCCATTGACTATAACCATCTGTTGCCTGTCACTCAGCCATTGTCTAATCCATTCAACAAAATTGAGATCCAAACTTAAAGATGCAGTTTATTGATAAGCCTTCTATGTGCAACAGTGTCAGAAGCCTTACTGAAATGTAGGTAAGCAATGTCTACTGCGTCTACAGGTCTAGATTAGTTTTAACGTTTTATTAATCTGATTGTCTTATATTGCTATTGTCTCATACTTACCCCTCTTACTCCCTAGAGATCCCCTCGGATATAGTGTATTGTGTCATTTGTAAAATGTATTGTTTAATATGTAAGGTGTTTTTGGCTTTTGAGCCATATGTCTTTCTCCCAACTGCAGAATTTATATGTGTAACATCTTGGGAGATTGTCTGTGTTTGTGAATACCGTTATCTTTTTCTTACGTCTTATTTTTGGCCTTATTTGATGTATTAAAAAAGAAAAGAATAAATATATATAAAAAAAAAATAAATAGGCAAAATAAGTCTCATCATGCTGCACCTTTATTCTGTCTACATTTGCATATTAACCATTTATTTACTGCCTCATTTCTTTACATATTATATACTGGAACTTATTTAATTAATAGACAGTTTCTGAGCGCCTCTCCCCCCAGACCTTTTGGGTTTTCCTGTGTTTCTATTTATGTTGAGTGGTTGGACACCACTTTTTTGGGGAGTACTGCCGTAAGTATACCATATTCTTGTTCTGTACTCCAGACACTAGTGACTGATTCCCACTGCTAGTCCTGTGTGTTTCCTGCAAGTCTTAGAATGTATGTAACTTCTGCTCCCATGCTAAATGTGTATCTATTTGTCATCAAAAATTTTTTTGGGGAAAATGTAATCTCCTGCTGTCATTATGGACATTACCTGTTATATGGAGAGATGTTTTATTGGATGCAGAGGATACAGACGAGGATACAGGAATACGGCATGTGATTGGCTGAGGCTGTTTACTCATGATGTTCTAAAACATGGTCCTTCACTACCAAATGTTTAATTATGGTGGGGGGGGGGGGGGGGGGGTTGGGAGACTGTCTTACTGAGATACACCCAGGTTTACTATCTGTTGTGTTTCAAATGCAAGACACAGCACTTCCTGGTTGTCATGCGCTGACAAATGTCAGCACGCACACAGCCAATCAGAGAGGGGACTCGCTCCACACAGCTGAATGTCAGGGTCTCTCCCTGCTAGCGCAGAGAGTGACCCTCGTTTTTGCATGAGATCAGCAGGGGGGACCTACGCTAGTAGGGAGAGCCAGTTGCCGACCAGACTGTAGGTCAGTGGTGTATCTTGGTTTTGTGCTGCCCTAGGCAGACAAATTTTGGGCACCCCCCTACCCACGATGCACACCTACTACATGACCCATAACCCACGTTGCACACCAAGGACATGCCCCATCACCACATTTGCATGCCGCTATCACCCCATTACATACACATTGCCAATATTATTTGCCCATAATATTCCCCAGCTAATTTGCCCAATAATATGCCAGTGTTATTTGCCATTTAATATGCCCCAGCCAATTTGCACAATAATATGCCAGTGTTATTTGCCATTTAATATGCCCCTGCCAATTTGCACAATAATATGCCAGTGTTATTTGTCATTTAATATGCCCCAGCCAATTTGCACAATAGTATGCCAGTGTTATTTGCCATTTAATATGCCCCAGCCAATTTGCACAATAGTATGCCAGTGTTATTTGCCATTTAATATGCCCCTGCCAATTTGCACAATAATATGCCAGTGTTATTTGCCATTTAATATGCCCCTGCTAATTTGCACAATAATATGCCAGTGTTATTTGCCATTTAATATGCCCCAGCCAATTTGCCCAATAATATGCCAGTGTGATTTGCCATTTAATATGCCCCTGCCAATTTGCACAATAATATGCCAGTGTTGTTTGCCATTTAATATGCTCCTGCCAATTTGCCCAATTATATGCCAGTGTGATTTTCCATTTAATATGCCCCTGCCAATTTGCACAATAATATGCCAGTGTTATTTGCCATTTAATATGCCCCAGCCAATTTGCCCAATAATATGCCAGTGTGATTTGCCATTTAATATGCCCCAGCCAATTTGCCCAATTATATGCCAGTGTGATTTGCCATTTAATATGCCCCTGCCAATTTGCACAATATGCCAGTGTGATTTGCCATTTAATATGCCCCTGCCAATTTGCACAATAATATGCCAGTGTTATTTGCCATTTAATATGCTCCTGCCAATTTGCCCAATAATATGCCAGTGTGATTTGCCATTTAATATGCCCCAGCCAATTTGCCCAATAATATGCCAGTGTGATTTGCCATTTAATATGCCCCTGCCAATTTGCACAATAATATGCCAGTGTGATTTGCCATTTAATATGCCCCAGCCAATTTGCACAATAATATGCCAGTGTTATTTGCCATTTAATATGCTCCAGCCAATTTGCCCAATAATATGCCAGTGTGATTTGCCATTTAATGTGCCCCTGCCAATTTGCACAATAATATGCCAGTGTTATTTGCCATTTAATATGCCCCTGCCAATTTGCACAATAATATGCCAGTGTTATTTGCCATTTAATATGCTCCAGCCAATTTGCCCAATAATATGCCAGTGTTATTTGCCATTTAATATGCCCCTGCCAATTTGCACAATAATATGCCAGTGTTATTTCCCATTTAATATGCTCCAGCCAATTTGCCCAATAATATGCCAGTGTGATTTGCCATTTAATATGCCCCAGCCAATTTGCCCAATAATATGCCAGTGTGATTTGCCATTTAATATGCTCCTGCCAATTTGCACAATAATATGCCAGTTTTGTTTGCCATCTAATATGCTCCAGCCAATTTGCCCAATAATATGCCAGTGTGATTTGCCATTTAATATGCCCCTGCCAATTTGCCCAATAATATGCCAGTGTGATTTGCCATTTAATATGCCCCTGCCAATTTGCCCAATAATATGCCAGTGTGATTTCCCATTTAATATGCCCCTGCCAATTTGCCCAATAATATGCCAGTGTGATTTGCCATTTAATATGCTCCTGCCAATTTGCCCAATAAAATGCCAAAAAATAACTCTCCATTATTAAACCAAATGTTTACAGTTAATATTGCATTCAGACTATTAAATGGGATTTGATTTATTTTTAATATTTTGTAATTATACATTAACTAATTGTCAGTTGTGAGACAGTTGGGATTATGGCAAGCAATTATTATTATCTACTTTTAGTTTTGAACATTGTTTTAATCTTATGTTTATACTTTTATTCTTCAGACAAACATGGCTCAGATCCCATACACAGCAGGTCAAATCACCCAACCTCCACTTCTGCTGGGGAACACAGTGCTTCGTTCGCCAAATGTTGCTCTGGCACCAAATACAATTATTGTACCAGCACACCCAAACAATGTGCCTGTGACACCAAGACTTCATCAGTCTAACGTTGTCCTTACACCGATGCTCCAGCCAAAAATTCAATCCACCCCTAATCTCTGTCCAACAGTTCCCAAGAGAAATGTGTTATGGGTTCCCTCTATGGTTAACCAAAGACCTCTGGTGCAACAGCCAACTCCACCAATGGCTCAGACCTCAGGGGCTGGAATAATGGCCTCTAGGGGGCAACGTGCCTCCTTCAATGAAAAAAATAAGCATGCACGAGAAATATGAGCTCTGGCAGCAATACAAGGATATAATCAGCACCGTTATTCCTGGTTCTTCAGATATTGGTGCTTTCTCCTGCTTTCTAATGTAAGTCAAAGTAAATTTAAAAATGAAGTATCCATGAAATTTGACATTTTCTCATTCATAAAAACAGGCTTGTTCTGACATTAGTTATTATTTAAATGTTATACTATAACCATGACAACATATCAGATATCAATACTAAATTCATATTGAAAGTAATGCTGCCACTGTAGAACATTTAGCTTGGAAATGCACACAACATCTAAACTCTTTGCTTGACTCTTATATCAAGTACCTAATAAATCAGAAGAAAAACACAATCATTTTAAATGCCTGCAAGTAAAATATCCATGAAACAAGAGGTAAAAACAAACAATATGTGCTCATAGGTGTACAGCTCATTCAGTCAATTCCCAGTCATGATATGAAGGGGGTTCAGTTACCTGACAAGTCTCCATTTACATCAATTAAACATATTTAGTATCAATATTTGATGTAAGAGTCAACATGTCATATATCTGCATAAAATCCCTCAGTAGCTATCCTTTCTCACATTCAAGGGCCTTTTATGTCTGGTTTCAGTCCTGTCATTCCTCTCTGTACATTAAACAGTATACTGATTTTTTTTGTACTTTCTGTGCTCTGAGGAGAAAACATTAATGAATTGCTGAGCTGGTAAAATTGTCCAACTTGCCTATGTCAATAAGATATTAATGTCCGATGTTTGCCATTCATTTCCAGTTCATTTTTGGTGAACAGCCCCCTATATGTTTTATAGCGCCCAACTCCATTAAACAAAACAGAATTACATTTCACACTCCTCCCAGTGCTGTATTTACCGCGAGGCATCCTAGGCGGATGCCAAGGGCGGCGAATTTTGGGGGGCGGCCCCCCAGCACTGAAAAAAAAAAAAAAAAAGACCGCACTTGCAGGCAGAGACAGAGGTGAGAAGGGATCGGAAGATCCCCCCTCACCATCGCTCTGCCTGCCAGGCTGCACGGGGAGCCGAACAGGCAGCACAGAGAAACCTCCGTACTGCCTGTTCGGCTCCCCGTGCAGTGTGCCGACAGTCACGTGACGGGCGCTCTGACGTCATACGCGCGCCCGGTCACGTGACCTGTCGGCACAATCGCCGGGAAGCCAAACAGGCAGCATGGAGGGACCATGCTGCCTGCCACTAGCCACCAAGGAAAGGTAAGTGCTGATGGGAGACTGTGTGTGACTGAGTGTGATGGGAGTCAGAGTGTGTGTGATGGGAGTCAGTGTGTGTGTGACCGAGTGTGATGGGAGTCAGTGTGTGTGACCGAGTGTGATGGGAGTCGGAGTGTGTGTGTGTGATGGGAGTCGGAGTGTGTGACTAAGTGTGATGGGAGTGTGAGCTTGATGTGAGTCTGAATGATGGGGCATGTCTTTGGTGTGTAACGTGGGTATGCAGCTTGGGTAGGGGGGTGCCCGGATTTTGTCTGCCTAGGGCAGCACAAAAGCAAGATACACCACTTACTACTCCAAAGAAAGGGGAAAGGTTTAAGATTTCAAGCCAAGAAAAACATAACCGGTACAAAAAGCTAGAAATGCAGATTTTAAATACATTGTCACCAACAGCCAGTGATACCAGATGCTAGATTTACTAGGTGCTCATTCCAATGATAGATCAATAACCCATTTTAATAACCCAGGGTTATCTAAATAGAAATATGAAATGACATTTGACAATGAGCGCATGGTATACCACCAGATGGCGGCAAAGTGAGTTTGTCTTTAGTTTTTTACTTTGACCATAATTCATTTAAATTAGTTGTATTGTATTGATGTGTTAGATTCATAGATATTGAGATATTGAGAGAAAAGAATCAGGGAATAGACCCAATGTATGGCAGCTTGGCACAGAAAATACACAGATAGGAAAGAGTGAGGAAAAGAAATCCCCAGTGCAGCCAGGTAATGAAAATACTGACATGATCACCAATGCCTTTGTCATGAATGCAACATTTTACAACCACAAGGATTCTCAGTCTGATATTTAGTATTTTGTTATCCTTGTTCAGGTTCTTCTTATCATTACCAATCTCTTTACTTATTCCAGATGACTATGTATTGGCCCTATCTCCTCCTCTACTCTCGCTTTCCACAGCTTGTGCTCCTGACCATGTACCAAAGACAGTCCCTCAATACATTGAGGAGAAGACACATAAGACACCAAGTGCACCAGCTCAGATTTCACAGAAAGAACCTGAGGGATATTTGGAAGCGACCAATGAGTCTGACAGACAACATGGAGAATCCAACGAGCCACAAAAGGCAACAGAGCAAGAGTTAATGGCAGAATAATTCAAATGTCTCAATGCTCTATGTAAATATCCAGGATTTCTAGCAATGGTATAATATTCACTGTGCATCCAAACCAGATTGTAGCAAACTCAGTTATACCTGGGATGATCAAACAAGTCAATTATTTAAAGACCACACAGTGTAACTGTACTATTAAGGAGTAATAATTAATGAATATTGTAGTGGTAAACATGCCAATGAATTGATTGAAAGGTAATGGTTAAATTTAGGTTTGTAGATAAATGTATCTGTACACTGTACCAAATATATCACTAGCACATTAAAATAATACCTGTACCTGAGGTTGTATCTTTTTCCGCCCCTGTTAATGAGCTGCTCTCAGTCTTTATTTTGGGATCATGGACTGTTTGTGCTGGGTGTACACACTACACACACACAATTCTCTGTTTTTACACAAACATAGTACATCATACAGTTGATGTTCATCTAAAATATTGGGCTTTATTCATGAAAGAGAAAATTGATAAGAGAATTTCAAACTCAAGGATTGGAGAATTATCCCAATTCAGCTACTTTGGCCTTACGTTTGGAATATCTCATGGCAGACATCATAGGCAGCATTTACATTGCTAGAGAATGCATCACAGCTGGAATCACTAGGCTACAACAGCACCCAGTAACTGTATGTTCATAGTATACTGCATAGTATAGTATAGTGCAATGCAAAAGGCATTTAATTTGTACTTAAAGTAACTCTGTTAAGCTAAATATTACTTATATTGTGATTGTAGAGAATCAAAAATTATGAAAAGTGATCTATACATTGTGTGACCAGAACTGCATGCAAACGTATAAAATAAGAGAAAAATATGTTTTAAATGTGTCTGTGGTATCCTCTGTTTATGACCTTACCTTGTGGCTTCATATGCAAATTACACATTTCCCATAAAAAAAAATAGTGTTAATTTGGGTATCAAGTCACAGGTGATGTCATAAACAGAAGACACAACATACACAACTAAAACATATTTTTTTCTTACGTTATACATTTGCATTCTGCTAACACTATGTATAGATCATTTTCACCATGTTTTATTCTCTACATTCACAGTAGAAGCAATGTTTAGGTTGGCAGAGTCCTTCTAACGTACATTTCATCTTTTATCTTATAACATGTTGAATGTTTTTTTTTCTTAAGCTTAACACCAGGCTGGATAGCAGCACTATGGAGGCACAGTATATCCCACAACAGCATGGATATGAACAACAGATGCAGGAGAAGGCATATTGTAAAAGAGGCCAGAAGCGCAACTATTCATAAGTGTTTGAGGATCTAGAATATAAACCAATTAAAAAACGTTAAATATAAACATTATTATAGGTCAATAGGTAGACAGATTATATAGTAGGTAAATATAGGCTCAGTCCTGCATCCCAATAAATATTATTTATCAAGTTATTAATGACTTTGTTTTATCATTTTCTTAAGTGTTCTTCTAATTAAAGTTTAGTATTTCATGCTGGTGTTTATGCCTATGATTAAGTGCCACTAATTGCGAAATACGTACAAATGCCCAGCACTACTGCATTACATTACAGACTATATTACTGTACAGGAGAGTATGCCAGAATGATGTATACAGTGATAAAAGTACTCAAACAGAGTGTGGTCCCTGAACTAAAAGTAACTTTATTACATATCAATGATACAGTACATAGCTCTACCACAAATAGGGTTGCCACCTTTTTCACAAAAAAATACTGTCCGTGTGTGGGCAGAGCTATAAGAGGGAGGAGCCATGAGGGGTGGAGCCGCAAAGGGGGCGCATTATCACTGAAATTATATATATTATTTGTATTTCATGCCAGTGAGAAGCGTGTGTATATATATATATATATATATATATATATATATATATATATATTTGTATATCATATACCACACACAAGCTGTCTCTCACACTCGTAAACAAGCTTTCTCGCACACTGTCTCACACACACGCTGTCTATCACACACAAAGACAAGCAGTTTCTCATACACAGACTGTCTCTCTTGCTCACACACAGACTTTTACTCACTCTCTCACAGACTGTCACTCTCACTCTCTCTCTCACAAACTCTACTTACCCCCTCAACAATATCTCCCACTCAGGGCCGGCCTTAAGTGTTCCGGCGCCCTGTGCGGGCTTCCCCTCTGCCCCCCCCGTCTCTTTCACCCCCCCTATGTTTGTGTATCTCTCCCTTCCCATGTTTGTCCCTTTCCACTTCCTTGCCATGTCTGTCTCTCTCTCTCTCCCTCTGTTCTGTCTCTTTCACCCCCGTCCCCTATTCTGTCTCTCCCCCCGTCCCCTATTCTGTCTCTCTCTCTCTCCCCCAGTTCTGTCTCTACCCCCTGCCCCTTTTCTGTCTGTCTCTCTCTCCCCCTCCCCCTGTTCTCTCTCTCTCCCCCTCCCCCTGTTCTCTCTCTCTCCCCCTCCCCCTGTTCTCTCTCTCTCCCCCTCCCCCTGTTCTCTCTCTCTCCCCTCCCCCTGTTCTCTCTCTCTCCCCTCCCCCTGTTCTGTCTCTCCCCCCTAACCCCTGTTCTGTCTGTCTCTCTCCCCCCTAACCCCTGTTCTGTCTGTCTCTCCCCCTAACCCCTGTTCTCTCTCTCTCCCCCCCTCCCTTACCTTTGCCTGCAAAGGTGGATCCAGGGAGGGGGTGGAGCTAACCGGCACAGCGGTGTAGCTCCACCCCCACCCCGGGAAGCAGAGCAGAGTCTGCATTACGGGGAGCCATGGGCAGCAAGACAAAGTGCTGCTCGGGCTCCCCATGCTTAATGCAGGCATGGGGAGCCGAGCAGCACTATCTCATGCTGCCCAGGGCTCCCTGTGAAGCAGACGTTGCTCTGCTTCACAGGGTGGGGGCGGAGCTACACCACTCAGCCGGTTAGCTCCACCCCCTCCCCGGACCAAGCAGAGAATGCCGAGCGGAGGGCTGGTGAGGGGGGATCTTTTGATCTCCCCCAGCCAGTGCCTCTTCCGGCTTTTTTTTTTTTTTTTTACTTTTTTTTTTTCTTTCTAACGGCCGGGCGGGCGCCCCCTGGGGTGTTGCGCCCTGTGCGCTCGCACAGGTCGCACACCCCTAAGGCCGGCCCTGCTCCCACTCACCCCCACCTACCCTCACAAGCATGTTATCCCAGTCTAGTGTCATTTGGAGGGTGGTTAGGAGCAGTTGGTCAATATGCCAGTAATATTTTGCCACTCAATAAGTCAGTATTTTGCCCTCAATATACCAGGATTTAGCCATTCAATATGCCATTTTTTTGCCATTTAATATTATACACAGTATTTTGCCCCTCAATTTGTCATTATTTTCCCATTTTAATAAGCCAGGATTTTGCCACTCTATTGCCACTTAATATGCCAGGATATTGCCACTTAATATGCCACGGTATTGCCATTTAATATGCCAGTATTTTGCCCCTCAGTATGCTCGTTATGCCCCACTCCTCCCCCCTTCCCCAGCCAGTACTTACCTCCTTGCTGCTGTCTCCCAGTGCAGGTCCATTGCTGTGAGGGAAGCGTTGTGCGCTCCCCTTCAGCTGCGCGGCTTCAATAAAGTTTGCTGGGGAAAAAAGTTTAAACAAACTTCATTGATCCACGTGGCTGGAGGGGAGCACACAACAGCCACGGACCTGCACCAGGAGACAGCAGCAAGGAGGTAAGTACTGGCTGGGAAAGGGGGAGGAAAATATCGGGCCATGCGTTGCCGGTATATTAGATATACCGGTCCGAAGACCCAAAATACCGGCTGTGCCCGTAAATTACAGGCCAGGTGGCAACCCTAACCAGTGATAGTGATGTTTCTGTCAGAAATGAAGTGCAATTTTGGCACAATTCATTCCTAGCCCTTTGTATTAAATGATTCCTCTAAAAAAAGAAATTTTACATCAGTGGTACCAAAAATAAAAAAGATGTAATTATTGTTTAAGAATACACAAGCTATGTATGAATAAAATTCAACTCACAATACTGTACTACAGTTCTCACCACTTCTAATCTGGTGATATCTGCAGTGAACAAAAAGTCACAAAGTGAGAATAACAAGTCACTTACTGGGATTTGAAAGCCACATATTAAGATTAAAAAGTCGCATATTAAGATTAAAAAGTCGCATATTAAGAATAAATGTGATATATTGAGAATTAAAGGTTGCAGTTTTGTCCCTTTTTTCTTATAAATAAAAACCAATTCTGGCAGCTTTATACATACCATACAGGTGAATCAAACGTGACTGAAGGAATCAGGATTAGACATAACACAGCACCATTATTTATACATACCCCTCAGTGCAGTATATTTTATGGTTCCCATTATTTGTAATAATGGTGCGGTATTACTGGGACTTTTTGATTCAAAGCCCCCCACTAACGCCATTAACCTGTGCGGTAATATCATTAGATGATTCTGTTGTACTCTTCTCCCTGTGGGGACTGCAAACATGGCGCCATCTTGGAATTTCTATCATCACAATGGCGCACGGAGCTCTCTGAGCGCGCACACAGAATTACTGCTTTGCTTTTTGTCAGCACTTCCTGGCAGCTCCTCTGTCACAGCAGAATCATGGGAAATGTAGTTCCTATGAACCTGCTGTACTAAGTAATAAACAGTGTGTTTAAACCCACATTTAACCTTAACACACCAGCACTATACCTATTATATGCTGTGTACCAACAGACCTGCCCAGATCTCACCCTATAATCTTTAATTATACAAGTATGAGGTAAATTATCCGGTATTGAGGTATTTAATAATAGGCACTGCACTATACGGAGCACCCATACTGTTATTACATTGAATATATCATAGAAGTAATTCCTAAGTATCCAATGCACATAAAACTGTTGTAGAGATAGGGAAATGCATAACAGAGGTGAAATACATATGTGAAATACATAGTGTGTTAAGCTGCCCGACTACCATTCATGTCAGACACATGTTCTAGCCGAAAGTGCCACTATACCGTGGCAAAGTTAATAAAACAGACCATTAAGGGGTATGCATGACTATACAGCACAATACAATGCACTAATCCCAGCACAGCTCTAGACTCAGGCATACTACCTCCTGTGTCTGGGGACTCTGATTACACAAGAGTGCCACAATATCATGGAGATGTTCAAACATGCTGCTCTCAGTAATGTCAGGAATACATGAGACATATAACACTGTCACCTTAATAACTGTCCTCTATTATAGATCCGTTATAATCCAAGGTTTCTATCTATCTTGCGTGTGCACAATTACAGCCGGCAGCCATCTTTGATTTCTCTTCTTACCGAACCTGGCGACTGATCCTACCTAAGGATAGGGATAGGGATAGGGACCAAAGCAGCACTCGTCCAGTCGGCGATCACAATGGGTTGAAAATTTCCTGGCATTATGACGTAGGTAAAGTGGGCAAGTAGGGGGACTTGGGGAACATTTTTAACAGTTTGAACGTTTTTTGGGACAGACTGTATGTATGAGAGTGTGTCTGTGACAGACTATGTATGTATGTATGAGTGTATATGTCTATTTGACTGACTGACTGTATGTGTGTGTGTGTGTGTGTGTGTGACGTATGTGTGTCTGTATATGACTGCATGTGATTGTGTGTATGTGCTGTTGTCCGGTTCCTAGATTTTTTTGCTGGCTCCTAAAACTCAGTTAAGTTTGTCAAGCAGTGTATTCAATAGATTACTATATTGATCAATTGCTAAGATATTATATACAGTTCTGTGCATTTTACAAATAAATATTACTTTCAACGGGTTATTACAGATCTTGTTGTTTTAATGTTTTCTGGAATGTTTTTCTAATTTACCTGTTCATTTTGTATTGTTTACAACACTTAGTATGAAAATAAATACAACATTGTCCATACATAAAGTTAGATGGCTGGTGTAATATTGGGTTTTACCAGATTCTGGTTCTACAATAGTGCTGGTTACTCTGATACACTAGGATTGTGTGGATAGAATTCACTACATTGCTCCCAATATAAACAAAGCTTCTTAAATCTCATAGCAGACACTCTTCCCCCAACTGCACTTTTCCTCCCCCCTCTTGCTGCATTACAAATTGTGTCTACAATTCTTTTTTGTTTTTAAACGTAATACTAGAGAAACACTAGATTTCACATACTGAACATAATGTTATTGGTACCTTACATTTGGCTCTAATATATTATAAATATTAACCATTCCCACTATGTAAAACAGATTACCCTTCCTCTATTTTTCCTGTGTCTATCTTTAAAGGGACATTCTAACTTGGTTAAACAAAATATGTTCTGCAATTTGAAAGTAGACCCGACGTGTATCTTAATAGATACGTAGGGGTATACTATCTGCTGTGCTTCACATGCGAGACACAGCACTTCACAGACACAAACGTCAGCACGCACAAAGCCAGTCAGAGCTGGGGCCCCCTGCTGATTCCATGCAAAAACGAGGGGTTCTCTCTGCGCTAACAGAGAGAGACGGTCCCCAACCAGAATGGACACGCCATCTAGGGACAACGGACATTTCACTTGTGCTTCTCTATTAGAAACACAAGTGGAAAAAAAATGTTTTGTGTCCCTTTAATCAACGTTCATGAAAAATGTATTAATTAAATGCACCCAAGTAAAAAAAAAAACCCATATGCCAAAGTAAAACGTAAAAACAGAGTATTAATTAAAAATGCAGTAGAAAGAGGTCCTAAATAACCCATCTCCCCTAATCACTCTCTCTCAAAACACATTATTCCCCCCTGGTATTACAGGGAGACCTTTTGACAGATTTTTTTACTGACTATACACCATCCCCCAGACTTGGACATTTTCTCAATGATGACGGCACATTTAAGACACTAATGGACTTAGGCAAACGTGGTTCCCCTTTCGGCCTCATTTGTCTCCACTCAGAGATAAACCATTGATATCACAGTTTACTTCAGCCCCCGCCAACAAATGTCGCATTGACAATGGAGGACCTATGCTTGGTCAAGCTCAGACCAACAAAATTAATATCAAGTATACAATCCCAACTGACCAATTTACTGGCCGCAAAAAAAAACTCCTAACATATTTACAGTTGGGAGAAAAACTTTAATCTTACCTTCACAGATGATCAATGGCAGAAAATCATTATCTTCACACACAAATGCTCTCCATCTGTGAGGATACAGGAGAATGCATTCAAAATTTTGACAAGATGGTACTATGCACCCACAACACTACACAAAATCTATCCTAGTGCATCAGACACATGCTGGAGGTGCAAACTTGAAAGGGGCACGTTTATACATATATGGTGGACCCATCATATGATCCAGAATTTCTGGCTGTGTATCCGGTCAGTTATAGATAAACACTTGGACGTGCCAATCCCTTACTCACCACCCACATATCTAATACATCACAATTCACATCCCATACATTTATATAAGACATCCCTTACAGCTAAATTGTTGAGTGCAGCAAAAGCCCTGATACCTTCTTTATGGAAGCAATCACGTAGTCCGCTGTTCCAGGACTGGCTTGCTGTGGTGGCAGACATCCAAGCTGTAGAGGACCTCCTGCACACCAACCTTGGACGAAGCAATGACCAGAAAAGATGCTGGTTCCCGTGGACCGAATTTTTAATCAGTCAGGAATGTACGACCCTTGCCACGTAAGCATTATCATCCATACATTTTTCTATTTATTCAATGATACAGTTCAATATTCTGTTTTTGTCATGTAAAACTATGCACCAACACTGCAAATTGTTATTACCCAGTTTTACCGCCTTCCCTACCCCTCTCATTTTTATTATTTAACCTACCATGATTCCTCCCTTTCCCCCATTCCCAACAATGAACAAAGTTTAAACAAAACAAAAAAACTCTGTAAATACCTGTCAGTGGCAAATCATACAAGCTTCTCCCTCAGCACAAAGTTGTATCCAAATATGGCGCAGACTGGGCATAGAGCATTACGTTCAAAGGAGTGTGTTTATGACATCACTGGATACATCACAGTCATAGTTTCATACATAACACCCTGGACACATGAAACCCCTTCAATGGCCTGCAGTATATGATTTACTGGAAATACAATTTGGAGAGAGAAAATCCATAACTCCCAACATTTCGTGAGGACAAAGAGAGGACACTTTTGTTTTTGGAGGTGTGGAGGAGGTAGGGATGCCACCCAGCCAGTGTTTTACCAGCAGGCCGGTAAAAAATTGGATTAATGCTAATGTTAGGTCTACGGGGACACCAGCAAGAGCGGTATTTTTTTGTAGAAAATGTGGCAACACTAGGAGGAGTGTGTGGTTATGGGCAGGAATAAAGAGACTGTATCACCTAAACACTGTTATACTATCAATGTAAAGTATACAAAAATACTGAAAATGATCTATACATTGTGTTAGTACAATTACAAGGAAATGCCTAAATTAGGAGAAAATCATGTGTTTAATGCTGCTGTGGAGCTCAAAATAGGACTGTCCATACAAAGGTCCGTGTTTACCAAGACAAAATAGGTATTATTTCAGGGAAAAGTGCTAAAATAGTAGTAACCATAGAAACCAATGGAAAACTATGGCGGTTTGTTCCAAATTTAACACATTTTCAAAAAATAGCACCTGTTTTACCTTCATAAATCTGGCCCCAAATAGCCAAAATGTTTACTTAAGCAATGCTTTTAAACAATTTGAAATAATTAAATATATTTGTAAATTTGGGGTGGTGAATTGTTCATTTGTATTGTGTATACATGGTGATTTGTCAGTAGCCGACCATATTAAATATGCTCATTTGGGGTTATGCTGTCCATTATTTTGTTTTCATATAAATTCTACAGTTATAACTTACCACTTATCTTGCCCTTCTGGGGTTGCCATATTTTTCTTTGTTCTCAAGGCAATTTGGTATCGGTCCACTGGCAAAATATCTCCTGGGGGGCAACTCTATGCAATTCTGGTGTATAACTAAAATGGTAAAAACTCTGTAAATACCTGTCAGTGGCAAATCATACAAGCTTCTCCCTCAGTACAAAGTTGTATCCAAATATGGCACAGACTGGGCATAGAACATTAAGTTCAAAGGAGTGTGTTTATGACATCACTGGATACATCACAGTCATAGTTTCATACATAACACCCTGGACACATTAAACCCCTTCAATGGCCTGCAGTATGTCATTTACTAGAAATACAATTTGGAGAGAGAAAATCCATAACTCCCAACATTTCGCGAGGCCAAAGAGAGGACACTTTTGTTTTTGGAGGTGTGGAGGAGGTAGGGATGCCACCCAGCCAGTATTTTACCAACAGGACGGTAAAACATTGGATTAATGCTAATGTTAAGTCTTTGGGGGGACACCAGCAAGAGCGGTATTTTTTTGTAGAAAAATGTGCCAACACTAGGAGGAGTGTGAGGTTATGGGCAGGAATAAAGGGACCGAATCACCTAAACACTGTTATACTGTCAGTGTAAAGTATACAAAAATACTGAAAATTATCTCTACATTGTGTTAGTAAAGTTACAAGGAAATGCCAAAATTAGGAGAAAATCATGTGTTTAATGCTGCTGTGGAGCTGAAAATAGGACTGTCCATACAAAGGGCCATGTTTACCAAGACAAAATAGGTGGTATTTCAGGGAAAAGTGATAAAATACTAGTAGTAACCATAGAAACCAATGGTAAACTAAGGCGGTTTGTTCCAAATTTTCAAAAAATAGCACCTGTTTTGCCTTCATAAATCTGGCCCGAAATCTCCAACATTTTTACTTAAGCATTGCTTTTAAAAAATTAGAAAACATTAAAAAAATTATTTGTAAATTTGGGGTGGTGAAATGTTCCTTTGTATTGTGTATAAATGGTGATTTGTCAGTAGCCGACCATATTAAATATGCAGATTTGGGGTTATGCTGTCCATCATTTTGTTTTCATATTAAGTCTACAGTTATAACTTACCACTTATCTTGCCCTTCTAGGGTTGCCATATTTTCCAGCCGGGATGTAGAATCGCTGGGGGCGTGGTTTGTGGGCTGGCGGACGGCTTCTATCATCACAAGGCAATGGTTTCCCTCGGATCACAGGCTTATAGTTGCCTCGCGGTACTGCTCAGAAAGAAGACTCTTCAGGGCGTTATACCTTACACAAGTTAACTCCGGAGCTATGCAGTTTTCGCAACACTGATCTACTTTGTGCTACTCCCCCCTTGGTATCGCATATTTTCGTCGGCCGCACGGAACCTTATCATCAAATGTGGCAAAACCGCAATCCCTCTCAAGCTGAATGGGATTCCAATGCACCCTACCATAAAGTGATTTGTGAGACGGAGGTCGCCTAGACTCACCAAGGGAGAGAAGTGCAGAAGGAAATATGAAGTAAACCATGACTTACACAAATATTAATTGTTTTTTGCTAATCAAAGTCCGTTTTTTGAGATCTGGGGGTTGAGTGGAAAAGCACTATTCAGGTTGCAAAGACAAAATATCTGTCGCTCTATTCAACAAAATAATTTACTGCAAGGAGCCCAAATTGTTAACTTACAGAGGTCCTGGAATGAACTTATTTTTTGACTGTCCATGCTGAGTTATTTGGTGGCATTGTGTATGCACTGTATTCTTTATTTTCTTCTCCCTGGAGTTTGAGCTACCTATTACAAACCAGTCAAATAGAGACTACGGCCTGTTCAAGGAATTTATCATATTACAACACGGTTTAAAATCACTGAAGATCGAGGGGTTTTAACCAATTCTATAAAAACCATAATTGGATACTGAGGAGGAATCCCAGCAAAGACACTTTCAGAAGTGTTTTTTTCTAAAGACAATGAGGACAGCAGTGTTTTTTTCTACAGACAATGAGGACGGCAATGACGTAGGTTGGGCGTGTTGCAGGCGTGGTTACATGGGAGAACGCTTAAGCATCATGGCTCCTTGACTTAATACCTTCATGACATTGCTCCAGAAAATAGTGTTAGATCCAGCAAATAGTGTGTTCCAGATATACCCAGCGTGAATTGTGTGCGATTGTGAGAGATCTACTTTGACGCGGACATACTGCGGCAGACAAGGGCATTACTTCATCGCTTGGACAGTCTGGATTTCCTTGTCGATGGGCAGGGATTCCGGAAACCACCCTCCGGTGAAGACCCGTGCTAGCACACTACCAACACGTGGCGACTAATCTTATCTCTAACAGGCTACAACGGAAAGAGGGAAAATAAAAAAGCCCAGAAAGCTAGCTCAGGAGCATATGAGCCGGTTGAATCCGATCGAGTTGAGGTTGAGCTAGCGACATCTGAACAACTAAAAGGCGGCCAAGATATCTGACGGGGCTGTCATACGCAATTACCCTTGCTTGGCAAATATCTTCTACAGAGCTGAACGCCTCAACCGTTTTCCCACATCAACGATCACAAGAGGGGGTAAGGTTGAGTCTGTGGGTGGTGCTGGACAATTTTTTTGAAACAGATGTATGTGATTTAACAACTTTCCACCTCGCAACGTTGTGAAAGACAAAATTGTGAGAAATTGTTATGATATCTACACTGTAAGGGAGATACCTTAGTCGACTAGTCTGAACACAAATAGCCTCAGATACCAGACAGGGTTAACCCATTTAGTGTTAAATAACCTCTTTGCAGGTGTAAACAGTTAGCTTCTACAGGTTTATGCTTAAGACGGTCTTGGATTATGTTGAACTACTGTATATTGCTGTACAACACTGAAAACTGAGCACCTTTAACTTTGAGACTCGCTACTACTGCCTGTTATAAATTACCTAACAGTGACATATAATACCTGGGCAATTCGTAGGAGGTGCTGGGAAAGACTTACCCCAAACGGAAGTCTATGACTTAATAGTCTATAACCTAGCAATTTAGTGAAAGTTTAATCTGCGAGAAATCATTATCGTATCTGTACTGAAAGCGTGGCATATTAGCCGTCTAGTTTGAACAAAGACAGCTTCAGATACCAGATAGTTCCAACCTATCAGGGGTTAAATAAACACTGTGAATCAGCTTTTATAAGCCAGTAAGAAATATGCCTCCAAAAAAGCCCCACCAGACGGAAAAATCTGACAAAAACAAATCCATAAACACTTTCTACTCCCGAAAATCAGATCTAGGTAAAATGCAGCGGCTCACTATCACCTCCCCCCCCCCCCCCCCCGAAATTTCAGGGACGGGCAACTTTATATCAGAAATGCCTACTACACAGGAAGGAATCACAAATCTTTCTTTGACCAAGCTATTAGATTAACTTTATGAGAAAATTTAAAAAGATTTTAAAGAAAATATAGCTGATCTAAGTAAGGAGATTTCCTCCTTGAGCCATAAAGTATTAGATCAAGGCACAGAATTGACAAATATTCAAAAATAATTCTCTATATCACAGAAACACAACGAGACACTAGGTAAACAAATAGAAGAAATGAATAATAAAGTGATCGAACTATAGGACAGGTCTCGCAGCAATAATATAAGACTTAAGGGAATCTTAAGATCTAAAAATAAATATATCGAATCTGACTCCTGACAGTTTTTTATTCCATCTGGATCTTCCAAAAGTCTCAAAATCCCAACAAATTCTGGCAACTCACGTAAAGATGGCAGTAAAATTATGTATAGCAAGGAAATGGAAGTGTGCAACACCTCCTACCCAAGAAGAAGTGATCACCCAAATAAACTATCAGGGCCTAATGGAAAAAGCATCCTTTTTAAATAACAACAATATGCCCATGTGTAGAGACATATGGGATGCCTGGTATACAAGGAGACAAAGTAACAGCTTGTGAGATGCTCACGTAGAAGGTAACTGGAAATCTTAATATATCAACAGAATAGCTTATATCTTATATTTACTGCACAATTTCATCTAGTTGCTGACTAGATAAGATAACAAATTAAATCAAATTTATGGTGAAGGTTGGTATTGCAAACAGACTAGTACATGGGATTTATTTAAATTATTAATAGTTTTTCTGAATTAGTTCTTGATCACTCAGAGACACAATGACTCTGTGATCCTATCCAGAAACACAAAATCATACTTTTGGGGGACAAATAGCATCATTGTGGCATGCCCAGGAAACATAATTAGGTCCCTCAAAGACATACTATAGGCTAGGGTAATGCATCTGTAATTAGGGATGTTTGTTTACTATAGGGGCTGTCAACTCAAACTTGGGACAGTTGGTGGGTATGCACATTTTTTGGGATGTATCTTTGCACTGTTGTAGAGATGTAAGAAGTTTTTTTCCTTTTTTCATACAAGGTGCATGTTCAAGTATATGAAGAGTTAAGGTTTCATGTAAAATGTATGTTATTGTATAAAGACATTCAATGCTTAACAAAAAAACAAAAAAAAAACCCAGTATTGTCATAAACAGGACTAGTATTTCTGTAATTAAACATTCCTTAAAATCCCTCCTTAGACTTACCTTCCAACCTCATTAGGCTTAGTGAATCGCGAAAACTCACAATTAAAGTCACACAATATAAAATACAATAAGGGGTCAAAAGCTGGGAGATATATTGTCATTGTAGATTACCAAAATGAACTCTGGGATACAATCAGACCAGGGGCGTCACTAGGGTTGGTGTCACCAGGTGCAGAAACTCATGGTGTCACCACCCTGGACTTCCTCCAATACAATGCCAAACAGATTCCTTAGTAATGCCAGTTAGATGGCCTATTAACTATGCCACACACAGGAGCCCCATAACTATGCCACACACAGGAGCCCCATAAATTATGCAACACCAGAGCCCCATAAATTATGCCTCACCTCTGCCCAATTAATTATGCCTCACCTCTGCCCAATTAATTATGCCACACACAGAGGTGCCCCAGCCCATGATTAAGAGTGTGAGCACGCGAAACATGTAAGCCATTCGTCCTTTCCCTGTCTTTGTATTCATTGTCCCTGTGATCCATTTTAATTTTTTTGGAATAAATCGGAAGTTTTACAATCATATTGGAGTTTGGAATACATGCGTCCTTTGTCCACAATTTTTTCTATTTTCGCCCATGGTGCTTTTGCTGCAGCACGGAAGGAGCACCCATCTTCCCAAAACATATAGGAGGTATGTTTACTGCCAAGGCTGGAGCCGGCTTGTTTTTCCCTTTTGTTTGCCCCATAATTATGCCACACAAAAGAGTCCCTTAATTATGCCACACATGGGGCCCAATAAATATGCCACACACAAGTGCTCAATAATTATGCACACATGGGACCACCATTAATTATCCAACACACAGGAGCCCCACAAGGTGACACTTGCACAATTATAGATACCAGTAATATTGTGCCACTCAGAGCCCAGTAATATTGTGCCAGTCAGAGCCCAGGAATATTGTGCCAGTCAGAGCCCAGGAATATTGTGCCAGTCAGAGCCCAGGAATATTGTGCCAGTCAGAGCCCAGGAATATTGTGCCAGTCAGAGCCCAGTAATAGTGTGCCAGTCAGAGCCCAGGAATATTGTGCCAGTCAGAGCCCAGTAATAGTGTGCCAGTCAGAGCCCAGTAATAGTGTGCCAGTCAGAGCCCAGTAATAGTGTGCCAGTCAGAGCCCAGGAATATTGTGCCAGTCAGAGCCCAGTAATAGTGTGCCAGTCAGAGCCCAGGAATATTGTGCCAGTCAGAGCCCAGGAATATTGTGCCAGTCAGAGCCCAGGAATATTGTGCCAGTCAGAGCCCAGTAATATTGTGACATTCAGATACCAGGAATATTGTGACATTCAGAGCCCAGTAATATTGTGCCAGTCAGATACCAGTAATATTGTGCCAGTCATATACCAGTAATATTGTGCCAGTCATATGCCAGTAATATTATGCCAGTCAGAGCCCAGTAATAGCGTGCCATTCAGAGCCCAGTTATAATGTGCCAGTCAGAGCCCAGTAATATTGTGCCACTCAGAGCCCAGTAATATTGTGCCACTCAGAGCCCAGTAATATTGTGCCACTCAGAGCCCAGTAATATTGTGCCACTCAGAGCCCAGTAATATTGTGCCAGTCAGATACCAGTAATATTATGCCATTCAGATACCAGTAATATTGTGCCATTCAGATACCAGGAATATTGTGCCATTCAGAGCCCAGTAAAATTGTGCCAGTCAGAGCCCATGAATATTGTGCCAGCCAGAGCCCAGTCATAGTGTGCCAGTCAGAGCCCAGTAATATTGTGCCAGTCAGATACCAGGAATATTGTGCCAGTCAGATACCAGGAATATTGTGCCAGTCAGATGCCAGTAATATTGTGCCAGTCAGATGCCAGTAATATTGTGCCAGTCCGTGTCCCTGGAGGGAAACACAGTAACCGGATGTGACACTGTGATTTTTTTTTTTCCGGTGGCCGCAACCAGCGGATGCGGCTGCCAGAAAGAAACAAAAAGAAGTTAAGCAGCGCGATACGGGGGGTGTCGGCAGCACGGGTGTCACCCACGCTGGAGGTTTCACCTGGTGCGGTCCGCAACCCCCGGGGGACGCCACTCATTCAGACAGACATATATCAGCATTAGCCTCAAACATTTCCTGTCAGACTATTTGAACCAAAACATTGAATGTTTAGTTTGCTCGGTGTAACATGCTCAAGTTTAACATGATGCTTTATAAATAAATAATTAAATAATACAAATATATGTAATATATGAAAGAGAGAAATGCAGGGAATTGATGTGGGAATTTCAAATTTTAGGCCAAAAGTTCTCCAGCTGAATATGAGAAATGTTCCAACTCAGCTACTAAACTCTTACATTTCAAATGTCCTCCTCTATTCCATGCAGTTCCCTTCATGAATAAAGCCCCTAGATATTTTCTCTTTGCATCATGGGCAAGTGCTGAGATTATTTCAGAAATTAAATACTCTACAAATAATTCCAGTGAGTTGAGCTTTTGGAGAATTAGTTTGTTGGTTCAGACTCACAAAACCATGATCCCTATCAGCTGTGTAACAGCAGAGATTGTAGGGACTTCTTTGAAGAGGGAACCTTGTTAGTCTGCTCTCTGGGGTTATGAATTTAGGGTTAGTAATTAAACACACTCAACTTCATTAACTTTCATTTATAGACTATACATCTAGAAAGTATGTAACTTCTGCTCCCAGGTTATAGCAATTATATTATTCTAATTTACTATTAATTTATTTGTCATCAAAAACGTGTATAGGGAAAATGTAATCTCCTGCTGTCATTATGGACATTGCATCCAATAAAACATCTCTCCATATAACAGGTAGAGATATTACAGACTAGGATACAGGAATACGGCATGTGATTGGCTGAGCCTGTTTACTCATAATGTTCTACCAACTGTTTACATTCAATTTGCTGAAAAAACGTTACTACTTTGAAGAAAGTAACAGCTTGTGAGAATCACAAAGAGGGTTACTGGAAATATTATATACCATCAAAATAATTACCGTATTTGCTCGATTATAAGACGACGCTGATTATAAGACGACCCTCCCAAATTTGTACATTCCTTTAGGAAAAAAACTAAAAGCCTGATCATAAGACTACCCCATAGGAAAAAAGTTTAACTTGCATATATGTAAATTCCTTTTTAATATTTAATTAAAAAAAATTATATTATACAAATGCATTTCTTGTTTTTATTTGCTTTTATGTGCCAATGCGACCTCTTTCCCCCCCAGCGTTGTCTCTCTCTCCCCCCAAACTTCTCTTTCTTGTCTCTATCTATCCCCCCTCCCCTTTTCTCTCTGTCCCCCTTACCTGTACCTCAATCCCTGGTGGCTAGTGGAGGCAGCCGTCCGACATGGCAGTCTATTATGACGGACAGCTGGTCCGTCATAATAGGCTGCCGTGTCGTGCAGCATGTCTGCACGTATCGTGCAGACATCCCCCAGCTGCCCGATTCACCCTGGTGCCTAGTGGGGCAGCAGAGGATGTCTGCGCGATGAGACATCCCCCAGCTGCCCGATTCACCCTGGTGCCTAGTGGGGCAGCAGAGGATGTCTGCGCGATGAGCGCAGACCTCCCTGCTGCCGCCCGGCACGCTCGCGGGGCCTTCTGTGACGTAGCCGGAAGTACCCGGCTTCTTCATAGAAGCCCCGGCGGTCGTGCCGGGCGGAAGCAGGGGAGTCTGCGCTCATCGCGCAGATATCCCCTGCTGCTAGAGAGGGGGATCATGGTCCCCTGCAGCTCTGCTGGGGACCTGGATCCCTGTCTTATAGTCTGACCTCAGTTTGAGGTCAGATTATAAGGACCTCGAATGTAAGACGAGGAGGATTTTTCAGAGCATTTGCTCTGAAAAAAACCTTGTCTTATATTCGAGCAAATACGGTATATCGTATTCTTAGTGCATAATCCCATCTAGTCATTGACAAGGTAAGAGAACTCTCCATAATTAAACCAAACTAAATGGTGACAGTGAATGAGTGTTTTAACACAGTGTGTTTTCCATTTAAGGTAACATGATAGCAACTCTTTGTAGAAAACTGAAATATGTAGATTGTGAGACAATGGGATTATACCAAGCAATTATTTTTATTTAGTTTCTGTTCCTCCTATATTAAGAGATTAGCTTACTATTATTAGCTAATCAGGATTAAATAAGGCTTTTTAACATTGTTTTATCTTATGTTTATTCTTCAGACAAACATGGCTAAGATCCCATACAGAGCAGGTCAAATCGTCCAACCTCCACTCCTGCTGGGGAACACAGTGCTTAATTCACCAAATGCAATTACTGTACCAGCTCACCCAAGCAATGTGCCTGTGACACCAAGACTTCATGAGTCTAACATTGTCCTCACCCCGATGAGCCAGCCCAGAATTCAATCCACCCCTAATCTCTTTCCAACAGTTCCCATAGGAAATGTCTTATGGGTTCCCTCAGCGGTTAGCCCAAGACTTCTGGTGCAACAGCCAACTCCACCAATGGCTCAGACCTCAGGGGCGGGGATAATGGCCTCTGGGAGAAACATGCCTCCTTCTAGGAAAATATTGAGCGTGTATGAGAAATATGAGCTCTGGCGGGAATACAAGGACCAGCAGCGTTATTCCTGGAGCTTCAGACATTGAGGCTTTCTCCTGCTTTCTAATGTAAGTCAGTGGGAATGGGTGTTCGATATGGATCGACTGGCAGACTTTATAGAAAGTTTGTGAGTATATATTTATTTAATGTTGTGTATGGAACCCCAGGTCTTACAATATACCTCGTGCAACAACGTTCCTATTCTGCTCCACAATCTTTAATTGTGAAATATGGACACCCAAAGTATATGAACAGATGGACATCAATTAACTAATCAAAGAGTGCTGATACATGGCCAAAGTGGCAGTCCTAATTGCCAGATGTAATATTTATTCCTGAACATAAATGGGGGTTACGTATAAAAGTGGAACACGTGGAAATAGTGGCCCTATGGCTGCATGTGCCAATGCATAATGCTAATTTCGGTGTGTCTTACTTCATGCGCCAGTCCTGCATTCCTATGTTGCCTTGGAACTGGCACAGATTAAAAAAAAAAAATCAAACATTTGAGGGGCTAATACCCA